>CM034153.1:638203439-639403439 GCA_019776745.2 Taxus chinensis | reverse complement strand
GGTCCCCACTTGCTTTAAGTTTTGCATTTTTGTAAGAGTGTGTTAATTAGAGAGGATAAGGGTCACATGTGCATTGTGGAGTGCATCCCACATCCTCTACGCTTGTGCCCAAATGTACCAAACCATAAATTTATGGAATTTTAAGTGATCCCTTTTAGTTTTTAGAGTTCACTTAGAATGGAAATAAGCCCTTGGAGCCTACCTATTAGGTAGGAGGATTAATTTCAAGGCATAAAGGGATTTTTTCTCCCATTTAGCCTCTCTTTTGTCAGCATCCATGTAAGATGGATTGGAGTTTGGGTGTGTTAAAAGTTGCACAAAATTGTCTTATTTTCGTTTTGGGCAATTTGGGAGAAGGGTGTTTAAAGCTAAGTTTAGATTTTATTCTTTTTATTTTCAGAATCTTTGACTTGGAGGGAAGAGAGGGGTGACACATATCACCCCTAATTTGTGAGGAAATTTATTTATTTTTCTTCAAATAGTCCCCCATGGGGAGAGAATGGGTAATTTTTTTCTTTTGTCGTTTGTTTGGTGCTTTGATAATTTTTGAAGTGTGAGCTTTTCTTGGACAAGGGATTGGGAAAAGCTTAAGGTTTTAGAGAGCTTGTGGAGGCAGGCTCCTTGATCTTATGTTATGTAATTTGAAATCTTAGATTTAGTTTTGCTTATGGTTGAAGTATTGTTTGTTGCATGTGTTAAATGGTTTACTTGTTGGGTTATTTGTTTATTTTCTCCATCCATCATATGGCTTGATGGAGTTTGGAGTTTTATTAGGTAGGAGAGAGGGATTTTCCCTCTTAAACCTTGTGGCTTGATGGAAAAACCAGGTTGGTTCTATTTATTCCCCTCGTATGGTTTGAGGTGGGGTAAGGTGGTTCATATAGTTTGAACCCTCCCTTCCCTATCCTTGGAGAGGAAACCCAATCGGTTTGAAAATCCTTCCAATGAGGAATTTAGGATAATGGGTGTAGCACTAAAAAGGCATTATTATCTTGGAGGGATACAGAGGTTTTGTGAAGAATCTTGTAAGTGTACATCCTATGGTTGGACCTAAACTCTTTGGCATTTTAGATGTCTCATCCACTCTTCCCCATTATTGAGGATGATTATGGTTTTCTCCTCATTTATTTTTGTTGATAAATATGTGTTTTCTTTAATATATGGATTTGTCTTGTATGTAAATGTGTTCTTTTATGTATCCCTTAATCTTGTGCATAATTGTGGAAGCTAGCTCTCTCCCCCATGAGCTTGGGGGAGAATAATACATCTTTCAAATTTGGAAAGACATGTAATGATACCTATAGGTTGGGTGGTAAAAAAAGCCTTGTTCTCTTTGCTTTTGGAGACTATGTGGTGGAAAAATTTTAAGCCAAAGATTAATGATTGTTGGAGCATCCTTAGAGGCATTGCTTTGTTAGGACTATCTTCACTTTTGGAAAAAAAATTACTTCTTGATGAGCATATGAACATTGTAAAAATATTGATGTGAGCTCCTTTGTAATATTTCCATTTGTGATGTATGTATAGTTTTCGGAAGCATGTGAACTTGACTTTGTTGAAAGTTCTATTTATTTGTAAGTTTCCCATATTGGGATAAAGATTTCTTTTGAGCAAATAATGTTGTATTAGTGTTGTGCATTCCATTCTTGAAATATAAATATCGGTAAAACATGTTTTTTTTTCATGATAACGGGTTTTTTGGTATGTTTAATCCTCTTCTCAAAGAAGAGATTTGATGCATTGAGAGGCTGTGTCTTTATGTTTGAAAAGACATTATAGTGGATAAGTAACATGGAATAAATGATTATGCATATTATTGAAGTGGAGGCATATTTTTGAGAAGTGGAAGTTTTACTCTTGCTGTAGAAGTTTGTATGGAATGAGGAGTCTTGTAACATTTGAGTGGATATAATCTTTTGTAATAAGGCCTTACCTTTTTCCCTTAGATAATGATTCAATTTGCTTCTGAGCTCCCATGAGGAAAGGAACATTATTCATGTTAGCAACATTTTCTAAATCATGGTAAAGTGAATGTTTTTTGAGATCATATTATAATTTACTCCTACATTTATACAATTTAAACAAGTGAATATTACCATTTCAAGATAAAGATTTGATTGCTATGGATTCATTTCATCATTCATTTAGTGCAGATTTGTATGAGACTAAAATGCATTGTTATATTTCCTTCTTATTATACAAATGAATAAATCATTTTTATATAGATATAGATTGAAAATCATTAAGTTTCATACTTCATAAAGATAACCCAACACAATCTATCCTTTTACAACTTGTAATAATTTTTAACATAGCAGGTGAAATAAATATATTAAAATATTCTTAATATAGTTATAATATATAATATAACAATAATAAAATTTAAACATAGTATATGTCACTTTATATGTTATTATTGTTATATATTGTAATGCAATATTCTAATATATATATATATATATATACATATATATATATATATATATATATATATATATATATATAATTATAAATAAAACAAAAAAAGGGTAATAATTTTAAAAAATTGCGGTGAAGTTTTGTTTGTTTAAAACAAAAAAAAGAGAGACAAATGAAAGTCTTTCCCCTGTTCAAGTTTTAGTTTCAGATTTTTTCCTCTATCATCTATAGTTTTAGATCAACCTATTTCACTTCCCTACACGTCAAGATCATCCCTAATTTATCATACAAAACTAACACGATCTCTCTTCTTATGTATTTAAGAAATTAAATATCTATTTATTAGTTGATACTATAATGTTTTGAGGAATACCCTGACCTAAATATGTTGATGGAAGAAACTTGATTATCCTTTTGTTTGATAATATCTTTATGAATTCCACACACACGCATGCGTACATCTACACACGAATACACATACACGCACATGCGCACACACATACACACGCACAAGAATATATCCTTATCTTGTTTAGATGAGAGAGATATATGACATGTTTTCTTGATACTATTTTTTTATTAGTTTTTAATTTATATTTTATTTCAAATATAAAACAAAAATAGTAGGATCGTCTAATGGACGATATATGGAGGAAATCCACATCAAATTGAATATATGGTCTAAAGTTTGACCTACATTTTAGAACACATTTTTTCTCCAATCCCTAAACAATCAATGCAGATAGGATAATATGAAAAGTGTCAGTATCATACATACATTGATCATGTTCTTTACATAAGTGAGAAAAATTTATGTATTAGTCATCAAAATATATAACAAGGTTATATGTTGAATTGTACAAGACCACTTTAGTTATCTACAAATGTGTCTAAACAAATTTATCTTAAATTGCTTTGTGCTTCGTGGAGTAGTTTTGTCAAAATTTTGTTACGAATAAAGAATTTTATAGAAAATTAAATGTAATGTTTCCTTATTCAAAAAAATTATTTGTTGTGTTGTATGAGGAAATACAATTAAGTATGTTATCTAGGTCATCTGCATCTTTTTTTGCTTCAAATATAGGGATATCTTGATTTACATGTACCTTATAGGTACATTTGACCACCAAAACATTCCTATGAATAAAATAAATTTTAAGAACGATGAACGAATGGATGATCATTGAGAAAACAGATTAAAAAAAACTCACTCGTTCAAATGCACACTATTATTTCAATTCTTCGTGTTTACATTGCAAAATAGTTTATATCATTTTGTTGATAATTTATGAAGTTAATGTCTATTGTTTTAGGATGTAAAGAAATGTATGAAGGAAAGTCATTAGTCGCAAGACCTTGTATCATGTAATTAAATCTCACATGAGTAATAATACAAATTCAACACCACTTGTGAGAGGATATGAAGTTAACTTCATGTATTGGGTATCTCTAAACAAATTAACAATAATTTAATCCAACGTGTGTTATTATTCAATGTTAGAGTTTTCCACTTTTCTATGATATCTATTAACACATAAATCTTGTCATTTATAAAAAAATTGTTAATATATCCTACTTCTTAGGATTTTTCTTCTATAACCTGGAGTACGTTCTTTCCTCTTTATGATTTTGGAGGGACATGTAGTAGAAAACTACCAGACCATGCTGGAGCGACCTGCAGTAGAAGATATCAGACCTATAGAAACGTAGTAGATGGGAGACTGTGTTTAGCGTCAAGAATAACCATTGGTGCAACAAAAGCGACCTGTTTTGGGCGTCAACCTCTTTTTTCCTATATTTCTTTCTGCGTGGTTTGTTGGCTTCACATAGAACTGTGTGGATCAAAGAAGTAGTCTCAAAAAACTATCATCAGTAGCAATCTATCTTTTACGTGAAGCATTACAATTTTCTTAAATCAAATTCAACCTGTTTTGCTGAGCGTCGAAGTAGGAATGGACTGCGTTAAAATACTAAGTGAAGAAGGCATGAGCGTATGTCACACATTCCAGATGATGTAGGCAGCGCTGCGAGCAATCCTCGAGGTGAATCACCATTAAGATGCTGAGATCAAGATTTTGAAAGAACTAGCTTATATTTTTCATTACTCCACGCCCTCCGTAATAGTGGAAATATGCAACTTGAGGAGCTAGTATGTCAGGGACTACTGTACTGGTTCTTTTTAGACGTACGCTTCCAAGCTAAGAAGATTAGTGCAAAGCTAGAGAAATTCTATGAGACAGATGATGAATACGAAAAAGAATTCTCACACAAGCGTTCGTGTCTCACTGCACGAGCATATCGAACCCACTGTCCTCTTTTTCATCAGTAGGTCTTTGTACCTTTGAAAATAATAATAAAAATTTCTCACATCATGTCTACTCCCAAAATATTGTTGTCTGATGCACAACTCTTGAAAGGCCCAAATTATGTTGCCTAGAAGACAAAGGTGCGCACCATTATCTTGTTAGAATATCTGTGGGAGATAGTGATTGGCAAATTCATTCATCCCACCAACGTAGATGAACAAATGAAGTATGACAAGGCCAATGCAAAATCCTTGATGTTGATCACTTTCAACATTTCTAATGAGGTGTAACTGCACATACAGGCTATGACAACATCAAACTTGTCCTGGGATACTCTCTCCACCATCTATGAAGAAAATAATTTAACAAATATCCTCCATATCTAGTCAAAGTTTCATACAATGAGTATGCAAGAAAACAATAAAGTAGAGGAATTCTTGCATTGTGTGGCGGAACTACAAGCAGAGCTTAGAGCACTCGGAGAAGTGGTGGAAGATATGTTGTTTGTCTCTCTCATAGATTGAACTCTTCCTTCCTATTTAAGGACATTCATCACCACATTGACCATCACAAAAAAGGAGGTGAATTTTACCAAACTGGTGAACTTTCTACAACAAGAAGAAACCATTCAGATAGCACATGAAGAATTTGAGGACAAAGCATTGATCTTGAGGAAACAAAACAGTCAGAAGCCTGACAAGGGACAACAAGAGAAGCAAACAAAAAATCATCAACGACACCAATGGTAGAAGTAAACAAAAGTCTCAAAAGATCAAATCGATGGTGTCACATCTGCACTCACAAATACGCATGACACTGTGAACTGTAGGTACAATGGTTGCACACAATGCAATTCTAGAGACGAAAACACATCTGGCTGAAGTTGATTCACAGAAATCCAAGTGGCGTCTTGAGAGAAATAGTCTGCAGAAAGGATCATCAGTTGCAACCCAACTTTTATGATGACTCAGCAGGACAGATGTCCTTAAATCAAATTCAACACTGTTTTGCATGAGCATCGAAGAAGTATGATTTGGACTTCCTTAGTATCCCAAGTGACATCGCATCCATCAGAGAATGTCACACATTCCAGATAGACTGTGGGCAGCGCAACAAGACATATTCGTGTGTGTGTGTGTGTGTGTGATGCTGTGATCAAGATGTGTGTGAAAGCGCGTAGCGTGTGTGCGTGTGTGTGTGCGTGTACTCCACTGCGTGCGTTGTGGTGCGTGTGGTGTGCAACTGTGTGTGTGCGTGCGTGTGTGCGTGCGTGTGTGCTGTGCGTGTGTGTGTGTGTGTGTGGATGTACGTGTGTGCGTGTGTGTGTGCGATGTAGTGCGTGGCTCGAGAAATGTGCTATGGTGACGTGTGATGTGTGCGAAAAAGAATGCGTCACAGAAGTGTGCGCGTGCGTGTTGTGCGCGCGTGGCGTTGTCGAGCGCACCGTGCGCGTGTGCGTGCGTGTGTGTGCGTTAGTAGGTCGTGGTGTGCGTTGAAAATAATAATAAAAATGCGCGTGCGCATGGTGTGCGTGCGTGCGCGTGCGTATTGTGCGCGTGCGTGCACAACTGTGAAAAGTGGCCAAATGTAGGTGTGTGTCCTGTGAAGTGTGTGTGTGTGCACCATGTGTGTGTGTGTGTGTGTGTGTGTGTGTGTGTGATCGTGATGTGTGTGTGTGTCATGTCGTCCCACCAACGTGGATGTGTGTGTGAAGTGTGTGAAGTGCCAATGCAAAAGTGTGTGATGTGTGATCATCAACATGTGTGTGATGTGTGTGTAATTTGCACATACAAAGAACCATGAAAACAATCAGAAGTGATCATAGTATAGTCATGTCCAGGATCTACGATCATGCAAAGAGAGGCAACCAATGCATGATCCTCCATGATCACACAATGATATATAGATAACATTCACTATCCTACAGAAAACAATATGGCAGCATAATATTCTAGCATCGTGTGCCAGAACTATTAGCACAGTTTTTTGATGGACTTAGACAAGTGGTGGACACATAGGCTAATGTTTGTGAATCTCATAGGGATATAAGAAACTACCTTACAACTATTGAACCTACAATTACTTCACAAAATTAAGATAATTCACTAAAAGGAGGTGAAGTTCACATGAACTTGTGATCATAGTTGTATAAAAGGAAGCCAACCATTTTGGATAACATTTTGCATAGCGCCTTGATATCATAGCATTGTCTAAATTTAGGGGAAAAAAGATATATTTGGGTGGCTCGTAAGTGAAAACAGGTGTCTCAGAATATAAGCATCTCATGAGTACAACAATTAGAAGTTAGACAGTCTCAAAAATTGAGTTTTATGGTGTTAAATGTACACCAAAAATAGACATGAAAACTCTGAACTTTTAAATTACAATGATTGCACATACTAGCTTCAAATCAAGAGAAGTAATGAACACCTCTAGCCATCGTGATTGCTACAATTTTAAGAGGTTTCCTTGCCAAAAAATGCATAAAGGAGATGTCACAACCTAGAAAAATGATGAGTATGATGAAGATGTCCCAGAATTACTAAATTGCGGGGCACACGAATATGATGTGATTCTAGTGTCCCAAACATCACAGCCATCAAAGAAATTTTAGTTGATATAATTTGGCATCAGAAATCACATGACATGTGATAGGAATCTATTTGATTCATTGATTAATAAACCCACTAAAGATCAGGTTCAAATTGTAGATAACAAGAAGTACATTATTGAAGGAATAGGCAATATCACCATCCCTCTCAGGACGAGAAGATGTACTCTAATGAAGGTGCTCTATGTCTATGGCTTGACCACAAATCTCATGTCTATCTCTCAGCTATTGAATAACAAGCTCAAGGTGGAGTCCATGTTTCATAAAGGCATCAAATCATTTCTAATATCATGAGAAGGTATGATACTTACTATATCATTTTTGAAGGATCGTTTATTTATATTAGATGTAGTTTCATCCTTTGTAATTGATTTATCTACCTCCTTAGTGGAATCCATTACACTCTGGCATTATCGATATGGGAATATTTTTTTCGGCTCCCTTTATCAACTCAATTCTAAGTAGATGGTATGAGGACTTCCTCAACTCTCTCATTCATTACCTATTTGTTTTAGATGTCTAGCGGGAAAAAAACATAGGGATCCATTCAATTCAAGTACATTCCATGCCAAGAACCATCTCAAGGTCATGTTTACCGATATTTTTGGACCCTTTCCTACTTAATTTCAAGGATTTCAATAATTCTAGTTATTCACTAATGAATATTCTCACAAGACATGGGTGTTCTTTCTCCGAAAGAAGAGTGAATCATTTTCCAATTTTCATATCTTCTATACGAGATTTATTCAGCAGACCAGACAACCCCTTCTTGTCATCCACTTAGATCGAGGGGGAATTCACATCAAAGAAATTTTTGGCATTCTCGAAGGAGCACCACATCACACAATGCATGAATTTCACCTATACTCTACAATAGAATGTAATTGTAGAACTTCATAATCAGACTACCATGGAGATGGCTTGTTGCATGCTTTCCACTAGGAAGATGGAGAACATATTTTGGGGAAAAATCATCCAGACAATTGTATATCTTCTTAACTAGAGATCTATAAATATCTTATAGGAAAAGACATTGGAATAGGTATGAACTAATCATAAACCTTCTATTTCTCATTTGAGAGTATTTGGTTGTACTGCATATACACATGTCCTAGATAAGAAGAGGAAGAATATTGATCCAAAGACACTCTAGTGCATATTTTTGGAGTATAGTTTTACCTCAAAGGAATACCATCTAATGGATCCTGAGACAAAAGAGACATATGAGAGTATAGATGTGGTTTGTGAAGAGTCATTATTTGACTCATTTGCACATGAATAAGAGTCAGTACTGACCTTCTCTCATATATTTCTCTCACAACCAAATGATGATCGTGAGGATTCTTCATAGAAGAAAGATGAGCTGCAAGAATAATTTTCTTTTGATATTGGTAATTTAGAAACCAATTATTCATATATCATCAGCAATTTCAACGTCTAATGTAGATCCTAAGCACCATGAGAGATTCCCACCTGAAATATCTTCCAAATACTTCATCAGGAGTCATAAGGAGAAGACAAATGAGAAATTAGATAAATATCCCACACATGAGTTTAGTGGTTGATAGCACTTAACTTGATATAATTCATGCATCAGTTAGTCATGTAGAGTGTAAGAAGGCCATGGATGCAGAATATGACTCCTTGATTTAGAATCAGACATGGGAACCTGACGATCTTCCTGCAGGTAAGAAGTCCATTAGTTACAAGTCGATTTTAAAACAAAATACAAGGTAGATGGATCTATCAACAAGTACAAATTACGACTAGTTGCAAAGGGATATGGTTAATAGAAAGCAACAGACAATAATGAGACCTTTACAACCACTGTGAAGATCAAAACCATTAGAGTTCTATGTGCACTGGCAGTAGAGAAAGGATGGAAACTTTAGGCGATGGATGTAAAAAGTTCTTTCTTGAATGGTGATTTCAAAGAAGAAGCATACATGACCCATCTAGAAGAATGTGTTGATGAGAAAAATCCTCATAGGGTATGTTGTCTAATTAAGTCTCTTTATGGACTTAAATAGGCACCTAATGAATAGTACTTTAAAATATATGATCACCTATTGCAGCATGGATTCACTCATAGGCACTCTGATTCAAATGTGTATATCAAAAATATAGGTAGAAAGATTGTCATTTTGGTTTTGTATGTGGATGATTTTGCGATCATAGGGAGTTCAAATAATCTCATCGAAGATCTTAAGAATGATTTAAATAAATCCTTCAAAATGACATATTTGGGTCTTCTTCATTATTTCCTGTTATCCAAAATTCACCCCTCAAGGTAATTTTGATAACATGCATCAAATTATTCAGTCTTGAGTAAGTAGATTGATTCAAGGCCCGAAATCATGTTTTTGGGACCCCCTCGGCTTCTCTCTAACTCTCCCATCCAAGAAGAAATCCCAACGAGTTGGAAAAAATGGAAAAAATGCAAAAATAAGGTTGCAAGACTATTTTAAAGCATTTCGGGTCTGAAGGGTTTGGGTCGTACAAGTTCGGGTCGTACTAAGGTTTTTCGTACCAAGATTGGGGCCAAAAAATAGAGAAAATTGGCTAAGTCAGAATTTTTTTTCCCAGGCGGTCCGCGGGACAACTGCGACGTCGGGACACGCGGGATGGGAAAAGCCGAAATGGCCAAGAGCAGGGAAAATCGTCAAGTTTTTGTTTCACATGGTTTTGGGACAGTCGGGACAAAAGTACGCGTGGGACGTAAATCAGCCGATTTGCCGACAGACAGTCCATTTCGGGCGGTTCGGAGATATTTGTCCCAGGCAGTCCGTGGGACAGTTGGGACAAAAGTACGTAAGGGATGCGAAAAGCTGAAACGACCGAATGCAAAGAAGAAAAGTCAATGTTTGACCCGTGAAACTTCAAACAGCCATAAATTTTGACTCCAAGCTCCAATTTTCACAAAATAAAAGAAACATATTCGGCTCCATTCAGTTAATGCTCATTCCCGTCAAATGACAGAAAACACCTGCCGGACCCAAAATAGCTGCACGCACTCAGAAGGCCATAAATTTTGCATTTCTCAACGAAATCACACAAAATTGGTACCGTTGGAATTGTGACTCTGAGCCCGACACACAGCAATCAAGAAATTCTAGATTTGGTGAGATATCGATGTATATTTTTTATAAAACGTGGCTGAGTTCATAACAGTGTTTTATTTGGTAGTTGGGAGTGCAATTAAGAGGCATGGTCATCATTCTTTCTCTACTACAGCAAATGGGACAGTATGGGGAGCCTTTTGCAAGTAATATATAATCATTTTACTCCATTTAATGCCTCTTACAGGTGGTTGAAGGATAGATTTTGGGATTTCCATTTTCCCTTCTCTCTCTCTTCTCATTTTTCTATAAATTGGAGTGTTGGGTTCATTGTAAAAGGGGAGTAGTTTTGTAGAAAATCTCTGCTAAAATTGCTTTGTGAAGCCAATTTGTTGTAGGCCCTTGTTGTGGAATCCTTGCATGGTGATCCAGGCCCTTATCTTGTAACCGATTGAACTGTGCATACTAGGAAGCAATAAAATACAAGTTTGTGGATGTATCTTCCCCTGCTGTGTTTTCTTGCATTCTTCTTGCCCCTTTAACCTTGATTACAAGAATATTGTGTCTATTATTATGTTCTTGCAGGGATCTATTATCATTGTGTATGTTTGAAATATTTTTGTAAAATGCATTTTGCTACATTATGGAGAACTGTCATCACCCCTTCTAATGTGCACTTTGCTTCTGTATCTCTTGCATTTGAAGACTACTCTCACACCCTCCTTTTCTGGTGTATCACCACTTTAGTGTAGGATTTCATTTTATGCATTCTCTCTCCCTGGTCCCTTGGATATTTAGATTAGAATAGTTAGTTTCCCCTGCATTAGAGTAGATTGTGGCAGGTAGTTTAGGAGCAAGAACCAGCTTTCTCTGGAGGTCTATCTCAAGTAGAAAGTCCCACAACTTGGAGATAGTACCCATGTTATCCAATCACACTGTGATTTCAAATATATGCGCTTGTATAAACCATAGAAGGGTTCTGTGATTCTGTGATAACATTTCCTTGGCTTGGAGATATGGAAAAATAAGAACCATATTTTTATGTCCTAGATGAAATATGCCATCACACTCTTGGAAAAGTATGACATGTCTAATTGTAAATATATGTCCACTCTAATGGAAAAAGGTTTACAACTTTCTTGAGTCCAAGATTCACCTCAAGTAGATGCTACTCATAACAGACAGCTTGTTGGGAGTCTCATTCACTTGACATATACCATACAATACCTTTCCTTTGCTTTGAGTTATCTTTCAAAATTCATGCAAGAGCCTAAGAAATGTCATTGGGTAGCAATGAATCATGTGTTAAGATATATCCGAGGTACTATTAAATATGATCTAGAGTATCAGAAGAACTCTCAATTCTTCTTGCAGGGATATACAAACTCAAACTATGTTAGATCTATTGATGACAAGAAATAAACTACAAATTATATTTTTCAACTCAAGTCTCGACCTATCTCATGGATTAGTAAGAAGAAAATTGTTTTTTCTCTCTCATCTAGTTATTTATAGTATCACACCGCACGAAGAGATGTGTGTGAAGTGATTTGGTTATGTTGCATTCTAGAGGATATGGGAACTCCTGAAGAAAATCCACCCATCATTCACTACGACAATCAAGGTGTGTTTAAGCTTGTGAAAAAAAAAAAATTCCATGAGAGAAAAAAACAAAATGTGGTCAAATGTCACTACATTTGGAGAAAACGTCGTGAACCACACATCCAGATACAGTACTACCTAATAGATTCTTAGATTGCAGATATAATCACCAAGTCTCTTGGAAATTTTAAATTTGAATTGTTTTTGGGGTGATTTAATAAAATTCATATATTTTATTAAAACCTAAAGTCAAAGATCTAATATAACTGATAAAACATGAATTATAAAAGCTAATTTTTTTTATTAATTTTAACAATGAAAGGAAATTATAGGCATAAGGTACTTATTAGAATTTTTCTTATCCCAAAGTGAGACTGAACTCGAAGATGTGATGGAATATGAGCACATACCATCATAATCACACTCAAAAAAATGTACAGATGCTCGTGATGCAAGGACATAGCCGCCTGGGCAAGGATAAGGGCACCCACGGGTGCCCAAGACCCCTTTTTGGGTGTTGGTGTCTGTAAAAATGGTTAGAATCTGGTTCCAATAGTTTCACTAGGGATTCCCACTTCTCGCTTATGGTCACCTTTATATTATACATGGATTTCTGAGGTACCAGTAAATCTACACATAAATATTCTCTTGTAAAACCCTAAAAAAGACATCAAATCCTGAAAAGTAAATTTGCAAAATAAGGGTTTGGATTGTCCTCATCTATCACAATGGTGAAGTTATTGTTATCCAAAATTCACCCCCTCAAGGTAATTTTGATAACATGCATCAGATTATTAAATCCCGAGAAAGTATATTGATTCAAGGTAAAAAATCATGTCTTTAGGGTTCCCTTGGCTTCTTTCTAACTCTCCTGTCTAAGAAGAAAACCTAGCAAGTTTCAAAAATGTGAAAAAAATTGCAAAAACCAAGTCTAGGCTGAAAAATGAAGAAAATTGGCTAATTCTTAGTCCGCGCAGTAGTTGGGACACTTGGGATGTCGGGGTGCGAACTGGCCGAAAATCTGCCATGTAGTGCGCGTAGCAGTTGAGAGGTCAGGACACGTGGGACGCGAAAAGGCGAACCGGCAGAAAATGGAAAAAATCACCAAGTTTTGTTATCACATGGTTTAGGACATCTGGGCCAAAGGTACACGCGGGACGCGAACTGGCCGAAAAAATCCGAAGGACAGTCCATTTCGGGTGATTCGGAAATTATTTTCTGAGGCAGCCCGGGACAGTTAGGACAAAAGTACGCGAAGGATGCGAACCAGTCGAATCAGCCGAAATAGGAGACTTTCGTCCGAGAAAGTCTGGGACATCCGGGCCATAAGTATGCGTGGGACGCGAAAATCCAAAAGAGCCGAGAGCGAATGGAATCTCGCCATGCAAACAGGAACAAGGAGGCCCGAATGGGCCGAAATAGGAGATTTTCATCCGGGAAAGTTGGGACAAAGGTACGTGAGGGATGCGAAAAGCCGAAGTGACCGAAGGCAAAGAAGAAAAGTCAACGTTTGACCCGTGAAACTTCAAACGGCCATAACTTTTGACTCCGAGCTCCGATTTTCATAAAATTGGACTTTCTGGAAGGAGCACGACGTCCTCTATGGCACAAAAATTGGATTTATTATTTTTAATTAGGGTATATATATATTTAATTAAGAGAAACATATTCGGTTCCAGTTAGTTAATGCTCATTCCCGTCAAATGATAGAAAACGCCTGCCAGACCCAAAATAGCTGCACGCACTCAGAAGGCCATAACGTTTGTATTTCTCAACGAAATCACACAAAATTGGTACCGTTAGAATCGTGACTCTGATCCCGACACACAGAAGTCAAGAAATTATAGATTTGGTGAGAGATCGATGGATATTCTTTATAAAACGTGGCCGAGTTCATAACAGTGTTTTATTTGGTAGTTGGGAGTGCAATTAAGAGGCATAGTCATCATTCTTTCTCTGCTGTAGCACATGGGATAGTATGGGGAGCCTTTTGCAAGTAATATATAATCATTTTACTCCATTTAATGCCTCTTACAGGTGGTTGAAGGACAGATTTCAGGATTTCCATTTTCCCTTCTGTTTCCCTTCTCATTTTTCCATAAATTGGGGTGTTCAGCTCATTGTAAAAGGGGGTAGTTTTCAGATAGCAAAGCTCTGCCAAAATTGCTTTATGAAGCCAATGTGCTGTAGGCCCTTGTAGTGGACTCCTTCAATGGTGATCCAATCCCTTATCTTGTAATAGATTGAACTGTGCATATCATGAAGCAATAAATTACCAGTTTGTGGATGTATCTTCCCCTGCTGTGTTCTCTTGCATTCTTCTTGCCCCTTTAATCTTTCTACAAGAATATTGTGTCTATTATTATGTTCTTGCAGGGATCCATTATCATTGTGTATGCTTGGAATATCATTGTGAATGCATTTTGCTAGATTATGGAGAACTGTCATCACCTCTTCTATTGTGCACTTTGCTTCTGTATTTCACGCATTTGGAGAATACTCTCACACCCTCCTTTTCTGGTGTATCACCACTCTAGTGTAGGCTTTCATTTTATGCATTCTCTTTCCCTGGTCCTTTTTTAATTTAGATTAGAACAGTTAGCTTATCCTGCATTAGAGTAGATTGTGGCAGGTAGTTTAGGAGCAAGAACCAGCTTTCTCTGGAGGTCTATCTCAAGTAGCAAGTCCCACAACTTGGAGATAGTACCCATGTTATCCAATCACACCGTGAGTTCAAATATATGCACTTGTATAAACATTAGGGTGCTTTGATTCGGTGATAATAGTTATGACTGAGTGTTTCACTACATCTCAGACCCAATGTACTTATATGTGCTTGTGTATGTAATAGTGCTAATAGGTCGCCCTCATACAAATGACGCCAAGATAGCGGGCGATAGCTAGATAAAATGCAAATGTGTGGATGCAATAGAATGAACTCCCCTTCCTATGTAGTGTGTATTCAGAGTAATGCACCCAAATGCAGTCCTATGAGATATGTAGATAGACATCCCTTGATAATATTTTTTTTCCCAGATAATGGTATGTATGTTATATTTATATACGGATTTCTTGCTTGAATTTCGACACCAATGACCTGAAATGATGATTAGTACATCGGGATATGACATGGAAAACCAAAAATATAGACCTCAAATGTCAAAAAATAAGATCAAACATAACAAATACATGAGCACCAAGGATGTACACGAGTGCTTGGTGCTAGTGTCCATTCCTAGGTGCTAGTGTCCGAAGACAAGTGATGAAAAATGAATGAAGACTGACAAACAGGGATCCCTATGACTTGACTAGAATTAGGTGTATGAGTGACAAGTGTGAAAGATGAAAACAATAGAAACCAAGAAAGACAAGTGACTAGACTATGGAATGGGTCACTAGTCAATACTTTTCTTATGCAAGATCCATATATAAAACAACATACTTGGTGGTATAGTAAATAGTAGTAAGTGCATGATTTTGTGCCCACATTTGCCCCCACTTTAAGTTGGTGAGTGAAATCTTGGTAACATAAAGTAAATAGAGATGCATACCTAAGAGAAGTCCAAAAAATCCCATGTTACAGAAGTACGTGTAGATGTTGTAGATGTACGTGCTAAATGAGAACATAGCACGACAAACCACGGATTAGTGTGTCAATCCATGCAGTGTAACGAGAGATGTGGGACCATTATTAGGAGAAATAAGCAGGATTGATGATTGCGAAGTTGAATGATTGGAGGTTTTTATTTTTTTTGAGATGTGTTGAATTAGGGAGTGATAAGTTTCGAACTTGATTGTTTGTCCATGAAAAATTGAGGATTTGTGCACTCTGCCATAAGAGGAAGAGTGTAGGGAGAGAGGTATAGTTTTACCCTTTAAATTTAACAACATCCTCAAAAGGTCTAGACATTACAGACAAAAAAAGACCATATTTCAGATCCAATTTTGAACAAATTTTTATAACCCATATAGGATCAGTATAGGAAAGGAAATGGCATCTCATTACACCCACTCCAGGGGTGTCACCGTAATGTGTATGTGGTGTATTTTATGTTAGGTCATCTAAAAGAAGTCACAAAATGTAGAATACCTTCCCATGTTAGGTCATCTAGGAAAGTGGTGATATAACTCCCAAGTTAGGTCATCTGGGACGATAAATACACCTTGTTGTGTTATTTGATTGATTAGATTTATAATAGTATTAAGTTTGTGTTATCGAGAATTGAATGCATATGATTGATTGATTGCTTACTCATGGAGACATTTTATGCTTGTTTCACTCATATTAGGTCATTAGGAGGGATCGATAGAAAGTGGTGTGAAATGTTGCGTAATGTATGAGAAAAACTCAAATTAGGAATGTAGAATGATCACGTAGCAGTTTGAAGGGGGTTATGGGATGCCCCATTTTTATGCCCCCCTTTCGGCGAAAGGGAGAGTGATGATGAAAATGAACACTAAGCTGAAAGTAAATGTGTAGTGATGTAATGGAGAATGTATGATAGATATCAAAAAAATGTGTGTATAAAAAGTATAAATGATGTCAAGGAGTAATATAATGCTTAGGTAATGTGGACAATACAATAGTAGGTGAAATTCTTACAAGAATGATAAAAACAATACAAGAATCAGAGTAGGGATGCAGAAAATATGATTAAAATCATGCCATTTGTATTAGTTTGAAGCATAGATGTTAATAATGACTATAGTGTGGTAAGTTGTAGAAAGTTACTATAAATAGTAATGTGTAAAAGTGAATAGAAAATTCATTAGATTATTGCACAAGTGTGTTTTTGAGCTCTGGGTGCATGAAAATTCCTCAAGTGAGAGCACCAAAATTAATTCAGTTCAAGATGGTGGTAGTAGTTATGGCATCATGTATGACAGCTGAGCCAGTATGTATGTTTTTTTCCAAAAAAAATTTTTGCTATTAGTCATTTTTGATGAATTTTGGCCAATTTTTTTTCTCATGTTTCTTAGTTTTTTAGACCTAGACATGAGTGGTGAAAACACTAATGACCTTTTGGCACCAGCACCCAAGTATGGGCATTGGTGACTTGTTCCTCGACACAAGGATGCGGGATGTAGAAAGGGGTTGCATAGGTGCACACAAAAGTTCAGTGGAAGAAGGTCACACCCAAGGAATTTCAGAGTTCAAGACTTAGCCTTTTCTCATGTTATGGGATAAGAATGGATTAGAGTGTGGAGGACGTGTGGGATAAGGACGAGAAGACATGGAGGCTACACAAATATATTTTGGGAACATGGATAAGATCAAGCATCATGCAAAGACTAAGATAATAATAAGATCTAGATATTGTGTTAATAATAGATGATCTATTATTATGTGAAGCTTGCATGCTTCCTTAGTTGCATTTGTAGTGACACATGGCTATTTTGAGCATGCAGCCTATTTTGGAAGTGCATGGGTGGTGAAGGGAAAATATCCACCCTCTATATATATGTATTGATTTACATGGTTTTGACATCATCATTATCATCATAATGTATGTGTTACAGTTATGGTACTGGATTATGAGCGCGCATCGCTTATGATAGTGTTATTTGTATGTATTCAACTACTAGTTTTGTTATAAAGTAATATAATGAATTTTGTCAATGAATATTGATTGTTGATGTCTTTGATACTGGTTTTAATATGGTAAATCTGATCTTGATCCTTGTTTGATTCATTATGCTTTATGGTTGTGAGATGATTCTTGTTATGCTTTGCGTTTAATTTCTTATGGATATGGAATATATTAATAATTATGCTAACATCTTGAAAAAGGTATTATAAAAAGAGACTACATTTTTATGGGCCAGCGTATCTAGGGTTTGAGCAAGAAATAGAGACTACATTTTGGTTCCATTTTCGGGACCTCTTTTCAAGATTTTGTAAGGATGTTTCATGATGAAGATGTATCGATTGAGTTTGGAAAACATTAAGAGTTGTGTTGTGGAATTAGAAGACCAGTTTGCTCACTGATATAATATTGGACCTGATTTCAATGCTCGAGCATGGGTTGAAGAACATCTATATCTTGAACTCTATGAGACATTACTTTTTTATTTTCCTATAGAGTTTTACGAGTGGTTGGTAGAATATTCGTCAAAGAAAAATTAGAAGTATAGAAAAAAAAATTCAAAACAAGAAGATTACCATAACCTGTATGATGTTGATGTGACTTGGACATAGTTACCTAAATTACATAACTAAGGTTCCATGTCCTCTGTTACCTAGTTAGCTTCTCAGGTTCCATGTCCTCTGTTACCTAAATTACTAGCTTCTCAGGTTGCGTAGTTACACATTGGAGTACATTGTTTCTATTTATTCTTGTCAAGAGGTTACTAAGTTTTAGTTCTTGCATGATCCCAGAGGTTATTATTTGTGCATTATCCCTTTAGCAATTAAAATCTTTTCGGTGATTCTAGAATTAGAAGAAACAACTATGGCTAGATAAACCTCCACTATGCATGGGTATAAGAGAAGGTGTGGTGAAGATGGTAGACGTAACAAAGAATCAGAATAGGGAATTAGCGAAGAAGCATGGTGTTGAGGATTCCATGGAGATGTGGAGATAGGTGATGCACCAAGGATTCAAGGCTCACACAGAGGACATGGAACCTGAGAAGCTAGTAATTTAGGAAAGCACAGAAGAGGATCCCCTTCAGCTTCAGATGAGATCACATCAGAAGAATAAATAATAAGGACCATAGGCATGCATCTGATTGTACCTAGTGACCTTCCCATTACGCTTGGTGTTCCGGTTCCTGAAACATTTATCGAGAGATAGACTAGTGTTTATGATAGAGTAGCGACATGTAGCTTTCATTTTTTGTTGAGTACAAAAGTTCATCAGAAAACAAATTTATCTATGGATGCAAAAACATATTCTTTGTTTGGAATTATCATTGGTGGTATTTTCAGGCACATCATCAAGATAGAGCGTGGGCATGTAGGATGTTGGTAATAAATTTGGAAATAACACAACTTCACATAATGCGGGAGTTCAATTTATTACAATAGTTAGAACACATAATAACTAATTTTTAGGTCCGATACTCACTACAAGAGGTGGATCATTAGGATTGGGAGGCATAGGAACTAGTGGATTTGGTGGTTCTGGGGGTGGAGGGAATACTGGAGGAACCATAGGTTTTGGATCTTATGGGCATGGTCCGCATCATCCTCAAAAAGTCTATTACGAGATGTCTCTTTGCCTACTAGATTATAGAGGCATTGAGGATGTAGTGCAGCATGTGCATATGTGTGAGATACTATGGCACGTTAAGGGAATCATAGCTCCCAAGTGTAAGGTAAGTTAGTTTGCTAGTACTTTGCAAGGGTGCGCATAGAGTTGGTATAGGAATTATAATCCAAACCAAATTGTGGTAGATCACAATGCATTTCATGATGCTTTCTTTGTTGAGTTTCATATACCTGAGTTTTAATAGAAAATCATTAGCCCACTGAACGAGGTTAAGAAGGGCATGACTAAGAGCATGAGGGAGTATGATGCACACATTAAAAAAATTCTATCAAAGTTGTCTTATGATATTCACCCTAGCTAACATACATAGTGGTTTATTGGTGGTTTGGTCACACCTTTCTGAAGGGCACTCTCTCATAAGAAATGTATATATCTGTGTGAGGATTTGGAGGAATTTTAATGTGTGTCATGGAAGTTGGGATCGTAGACATTAGTTAGCCCATTCTTGGAGGCACAGATTGTATCTATGGAGAAATGGTTGGAGAAATTATCGGCCAATTCATCACATGAGAGGTGTACTAGAATATGGTTTATAAACTGTGAGGTTTAGGGACATTCTAAGAATAATTTCCCTAGTAAATCGGTGCACTCCATGTTGCTAGATTGTGAGATTTGTCACTTAGATCATGATTCAAGTAGGTTCCCATTGTTGCAGCATGCGATCCAGAAGAACATGTCCTATTATTGTAATATTTGTAAGTCTCATACTCATGACATGGAAAAATTTAGGTTGATTGTTCAAATTCCTGAAGTAATTGAAACTAGCATGTTCTAGACTAGCGTTGTAAATTATTATGAGGAATAGGAAGGATAAAATCATGAAGTGCATTTTGATGGAGATGGTAGAGGTATAGGTTACCGTGGAGGATACAAATGTCATGGTTGTGGCAGTGGAAGAGGCCACTTCCCTCATGGAACATGTTTTACATGAGGATCCCCTAATCATTTAAGGCATGAATGCCCTCATAACGTAGTCTGCTCATGGTGCGAGAAACAACATAAGTTTGAAGAATGTCCAAGTTATATGAACACATGAGTAAGAAATATAAGAATAATGATAAGGGTGCAGGAATGATTAAAGTGTAGCACATTGTAGAAGACCAGTGGATGAATAGGATTGTGCCTAATCCTGAGATGTTTCCTATGTAAGTGACTACACATGCTAAGGTTGTGCGCTCTCATGAGATCCTAAAACAAAAAACAGTTATTTCAAAGAATGAGGTGATAAATGCAAAATATCCAGATCATGCCCATCAAAAATAAGTTTTTCAAGAGACTGTTGAGGTTATTAGAAACTTGTAGGGTGAGATACAGTGTTTTAAGGAGCAGTTGTGGAAGATGGAGGAGGAAAAGACAATTGAGCTTCCCTAGAAAGATGTTGATGACTTGAAGGAGGTTTGTGTTATCCATTTTGGCACCTTAAGAAAAATGAACAAAAGAGGCAAGAACTTACCCTAGCACAGGGAGGGAGCCACACAAGAAAATCTAGGTTAACATGAAAAATTCATGTTTTAGGAACTCTTGGGAATCATTTGGAACGTTGAAATAATAAGAGAATTTTTTCCTTTTCTCAGTTTGCATCCTAGAGGTTAACTTGGAGAAGGAAGAAAGGTAGGCCCCATGGGCCCATATCCAGCCAAGACAAACAAAAATGGCCAAATTTGGTCAACATGCACAAAATTCACCTCACTTGGTATTCATGGGCCTCTTGGTTGGGGAAAAATACAAAAAATGTGAAATATCTGAAGTTCGGGTGTAAAAGCTGGAAAAGGAGCCCATTATGAAGGATCGAGCTATTTGGTGAGCTAGAAAAGGTTAGTAATGAAGCAACTTAGTTGAGCTCTTTGGAGAGTGCAGTGAGCTTGTGAAAAATTGAATGGGCTCCGGTTTGCATTGAGGGGCCACCTCACGAAGTGAATGTGTTAGGCATGTGGGAAGGTCAAATGGATGCACAAATGGTGAGCTCAAGACACGAGGAAAGGGGAAATTTGGATGGCTCATCATCAAGCCCGTAGAGAATTCAATATCTGTGATTTTTATGTGAAAATAGCCCATATCAGGCTTGGGTGTATAGAAATGACACTTTAGGCTAAGGAAACTAATAATAGACAAGGTATGGATTGGTGAGCGAAATAAACTACCAAACCTAATATCTTTGATCATAGCCATGATGAAGAGCCATTATGTAGATGTATGATTTTTCAAATTCAAGTATCAAGAAAATTTCATAATGATTAAATGTGTGAGCTCACTCCGTGCCTTCCTAGAAAATAATTATGTTGTCAAGGGTGAATCTACTTTTGATGAACCCTATTTTATTGGCCATACATTGATAGGAAAGATATACCAAAGATGCAAGGTGATAGTTTTAGTGAGGATTTTATATGAAACACTCAACAAAGTAATAGGGAGCCAACTAGTAAGTAATTATGGATTACCTATTTTAAGAATAAACATGATATTTCATTTGTTAATCATAGCCACAAGGTTTTTTACAAAAGGCCTCATCAAAAACTTTTAAGAGATCCGCACCAACAAATTCCCAATTGGATTTGTAAAATTCACAAGGAATCCCATTAATACTTAAAGACTTTTCATTGATCATAGTATGAACAATAGCTAAAATATTTTCCATAGTAAGAGCAAAGCAACATTGTTTTTCATCTTACATGGTATAAAATCAAGGAATTTGTTTAAGACTTGGAATCTCCAAATCATGTAATATTGCAGCTGGAAGAAATATTAACAATGGTAAAGGAAGGTAACATAGAATTTAGAGATTTTGATGAGGTGATTATTATCCAATTTTGCCCCTCGGGAAAAATTGATCGAACAAAACCTTACACAGGGAAAATGGAGAGATTGGTTCAGTTGTACAAACTCACATTCGATCCCAAAAAATCAAGTGGTAGGCTGGCTTGAAAATGGACAAGAAGGGTTGCAAGATGAATGGCCAATGAAAATGTTGAAGAATATTGAGCCCAGAGAGATTCAACTCGAATCACAGCAACTAAACCGTGGAAGGTGCCATGTGTCATCTCGGTGCAACTTTAAAAGGTATGACAAAAGTGGGGTTGCCAAATGAGTGCAAGCTCTCCACATGGTCAGATCATGACAAGGAAGTCTTCCCTCAATGCCTGAATCATCTAAGTATAAAATGGAAAGAGGAAGCCTCCACGTGTCCCTTTAGCGCACCTTTTGTATGATGCTCAAAAGTGGAGACCCCAAATGAGCGTATGCTCGCCACGAGGTTAGGGCCCAAGAAATTTACACCAGCCGTTGAAATTTCTAAGTAAACCAACAGAGAAAACAGAAGCTTCCATGTGCCTCATCGACACAACTTCAAAGGTAAAACCCAAAGGTAGATCCAAAACCAGCGCAAGCCCTCCACGTGTCTAGGGTCTAACAAGTTTCTCCTAAACTGAAGGGACTTAACGAAAACAAAATGGGAATGAATCACCATGTTCACGGATAGTGCCAAGTGTCAGCATGTCGTATTCCCAAGATGTTGAAAGGAAGCAAAAAATATTAAGAATGCACCTCAACCTTCAAATAGCCATAACTTTTGACTGGGAGCTTATATTTAAGAAAGAGAAGAATTTTTGGAAAGCAATTGATGTTTTCTACTCAACTACCACTGCATAACTTTAAATTAATGAGACTAAGTAAAATTTGACAAAATGGAGTCCATCATTTTTGAGGTTGTCAGGATTATCACCTACCACCATAATGAAGTATAAGATTCCTTTCTTGCCCAGCAAGGAGCATCACATGGAGGCATGGGTTTTGCAGTGGAACTCATCATTGTTGTAGGTGAGTTCAATGCATTTTTGGGGTGGTTGGAGTAGGTGATTTCAATGAATTTTTGGGGTGGTTAGAGTTAGTGAGTTCAATGCACTTTCTTGGGTGTTTGAAGTAGGATTTCGAAATTCTTCTCATCTCCTTCTCTAATTCTTCCTTTATATTGTAAAGAGGGAAATTTTTCTAAAGGTTGGTCATTTTTTCTCTTCTGCCCCCCTCTCTCTTTCTTCCCTAGGGTCAAATGTGGAGCTTAATCCTCATCTCTTTGCTTTGTAATCGATTTTTTCTTTCCTCTTTCCCACAAATGATGTACTCTGTGAACTCATGGAGCAAAAAAATCTGTTTTGTGATGCGTTTTGTCCATCCTTCGCTTATTTTATTGCATTTCATCATTGCAGGATATATTGTGCATATCTCTGATGTCTATTGTAGGTTTGGGGAGATGTGTTTAATGGATTGAAGTGGTGTTCTGTGTGAACTCTATCTTTGGTATGTGATGCATCTTGTCCATCCTCTCCGTTTCTCACTTCTCTCTATATCAAGTGGCTAAGATTGTGATCAACAATCCCCTTCTCTTGGTGCTATCACCTTTGTAGTGTAGGATTTCTTTATTTTCATCCTCTCTCTCTCTCCCTGTCTCCTTGGCATTGTTAGATTAGGAGTAGATAGTCACATTTACTTCCTTAGTAGTTTAGCATTATGATTAGAAAGAGGAAGCCATCCTTCTCTGGATTACCATCTCAAGTTTACAAATCCCATAGCTTGAGAGATGGTCCAATGTTATACAGATTACACCGTATGCCTCACTCACATCTTAGGCAATTCGAGGGTGCTGTAATTTCACATAAAAAATTTTGGTATGCCTGGTGGGATAGGTTTGAAGCACCTTACCACTTCATTTCATCAGGTTCAATGTGCTCTTGGTGAATATTTTAGCCTTTCAAGGCACTTTCAAGCACATCTAGCGACTCGATCTGGTCAACAACCCATTCTCTAAGTTGCAGAGATTCCTTCCATTCATTTCCACCCATTCTTCTTTCCATATCTTTGATTTTCTTCCATTGCTTGAAGTTGTGCAATCATGACTTCATTTCCCTCATGGAATTCACACTTGAAACAATAGTTCTATTCATATCCATCTCCAGGTTACTTCAACCCATCTCCAAAAAGGTTTCACAATGAAAATCAGCACTATGGATATCCAGGTGAGTCAAATTCAAATCAGTTTGTTCATTTTCCAAACTATACAGTTGTTCTAGAGCATGGATATATAGATTTTGGAGGTAGTTCCACACCTGAAGAAGATAATTTGTACATGAAAAATATGAGAATGGCAAAAAACATGGTGCAGTCCAGGGCTACAACTCAGATGAAAGCATTGAGGATTGGTTTCAGGGCACCTTGTCCATGCGTAGGCCCTTTTACAAAACATTAAAACCCATAGAAGAAGATTGACGTCATGGTTAAAATACTATCCCAACTTACGCAGTGGACTGAGGAGATAGAAGAAATTAAGAAAATTCTGAGAAAATCTTGTCAATGGGTAAGTCAATCACCAGCTCCTTATACACATTTTTCTTTGTCCCAAACTTTATCATTTCAGCAATGTCAAGATTTAAGCCCGTTAAATGTTGTTCGAAGTGTTGATTTCCCTTCTCCATCTCCTAGTCTTCCATCTCACCTCAATTATTCTATCCTTTTCCCTTCCAAGTAGTCATCCCCTCCAAACAAACAAGAAGTTCCACTTCCCTCGCCACCAAAAACAATTACAAAACTGGTTGAAACTGTTGGTGCTCAAAATAGTCTCGCCCCAATTTTCCTTTGAAAATATATCAATTTGTGGCCTTTGTCACTTACTTTTTCCCCATGTTGTTCGTGGTTAATCTTTGTTTCCATTTTTAATTTGTTCCCCGGTCATAGATCACCTATAGGTCCATGGTTTGCTCCATGTTTCTTTGTTCCTCTGGAAAAGGTCTACAATTTGGGTCTCCTGTTCTCTGTTCATCTAAAAACTTTGGTTCTCCCATGTTTTCAATTCTCCAAAGTTGGGGATTTTTCTTGCTTGTTGTTTCTTCCCTAAATACTTGAAGAAAAATTAATGAATGTATCTCTGAGAAACATATTTAAGCCTTGTAACATTTCTAGATTCTCTGTCCTTGGAGAAATTTTCATTTTTGCGCTCGAATGATCAGTTTTCTATATTTTATAGTTTGACGGGAATTTATCCCCATCAAATTTACATCCTTGCATCAACAAGGGATGTGGCACTTTTTGGTTGGATGTGGCTCAGCTGGGTACTTAAAAATTTCTATGAATCACCTCAACTAAAAGTATGTCCACGTGGAGGAACGATGCTCATTTGAAGGTCTATTTTTTGGTTTGGCCATTGGAGTAGCATCAGAAGGACATGAGGATGTTTTCACTTCATTTTCTAAACTTACAAAAAATTATGCAGCTAGTATAGTTTGGCAGAACAGAGACACATGGTGAGCCCACACTCATTCAGGGTTTCTGCTTTGGGCACCATTTTGAAATCTCGCCATAGAGAAACGTGGAGGAAGTGCCCATGTTTGGGGACTGGCCCTTGAATTTCATTTTAAAGAAGCACCAGGAGGACACGTGGAGGCCTCCGCTCACTTCCCATTTTACTAAGTCTTTCCAATGACCAAAGGAGACTGCCTCAGAGCATGACATGTGGCACCTTCCGCTGAGCTTCAAGCATTCAGACAAACATTTTCGAAACAAGACACGTGGCAAGCCCACGCTCATTAAAGGTATAAATTTTTTGGGACCATCTCAAAGTGCGCCATGGTGACACGTGGCAGTTTGAAAAGTCAAAGGGGTAGGGAAGTGGATCATCAGAGGTAACTTGGATTTTTTTTTCTCTTGTCCTCAAAAGGATTAAAATCTTAAAATGGCCCGCAAGTGCGATAAAGGGAAGTTCAAAGCTTGCTCCAATCAACGGCGGACATGCCTCTCAAGGGAAATTTGGAAAAATTTCCTTTAGGGAAAAAAGGAGTTAAAAATCAAAATGGCCCATGGACCTGATAGGCAATAGTCAATATTTTTCCCCGGTCAACTGCGTAAGGGTGAAGTTGCAAAGAAAACTTGGAAAATTTTCCCTTTTCCAAAAAGGGAGTAAAATGGCATAATTTGGCCAAGGTTGCTTTGGGGATCATCTTAGGACACGTGTTAGACTCATTTGCCTAGCATAGAGATGCAGAGAAAAATCTGAAATTTTTCCATTTTTACAAAAGATGTAAAAAGTCGAAGGAATCCCTTGGGTCTGTTTTTAATTTTGAATCTTCCACGTGGACTGGCCAAATTCAAAGTAAAGATCAACGGAAGCTGAGAGTATGAATCTGATTTTCCCCCCATTTTTACTAAAACACGCTTGGAAGTGCGAGTCTTCGAGTCTTCATGATTTCTTGGTATTTCCTACATACCAAGTAGAGAGGGGAGTTATTGTTGATATTTGAGTTTGGTGGGAAGATCTGGAAGACATATTTCACCATTAAAATGGTCTGACTATCGTGCTCAATCAGAATTTCCATTTTTCTTCTCCCAAGCACGCAAGGAACAAGATTTGAAAAAATAGAGGTGGAAGTGGTTAAAAATTTGAGGAAAGAATGATCTACTAAACGAAGGAGTTGAATGTGGGATATATTCGATGAGATCTACCCCCTTAAGCACCTGGAATTTTTTTACAGATCTGATTATGAGAATCACGATCAAAATCATGGCGAGCACTACTGCATTAAACATTTTTATCTTTTGGGGAAAAAGGGGGTCTATTGTAAATGTTATAAATGGCACAAATGTTTCATGCAAATCTTTGGAGGTTGGAGTGTTAGGGGTCGGGACTGAATTTTGTAACAAAAAGCTTGACAGAGCTCATCATTTTGAAGAATCCATTTAAGAAGCTTGTACATCTCTTTTGTATTAAAATCTAATCATGTCAAGGTGGTTGTAAGTGTACAACCATTGACAAGCTCTGAGACTATTTTAGAAACTTTCCTCTCTTGATAGATTTAATCAAATTCGATTTATTTTGTGTTGTCTTGAGCAAAATGTGTTTGTTTTATTTTTGAATGTATGCAATTAGTTTTTCTTGTTTCTTTTGTAATCTTGTATTAAAATCTTATTCAATTAAATAGGCCTCAATCTTTGTGACAGTTTAGTGGCATCTGTAATTTCATCTCTCAGAAGATCTTTCATCTGGGATTGGAATAAACGATTTCAAATCACTTTTCTTTCATCTGTTGATAGAGATTGTTTGTAAGCCTTCGGGTGTACCTTATGCATGGTTTGACTCAAATATTGATGCTTTGTTGGATTTTCTAACTCGAGCCTTTGTGATAGAATCTCAAATATTATGTGAAAGAGTGTTAATCTGGGCCTCCATTGAAGCATAAATTCTAGTTAAAGAAACATTTTAGCTATTATGTGGCATTCTATTTGTTTAACCTTCCATTTTGTAAGGTTCCTCAATGATCTGGTGAATCAATTTTTCCCTGCTCCACCTCCTGCCAAAAATTCCTTCAAATATAACCAATCCTACCTCTACTACCCCTATTTGTCTTTTGCACATACAAATGCATAATCTCTGTTACCAAAACATGTAGAAGCAATCAGGGTCTCAAATGTCTTTAGTAACGTTTGCCTTGTTGAGAAAATATCTCCATGATCTGGAAGTGACAACTCATGAGAGTCAGATCTGCTGTGTTGATCATATTTTCCTAAGGTCATCTCAATAAAATTTATGCGAAAGAAGGATTTATTAATGTTCTTCAATAAACAGAGATTATAAAATAGGTTTTCTTACCTTGGTTGAAAGGCACAACCTAAAATAGTTAAGATCAAATCACATCCTTGTAAGGTGTTGCACACTCATTTCAAAACCAGAGTGTTAACACATCAGATAGATTACTTCCTATGCTACAAAAAGACATAAATAATTATCTATCTCCCTCTGAGTGGCCTGTCAAATCCATGATGTTTCTTGGTCTTTGAAGAAGATTAAATTTGGGTACCAACACGCTTCTAACACCATTACCAAGGGTTGTTTTTAATTACTGGGAACTAATTTACATCGCTTAATATTGATTTGTTGATCTATTACCAGTTCATATTTGTTTGTCCCATTAACACGCTTTTGGCGCATCTACCGGGGACCTAGTGGATTGCAGTTCACATTCAAAACCTAGTAAAACACTTCTTGTATGCTCCAAGTGTTGTGTGTAGTTTTTTGAGTTTTCACACCTAGTGCACTAGCTTTCATTTTATAAATATGGGTAAAAAAAGGTCAGAATCTTTCCATTTCCAGCTTTTAGCATTGACAAACATTTGATAGATTATTTTTAATGCATTTGCACAACTAAGGTGGAAATCCTTACTGGAGACTCCCTATTGATCTGATTTTTAAATGAGTACCAGTGTCTTAAAACTCTGTCAAAGTTATATTTTTTACTAATATTTGCAGAGCTAGAAGGAGGAAGATCTTTCTTTGCTACGAATCCTACTAGGAAATTGTTTCCAGAGCTAGGAAAAGCAAAATCAGAAGGAAGAAAATCCCTGAGAGCTGTTGGAGATCAGCAGACAAGGAGAGGGATCTCTATTGATGAAAGTGATCATCCTATCATTGAATACTGTCATTCAAGTGATTTTGAATCAGGTAGCCTCTTTATGGAATTAAATTCTCCAATTGGAGAAAGGCCTTCATTTGATTTTAAAATGTTTTCTTCACACTCTTCACCTGTCTTTTCTGATCTTGATAGAGATTTCCAAGAGACAAGGTCTTTAGGGTGTATCCATTTCAAAAATTGTACTCCTGTGTTCCAAGGACCCTCAGCCCCTTATCAATTTTTCAATCCTTTAGGGTCACCTTCTCTAATCAACATGACCTGTCAACATTAAAATTTTCCTCCGTAATTTCTATTTTATCAATGTATGTATTAGGAATAGGATGTTGTTAAGTATAATTAGTAGTGGTGTCTAATAGAAGATAACGGTGTCATCAAGACAGTGCCTCCAATAATGTAGAGTACGGTAACAGTCAAAGTACAATAGTCCAATGTTGTAAAAAGTAAATATTTGTTGTAAGTGGTCCAGTAATGTTGAAATGTCAAAGTTGGGATAAGTAGAGAAGTAGGGTCTACATGATTAGGAATTAGAAATATTATATTTGTAATAAGGACAAAGAGTGATGTCATAAATATTTTGTATATTTTATTTGTGGAAAACTCTAAAAAGGTGGAACCCATGTGAGATGATAAGGTTTATCTTATCTTTGAAGATAAGCCTACATGTAAAGGCAAGAATTTAGGAATGGACTATGATTGACTGGAAGATATTTCCTATCCTATCTTAGAGATAAGGTGGATAAGCCTAAATTCCTATAAATAAAGAGGCCGCCCCCCCTCATTTAGCATAGAGAGAAGTAGTGAGAAATATTGTATCAGTAAGTGTGTAAAGGAAGCCATCATTTTGAAGGTGTGTTAAAGAAGCCATTAAAAGGTGTAATTTTGAAGTTTCTCCCATAGTTATTGTTTGAAGGCAAGTGAAGTTAATAACACTTGAAGAACCTCATGGGTGAGATTGTAACAATTTCATGTTGATATTATAATTTACACTGATATTTCAGATTTATCATTATTCCTTCTCATCATGGTCTATGGTATTCTTGTGTTATGTTTGTTGTTGTGTTTCCAAATTATATCCACCAAAATAAGAACTGTGCATTAGTTAATAATCATAGCACGAGGAGTTCTCGGTGAAGAATTATCATAGTGCCGGATTGGTGTTGACATTTTGGTTCCGTTGCTGGGACCATTCCTCGTTGGTGGATTTTCTGGAGAAATATTCCCACTTAGTTAGAAAATATTTGGAGGGTAACCTTGTTTTTACTGTGCATAGTAGTTACCATGCTAAATTCACTTTTTGCCATGAATAGTATTTACTGTAGTAAAGTCACTTTTTACCGTGAATAGTATTTACCGCAGTAACTTCACTTTTTACTGTGAATAGTGTTTACCACAGTAAAGTCAGTTTTTACCGCAATAAGTCAAGTTTTACCGTGGTCATTCCTATTTTACTATAGAAAAGTGTAAAGTCACTTTTTATCGTAGTGAGTCCAATTATTTGTGCACATAAGTGTTACTGATTGTACTTGTGACTTGGTATTTCATTGTGGTTACATTTGAAAATGGGGAAGATTCCTATTTTTTCAGCCTAATCTAATGAAGATGTTTCCTCTTTCATTCAAGAGTTTAAACGATCTTGTATTTGTAATGGCCTCATAAGAAGGGAACAATGGACCTGATTTTTTCCTAACTTTTTGGATGGTTCAGCACTTAGGTGGTTTGAAACACTAGGTGATAATGTGAAAAACTCATGGGATTTATTAACTGAAAGTTTTCTTGAAGAATTTGGTGAACAAAAGAAATATGCAGATCTCATGATCGAGATCAAAAATCTAGCCCAAGGAGAGAAGAAGAAGGTAAGAGATTATCATGTTCATGTTCTAGAGCTAAGGAGGAAGCTCGATGCCTAGACCTGGAAGGAAGGATTAACGGATGGGTTGATGAATGGTGTGGATAATCTCATATGTAAGCAATTCATTCTTGGGATGAAGCTAGAGATCAAACAACGAGTAAAGTATGACCTCCCAACTATCATTGAATAAGCAAAGGAGATTGCAAGGAGGCAAGAAGAAAGCATGGAAGAGGAGCCCAAAGAAATTATTGCTAAAGTAGAGCCTACACCAGCACCTTTGGTCCAAAATCCACAACCACTCTCGGTGAGAACAAATCTTTCTCCTAGTACATTGACTGAGTATGAAGATCTGCTCAGGAAGATGGGCCAGTTAACTATTAATCTTCTTCAAGGAAAGGAATTTAGTTCTCAGGGAGGAGATAGAGGTACAAAAAGAAATATTTCTGAAGTTGTATGTTATGGTTGTTATAAAAAGGGTCATTATAAGTATAATTGTCTAGATAGAGGTTCTACATCTGGTACAAGAGATAATGATAAAGAAAAATCACCTGTGAATTCTTTTGATGTTGTAGATAAGAGCATAAATAATGAAGTAGATGTGTTTGTTACAAAAAGAAAGAAAGAAAAAGACAACCAAGATGGAAATGATCCTAAGAAGATGAAAGGATAAACTAGTAAGAAACACAGGAGAAGGAAGTTGGGTGTGCAAGATTTTTTGATTTCATAAGGACAAGGACCATACTCCATCTTAGAAGATCTGTCCAAAAGGCCTGCAAATATTACATATATTCAACTCTTGGCTATGTCTTCTGAGAAGAGGCGGGAGCTGCGAAGTGGACTCAATGCTTGACGAAGGAAGGAGGTTGAGGTCTTTATTTTGGAGGCAGAGGCAGATTTCTACGCTCCACAAGCTGAGGTATTATGTAATGGTATTTCAATTCATGATGTCTTAGTTGATGGAGGTACTACAGTTAATGTAATGACCAAGTCTGTAATGAATATGTTGGGTTTAAAAATTGATCGCCCCTCAACACTTATGTTAAGGTCATTAAATAAGGGAAAAACTAAACCAAAAGGTGTAGTTTCAAATGTGGCAATATCTGTTATGGGTGTTGTATGTGTGGTATACTTTCAGGTGATGAAAAATGGTACTATTGCGTACCCAATGTTGTTGGGAAGAACATGGCTAAGGAGAGTTCATGCAAAAAACTACTGGAATGGAGGCTTCATGACACTTGGACGTGGTAGAGAGAGGGTGAAGATAAATTTTATCCCTCGGCATCATAAGACAGAACCTATGGATTCAAGTGATGAAACTGATGATTGGACATCCTCGGATTACTCTAGTACCAGTGAAGTGGACATCGAAGATGAAGAAATTGAGGTTGATGTTTCGGTCATGGATATCCTTCCAGTCACACCGAATCATGACCCCATAAAATTATCTGAAGAAGAAATTGATGATCATTTCTGAAAAATAAAGATTGGTGATGCTTTGATGGAGAGTGAGAAGGAATCCTACCTCTAGCTCTTTGGAAGGTACATACACATATTCACTTTTGATTACAAGGAACTCCATCAAGTAAGTTGGGTAGAACATTCTATTGAGATGGTAGATGGTGCTAAGCCCATAAAGAAAATTCCATATAGAATGAATCCTAATTATTCCAAGACTGTGAAAGAAGAAATAGATAAGTTGCTTGATGCAGGATTCATATTTACTATGGAGAATTCATAATGGGTTTCTCTCATTGTGATCTCAATAAAAAAGAATGGGAAGCTACACATTTGTGTTGATTATAGGAATCTCAATAAGAGAACAAAGAAGGATCATTACCATCTTCCATTCTCAGATCAGATTTTGGACGAAGTAGCTAGCCAGGAGTGCTATAGTTTTGCTGATGGATATAGTGGATACAACCAAGTTCGTATAGCAGAGAAAGATCAACTGAAGACCACGTTCACCACTCCTTGGGGAATGTTTGCTTATAGATTTATGCCTTTTGGGTTGTGTAATGCTCCGGCAACGTTCCAATGCTTGATGAATAGGGTGTTTGAACCCTACATTGGGAACTTCATCAGAGTATTTATGGATGATTTTTGCATCTATGGGAGCAAGATGGACCACCTGCACCATATGGAGACAACATTTCAAAGGTTAGATAAAGTACAAGCCTCACTAAACCCTAAAAAGTGTGTCTTTGGATGTTCTAAAGGTGTTTTTCTAGGGCACGTTGTATCCAGAGATGGTATTGGTACTGATCCTGATAAAGTTTCAAAAATCAAAGAGTTACCATTTCCTATGAATAGAAGTAAGTTGAGATCATTTTTAGGCCATGTGGGTTACTATAGAAGGTTCATCAAGAATTTCTCAAAGATTGCACAACCACTAACCTAGTTATTGAAGAAGGATGTTACTTATGAACGCATTGTCACCAGATTTGGTTGTCCATTAGAAATTGTAACAAATCAAGGATGCTACTTCATTAATGAGGTGGTAGAAGCCCTAGTCAATAATTTTTTTATTAAACATATGAAGGCAACAACATACAAGCCAAACACAAATGGACAGGTGGAAGGATTTTTTTTTTGTTGTGTCAAATTCTAGCAAAAGATGCAGCCTTATAGGTACATAAGTGGGATAAAAGGATTCATGCAACATTATGGGCATATAGGGTAACATCAAAGTCAGCAACATGATACTCCCCATTTCAGTTGGCTTATGGCATTGATCCAATTCTTCCTATTGAGTTTGATATTCCCACTATAAGAGTTATGAAAAATAAAAGGATGGATGAAAGTGATTCAGTAAAAGAAAGGTTAATAAATCTTCATTTGCTAGAGGAAATGAGGGAAATAGCAAAGGATACAAGCTATAAGAAGAATATGAAGTAGAAGGAATACTTCGATTAAAAGATCCGTTGGTCTCCATTTCTTGTGAATGACTTGGTTCTAATATATGATTCCAGATACAAAAAAAGAAGATAGAGAAAATTCCTTCCAAAATGGATGGGGCCCTACAAAATAGTAGCTGTGCATGAAAATGGTACATATTGACTGGAGGAATTGGATGGTACTCCCATTACGTAATGGGTCAACCATGACAAGTTAAAGATTTCCCAGGAACCAGCTTTAGAATGTCCATAAGAGTCTACTCCGAGGATGGAGTAGAAGTTAGGAAGGGGGAAAATGTCAAGATTAAAATTTTCCTCCGTAATTTCTATTTTATTAATGTATGTATTAGGAATAGGATGTTGTTAAGTATAATTAGTAGTGGCGTCCAATAGAAGATAACGGTGCCTATCAGTACGGTGCCACCAATAATGTAGAGTACGGTAATAGTCAAAGTACAATAGGAATGTTGTAAAAAGTAAATATTTACCGTAAGTGGTCCGGTAATGTTAAAATGTCAAAGTTGGGATAAGTAGAGAAGTAGGGTCTACATGATTAGGAATTAGAAATATTATATTTGTAATGAGGACAAAGAGTGATGTCATAAATATTTTGTATATTTTATTTGTGGAAAAGTCTAAAAAGGTGGAACCCATGTGAGATGATAAGGTTTATCTTATCTTAGAAGATAAGCCTACATGTAAAAGCAAGAGTTTAGGCATGGAATATGATTCGCCAGAAGATATTTCCTATCCTATCTTAGAGATAAGGTGGATAGGCTTGAATTCCTATAAATAAAGAGGCCACCCCCCCTCATTTAGCATAGAGAGAAGTAGTGAGAAATATTGTATGAGTAAGTGTGTAAAAGGAATCCATCATTTTGAAGGTGTGTTAAAGAACTCATTAAGAGGTGTAATTGTGAAGTTTCTCCCATAGTTATTTTTTGAAGGCAAGTGAAGTTAATAACACTTGAAGGATGGATGAAAGTGATTCAGAACCTCATGGGTGAGATTGTAACAATTTCATGTTGATATTATAATTTACATTGATATTTCAGATTTATCATTATTCCTTCTTATCATAGTCTATGGTATTCTTGTGTTATGTTTGTTGTTGTGTTTCCAGATTACATCAACCAAACTAAGAACTGTGCATTAGTTAATAATCATAGCACGAGGAGTTCCCGGTGAAGAATTATCATAGTGCCGGATTGGTGTTGATAGACCCAGCCCCCACTCAAACCCCCTTTTGTTGTAAACACCTTTAAACCTATAAATTTTGTGGGAATGGATGGATATCCAAATGCAGTGCCTCAAGATGTAAGGAACAAAATGCCAAAGTTCCAAGGGAACAATGCTATTACTAGTGATCAACATCTAAAGCTTTTTATTAATATGATGGAAAATTTTCAGATTGAACATAAAGATGTATATATCAAGTTGTTTATATATACTTTGGAAGATTATGCTAGGGACTGGTATAAAGCATTGCCAGGAAATTCTATTGATTCTTGGACTAAGATGAGTAATGCATTTAGGTTGCAGTATGGTGATAGAAATAACCCTAGGTTTATCTTGATAGAGTTTGAAAACATAAAAAAGAATCCTAATGAGTCAGTACATGATTTCAACACAAGGTTTAATAAGACCTTGAGAAGATTATCTGTTAGGATAAGGCCATGTGATGAATCATGTTTGATCAAATATACTGTTGCATTTGATAAAAAGGCCACATATTATTTAAGAGATAAAAACCCCAAAAATCTGAGGGAGGACTTCACCATGGCTCTGCAAATAGAGAACAATATCAAGGAAATTGGAAAGCCTCCAAAGAGGGAGGGTGTAAAGTTGGTTAACCTAGAAAAGCCTTAAACAAACAAGGCTACTTATCTGGAAGAAGTTGTGAAAACTTTGGTAGGGGTTGTCAAAGAAAATTCCTACAAACTAGCCTGGGATGAGAAGTGAATTGGGCAGAGCTCACAAGGTCAACACAAGCAGCAAGGCCAAGACAGGTTCACAAATCACCAAATATCTAATGACAGAGGCAAAGGACCTGTTGGATTTGGAAATAGGTAGTCCCAAGGTAGGGAAAATAGAATGGTGCCTGATCCTCTGGTTGCCAGAGTTTCTGTTGCGGAGGAGACAAATGTCATTGATTGGTGTGACAAATGTTTCATGCCTCATGCTCCTTGTGAAGAATATCAGCAAGAAGAAGAAGAAGCTGATGAAAATGATGATGATGTTTGTATGATGGGTTGTTCCACAAGCTTACAATAAGGGGAAATGTCAACTGAGGTGGTAAGTGCCCGGACTGCTACCACTTTATGGAACTGCATGCATAGGGTACCTATTCTTCCTCCCTCTCATACTTTATAAGTAGACACTGTATAAGATTTTGAATTTCCCAATAATGACTTTGAATATTTAAGGGCTTTAATGATAAAGAAGTATGATGGAGGAATCCCATCTGAGGAAGATAGACAATTACTGTTAAATGCTATTGTTCCTCAAGAGAAGGAATATAACACAACAAGTAAGGCTATCAAAGGGGCAGTGCCTCAAGCCAAGCCTAAAGCTCCCTTGATTTCAAACATTCCTAAAGAGGCTCCTACAAGAGATGCACCTGCTAAAATCCCTACATTTCCAAACAAAAATCATACACCTCCGCATGCCCAAGTTGTCAAAATTTTTGTACCACCTGATGAATATGTTGGGTTTCCTTCCAATACTACCTTTCCAAAGAATTTCCCATATGATATTGTCTAAGTGTTGAGTCAAATCAAAGTCTCTGTTCCAATTGTTGAGTTGCTTAAGATTCTTGAGCACAAAAAGAGAGCATTTGAATACTTGGGGTTGAAGGAAGAGAAGACTTCCCTAGGTAGAAACATAAACATTGTGGAGACCCCACCATCATTGAGGAGCCAGAAGCACCACCAGCATTAGAAGAGCTAGATGAACCACCTGAGGTCTATTTGCAAACATCCTTGGTACACTCTCAGCTGAATGTAGATCCATTCTTCACCACTTTGATCATTAAGGACAGACTGCTACATAACTACATTTTTGACTCAAGGGCATCATGTAATGTCATGCCTTTGGAAGTCATGAATGAGTTGAATATCAAAGTAATAGTAGCATATGGGAAGTGTACTTGTTATGGACTCTAGATAGGTGCCAATGGTAGGTTATGTGAAAGGCTTGGTGGTACAACTTGCAGCTTACCAGATAAAAATTTAAAATTTGGCGTTGTCATTATTGATTGTCCATCCAAGTGGGGCATGTTATTGTCTAGAAAATGGGATACAAGTGTTGGTGGGAGTGTCCAAATGGAAATTTCCTATGCTACCATCCCAATTGAGGGCAGCCTTCTCAGGTTGTATGGGGAGAAGAAGATGTTGCACCTTATTGAGGATCCCAACAATGCATCCTATGAAGTATTGTACACAAGTGTTGATGCAGATAACTTTGTAGGATTTTCTAATGGAAACGAGCATAAGATTGAGGAATGCAGGTGTCTTGAACAAGTGGGATCTCCTTGGACTCTATTGTTTGATGGAGATTTTGCTCCAAGCTCAGGAATGGTGCTACTGTTGTTCTACTTTCTCCTGGTTAGGAAAAAATTATATTTTCTATTAAAATCAACTTTAAGTGCACCAACAACATTGTTGAGTATGAGGCAATGTTGTTGGGTTTAAGAATTGCTTGGAAATATGGTGTCAAGGACATCATTTTCAAAGGTGACTCATAATTAATAGTAAAACAAGTCAGAAAACTATATGCCACAAATAATCAGTTAATGAAATATTACAAGCATGTAGTTTGGGATTTCATTGAGATGTTTGATTCATTCAACATTGTGCATCATGATAGGAAGTTCAATGACTTGGTAGAAAAAATTGCAGTGTTGGGGTCTCGTTTTGACAAATGTGTAGTGTCCCCATATTGTGAATATGATGTGGAAGTGTTGACAAGACCCTTTATCCTTGACAACATTAAACAATGGTAGTTTTTGATGATGATGCTGAAATCAGAAGATTTCTATAGAACAAGGGAGAGTTTGTTGATCAATGCATTGATTGGGAGCTAATGGTATGTGCAACCGAAGGGAAGGAAACTTTATTTTGGAAAGATTTGTCATCATCCAGCTAAAGACCAATACCATTCCTAGAGGGCTATGTTGTTGCTCTTGAGTCCAATTTTGATAATGCTGATCGCATTATTAACAGATACATGGCAGCCTCAAGGGATATTGAGGAGCATGATCTTGGTACAAAGGAGAAGCCAAGGAAAATTTGGTTAGGAAGTAATCTCAGCAAGGAGGAGAAGCAATCATACATCTAATTGTTGAAAAAATACCAAGATTGCATGGCTTGGACCTATTCTGAAACTAAAAGCATACAGAGAGGACCTGTTTCAACATGAGATTCCCTTGGAGTCTAATGTAAATCCATTTAGGCAGAAAACAGAGGCCAATCAATCCACTCTTATCCCTCAAAATGCAAGAAGAACTGAAGAAGCTAAGAGATGGAGGGATTATCCAACCCACAAGGTATTCTTCTTGGGTTACAAACCTAGTACCAGTAAGAAAGAAGAATGGTGATATCAGGTTATGTGTGGATTTCAGGAATATGAACAGAGCATCAATGAAGGATAATTATCCTTTACCAAATATGGAGAACATGCTGCAGTTAGTGACTGGTTCTGAGTTTCTCTCCACCTTGGATGGTTTCTCTGGTTATAACCAAGTTGTGGTGAAGGAATCAGAAAGGATCAAGACAGCCTTTACTACTCCTTGGGGAACATATGTGTATGTCAGGATGCCCTTTTGGTCTGATGAATGCTGGAGCCACCTTTCAAAGAGCAATGGATGTTGCTTTTGCTGGTTACATCAATGAGTTTATTGTAGTTTATCAAGATGATGTAACTGTGTTTTCTAGAAAGAGAAGTGATCACTTGCTGCACTTGGAGAAGATGCTGATAAGATGTAGAGAATATGGTATCTCACTCAATCCAAAGAAGTGCCATTTTGGAGTGTAGAAGGAAAATTTGCTTGGTCACATTGTGTCACAAGGGGTGATGATTGATCCAGAAAGAGTAGAGGCCATCAGCAAGATCCCAATCCCAAGGACTAAGAAGGGAATTTCAGTCCTTCTTTGGGTAGATAAACTTCATCAGAAGATTCATATCAAAACTTTGCTGAGTTGACCATTCCAATCACTTCCATGCTGAAGAAAGACCAGGTCATCAAATGGGAGGAGGCTGCCATCCAAGCTTTCAATGGGATCAAGGAGGCATTAAAGCATGCCCCTGTTTTAGCAGCTCCAGATTATAAGAAGCCTTTCCAACTGTTTTCCTTTGCTTCAGAGAACACTATTGCTTATGTCCTACTGCAGAAGGATGAATGAAGGGGCTGAGAGGCCAATTTCCTTTTTTAGTAAGGCCTTACAGGGGCTGAGCTGAAAGTACACTATTATGGAGAAGCAAGCATTTTCCTTGGTAAAAGCAAACAAAGGTTTTTAGACCTTACATTCTAAGTTCTAAATTGGTTTCTTATGTTCCCCACACCATGGTCAAGGACATCTTATCAGAGATGGAAGTCTCAAGTAAAAGATGCAGGTGGGTGAACAAGTTGCAAGAATATGACATGGATATCCAAACCACAAAGTTGGTGAGAGGTTTGGGCTTGGCTAAGCTTATGGCTGAGATAAACTTGAAAACTATTGAGGTAAATGAGGTAGAAGAAGAAAGGGCAGGTGTTTTTGAAAGGTTGATGAGTTTTGAGTGGTACAAGGATGTAATTTTTTATCTCAGACATCTGAACTACCATGAGTATTTAAGTAAGAACCAAAAAAGAGCCCTTAAGTTGGATTCCCAGAAATATGTCATCACTGATTATGGGTTAGCTTGGAATAACCTAGAGGGAGTCCTCTTAAGGTGCATTACTGAAGATGAAGCCCCCAAGATAATTGTTGATCTCCATGGAGGAGTTTGTGGGGGGAATTTTGCTGCAAGAGTCACAACACACAAGATCCTGAGGGTGGGTTATTGGTGGCCAACTCTCTTCAAGGATACAACATTTTTGGTTAGAATATGTGAGAGTTGTCCAGCGCTTCTCTAGAATACTGAAAGCTTCAGGTTCCCTTCCTTTGCAACATGTATCAATTGAAGCTCCATTCAAGCAATGGGGAATGGATTTCATTGGTGAGATTTTAGACCCTTCAAGTGCTGGCCATAAGTGGATTCTTGTAGCCACTGATTATTTTACTAAATGGGTGGAGGAAATCCCCACTAAGAAGGCAACACACCAAATTGTCATGGATTTTGTGTTAAATCAACATCATTTGCAGGTTTGGGGTGCCAGTCAAGATTGTTGCTGACAATGCCATGAGATTTCAGAGCTAAACCTTTGGTGGCAATGTGCAAAGAGTATGGGATCAACTTGACATATGCCTCTAATTACAATCCCCAAGGAAATGGAAAAGCTGAGTCCAGTAATAAAAACTTGCTATGAAGATTATCAGAAGAACATTGGAGCAGAAGAAGAGAAAGTAGGGTGAACATAGTTGAAGTTTGTTGTTTGGGTAGATAGGATCACTGTCAAGAGGGTCACTGGAAAGAGTCCATTTGAGTTGGTATATGGGACTCAGGCCCTGCTACCCCTTCATAAGCAACTATCTTCATATTATTTTATTCAACAGCTGGAAGATCAAGAGGTAAGTCCTTATGATGCTCGCATTAACCAGATTTTTGAGCTTGATGAAGAGAGGAGGGCATCCCACCAGAGGCATGTAAAGTTTCAGAGAAAAACTGAAGAAGTTATTTGACAAGAAGGTCACTCCCAGAGCTTTCAATGTTGGAGATCTTGTGCTGCTATGGGATAGTAGGCATGAAGATAAGGGCAAGCATGGCAAATTTGACTCATTATGGATGGGCCCTTACTCCATTGATATCAGAATTGGTGAACATACCTTCTTCCTCAAGGACTTAGATGGTGAATTACTCGAATTGCCTATTAATGGCAGGAATTTGAAGCATTTCTTGGATTGATTCCCCTGAATCAAGGTAAAAATATTGTGTACAATGTATAGTTTGTTGTTTGTTCCTTGTCTTTTGTGTTTTTGCTCATTCTGGTCCTTGGTGACCTGTTTTTGCTGGTTTCTCTATTTCATTTTTGGGAGATGGCTCTATTTCTATTGCTCTGCAAGATGACTCCGTTGCCCAATGGATATTTTTGGCACTTGGTCTACCTTTGTTCTTGTGGCACTCACAGGGAGTGCCCATCCCTGAGTTAGAGCCAATGTTGGTGCTCAAAATAGTCTCGCCCCAATTTTCCCTTTGAAAATTATCGATTTGCATGGCCTCTGTCACTTTCTATTTCCCCGTGTTGTGCATGGTTAATCTCTGTTGACCATTTTTAATATGTTCCTGGGTCATAGATCACTTATAGGTTCCATGTTTGTCTCCTCATTTCTTTGTTCCTTTGGAAAAGGTCTGTAATTTGGGTCTCCCTAATTCTCTGTTCATCTAAAAACTTGGGTTCTCCCATATTTTCCGTTCTCCACAGTTGAAAAATGATTTTTATCTTCCTTGTCATTTCTTCCCTAAATACTTGAAGAAAAATGAATGGATGTATCTCTGATGAACATATTTGAGCCTTGAAACATTTCGTAAATTCTCTTTCCTTGGAGAAATTTTCATTTTTGGGCTCAAATGGTTTTTTTCTGTATTTTACGGTTTGACGGGTGTTTCTCCTGTCAAATTTGCATCCTTGCATCAACAGGGGATGTGGCACCTTTTGGTTGGATGTGGACTCAGCTGGGTACTTCAAAATTTCTATGAATCATCCTCAACTTAAAATGTGTCCACGTGGAGGAACGACACTCATTTGAAGATCTAATTTTTGGTTTGGCCTTAGAGTAATCTTTCCTAGGAGGACACGTGGAGGTTTTTGTTACTTTGCCTTTTGACTTAGAAAAATTTATGCCCCGCAGCTAGAATTTGATTAAAGCAGTTTGGTGGAACAGGGACACGTGACCACGAGCTCGTTGCTCATTGAAGGCGGTCTCCGCTTTGGGCACCATTTTGAAATTGCGCCATGGAGACATGTTGGAGGAACCACACATAAGATTTGGGGACCAGCCCTTGAGTTTCATTTTGAAGAAGCACCAGGAGGACACGTGGAGGCCTTCTGCTCACTTTACATTTTTCTTGGACTTTTCAATGACCAAAAGGAGATTGCCTCAGACTCATGACACATGGCGCCTTCCACTGAGCTTCAAGCCTTCAAACAAATTTTTCCTGGGCCAGACACGTGGCGAGCCCACGCTCTTTCAAGGTATCAAATTTTTGGGAGACCATCTCAAGGTGCACCATGGTGACACGTGGCAGTTTTGAAAATTCAAAAGGAATGGGGAAGCGGACCATCAGGGGTAACTTGGATTTTTTCCTCTTATCCTCAAAAGGATTAAGATATCAAAATGGCCTACAAGCTTGAAAAGGATAAGTCAAAGTTTGTTTCAAGTCAAAGAGGCAAGGAAGCGGACCATCGAGGGTAACTTGCATTTTTTGCCCCCTGATATTCAAAGGATCCTCAAAATGGTCATCAAAAGGACAAGCCCGATAAAACAGTCAAAATGAGGTGCCCCTTCAGAGGAAATTTGGGAATTTTTGCCTTTGTGGGAAGAGGAGTTAAAAGTCAAATCACGGTTCTCCTGGGACCTAATTTGGGACACATGTCAGAAGCATTTCTCAAGGAGCTAGCTGGGGGAAAACTTGGAAAATTTTCCCTTTTTTCTGGGAAAAAGGGAGGTAAAATGGCAGAATTTGGTTAGCGTGGTTCCTTTGGGACCCACCTCAAGACACGTGTCAAGGCTCATTTCTCGAGGGTGGAGGGTGTAGAACAAAATGTGAAATTTTTCCATTTTTCCAAAAGTGTAAAAAAGGTCAGAGGAAACCCCCGAAGTCTATTTTTAAGTTTGAATCTTCCACGTGGATGGCCCAAATTCAAAGTAAAGATCAACGACAGCTGAGAGTCTGAATCTGATTTTCCCCCCATTTTATTGAAACACTCCTGGAAGTGCAAGTCTTCATGATTTCTTGGTATTTCCTACACGCCAAGCAGAGAGGGGAGTTAATGTTGATATCTGAGTTTGGTGGGGGAGATCTGGAAGACATCTTTCACCATTAAAATGGTCTGACTATCATGCTCGATCATGGATTTTCCATTTTTCTTCTCCCGAGCATGCAAGGAGCAAGATTTGATAGATTAGGGGCAGAAGTGGTTGGAAAATTGAAGAAAGAGTGATCTACCAGAGGAAGGAGTTGAATGCGGGAGATATTCAATGAGATCTGCCCCCTCGAGCACCTGACATCTTTTTTGCAGATCTGATTCTGAGAATCAGTGATCGTTGATCATGGCAAGCACTGGTGCACTCAAGGTCTAGATTTTGGGGGAAAAGGGTCTCTATTGTAAATTTTATAAATGGCACAAGTTTTTCGTGTAAATGGTTGGAGTGTTAGGGGTCGAGACTGATTTTTCTAATAGAAAAAAGCTTGATAGAGCCATCATTTTGAGAAGCCATTTGAGAAGCTTGTATATCTATTTTGTATTAAAATCTAATCATGTCAAAGGTGGTTGCAAGTGTAACAACCATTGACAAGCTCTGAGACTGTTCTAGAAAACTTTCCCCTACTGATAGATTTAATCAAATTCGAGTTATTCTGTGTTGTCTTGAGAAAAATGTGTTTGTTTTATTTCTGAATGTATGCGAAGTATTTTTTCTTGTTTCTGTTGCAATCTTGTATTAAAATCTGATTCAATCACACATGCCTCAATCCTTGTGACAGTTTAGTGGCATCTACAATTTCATTTCTCAGAAGAGCTTTCATCTGGGATTGGAATAAACGATTTAAAATCACTTTTCTTTCATTTGTTGACAGAGATTGTCTGTAAGCCTCTGCGGTGTACCTTAGGCATGATTTGACTCAGATCTTGATGCTTTATTGGATTTTCTAACTCAAGCCTTTGTGATAAAATCTCAAATATTGTGTGAAAGAGTGCTAATCTGGGCCTCCATTGAAGCACATATTCTAGTTAAAGAAACATTTTAGCTATTCTGTGGCATTCTGTTGGTTTAACCTTCCATTTTGTAAGGATTCCTCAAGGATCTAGTGAATCAAGTTCATCCTACCCCACCTCCCACCAAAAATTTATTCAAAAACAACCAATCCTACCTGTACTACCCCTTTTTGTCCTGTGTGCATACAAATGCATAATCTCTGTTACCAAAACATGACAGAAAGCAATCAGGTCTTAAATGTATTTAGTAACCTTTGCCTTGTTGTGAAAATATCTCCATGATCTGGAAGTGACTACTCATGAGAGTCAGATTTGGTGTGTTGATCATATTTTCCCAAGGTCTTCTCTATAAAATTTATGCAAAAGAAGGATTTATCATTTATTCTTCAATAAAAAGAGGTTACAAAATAGGTTCTCTTACCTTGGTTGAAAGGCACAACCTAAAATAGTTAGGATCAGATCACATCCTTTTAAGGTGCTAACCCACTCTTGTTCAATATCCTGAGTGCCAAAAAGTCAAATAGATTGCTTCCCCGGACTACAAAATGACATACATGATCATCTATCTGCCTCTGAGCATCCTTGCCAGGTCCATGATGTTGCTTGGTCTTTGAAGGAGGTTAAATTTGGGTACCAACATAAACCCCATCCACTTCTCCTCTTACCTTCCCAATTCCATGTCGGGAAGAAATTCCAAAAAATAGTCAAGGAGAGCAGCAAGTGGGAGAGTCAAATAGAGAATAAATGATAAAAATCTTAGTAATCTTGGCACTCATATTTTTGATAGAAAAAATCCCCTTGATGGTTAAACCTTCAGAGTAGGCTAGGGTCAGATCATAGGTGGTGGAAGCTGAGTTTGCAGCAGCATGAGAACAAGAAGAATAATATCAGCAATATGTTTGCTCTGAATGCAGTGTCCATAATGGCACTTTGTCTGAAGAGGATGTTGATCTAATCTAAGTTACAAAATTAGTTAAGAGGGAGGAAGAACAACCATCTCCAATTCCTATTGAAGAGGAGCAGCTAGAAGAGATTGAATTAGAGTTTGAACCACTTGATGAAGAAAGAATTATTGAAGAGTTTTTCCTTTCGTTTAAAGGGCCTGATTTGATTGATGAATCCATGATAGAGGAGAGCTATCAAGAATACTTCACTGCCCAAAATAGTCCTCTAGAGATGCAAATTGAAGACTTTGATTTGAAAAATTTAATGCTGGAGGAAGAGGCTATCCAAGAGGAAGTCAATCTTCAAGAAACAATGGAGGAACTCTAGATCCAACAAAGTGTTGCAGCAAATGATAATGATGTAAGAGAAACTTCATTGGATGTTGCAATCAATAAACATAAGCTGTAGATTGTAGAGGAGTTCCATAGTGTCATGGAGGAAGGAAAAGAGAACGAAGATCCCATCTCTTCCATACCATCCACCCAAGAAGGTGTATGAGAAGACTGCATTTTTGGGGTTAAGTTTCTAAGTGAAGGACACATCCATCAGATCAGACTATTCCCAATTAGATATTTGGCTAGCTTAGAGCCAATAATAGAGTTTCTACTGGTCACACTCATTTCAGAGCACAAGGTAGAGTTTCAACATGCCAAAGTTCAATAGCAACGCCTCCTAGATCCAAATATAGAACAACTCTAGGAGGTGTATATTCTATTTGTTAATACTTTAAGGGGGGTAAAACCACCATCTGCAAGGTGGGTTTTTACTCTCATTTCTAGCCATGTTCAACACCAAATCAATTACATGGTCACAATTTGTGAGGAATGGAAGCTACTTCTCCCTGCCTATTGTAGGTTTTACTTGAGCGCCCCTTGCCTTTGGTTAGTTTAGGTTAGTGTTATTCATATTTCTCCCCTGGGAAAAATATTGGATTTCCCATGACCCCACATTGAAGGAACCTGAGAAAACTCATTTAAATCCTACAAATTGGTTACAAAAGGACTCAACCATGGAGTGGCAGAGGTCAAGAGAGACTAAAGGACCCTATGTGAAAGAAATGACTTTGTCAATCCATTTCCATGTCTTATACCCATTCTTCAAGTTACAGGTTGACTCAACTATGGAATAGCAGGGTCAGACAAGAAGGGGCAGTGTTGCAAAAGAACTAGGAGCAAGAAGGGGAAGAAATGGTGAAGATCAAAAGTCCTCAGGCTCGAAACTATTCAAGAAAGGGTCCAAAATTGACTAAGTATGGAGGAGGCAGCAAAATGAACCACGTGTCCTAACGGTGCTTCTCCAAAGGTGAATCCAAAAGGGGAAGCCCAAATGAGTGTGAGGCTTCCACGCGTCCAAAACCCCAAAATTTTTGGGGCCGTTGAAAAGTATTCAGCTAAGAGATAGCATGCCAAGTGTTAGTGTGGCGCATCTCCAAGAGTTACTCCCAAGGTGGAGACGCAAATGAGCGTGAGCTCGCCATGTAGCCCAAAGTCTAAAAAGTAAGAGGGACAGTTAAAAATTCCACAGATCAGCGGAGACCAACAAGTGTCATCTCAACGCTCCTCTAAAAGAAAACTTTGGGTTGGGGTTTCAAGTAAACGCGGTGCCTTGATGTGTTATTCCAAAAGGGGCAGATTCGGTTGAATAGTCAATGCATGGGCCAAGCTGGCGAAGTGTCTAGATGCTATTGGTTAAAGGATTGAATAGAGAAAATGTTCCCAAATGATTTCCAAACTGCCACATGTCCCAAGTCAAAGTGGGCCGTCAGGGGAAAAGTCAGGTTTTTCCCCTTGTTATTCCAAAGGTATAAAGTTGCAAAATGGCCTACAACTCCGCCCAAGGGAAAAGTTAGCGTTTGAACCTGAGTTAAAGCTGAAGCAGGGAGTCGGAGGAAAGGATGAAAAATTTGTGGGGGTGTTCTGAGTTTTGTGTTTTTTGCATAAAAAGGGCAAAAGATAAGGTGCAGACCTGCAATCCTGATTTTTTCTCTAATCTGGCTACCACGTGTCCCATATTAAAAGGGTACCCATTTTTTCAAACTATTTTCCCGCCCATTTGTATAGACTCGATACAAACTATTAAGGGGCATATCTTTTGACTCAGGGATCGAAATATTGCAAATCTGACACCGTTGGAAGTGTCTCAATGTCTTCTACACCATGGAGAGATAAAAATTCATATTTTTCAAGCCCTAGTAGGTGAAAATGGAGAAATGTATTTGAGCTTTCAATGCAAAATCTTCTTTCCTCAACAACCAGATCAGATTTGATCTGTTTCACCGTTTCCTCTTCCTTTAGGGCACTGAACCAAAGATTTATGCAGTAAAGATTGATTTGGGGGTAGACTTTATTAGAGGCATTAACAATGGTAGTTGGGCTTCAACCCATTTCTCCCGCTTCTCTCTCTCTTCCTACTATTTGATCGAATCTATAAATACGGGGGCATAATTCATTGTAAATGGTTGGACATACTTTGTTTCATAGGCTCCCTTCTCCTTCTACCAAAGGAATTTTTGGGGTTTAAGCCTTCCATTAGAATTACAATACGTTTATGGATTTTTGCTACTTTGTAATGAACTGTATCAATCTAGAGAGCAATAAAACATGTCTGTGATCAATTTTTGATCCTTTCTTGTCTCTTTTTCTTTCATCCAGTCTTCCATTATAGATCTTACTATCTATGCTCATTTATTGTATGCATTTTATTGGTTTGTGCCTATTAGCAAAATAAGTGTTCATAATTCCTTTGGTGCATCACCTTGTAGTTTAGTCATTTCTTATTTCTTATATTCCTTTTACCCCTATCTGTTTGGAAAGTTTTAGATTAGGTATAGGGATAGGCCCTCTGCAAGCTCCCATGTGCGCACCTAAATAGAGGAATAAGGAACTATCCTTTAATCTGGAGAGATTTTCCATTTTGCAAGGTCCCATACCTTGAGGAAAGTTCAATGTTATGCAGATCACACCAAATGACTCTGCCTTAGAAAATAAAATCTTTATGACTCATTTAAGGATGTTGTGATTTTGCACTAATAGTTAGTTTAGGTTTTCTTTCAGTAACACAAGTGCTTTCACACACTCTACATATCCCACTTGGGGTGTGTATGATTTTTAGTTTTGTACATAACAGTGTTGTGATGTTCTATCGATCCAAGGATATATCATTGTACAGTTCAATGTTCCTACAAAGTGAATGTTGTAGTAGTCCATTTTAGGGACAAGTGAATGCTCCAGGTCAAGACAATTTTCTACTCTCTGAAATCTCACCTTCAAGATTTTCTTATTAACATTAAGAGTTCAAGTAGAGGAGCAAGTTAAGGGCCAACATAGTGCAAGTATTTAGGTTCAAGTTTCAAGAAAAAGATAAGTATTAGGATATCATTCATGACTCCATGCCTAATGGATGCTTCAAGGCAACTGATCTTTCCATGTAGCAGGTAGGTGACCCCACAAGTCGCCAAATTGTTATCCAATTTTTCCCCTTCAGAAAAATTGATCGAATAAAATCTTGCACATGAGAAATAGAGAGGTTGGTTCAGTCATACAAGCTCACATCCGATCCCAACAAATCTAGTGGTAGGTGAGCTTGACAATGGAGAAGCAGGTTCAGATGATAATGGCCAATGGAAATGTTGAGGAAGATTGATCCCAGAGTGATTCGACTCGAAGCACAACAACAGAACCATGAAAGGTATCACGTGTCATCTCGTCGCAACTTCAAAATGTACGACAAAAGAGGGCTCCCCAAATGAGCGCAGGCTCTCCACGTGGTCAGAGCCTGACAAGGTAGTGTTCACTCGAGGCCCGAATTAGCTAAGTATAAAAGGGCTAGCGGAAGCCTCCACATGCCTCATTGGCGTAACTTCAAAGGTAAAACCCAAAGGCAGACCCCAAATGACCACAGACCCTCCACGTGTCTAAGGTCCAACAAGTTTCTCCTAAACAGAAGGGACTTAGCTAAAACACAAAGGGAACGAAGTGGCATGTTCGCAGAAAGTGCCAAATGTTAGCACGTCGCATTCCCAAGACCCTAAAAGGAAGCAAAAAATCTTAAGAATGTACCTTGACCTTCAGATGGCCATAACTTTCGACTAGGAGCTCAAATTTGAGAAAAAGAGGACTTTTTGGAAATCTCTTGATGTCTTCTACTCAACTACAACTAGATAACTTTAAATTAGTGAGACTAAGTTAGTCAAAATTGAAAAAACATAGTTATTTATTTTTTAGGCTGTCAGGATTCTCACCTACCACCATAATGAAGTATGGGCTTCCTTTCTTTCCCAATAAGGAACAACACATGTAGGCATGGGATTTGAATTGGAACTCATCATTGTTGTAGGTGAGTTTAATGCATTTTTGGGGTGGTTGGAGTAGGTGAGTTCAATGCATTTTTGGGGTGGTTGAAGTAGGTGAGTTCAATGCACTTTCTTGGGTGGTGGGGGTAGGATTTCAAAATTCTTCTCATCTCCTTCTCTAATTCTTCCTATATATTGTAAAAATGAGCATTTTTATAAAGGTTGGTAATTTTTTCTCTCCTGCCCCCTCCCTCTTTCTTTCCTAGGGTCGAATGCAGAGCTTAAGCCTCCTCTCTTTGCTTTGTCAAGGAATTTTCTTGCCTCTTTCCCACTAATGATGTACTGTGTGAACTCGTGGAGCAATAAAATGTGTTTTGTGATTTATTTTATCCATCCTTTTCTTATTTTATTGTCTCTTCTTTCCTTTCATCATTTCATGGTATACTGTGCATATCTCTGATGTCCATTGCAAGTTTTGGGAGATGTGTTTAATGCGTTGAAGTAGTGTTCTGTGTGAACTTTATCTTTGGTCTATGATGCATCTTGTCCATCCTCTCCATTGCTCACCTCTCTCCATATCAGGCAACTGAGATTATGGTCAACAACCCCTATTTCTTGTTTCTATCACCTCTGTAGTGTAGGATTTAATTATTTTCATGCTCTCTTTCTCTCTCTCCTTGTCTCCTTGGCATTGTTAGATTAGTAGTAGATAGTCACATTTCCTTCCTTAGAAGTATTTTAGCATTAGGTTTAGGAAGACGAATCCAGCCTTCTCTGGAGGACCATCTCAAGTTCGCAAGTCCCATAGCTTGAGAGATGGTCCAATGTTATGCAGATTACATCGGATGCTCCAATCACATCTGAGGCCATATGAGGGTGTTGTAATTTCACATCAACAATGATCATGAGTTATTTGTATGGCCTTAATCTACTCCTTGGATTGCCTAGGTTTCAGATATTTTTAAAATGGATATGGAAGCACGATCGTTAAACTTGAGCCATTGAAAGAAATCACAAGTCTGAGCTACTTAGAATTCATGTGCATATCTAAAATTGTAATCTCATGTTTGAGATCTATAACTAACACATACACCTAAGGATTAAAATTGAAATGACCGAAAAGGATACATTTCAAGTCAATGATGGCGTTCATATCTCTAATGATGCAAAAAATAAAAAAGTGTTTCTTAGAAATCATGATACAATCAATGTATTTAGGGCCATGTTACCATCAACTCACAACCTGGACCAAGTAAACTATGGAATGTTTTTTAGAGTGAAATTTTTTTGGCATGGAAAAAGAGGGTCTAGAAAGCCCCACCTATCTTTAAAACTTTACGATGCCTCTTGCTCTTTGGTTGACTATGGAAAAAAAAATTGTCCTTGTTTATCCTTATTTCCCTCCACCATAATAAAGTCTATGTAAATGAAATCCATATTAAATTACAGAGTTACATTGGTAAACTTTCTAGAAAAGGAAACATAATCCGTTCTCCATATGTAAGCAACATGTTTTCCATAGTGGTAAAGAAAACAGGCAGAGCAAATAAATTTTTCATTAAACCACTTAATAAAACTTTTTCCTACCAAAAAACATGTCATGAAGTTCCAAACCTTGGAAATAAGCATAGTGGTGCCAACATGGCAAGTAGAATTGATGTTGCCAATTTGGTTCATGATAGATGGTAGGTGATGGGGCTATGATCGAAAAGGATACATTTCAATTCAATGATTGCGTACCTATCTTCAATGATGCAAAAAATATAAAAGTGTTTCTTAGAAATCATGATACAATCAAGGTGTTTAAGGCCATGTTACCATCAACTTAGAACTTGGATCATGTAAACCATGAAATGTTTTTTAGAGTGAAAAGTCATCGGCATGGTAAAATATGCTCTACCAAGCCCCACCTATCTTTGAAACTATACTATCCTTAGTTCCCTCCACCATAATAAAGTCTATGTAAATGAGTGAATTGGAAAATAGTAAGTTATCTACCAATCACCTCCAAAAGTTATATCTATCGGAATCATCACTAGAAGCATAAATATTACAATTGCCTCATGATTGGCCATTAATCCTAAAGATGATTGAGGTATCGTTATCAGATGGATCTTCTCATGAGATAAGAATCAATGCTCAAAGTTTTTTGGAAACCAAAATGGTGCCTCTGTCATGTCTGTCATCATCAAATGTGGACAAAGCAACATAGTCTAGGTAAAGACCATTTCTAAAATAAAAGATCAATAACTTTAATTTGCTATAAACAATAACATGTAAATGATGAAATCATTGACATGAAAAGTGTATAGAGAATTTTTGTAAGGTTTATATTATTCCACGAACATTCCAAGAGAGAATATTCATGTGGATACATCCTCCATTTGAAGTTCTCCTTTACCATCCTTGAAATTTGTCTTAGACTCTAAAAGTGCAAATTCATTCATCAAGATTTCTAATTAAACTAAAGGAAAACAAGAATCCAATGTGATGGCACATTGCTTATCCCTGTCATCTTCCACCAAAGCGTCGTCATCAATATGTGGGGGGGTAGGTGGCGTAAGAGAAAGACCACTAAAGAATTTCTTGTCACTAGAGGTACCTATTGGAAACAAAGGTATCATGAGAAGTTCAAATCTTCTTAGGGGTGTGAGTGAATATGATAGTAGGGGAAAGCTCACGAGGATGATGCAATTTTAGAGGGTGGTGGTGAAGAATAGGAAGAAGGGGCTTTGCCACCTGCTAGAGGCTTGCGAGAAGCAACAATGGTCCATTCCGCTACTCGGTCACTCATAAGAGGAATATAAGAGGGGCATAAGATAAAGGACTTTTGTCAACCCACAAGGGAGTAATCACGGATCCAACGGTAAGGTTACTGGTACAAAAAATAAGTGTTTAAAAGGTTGATACAAACCACCACCTTCAAAAAGCAAGTTTCACCAACCTGTGTATCGATGTAATCTTTAACTATTGGGATAAGTCAATTACTAAACAGACTCACTTGTATGGACATGCGAAGAAAAACTTATGTTACTCATGACATATAACACACCCAATAGCAAGTAACAATCTTGTTGAGGAAAGCCCAAGGTGGGTGGTGGGGGTAAGAGAAATAGGGCGCCTTGTTCTTTCGGTGTGTTCTTCCCACCTCGTGGCTTTTTCTCGAAAGATTATTCCGCAGCAAATAAAAAATTCAAGACTTCGTGTTTATCTCAAATACGACAGATTGACTACCTAAATAAGAATTTCCCGGCTTAAATTGGGGGTAAGTTTAAAAATATTATAATTGAGAAAAGAACAACTCTTTGAAGTCTAGGTGGTTGTTGGAGTGTGGACGTGTTTTAAAATATTACTATTGAAAATTGGACCGACAAAATGACCTGTTTTTTAACCATCCTAAGAAAATATTGGGACGTTATAAAATTACACAAATAATTATAACTGCTTTTTTGTTTTCCCCCTACAAACGTTTCTCATCTACAGTGTCTTTTACACGAGGTAATTTTGAATCGGTACAACTTTAACTGATCAATCATTCATTTTCAAAGAAACGTTCAAAAATGCATACGAGTGAACAATTAAATATGACTCGGTCCCCCACGCCAAAAACAAGACTTGTATCGTACATTACCATATATAAATACATAGCCTGACAACCTCAATCATAACTGCACTGCAGCAACTGCAGCAGTAGCACAAGCAGAAGATTGGTCTTGGCAGGGTACAGATACAATGGCCCTTCTAATGGCTATGGCGTTCTCTTTAGTGGCATTGGCAGCAGCTGAGTACGATCAATATTCACCTCCTCCCTATTATTACAAATCCCCACCTGCACCATTTCCATCTCCTCCTCCCCCATATTATTACAAGTCTCCACCACCACCATCTTCTTCTCCCCCACCACCATACATCTACAAATCCCCACCTCCACCATCTCCCTCTCCTCCACCACCATACTATTACAAGTCCCCACCACCTCCATCTCCATCTCCTCCTCCACCATACTACTATAAATCTCCACCTCCCCCATCTCCATCACCGCCCCCCACCATACTACTATAAATTTCCACCTCCACCATCTCCCTCTCCTCCACCACCATACTATTACAAGTCCCCGCCACCTCCATCTCCATCTCCTCCTCCTCCATACTACTACAAATCTCCACCTCTGCCATCTCCATCTCCCCCACCACCATATGTCTATAAATCTCCACCTCCACCATCTCCATCTCCTCCACCACCATACATGTACAAATCTCCACCTCCACCATCTCCATCTCCTCCACCACCATATGTCTATAAATCTCCACCTCCACCATCTCCCTCTCCTCCACCGCCTTACTACTACAAGTCCCCTCCACCTCCATCCGCATCTCCTCCTCCTCCATATTACTATAAGTCTCCACCTCCACCTTCTCCTTCAGCGCCTCCACCATATTACTATAAATCCCCACCTCCTCCATCTCCATCTCCTCCACTGCCTTATTACTACACATCTCCACCACCACCATCCCCATCTCCACCTCCCCCATACTATTACAAGTCCCCTCCACCACCCTCTCCATCACCAACTCCTCCTTATTATTATATATCTCCACCGCCACCATCCCCATCACCCCCGCCACCATATTATTACAAATCCCCTCCACCACCATCTCCATCTCCTCCTCCTCCATATTATTATAAATCCCCACCACCACCATCCCCATCTCCTCCTCCTCCATATTACTACAAATCTCCACCTCCTCCATCAGTTCAGTACAAATACACTTCCCCTCCACCACCCATCTATTGATTCTCAGACTCAATCTAAAAGTGACTAATAAGAGGCCAGTTTCTATCACAAAATTGTTGCTGTTGTTTATTGCTGATGGTAAATTGTTATAATTTTTTGACAGAATCTGTAAGTTATTCTGGATTATATTTTGTTTCTTTCACTCCTGTTAGATTTTATATGGAAGATCACAACAATATCAAATAAAGATCTAAATACCTACACTTTTTCAGTGCAGAACTGTTCCAGCGCTATGTAGCTGTGGATCTGTGCAGGCATGAGCAATGGCAGGCATTCTATTCTATTCTACAGATCAAGTAAACGTTGGCCAAAATATTAAGATTTTTGGTTTGTAATAAGTCGAATTGCAGGCATTCTACTGATTCATAATCAAATAAATGTTGGACAAAATATTATGATTTTGCTTTGTAATATTATTACATGGTTTTTTACTTTTATTTGGAAGACTGATTTATTAAACTTGGAAATGCTTATTCATTATTTCCTGAAACGAATTTGCTTTACTTCGAGAGTTGTTAATGCGTTGACGTAATTATAAAAACACGTGCGTGAAATTACTTTAACGACTTTTGCGTTACTTCGAGAGTTGAAACTTCAAATGTAGTAAGATAAAAAGATTCCACACCGACTTATTTTATTCATTCAAAGATTTGTCACATAGTTTAATATATTAAAAGATTACTATAGCGATTAGTAAATTTATTATTTTCTGAAAAAAAATTATGTATAATTTGTGAAAAACTTCAATTTAATTATACAAATGATTTTATATTTTATCGTGGAGGTTTTTAATGATTTAATTGAATTGAGTTATTTCTAAGTCAGAAGGTTCGAGTTTCTGATCAAGGTCGACGAGGATAAAATTCAGTTCAAGTTCATCAATAAATAAAGTTAGAAAAAAAAAATCGCCATTATGTTCGACCAATAATAAAATTATTATTAAAATATTATAAAAATACATTAGACATGAAAATAAATCAATAACATAAAAGGTAAATTAATAATAAAAAATACATTAAACATAAAAATGAATGTAAAATATATTAGATATAAATTACTAGCAATCGTACGTGAAATGTATGATGGAAATGCTGAAGGGGGTCTTTTGAAGGAGTCAAATTCGAGAGAGAGAGAGAGAAACAATAGAAGAGGAAGAAGGTTGGAGTAGGAGGGGTTAGAGGACGGAGAAGTGAGATGGCGGAGAAGTAAAACAGTGGCAAAAATGGAAGAGAAAGAAGTTGAAAGTTTACCATCCAAGAACAACATGACAAATTTGGTCAATGCACAACTGTTAGAGTTAGTATGTTGTGACTGCATCAAGGATTCTAGTATACAAGCACTAGTACAAAGATGAGTAAATATGTTCTATTTCTGAAGAACCATTCCCTTTAAGCACTTCAAGAACATTAGCTTTGAAAAAATAGTATCGACAACATCAAGGACGAATTCCATGCAATTTCCACCAACGGAAGGAAGTGTTTGTAATGGGATCTACTGACCCCATACTATTATGACTTTATGGACCGCAAGTATTCTGAGAGTTAACAATCAAGGTGTATGTTTATAAACAACATAAGTTGTTGATAGGCATTTTAGCATTAATGATACTAAACCCACTTCACGCTATTGCTCTTGAGGAAGTCATACCCAAGCTTACAAATAGAGCGAACACATCTTGTAACATTCACTACCGTACTTCCTAGTAGTTAATACAACATGGCTTATCAAACCAAGTCTCATAGCTGAAATACCTTTAAGGAAATAATATTATCTCTATACCCCAATTTGTAACCTTTATTAGTTTCCTATCATTGCACATACTTTCTTATGATATGTAAGTTTTTACTAATCATTACATCATACACATGCTCTGGTGATGAACATAAGAAGTATTATGCCTCAATATCATATATCAATGTAACCAGAAAGGGGTAGTCCATCCTATCCTATTACTTGATCAACAGTAACACTAGCCCAGAGAAGTACCAACCTACTATTCATGTTGAGCAGTGGAGATAAACCCTATTCCTGTCATAAAAGTAGTATTCAAGAAAGTCACAAACAAACAAGAAATCAAGAAATTAAATATTTCAATGCCAATCAAGCAATTACAAATGTCTTGAGGGTTACCCTCATTGATAATACCAATACAACATGCTCATTAACATATTACAAAAGAAATAATTTGAATGTTAGCCTTCACTCGGATCTTAGAATATGGTTTTCAAAAAAATAGGAAATACAATATCCTTTATTATTCCAATCATAAAGGCCCCATTACAGTGTGAAATCCATACCTTCAGATGCACCATAATGACCAGGTCGAAATTCCATCTGGTGAATGAAATATACAAGAGACGAGCAATAATTTATAGAAAACGACGCTATTGACCTATTGCTATACAAAGAAGAATTTGTTCTTATAAGAAAGTTACACTAAGTTACATCTTTTTTCCACAGATAATCAGTCCCACGTCAACCATGGGAGCCATATCTAAGTAATCGAACGAGTACAGTATTCTATTTTGCAAGTTTTTACAGTGTTGTAATTTGAAAGAAAAAAAATAAAATTATGCAGGAGAATAAAGATGCAACCGCCAGGCATAGCGGACTATGTGCTAAGGCACGCGATGGAGTCGTGTGAGGTGTAAAGGGAAAATCATGTTACTCAGTGAAAGGGTCGGCCCCGCATCATGGTCGGTACGCAAATCCATCAATTTAAAGAATAAATACATGTTATGCCACCCCAATTTATAAGCTCCCTATGTGTGTTTTTGAGTTTATAGTAGTACTAGATTAGAAATTGAAAATCCATAAAATTCCTAAACTACCCGAAACAACTACATTTAAGCAGATCCGTTTCGTCGCTGCCAAATATCTAGTGGGAGTCAGGTGCCTCTATACGAAGTCTATCAAATTTTCCGTTGGCTACTTGAGAAACCCTGTTCTCACCACTGCAGAAGCCTGGAGAAGAAATCGCGTGAATCCAACCACTTTTCTCCACCATGGAGTGGGAAAAATAGAAAATACACGAAACAATCCATTAAAATGCCTGAAATATTGTTATCTGCTAGATTTCAACACATCCAGGAGGAGGAATGGAGTGCGTCTGATTTCTAACATTTGGCTGATTTCTAACATTTGGCAGAATCACCAGGTATCAGTTCACTACAAGAACGCCTTCGGCGTAAATATCTAGTACCACACGACCCTGGTATGTTTTTTTTTTAATTTATTCACAAACGATGTGATTGATTTTTTTAAGTTTTGAATTTTTATTTGACAGGTTACATAAGAATCAGCAATGCATTAATTTAATCTTTATATATTTAACAATTCCTGGATTTAAACAGGAAGTAGTCAAATATTGCTCTATTACCAAATATTGCAACTACGAAAATCCCCACAAAAGGCTTGTGACTACAATAATCTTCCCATCGAATTTCATATTCACTTAATTGCGGTATTGCGGAAGATTTTTGTGTTCCAAATAATCGAAAAACATTGAACGCCTATTATTTTTGGTGCTGGGATACTTACTTGTCATCCTATTGTGGCCAAATCTCATTCTGATCAGTTGATGTTTGGTTCACTTCGCAGCTTGCGTTATTTCTCTATTTCTACCTATTCATCCTCAATTTTATTACCGGATTCTCCTCAAATATAGCACATGTACTTTGTTCATGGAAGCATTAAAAGATTTTGAGATAAATATGTAATAAAATTTCGGTTAAACATAAGTCTTGACTTTATTTAACAAGGTCATGATATAGAAGATCCTTCCATAGTGAATGCAAAAGTATTTGGAAGTATTAAATTACACAAAAAAGTGTAATAGCTTGAATTGGACAGGTTACCCGAATTTTTTTAGGAGTGCAAATGTCAAATAGAGCTTTATGAGATTCGATTACTCAAGAATAGAAAACATGTTGCAAAATATCAAAGTTGTTAATGTAATTAATAAAAAGTTATTATTAAGCATTGATGGAATTATCCAATGAGGAGCCGTTGTTGCAACCCTTTTGAGATGGCTTGGGGTTTGCGACGAACACTGTCTAGGTGATGTCCAAATTTTTTGACGATAATATAAAATTGTTTCTTGAAAAACCTTGTTCTCACTATTGAATAAATGAAATCGCATGCAGCCAGCCACATGTCTCAACCATACACTAGGAAAAATAGAAAATACCGGAAAAAAATCCACTAAAATGCTTTTCCGTTGGATTTCAACACATCTGGGAGGAGGAATTCAGTGCATCCTATTTTTGATATTTTTCAGAATCACTAAGTCTCAATTCACTACAAGAACACCTTCGATGTAATAAAGTTCATTAAATTAAAAATATTAACAACATAACAAGTAAAGTTCAGCATTATAAAAATATTAAAGTTCATAGAAATATATATAACTAAAGTCAAAATTCATTAAGTTTAACTTATTTTTAAAGTTTAAAGTTAAAATGCATAGAAAATAAATACTAAAACAAATTTAAAAGTAAAACTTAAAGAAAAATTAAAATAAACAAATAAACAAAAAAATCTAAAATTAAGGCACGAAGAACTTGGTATGTTCTACTGTTAATGTATTTTTCTACGAGCTACAAGAAATACGTCTAGTCCTTCAATGATGACTGTTGTATGGAGGTTCATCCATTGCATAACATCATGATCGCATATGATTAGGGAAAAATCATTTGTAAAGAGTTCTTCATGCTTTTCAAAGTCGACACTTAGCACATGCGCCTGACAGCTTAATTTTTTTGCTCATGCTCAAGTCATCCACACATTTTCGACTTGTTTGTTTAAGCAACACATCCTATGTGATTTTTTCACAACTTTAAAAAAAGATGAATTTTGAACTTCATAGATGTAATTTGCTGAACCCTTTGATAGATTTTTCACATAATTTCATCTATTGAAATATTATATTATTGATTAATAATAATATTATTTTCTGGAAAAAATTACTGCTAGTTAATGATAATTAACCTTGATTTAGTTATACCAATGATTTGTTGTTTTGGTCAAGACTTACTTTTACAAGTTAGCAAATTTGAGTTAAATTTATAAAATTATATCTGAAAAAAATAGAAAAAAATTAAAATATATCATGATCTTATTTAAACAAAAATTAAAATTACCTTAAAACTACTTTATAATAATCAAATGGATGTCAAATTTATAAGCTACAATTTTATTGATGACTCTCTTCTCCTCTATCCTTTCTCTTATTCAACCTAGCAGGCTTAAATAAAGAAAAAATAGATATTATTTTTAAAATTTGATATAATTACAAATAAACAGGAGGATTTTTCATGAAACTTTAGTTGGATGATTTTCCTTCTCGTTGAAGCTTCTTCAATGTGAAATAAAATTACAGATATAAAATTTTTTTACAAACACATTGAAGTTGACCTGTGCATGTGCAACGTTTAACAATTCTTGGTGCAATGTTTAGTTGTATTATCTCCTCTTTATTTTCTCTTATCCCACCTGACATGCTTAAATAAAGAAAAACTAGATATTCTTTTTAAAATTTATTCAAATTAAAGATAAAGAGGAAGATTTTTCATGAAACTTTAGCTGGATGATTTTCCCTGTCGCTGAAGCTTGTTCAATGTGAAATAAAATTACATATGTAAAAGAAGTCAACAAACACATTAAAATTCACCTCCATATGACATGTGCAGCATTTATCAGTTCTTGGTATAGTTTTTGGTTGTATTATCTCCTCTCTCTTTTCTCTTATCCCACATGGCAAGCTTAAATAAAGAAAAAAGAGATTTTTTCTAAAACTTTAATCTAATTAAAGATAAAGAGGAAGATTTTTTATGAAACTTTAGTTGGATGATTTTCCTTCTCAGTGAAGCTTGTTTAATATGAAATAAAATAAGATATATAAAACAAGTCCACAAACACATTGATGTTCACCTCCACATGACATGTGCAACGTTTAGCAGTTCTTGGTGCAATGTTTGGTTATATTATGTTGAGAAGACAAAGTGATTATCTAAACATAAGAAACACAAAGAATAAGCACATGGTAACAAGGCACATTTTAAAGCATAAGAAGATAGGAAATGAAACACTTGTTAGAACACTATCAGTCAGGACTTAGCCATTTTTATGGATAAGGGATATTTTTGGAGATAGTGTGCGGAGCACACATAAAGATGAAGACTTCCGCTACACGCAATGGTATTTTGGGAACAAGTGGTTGTTAAGCGACATGCATAGTTTGAACTTATAATAGAATTTATTCTTAGAGTTAACTATAGGACAACTATAATTAGAACACTTGCATGTGTGCAAGCCATTGTAAAGGCGCATGGCTATTATTAGCATGCGACCTATTTTGAGAAGTGCATGGGCGGTGAAGGGAAAGTACCCACCTCTATGAATATGTATTGGACTATATATTTTATGGTGTGTGAATTATTGTTAAGTTATATTGTTGGTTCTGATGCGCATATGACTCATGGAGATACTTTATAGTGTAAGAAGCTTATGTGTTTTATAGTGTTTAATGTAATGGAGTATATTGGCTGGATAATGGTGTTAGAGATAACTGAATCTATTTATTATATGGGTAGCCTTATCATAGTTATTATTTAGTACATGATTCTATAAGATCTAGATCTGATTTATGCAATGTGAAATGTTTATGATTAGTAATAGATCTGAATGTGTATTATCATCATCACACTAACATCTTGCACAAGCAAATCTAAAGAGGGGCATTGTACCTGTGTGTGCTTTGGGTGAGTGCTCAACTCAGGATGAGTGATGTACCAACATGCTTGGGTTTTCTACAGTAGATTCTAGGCTACATCATCGGTTACGTTTCCGGGGCCTCTTTTTCAGTTATTTTAAGGATGTTTTGTGATGAAGACATATTGGTTGACCCTAGCAAGTGTTGAGGAGTGGAGAATAGATCTAGAAGAAGAGTTCACTCAGAGGTTCAGAACTAGATCTCAGTTTGACACACGCGTGTGGGTGGAGCAGAACTTGTACGAATGTTTATATGATAGTTTCTTTGCTATCTTTCTGATAGATCTATATGAGTGGCTAGTTGCTTATGTGTCTAATTGGAATTGGAGGTATTGGATGTTTTTCTAGACGCAAGAAGAATTTTAGGCCCTCTATGATGCTGATCTGATTTGGACACATGATGTGGACACTTGGTTCCGTGGTGTTCTGAATAGCTATACTTTAGAGTACTCAATTTCTAATTACTCTTTCTTGAAGGTAGATGATTTCTAGTTTTTACATTATCCCACAGAAACCTATCTGCAAGGAATTCCACTGACTATCAAAATCTTGATGGTAACCCTGAATTTGGAAGAAAATCCGATGGCTAGCTAAACCCTACCACACACGGGGGCAAGATCAGATTTGGTGCAGGATGGCGGACCTAGTGGCAGAGAGGAAAAGAGAAGAAAGGAGGCTTAAGTTCAATGAGGCATGCGAGAGGGAGATAGAAAAGCATCATGATATTATAAAATAGATGGCGTTGAGGAGATAGATGACACATGAAGGATTTGGAGATCACGTACAAGGTATGGAACTAGAGCATCAGGAACTCCCCCATTTAGGAAAACATGGTAAGGAACCCTCATCAGCCTCATATGGGAGCATGTCAGAAGAGATGACATGATCCATGGGCGCACATTTGAATCAACCTAACAACCTAGCCCTTGGACTTGGTTTTCTAGTATCTAGTGCAACTAGTACTAAGAAAGGTATTTTGGGGAGTAGAATAACAAGAGTAAATCAATTAGAAAGTGAATCTATGGCCAGGAAAACATCTTCTTTTTTATTTGGAGGTACCTTTTTAGGCACGCCATTGGCACAAAATGTAAGGACATAGAATTTCAGACTCACTTCTTGGAATAGTACCACCTCAAATACTATAGGAGTTTAGTTTAGTACTACTGTTGGGACATAAGGAAATACATTCACTATTCCACTTCCGGTTACAGGTGGAGGATTAGGGGGCATATGTAGCTCTAGTTCTGGAGGATCTGGTGGGTCTAGAGGTAGAGGTAACATAGGAGGTTTTGGATTAGGTGGGCATGTTCCTTAGCATACCCAAAATATTTACATGGAGATGTCACTTTATCTTCTAGAGTATAGGGGAATAGAAGATTGTATTGAGCATGTGCACATGTGTGAGATATCCTTCTGAGCACAAGGCAAGTCAGTTTGCAACTGCATTGCAGGGGCACACTCACTGTTGGTATAGGAAATATGACCTTGATCAGACTTGTGTAGATTCTAAAACACTACACGAAGATTTTCTTAAGCAGTTTTATATCCTTGAGTTTGAGTAGAAGAGTATATGCGTGCTCAAGGATATTAAGCAGGACACTACTGAGAGTGTTCTGGAATATGATGCCTATTTCAAAACACTTGTTTTCTACACTTTTGTATTATATCCATGTAAGCCAACATGCACATTGGATATTTGGGGGCTTGATCACACCGTTTAGGACTGCGTTGTCACATAATACATATAATGACCCATGTAAAGTACTTGAAGCAGTGTTATAGGATGAGGCATTCAGAAGTATAGACACTGGAGTGAGCTCATTCCTAGAAGCACAAATTGCAGCCATGGTGAATCAGTTGGAGAAACTATCATCTCATTTAACACATGAGATGTGCATTAGGATTTGGTTTACAAATTGTGAAATGGAAGTGCACATTAAGGATAATTGTCCCCCTAGGTCAATACATTCATAGTTTCTAGACTACGAGATATGTCATTTAGAACATGAAGCAAGCCATTGCTCATTATTACAATGTCCGATCAGAAAGAGCATTTCTTTCTATTATAAGATTTTCTAGTCCACAACTCACAATACAGAAGAATGCAAGTTGATTGGTCAGATCCATGTGACAGACAAGAGTATCAGATAAAAGTAAAAGTGACCACCATGATTGTGATCACACCGATAGGCATTACGATCGGAATGAGGAACACTTTGAAGGAATTCGTGCCAAAGTTCGAAGATACCATGGGGGATTCGAGGGTTGTTGCCATGGTGCTGGATGAGGTGATTTTCATTGCAAATGTGATATACATGGATATCTCTTGACCACTAGAGGCGTGAATGCCCTTAGAATATTACTTGTTCTTTTTGTGGGAAGAATCACAACTATGAGGAATACCTAAAAATATATGTGTAACTTAGCAAGTAGCATAAACAGGAGAACAAGGGTGTAGGGATGGTTAGAATACAACACGCCATGGAAAATCAGTGGATGCAAAAGTTGGCACTAGAACCTAACGTAGTTTCCCTGAAGATTACTACACGTGTTGAGGTTGCACGTGCCAGAGAAATGATACAAAAATATCTTACCATTACTAAGGAGGATGTTTTACATACAAGGTACCTAAATCCTACACAGTAGAAGGAGTTTTATTAGGAAACCATGGAGGTACTCAGAAATCTTGAGTTTGAAATATAATTTTTAAAGGAGAAGCCATGGAAGTTAGAACAAAATAAGGCATCAGAGATGGTTTAGTCATATGTTGATGATTTGAAAGAGGTATTCAAGTTGATGTGCTGGGAGAATATTATTCTATTACTAGGGAATTGGTTAAAGGGAAACAATCCTCATTGAGGTATTGAGAATGGACTGAAGATCCTGCATGTTAATATTCCCCCTCATAGCTTGGATTATAAAAAGGAAATCATTCTGAATTCTATTATGGATGAGTGGCTTTTGAGCAATATATTGATTTACATAGATGCAGAAGTGAATGTGCTTACTTTAGATGCATGGGTGCAAACTGGTAGACCTACAATACAACCATCCTCTAATGTATTGTTTATGGTTAATCAAAATAAGGCCACTCCGATCGGGGTTGTAATGGATGCATCCATTACTATACAATGGGCTAAGTTCAGTAGGGACTTTGAGGTATTGGGAATTGTAGAAGTGAAAAGCTTCCTATCTTTACTTGGGCACCCTTGGTGTTATGAAAATAATTTTGATCTATGGTACAACACGGCTATATCAATTTTCAGAAAAATGAAGAACGAGTTATTATACCTTTAATAGATGGGAAATCTACACCTTATGTTGAGCATTTGAGTGAAGAAGATCTGAACATAATTTATGTGTGTTCCATTCGAGATCTGGAAGTACTTGAGGCATCTAAGGAAGGTATCCTTCAGTGGGAGGATGCACAGTCTATTAGTGATACTATAAATATTTCTTGTGACGATTAGGCGCATGACACCTATGAGATGGATGGGCACAAAGTAAAAATCACCTTTGCACAGAGGAGCAAACCTCGGTGTATTAGGCACATAGGTAACAACTCTGTACCCTAGTACACTAGAGAAGGAGGTCCTATAGTATTCCTACGAACCATGGAGGAGTAGTGGATTGATCAAGTGGAGAGAAAAAATATGTTAGTGTATACCCTGCACGGGATGACAACACACTGGTGGATGGTTCACAGGGATAATCTCATAGGATGGAATGAAGTGAGAATTGCTCTAAACAACTAGTTTTTTAGGAGCAATGGACCTACCCAGATCTACATATATCATGTTAATAAACCTATTTAGCATCACGTTTAACAGTGTGAGAGAATCTGGAAAGAGGGGCAGGAAGCTTTACCACCTTCACTTTGGGTGTAAAAATTTTATTCCACTTTACAAGGTTGCACATGCACTTGATATGTTTATGCGAAACTGCATAGGGAGATTGGAAATAGGCAAGACTTGATTATAGGAATGGTATAGACTTTTGACTACTTCTTTACTAAACCTCTGGTGAGATAAACATTATGGGTTATGGAATGCTTGAATGTGGGAGATAGTGCAAAGGCTGAATAACTCATTCAAATGTCAGTTAGTGAGGAAGAACCACGAGCACATTGTTGATGGTGAATCATAGCACCCCTGAATGTCTGCAACTCGATGGGTTAAGACTCTCAATGTGATTGTATAACATGGAGCTTTTCCCAAGTGTGGGACCTTAAAAATCGGGAAAGCTCTCCGGATGAAGGCCGGTTCCTATTCCTCAATTCAGATGAACACATAAAAATGCAGAGAATTCACTCAAAAACCTAATCTAACTTGTCAAGGAAAAAGGGTAAGAAGATGCATAAAAATAAACCTAGACTAATAAAGGTGATGCACTGAGGAATGAAGAACACCTGTCTTTCCAATAAACACAAACCATTAAAATGCAATGCAAGATCATGCACAGATAACCAAATTTTCAGTGAAAGATCAAGGGGATGCAAATGAACACAGAGAGGGTTTAGAATCATCCACAGACATGCATTATTTTCTCCAAATATTGATACAATACAATACAAAATGCCAAGAGGCAAATTTGCATTACAGTTTTAGATGGGAGATTTGAACTCCACAAATTTGCCTGCCAAAGAGAAGAAGGGAGGGGCAAAAAAAGAATGTCCAACCTTTAGAAAGAATACCCTCCTTCATTATTTATAGGAAGAATCAGAGAGGGAAGAGAGAGGAATTCCAAATCTACCCCAACCACCTCCTGGTTGTATTTAATTTATCTCTTTATGGCGGTAGGTGAAAACCCTAGCAAACCCAAAAAATGGAAAACTGTATTTTTCATTTTTTAAGAACTTGTTCTCACCCAAAAAATTGTGAATTGTAGTTGGACATAGGACCTTATAAGCTTTCCAAAAATTCCAATTTTGCGTGAATCCGAGCTCCATGTTAAAATTTATGGCCATTTGAATATCTGGGTTAGGGTTTGCTTCCTTTTGGGTTCAGGGTGTCAATGCTCAAAATGTTGTGCCTCCTAAAGGTGCACCTTGGTGCATCCATCCTCACATCAACATACTTTTAAGTGTGCCATAGGCACTGAAAATGTGGTGTCGGCACCTTCTAATCTACACTAAGGGTGTAACTTTTTCCATGTCGGAACCTTCTAATCTGTGCCATGGGTGTAACCTTTTCCATGTCGGCGCCTTCTAATTTGCGCGAGGGGTGCAAGTTTTTGCATGTCGAAACCTTCTAATCTACACCAGGGGTGCAACAATTTCCATGTTGGTGCCTTCTAATCTGCACCAGGGGCACAAATTTTTTCCATGTTGGCACCTTCTAATCTTTGCCAAAGTGTGACTGATGGCACAAATAAATGTCAGGTTCTTAGTTTCTTTGATTTCCATATTCTTCTATTTATATATATTTACCCAGGGGGAGATATATACAACAATTTGGCAACTCAACGGGATCACTTGCCTACTAGGTAGAAGATCAATGGCCTTTTAGCAATACATTGGAAATGAAGTCATAAACAATAACCTGAAACCAACTTGATATCTGATCCTGAGCCTGATACCGCAAGTCCTTCTCCAAGAGCATGCTGAACTGTAGAAATTCAACCTGAGAGCAACAAAACCTGTGCCAAAGCACTTAGGGAAATTGAAACCTAACTACAACAAGACAATGTGCATCTGCACTTAGAGGAATTGAAATCTAGGCTAATATTTACAAGGGTAAACCTTTTCCTTTTAGTAGCAATGTTTAAGATAGATTCCGTTAACTGGAATCGAGAGTTCTTCTCCATCAAATTAGACAATAGGAAGGCATTACTACTTTTACATCCCATGACCATGTAGGGGCCACTCCAAATGGCATCAAACTTGGAATGCCTTCCTGGTTTTGCCTAATCTACATCCCATTTCAGAACTAGGTCCCCTTCCTGGAAGGTCCTTTCTCTTGCCTTCTTCTCAAACCATATTTTTACTAAGGCCCGATCCTTCTCAATCATCTAAACTGCATGTTCTCTGATTTCTTCCAATTCCATCAACACTGCATACCTGGCCTCCATTGGTTTGAACTCAGACAACTCCAACTACTTCATGAGCTCTAATGTTGGCAATTCTAATGATATAGGCAATACTACCTCTTTCCCACAGACCAAACTTTAGGGAGAATTACCTGTAGACCTCTTTGTCATTATCCTATCAGCCCATAATGCTTATTTTAGCTTGGTATGCCATGTCCTTTGGTTTTCATCCATAGTCCTTCTGATGATTCTTAGCAAATTCTTGTTCGTGGACTCTGCCTTTCCATTACCTTGTGGGTAATAATTTGAAGAGGTTCTCAAATAGATTCCATTCTTGATAGCCCATTCTATAATCTTGGGACCTATGAATGCCAATGCATTGTCTGATATGATAGCAACCGGCACACCGAACCTGGTCACTATTCCTTCATAAAAGTCTAGTATGTTAGACTCATTTGCTTCTTTGAGCACTACTGCTTCGGTCCACTTGGTGAAATAGTCCGTTGCCGTGAGAATTCACTTGTGGCCTTGGCTTGAGTTTGGATTGATGACCCCGATGAAGTATAATCCCCATTACATAAATGGTTGGTCAACCAAAATTGAGTACAATGGAAGCGCTGCTAGTCTTTCTTTTCCTGTGAAGAGTGCACATTTCTTACACTTTCTTATCCATGTATAGCTATCGCTGAACACTGTGGGCCAATAATACCCTACCTTCATTATCTTGAGAGCTGTTATCCATGGGGAAAAATGTCCTCTAGAATCTCCATCATGAAAATCTCGTAACACCCTCTCAATTTGACCTGTCCCAGTGCACCTCAATAGAACTCCATTGATATCTTTCTTGAACAAAACACAATCAACAAGAACATATGGAATGGCTTGTAATCTAAAGTATCTCCTATTTGCTTTGCTCATTTCTGGAGGGTATAGGCCTATCTGTAGAAAGTGTATCATATTCTAAGTCCAACAAGGAGTGGGCACATCAACATTTTCCTATTCTAGACCATCCTATAGTACCAAGACAGTCTCTTTTTCATCACCTACTTCAACTTGCTGACTTGAGGCTAGTTGTTCACATAATCCCTTTCCACAAACCACCTTAGTTACCCTAATTTTGATGTCATATTCCATGACACGAGTGATCCATCCTGCACGTTTCTCATTCAGATCCTTGTTTAGAAGGAAACCCTTGAATCTCACATGAGAGACCAATAATTGGATCTTATTGTTTGAAACTAGGTGCTTGAATTTCTTTAAGCTCCTGATCACTGCAAGGACATGCTTTTCAATAAAAGAGTACCTAGTTTCTTATTCCTCCAAGCCTTGACTGAAGAAAGCAACTGGTTGTTCTAATCTCTCTTTATTTTGCTATACCAGGATTGCAGAAATTATGTCTCCACCACCGAAGGCATATAGCATGAAGTCCTTTGAGAATTATGGATTGGCGAGAGTCGGGGCTTGAGATATAGCCTCTTTTATTACCTCAAAACTTTCCTTGCCTTCAGATGTCCACTTAAATTCCATGCTCTTCTTTAACATCAACGTTATTGGCTTTACGAGAGCTACAAATTTTGGAACAAACCTGCGGACAAAATTGATCCTTCCTAAGAAGCTTTGAAGAGCCTTCTTGTGACTTGACAATGGCAACATTGGAATTTCTTCAACTCTTTCTGGGTCAATTTTCAACCCCTCCTTTAAAAAAATATGGCCTAGAAGTTTTCCTTTGTGAGCCAAGAATATGAATTTTTTTGGATTCAATGATACCCCAAATATTCTACACCTCTGAAATACCTGCCTCAGATGAAAGAGGTATCCACTACATTTTTGGAGAATACAGTGATGTCGTCAAGATATATCAGAACTATTTTATTGATAAATCCCTTGAATGCCATATCCATTTCCCTTTGGAAAGTGGCTCCAACATTTGATAGCCAAAATGGCATCTTCTTGTAGGCATATGTGCCCCATTTGGTGGTGAAATCTGTCTTGAATTAGTCATCTTATTTCACCATTATCTGATTATACCCTGAGTAGCCATCTAGGAGAGAGAATCTCTCTTAACCGGATACCACTTGTAATATTTGTTCCACTGAAGGAAGTCGGTAATGGTATTTGAAAAATGCCCTGTTGAGGTGTCAGAAGTCCACACACAACCTGATTTCTCTGCTCTTCTTATTGACTAGAACCAAGTTTGCAACTCAGCTTGAGTGCTTGATCTGGAATATAATGCTTGCCTCTATTAGCTCTTTCTTCATTAGAGGCTCAATGTGAGGGTTGACTGGACTCTGCTTCTGCCTGATGGGCTTAGCATCTGGATCTAATTCAATGGTATGTTGTGCCAAATTTGGACTGAATCCTCTCAAGTATTCATAGCTCCAAGCGAAGACATCTGGAAATTCTTGGAAAAGTTGTATGAATTCTGATTTCTCCTGCTTAGTGGCCACTTTACCAATTTGAAGTGTTTTACCTTCCCCAACAAGAATTGGCTCTGAATCTTCTCTCTTGACCTGTATGTTAGCCTTTTCCTTACGGAACTGGTTGTTAGGGTTGAGGATAGACTCCAATTTTACTAAACCCTTGGGAAACTTGTTTGTCCGCTGCTACACTACTTGATCCCCATACTATTGTTCTTGTCTGTCTTGATTCCTAGCTGAGAATTCATCCTCTTCTTACAAAAAATTGAGGATCTGTTGATCGTTCTCAAACACCTGCCAGCTTGTGTTATTCTCTGGAACTGCTGGCCTCACAATCACATGGATATGTGGTTGTATTTTTTCCCTTCTGATGTTGTCAACCACATCGAATGTTTCTCCAACTGCTGCGAGTCTATCCATCGCTTCATTTTTCTTCCTCGGTATGGACATGATGTTGAAAGCTTCGAAATCCTAAATGAGGTCCCATACCCTATTCTTGTAGTTCTTCAGCAAGTCATTCTTTGTAGCATGTTGTCCCCTGACTTGGTTGGTGATTAGCTCGTTATCCTCGAACACCTGAAAGTTCTTTATGCCCTTTTTCCTGGCCCAATGAAGTCCATAAATCAATGCCTCGTATTTAGCCATGTTTTTTTAACGGGAAAATTGGAAACGAAAAGATGAAAAATATTTGATGTCTTATGGTGATATCAACATTACACCACCTCCAACACCTTGTTTGCTTCTCGAACCATCAAAAAATAATTTCAAACTTTGTTGTCGTCTTTTTGTTCAGGTTTAATGAAGTCAGGAATGGGTGAATTTTATTCATGTACACAATACACGCCCAATTCAAATTCTTCAATTTCCTCATATGGGTCAAATTCATGACTTTTGTTTTCCCATTCATCCAAAGTCAAATCAGGAATTCCCTCGACCTTAGTTCCTATTTCTAGATCATTTAAACACTCCTCCTGATCAAAGGTTGAGCAATTTACATTGATAGGACTTGGCACATGAGGTTCAATATGGAAATTGGCAATTTGTTCTAACCTGATTATTGCTTTGGCCCATACCTCATCCTGAAAATCATGTGTGACCAATCTGTAGATAAATATCCATTGATTTTTGCAGTGAAGTCTCTTGATAGACACAACACAAAGAGTGGAAGAAGGTCAATCACAGACACATCTTACAAAACTGTAACATTAGGATAGGCATGTAGTGTTAGGCTTAACCCTTTTATGACCCCAACTATTCGAACTGTTGTTCCATCTAGATGTACTACTGCTTTCAACACTAGGTCATACTTCAGACCCAGTTGAACTGTTATTTGCTTCGGCATCACTGAACTACTTGCTCCTAAATCTATCATGTAGTTGTGTACCAAGTTGTTTCCAACAACCAATGACACAAAATGGTGGAGGCTTCAAATTCTTACTTGGTTGACCCCCACCCGGTTGCACTACATTAGTGAGAACTTTTTCATATCCCTGGTTTGATACATTTAAGGCAGACCAATTAGCCATTGCAGCTTGCAATAAATCTCGTTTCCCTGAGATAGCCAGTGATTTCCACATGGAAATGTTCACATGTGTCTTCTTCATTTGATCGATGATGTTGAAAGGGGATGATCTGTATTTTTGCTATCCCTTGGCGCACCCTTTTCTGGAGCTTGAACATGTGCATGTGTTGCTACAATAGGTACCTTTGGCTGATTTTTCACATTTGGAACCTAATTTGGTCTACTAATCCCTTGTTGTGTGGGAGTGGGCTAAGAAACAACTAGATTAGACGGTAGCCCCTCTTCTATGCTTCTCTTCTTTGACCGTGTGTTGACAGCCACACCTTGAAAAGGTTGTTGGTTAACTCAACATAATTATTTTGTTTGCCAATTGGCTAACATGGTTTCTATTAGAGGTGCTTCTTGTTTTGTTTCTTGCTACTGATTCCCTACTTGGCTTGGTTCTTGAGACACACCAATGGTTTTCACCATCAATAATTGATTTAGTGCACCATTGAAACATGCTGACTGATTGTGAGGTAGATTGCAAGGGTAACACCATTCATACCCCTGTGCCATGTTGTTTTGTGTTGGAACCAAGTCTCTTAAGGATGTCGTTGCATTTGGATCATACGGTCAAAATGGCTTGACAGATTGAGGTTGTCCTTGGTTTTGGTTTTGATTTACAACCTGAGTTGGTGGTCTATTTTGTTGGTATGGGGGCCTAGCCTGGTACTGCACTTGAGGCTGATACGGTCTAGCAATTTGAGCTTGCTATATTTTGATAGTCACCAGCTCATTTCCAAGGTTCTGCAGCTGTTTCATAACCTCCTACAATTCCTTTGAAGTATTTAAAGAAGTCGATGCCTCATTATTGCTTTGATTTCTAGCATTTGGAATGGGATTCAACTCTAGTGCTTGACTGGTTGTAGGATTTCCCATATCTGGATAGAGAGGCATTGATGGCCTTGGTGCAAGCTTGTTAGCTTGGATCAAACAATTCTCTTCTTTGATAGTTGTGTCATAGGCCCCTAGCAATGTTGTACCTCCCATTGATTGGATCGTCATGGCTATGTCTGAATTTATAGCCTTTAAGAAATAAAGGAATGCGCCTTCTACAGTTGGTCTACCGACTATTGGAATCATATCCCATGTCTGTTGGAATCTGAAGTTGAAATTTGTCATTTGTTCGTTAGGAGCTCTTTTGATTGTCGTCATTTATTCCAATAAAGACAAATTGTCTACCCTCTCCCCAAATTGGTTGCAAAGAGCTGAACAAAGTTGGTTCCAATTCATAATATACCCTGCTACTAGGCTCCTAAACCACTATAAGACTTTACCTTTAAAAGATGAAGCCAACAACTTGACTGCAACATCCATTTCATTTATTTCATGGATTGCACATGCATTGGCAATATCCTGGATGTGGTCAATAGGATTAGTATGATTTTATCCTGTGAAATAGGGGATATTCTTTAGTGCTACAACTAGAACCTGAGTCTAAGCATTTAGGGCAAGTGGACTACTACCCGTGAAATCGACAAAGGGATTTGGTGGTAGATGTGCCATTATGATTGGCCTAAGAACTCTAGTTGATGCGAGAAAAGGTATACTAAGTGGAGGCGTAGAAAAAGTCCGATTAGGTGGAGATGGTGATCTTTGTGGTCCTCTTCCTGGTGATAGTTGCAAGTAGACAAATAGCCCCTCTTCTTGAATATCAGACCTAGTTTGAATTCTTCTCATGTTCCTGGGAAACTTTTGCTGCTACATCGCTGAATTCTATCCCTTCCGAGTCACCAGATGTGTTAGAGAACGAGCCTCAAAAGGCTAGATTCTGCCAAGTTACGCACCAAACCTGACAATATTAAAAATATAATTTAAAACTTTGAAGGACCTGGAAGATATAGTTCTTCAATTCGGTTATTGGGTCTTGTTGTGTAGCTACTAATCCCCGAAAGGTATAGGTGAAACTTAGGTCATGAAAATAAAATTACAAAACCTAAAATACACCGTGTCAAAACTTGGGAAATGCTCGACACCTGGGAAAACCTAAAATACTAAATACTATGAAATTTTAAAAGTCAAAATATCAAAAATATAAGAATACCCTTTTGAAGATTATCCCTCGATCTATCAACTGGTGAAATTTTGACTTGTTTTGAGTAAGTTAAGCCCTTGAAAATCAGTTTCAGAGTTCATCCTAGAAGGTGAAAAAAATTTAAATCATAAAACTTGTAATTTCTAAGTCCAAATTTCATGAAAATTCCTTCAAATCTTGTGGAATGACCTCTTGGTCCCACTGAGTGTGAAAAAACTATTGATAGCGAATCACAACACTCCTGAATGTCTTTAACTCGATGGGTTGAGAGTCTCAGTGTGATTGCATAACATGGAGCTTTTCCTAAGTGTGGGACCTTGTGAATCGGGAATGCTCTCTGGATGAAGGCCGGTTCCTATTCCTTTGTTCAAATGCACACATAAAAATGTAGAGGGTTTACTCAAAAACCTAATCTAACTTTCCAAGGAGATAGGGTAAGAAGTTGCATAAAAATAAACCTAGACTAACAAAGGTGATGCGCCGAGGAATGAAGAATGCATGTCTTGCCAATAAACACAAACCATTAAAATGCAACGCAAGATCATGCACATATAACTAAATTTGTATTTTAAGATTAGGCGGATGTAAATGAACACAGAGAGGGTTGAGAATCATCCACATACATGCATTATTTTCTCCAAAGATTGATACAATACACTATAAAATGCCAAGAGGCAAAGTTGCATTACAATTTTAGATGGGAGGTTTGAACTCCACAAATTCACCTGCCAAAGAGAATAAGGGAGGGGCAAAACAAGAATGTCCAACCTTTAGAAAGAAGCTCCTCCTTACAATTTATAGGAAGAATGAGAGAGGGAAGAGAGAGGAATTCCAAATCTACCCCAACCACCTCCAAGTTGTATTTAATTTATCTCATTAGGGCGGTAGGTGAGAACCCTAGAAAACCCAAAAATGGTGAACTATATTCTGGATTTTTTAAGAAATTGTTCTCACCCAAAAAATAGTAAACTGTAGTTGAATAGAGGACCTTGTAAATTATCTGAAAAGTCCAACCTTGCGTAAATCTGAGTTCCCTGTGAAAAGTTATGGCCATTTGAATATCTAGGTCAGGGTTTACTTCCTGTCAGGTTCAGGGTGTCAGTGCTCAAAATGTTGTGCCTCCTGAAGGTGCACCTTGGTGCATCCATCCTCACATAAACATAATTTTAATTGCGCCATAGGCGCTGAAAATGTGGTGTCGGTACCTTCTAATCTGTGCCAGGGGCGCAACTTTTTCCATGTCGGCACCTTCTAATCTACGCCATGGGCGTAAATTTTTCCATGTCGGCGCCTTCTAATCTGCGGTAGGGGTGTAAATTTTTCCATGTCGGCACCTTCTAATCTGTGCCATGTGTGTAACTTTTTCCATGTCGACACCTTCTAATCTACGCTAGGGGCGCAACTTTTTCCATGTCGGCACCTTCTAATATGCGCCAAGGGTACAACTTTTTTCCATGTCGGCACCTTCTAATCTGTGCCAAAGTGCTACTGGTGGCACAAATAAATGTCAAGTTTTGAGTTTCTTTGATTTCCATATTCTTTTGTTTGTCTATATTTATCCAGGGGGAGATATATACAACATGCATTTTGATGAAATAGATGAGACAGATGTAGATATATTTAAGTGTGCTTTCTTTGAGAAGGATAAAGGGAATATGGTTTACATAATGGATGATGAAGAAGTAGAAAATTTGAACATTTATTATTCTAAAGGTACGCGCAAGGTTTTAAAAAATTCAACTAAAAATGTGCATGCCTATCATGAACCTATGAAGACCAAAAAAGTGAATATTGGCATGGATGTTGAAGGTAAGAAGGCCATAATTGGAGATATTTGGTCTGATTTTGAAGTGACAAAGATAATTGAGTTACTGCGTGATTTCCAGGAATTATTTCCTAGGGTCTACCATGACTTAAAGGGGGTGCATGATTTAGTAGGAGAGATGAAGATTAAGCTAAAGGAAGGTATATGTCATATTAGGAAGAGACCTTATAGGATGAACCCTAACCTACACATAAAATTTAAAGAAGAAATTGACAAAATGGTTAAATCTTGCATCATTAAGCCCCTAGAAGAATTAGAGTGGGTTAGTCCCATTGTAATCAGTATAATGAAATATGGTCGGATTAGGATTTGTGTAGATTACATGGATTTGAATGTTGCATGTGTGATTGATCCTTTTTCTATGACTTTCACTGAGGAAATATTAGAAGGCATTGCAAGCACGAAATTTACTCTTTTAGAGATGGATTCTCTGGGTATCATCAGATAAGAATTACATAGAAGGATCAAGAGAAGATAGCTTTCACCATTTAATGGGGAATATTTAGATATATGGTGATGCCCTTTGGTTTGAATAACGCACCTGCTGTATTTTTGTGCATAGTTGTTCAAGCATTCCCGGATTCTATTCATAAATTATTGCAGGTTTACTTCGATGATTGGATGGTATATGGGCTTGTTAAGGATCATTGTGACAACTTACATTTAATGTTTGAAAGATGTAGATAGTTAAGAATCTCTTTGAACATTAAGAAACACATATTTTCTATACCTTTTTGAACTCTGATAGGGCATATTATCTGTAAGGAAGGTTTGTTAGTAGATCCAGCTAAGGTTACACTTATTATAGGCCTTGAGGATGTCGAAGGAATGATGAAGATCTGGAGGGAACCAATGAGCACCAAAACATTGCACTCAACCACAAAACGATGTAGCTTCAAGATCAAAGAAAGAAATCATTCATGGAAGCAATGTGCATGCATTGAGGAAACAAAAGATAAAAAAACAAAACTCTATTCCATTCCCCATGTGTTGCTCAAGATGAAAGGGTGTACAAATATTAGTGGGGTGTGTAACTCCCCCAAAAATGTAGTCTTTGAGAAGTGGGAGTTACATTCCCAGAATAGCCGGTCAAATGTAACTCCAATGATGCTCTATGACGTGTGCAAGAGCCATAATGACACCCTAGGAAACCTAAGCATGATGAATCACCTATGTGGAGGTATTCCATGTATTTAAAATAAATACATGGAAAATAACCTAAACCAACACCCCCCCTGAAGCATAGCTTAGGTGGAGACATAGATGATAACAAGGAGAGAAGTGGGTCCCAACAAGAAGCCTAATGAGGTACCCACGTACAAGAAGCTCTCGAAAAGTGGAGTAAAAGGAGAAAACCCAGTGGGAAAAAACTACCCCCCAAAATAGAGACAAGTCCACTCTCTAATCTAAGAAAGATTCCAAGGATGGGTCCTGACCACAAACGAGCCTGAAAAGATACCCATGTACAAAGAGGAAATCCCTCAAAAAGATGAAGAAGAGAGAAGAAGAGGGAGATGAGAGGGATGCAAAAAATGCCATGGATGGATCTGAACTCTGCAACTCTAGGAAGTCTTCCAGAAGAATGTCGATGATGAGATCCTCTTCCTCTGGACTGAAGAAGAGCCAACCACATCAAAATTTGTACCTTTCCTTTGGAAGTATAGAAATGACGTGCTGAAAGTTTTCCCACTCCACGAGGGAAACCAAAGGTAGTAGCACGAAAAACTTTGAGTTTGGTACACTGAAGTGTGACATAGGTCTAGTGAGTGAGTTCCAAGGAACTGAAGGTAATGCCACGTGCATAGAACTGTCAGAGTGAAAAAGAGGAACACCCATAGAAAGGATGTCCAAGTGATGTGAAGGGAACAAAACATCCTCCACAACAGAAAAGGGATCCAAAACTGAGGGTGGATCAATGAAGGTCTCTTGAAATGTGGAAGTGACATGATTCCTGGAAGGGGCACTCCCAAAAAAAGAGATGATGAACTCCTCTGAAACACCTATAGAGAATCATAGGTGGACTCTGTGTAAACACTACTAAGTTCAGGCAGATACTTGTCACAATGAGGGGGCTCAACAAACAGAAGAGTGATGTTAGATAGGTATGAGTCATCCAATGAATGTAGATGAGTGGAAGGGGACTTGCATATTGAAAGTGGAAAGGAGGTGGGTGTGATGATGGTATAAGGCTAAGTAGAAGACTGCTCGATATATGATGAGATGTGGGGGGTGACAACAATGTCTGGAATAGTGAGAGAAAGAGGAGAAGAGTCCTCTATAGTACTCTCGACATCAGAAGTAGAATAAAGTGAGTCTATGTTAGTGGAATGTCCATCACATGAATAAATTGAGGAGATAACTGAATCAGTAGCAGCAACCATGGCAGAAGTATGTGAAGTGTCTCCATAGCGGGACTGAAGAATGCTCCAGACACGGTGGGGTGGATCTCAGTCTGCCACGTGAAACCAAAAATAATGATAGACATGCATCATCCTGTGTCCAAAGACATAGTCACAAGTGTCAAGGAAGTCCTCTAGATGACGATGATCAGTGGGTGCAGGAACTTGCCCAGGTAAGAAGGGTGAAAGACCCTTGTGAGCGAAGTAACGTTCCATGGAAGCACGCCAAGCTGAATAGTTACCTCTACTGGTGAGAAGTGGCGGAGGATGTAAGGTGATCCTATGATGTAGAAACAGCACTCTCCATGATGAAAATTGCAAGATGTAAAAAAGCAAGACATCGGGCTCAGCCGATAATGCATCTGCGTGTGAAAGCCCAAGAGTACAGTCAACCCCCCTAGAATGCGGCACTTTATAAAGTAGTTCATTTACAAAACTAATAATTCCATCACGTAATGTGCAAAAAATCATGCAACTTTGATAAAGGAAGCGCTAAAAAATGAGCAGCGAGTCAAAAGTTATGGCATAAATACAATTCCTACAACTGATGGAAAAAGTCAATAAATGCTACAAACTGATTAAAAAAGCGCACGAAATGGGTGCAAAGGGTATTGTGTGACTACTCGTTGGAAATGAAATCAAATTTTACCAAGGTTTTGTTTTTCTTGCGAGGGGGAATTAGACCACTGCCATCCCCGGACCTCGCCCTCCATCTTCGACGCTTGTAGGAGGGTAAATTAAACAAGCAAATAAAGCCTAGAAAATAATACAACGCCAATGTTGAATGTTTTTAACCTTAAAACATTAAAAAAGTGTTTGTTTTAACCTGCCAATCAAAACTAAAAGGGAGGGGCCCACGTGGTCAAGTCATGGAGTTGATGGACTGTTTGACTAAGAAGACCAAAAGTGTGCAACAACAACGTGAATGATTGAAACGCCCAAGGTAATAGCAATGTGCAGAGGCCATGAGATGAGTGCTTTTTGCAGGTCACTATAGGAGCTGGAGGAGATGTTGGATGGGCTAAGTTGTTGTGGTGTCCATGTGTCAGGTGTTGAATAGATAACAGGGTGCGCAGGTTTTAAACGATTGAAGGGAGATGTTGAACACGATGTAGGAGGGAACAACACAAGAACAGGTTCAAATGCAGCTAGCAGTGAGCGAAAACAACAGCAAGGTAGGTCCACATGCCAAGGAAGATGATGGAGGTCATGGTGTGCACTGTGCAAGGCTGTCAGAGAATGTGAAATGTGGAGGAAAGTTACACCGAGGAGCAATAAGCTTCAAGGAAGACTCCACAAATGGTTCAAACCTATGCACAATGGTAGAGGAGAATGAACCACGCAGTAGGAGGAACGAACGTGGGTGCTAGCTAGTTTCAGTTGCAGAGCTATGAGTGGCCAAGAGCAAGCTAGAGAACCAAGAGCACGCAGCACCAAGGATGAGCCAAAGATCGAACGTGGAAGGAGAAAATGAAGAACGAGCCAGGGGTGTCAACGTAAGAAAGGCATGAGTTAATAGTGATGCAAGAGCCCAAAAAGGCAAACAAATTCACACCATAAATAGTGTATGAAACATGATCCTATTCAATGGATGTAGGAGAAGCTATAAATTCACCTATGCCTTGGTTCGATGCAGCATGCATGAGTTAAAATTTCAACGTAGAATCTTCCACAACAGAGATGAAAAATCACATCTCGAGTTTCGAATACAAAAAATGAACCGTCAACCCCAATATGTGCTCGAACTAGTAGAAATTTCAACAAGGACCAAGCCCGTCACAGACCAATGTGAGGAAAGGATCACAGAAGATTAAACGACCATGAAGGAGCACCTTGAACCTACAATTTTCTCTCAACACAAAAAACACTAGCATAAATCCAAACACAAGAACCTCCTTTTTTTTTAAATAATAAAATGCAAGTAGAGCAAAAAAATAGAATGGTAACTTGCATAAGAAACTACAAGGTGAAGATTAGTAATCAAGCAGGGTGAGCAACACGATTCTGATCCCCGAGCTCTGATACCATGCTGGAGGAATGAAGAAGATCTGGAGGGAATCCGTGAGTACCAAAATTTTACACTTAACCGCAAAACGATGTAGCTTCAAGATCAAAGCAAGAAATCATTCATAGAAGCAATGTGCATGCATTGAGGAAACAAAAGCTAAAAAAACCAAACTCTATTCCATTCCCCATGTGTTGCTCAAGATGAAAGGGTGTACAAACAGTAGTGGGGTGTGTAACTCCCCCACAAATGTGGTCATGGAGAAGTGGGAGTTACATTCCCGGAATAGCCGGTCAAATGTAACTCCAATGATGTTGTATGACATGTGTAAGAGCCATAATGACACCCTAGGACACCTAAGCATGATGAATCACCTATGTGGAGGTATTCCTTGTATTTAAAATAAATACATGGAAAATAACCTACACCAACAGAGGAGCCTACCAATCAGAGTGAAGTGCATGGATTCTTGGGCCATACAAGGTATTACAAAAAAATTATCAAAGGATATGTCTAGAGTTCCATGCCTCTGGAAGAGGGTTTTAAAGGGAAATGGGACATTCTATTGGGGATAACCACAATAATGCACATTTGAGGTATTGAAGGAAAAACTTACTACAACGCCTATTCTACGTATTTCATCATGGAACCAACCATTTCATGTACATGTGGAAGGCTCTGGAATAGCCATTAGCATAGTGTTAACTCAGCCTCGAGAAGGTATTATAGATCATCCTATCTTCTTTGTTATTAGAAATTTGACTCCTACATAACATAATTATAGAACTATAGAGCACAAGGCCTTGTCGATGATCTACGAGCTGCATAATTTTATATAGTACTTTCTAGAAACACCTTTTATATTTTGTATAGATCACATGACACTAAAATACTTGGTAAATAAGCTCGTTTGACAGGGGAACATATGTCGATGAGTTGTCTTATTCCAAGAATTTTACTTTACAGTCATGGTAAAACAAGGTAAAAGTAATTCTTGTCACAAAATCACAGCATCCCCGAATGGCCTTGGATTTGAGTGGGGAATCAGGTGTGATTGCACAACATTGGACCATCTCTCAAGCTGTGGGACTTGTAGACTTGAGATGGCCCTCTGGAGAAAGCTGACTTCTTCTTCCTAAACTTCCTGCCACAAGCTACTCTAGTGTAAGAAAAACCTATCTATCCTAATCTAACCATTCCAAGGAACCAGGGAGAGAGAGAGAATGAAAGAGAGCCTACACTAAGCGGTGATACACTAGAAAAGGAAGAGGCAAGATACTCTGCTAAGGGAGGATAAAACAAGGAAAAGGGAGATGAGGGAGGTCAAACAGAAGTGACACAGACCCAGGTCCTAATCCACCATTAAAACTCCATGATACATGAGATCCTACACCTGAAAACATGAAATATATGCATGGAAAATAGATCTCAAAGGGAGAGGCACAAAGAAACAATAAAACATGAGAAAGGGTTGAATAATGACACAAAATCGTGAGTTTATTTCTATAGAAGGTGCACATACCATTACATTTATGCTAAGAGGCACAAATACGCTTGTTAGGCATATGAGAAGGCTTACAACTCAAATGGAGTCAGGAAATTTTTTTACAGAGTTTCCCCACACCCAAAATGTCTCCCCTCTCAATGAGAAGTTTTTTACAATATATAGAATGACGAGGTGACAGAGAAAGAAGAGAACTTGGAATCACCTCTGAAAGCTCAACCACCAACCATTAATACCCTGTAAATCCACCTAAAATCTATAAATTATGGTTCCTCATGTTTGTTTTACGTGTTGGAGAAGGAAAGATGGAAAATCAAATAAAATCTGGATAGTTGAAGCAATCAGATCCTGTATTAATGGTTTGAAATACTTTTTCCATATTTTCAACCATAAAATCTTGTTGAAAATAATATTTTATGCTTCCATGGCATAGAGGAGGTCAAAACCTTTCCAATGGTTCCAAATTTGTTGAATTTCGAGTATTGGATCAAAAGTTATGCCCATTTGAATATTTGACTCGAATCCGTACAAAATGGCCAAAAAACCAGTTTTACAAAAATGAATCCAGGGGCCAGAAATTCACTTTGTGCCTTTTTTGAAAACACAAAATTATAAAAAATCTGCCGAAGTTCCACAGGCTCGAAATTCACTTTTTCCCAAAAGCCCCTACATGCCTGTAACCTTCTCATTTTCCATTTGTCATCCCCTAGCCCACTTGCTAGAATTTTCCGCTTAGCAAAACAAATCCTTCTCGGGCCTGCGGGACTACAATTATAACTTATGCATTTTGTAAAAAGTGAAAAATGCCAAAAAATCTCCCGCCGCCCCACCGGTTTGCAATCTTCCCCTTTAGCGAAAAGTCTTCCCCAGGCCCGTTGGTTTTCTTTTGGAAAAAAATCCTTCAAAGGCCTGCCTTCCCGCTTTGACCTGAAACATGGGCATGTGTAGAGCTGGCACATGTTTAGGACCTAATTTTGGATTCTCCCCCTTTAAATAGCATTGAAGGGACACATGGCTCCTTCCACGGTCTTTCTCTATTTCTTTTGTTTTTTTGCTAAGTCGCTTTTGTTTGGCGGGGCCATATGTTTGACCCTGGATGCATGGAGGCTCAACACACATTTGGGAACCCGCTCTTGATTCTTCATTTGAAGTTGTGACATGCTGACATGTGGCTCCTTCCACTACTTTTTCTCTGTTTAGAATTTTCAATGGTTAATTCTGCCTTTTCGGGCTCTCAACACGTGGAGGTTTGATGCTTTTTTGTGTCTACTTTTGGCCGCACCTTTGAATTTACGTCGATCAAACATGTGGAGGCTTCAACCGGTCCTTTTATACTTAACTGATTTGGGCTCACTTTGTCCCCCTTTTTAACTCTAACCATATGGAAAGACTACACTTGTTTGGGGTCTTCGTTTTGGATTCTATCCTTGGGGTTGCTCCGATGAGGAACGTGGCACCTTCAGCGGGTCTGTGACTTTTCAATGGCCGATGAGAACCCCCTTTAGACCTGGGACACGTGGAAGCTTCGCACTCATTTAAGGACTGTCCCTTGGGTCTCATTTCTGAAGTTACTCCAATGGGGCATGTGGAGGCTTCCACCGACCATCTTATAGTTAGTCGATTAAATAGCCGGCTTTGCCCCATTTGTAGCTTTGACTACGTGGTAATCCTGCACTCATTTGGGAACCCGTTATGTATTTCACTTCTAAAGTTGCACCGAGTTGACACGTGGTTCTTTCCACTGGCCTTAGAATTTTCAACGGCCGATTTAACTTTTTGAGGCTCTGACTACGTGAAGGGTTGGTGCTCATTTGGGGTCCCCGCTTTGGATTCTACCCTTGGAATTACACCAATGAGACACGTGGAAGCTTCGCACTCATTTGGGGACCAAAATTTTGTCTTGACCTTTGGATTTGTGCCATTGAGGCATGTGGGGGATTCCGCTGAGTCTCTTATACTTAACCGATTTTGGGCCTTGAGTGAACACCGCCTCGTCAGGTTCTGACTACATGGAGGCTTCCACTGACCCTACTTGTTAGCTCTAAGTCAAATCATAAGCAATGAAGTCCAAAAATGTCGAGTCCTTTTGACTTCTATATTCTCCTGTGAGCCTCTGGTTTCTTTAACACTATTGGCCCCCTTTCGTTGACTCTACTCATCCATTTTCGAGCCCACTTGCCCCTCAGAATTGGGATTAATTGTTGGATTTGAAATGTGGCTCACATGACTAAACCGACCCCGACATTTCTCCTCTAAAAGGTCATGTTAGATAAATTTTTCCCCGAGGAGGGGGGTAAAATTGAGATAACAGTTTAGCAGCTCATGGGGACATCTTCCTGCTAGATGAAGAGACCAGTAGCCTTTTTTGCATCCATTGGGCATTGAGTCATGAATGATATCTTGGTATTGGTGTTGAATTTGAAATATGAGCCCGACTACTTGTGCTTTATGACCCTAAGTTCGCCCCACTATCCGAACTCTCAATTTTCATAAAAAAATATATAAAATGAGATTCTGAGAGTAGAAAATTACATTGACCTTGGGATTTCACCTATCCCTAGAAATGGAATCTCTCAAAACCTGATTTTAGTTGCTCTGTATTTGGATTGATTTTGAAATTAGCAATAGTTATAAGAAACTATGGGTCTCCCTACTACAAATACTGAAGGGCCTTGTGTATTGTACCTCTGAAGAAATATGACTAAAACTTATATACAAAAATAAAGTCATACATGCCTCAAATGAGACATGCAGAGTGTGAAAAATAACTTCCTCTACTAAAAAAAAAACTAAACTAACCTAAACTAACCAGAGGAAAAAGGGAACTCAAAAAAATCCTGCAGCTGGCAGGGAGAAGTAGCTTCCCTTTCTAAAAAAGGGTAGCCATGCAAATTATTTGACACTCAATATGGCTGCTTATATGAGTGAAAAACTGACTATAAGTCGATCCTCTACCCATATCATCAAGGTATCAACATCAATCAAAAATAACTCCTCAAGCTGATTGGCATTAGAATTCTGAAGGTGTTGATGGTGAACCTTGGTGCTTTGATACTCATCCTCATGCCCTGAAGTGGGCATGACTTATTTTGGCTTCTCCCTTCGCTCTAATGAAGCCAAGTACCTGATAGGGCATGGTCTAGTTCTTTGAATGTGCCCCTTGTTATCAAATTAAAATCCAAAAATTGAGTCTTCTTGCGGACCTTCTTGGGTGGATGGTACGGGAGAGATGGAATCTGTGTGCTCTTTTCAGAGGGCCATTGTGAGATGCAGGTTACTTTCATTGGATACTCTCCTCCATGGCAAAGGAATCATGTGCTTAGAAGGAAGATGATGGAGGAGAAAAAGCTGTGATCTCCTCAGGCTCCCCTCCATCAAGACAATCCTCCAAGTCAGAAAGATAACTTACCTCCTCATTTTTTTGTTACGTGTGTTTGAACTCCTCCATGGTGTCCTTTGGATCTGAAATTTTCTCACCATGGTTCCCCTTATCTTCAAACATGAAGTTTGAAATATCAAACTCTTATTTGACATTAGAGTTTAAATGGGATGAAGTGGGAGGAAGAACTAAAGGTTCTTTTGTGGCCTGTTCTGCACTTGGAGCCTCTGGAATGGTATGGTTATCCTCCATAATTGCGCCCTCTAGACCTAACTGATTTTTCTCTTGAACTAATGACCATATGATTTCCTCTTCCTTGTCAGAGTCACATGAGTCACACCATTCTTCAACTATCCTACAGTCGTTGAACATGATGACATTGGATGGGGAAGGCGCGCTGGTAGGTGGGTGTTAATTTATGAAACAACTAGGCAGAGTGGAATTGGAATAAAATAGGAGGATGGAAGAGAAATGAAGGTGAGGTTGAAGTGAGGAGGGATAAGTTATGAAATTCTCAATGGGGGTAGTGTGGAAGAAGCTAGGAACATGCGCAGTGGGCTGAGATGATGTAAGTTTGCATGGTGGAGTGGGAGGACTATAAGATGGTAGTGCAGGGTTGCCCCATTGACAGGGTTTCTGTGTGCTATATTTTTGAGACTACATTATCCCTTCCCACTCCATAATCTAGGAAAACATCTCAGTGATGAAGTTTAGCTTCTGTTGGGCGCTAAAACACCCTAGAACATGGCTGACCCATGGACAAGGGGCCTTGTAGCGAAATTTAGCTGCTATTATAGAGCACTTGAATCTGAGCTTCATCATGCCCATCTCCATCTCTTGCATCTACCTCTCAAAATCAGCTTCAGCGAAGGATTTTCCACCATCATCTGCATAAACATGTTCTTCAAAAACATTTTGGTTAGAAAAAAGTGGGTTGTATACATTTTCAGGATAATCAGGCTTATAAAACTTATTTGGAGGAGGATTTTGAAACTTTGGGGATGGAGGGAAATAGTTTTTTTGCTACAAATGAGAATTCCATGGGGGAAATGAAGTCATGATTGCAAAAATTCATGGAATGGGAGAAAATGAGAAATGTGGAAGGAATAATGGATGGATATGGATGGGAAGAAGGTCTATAACCTAAGAGAATGGGTTGTTGCCATGATGGAGTCATTAGATGTTCTTTGTATGTGCCTCCAAAGGTTGAATCTTTCCAAGAACACATTAACTTGATGAAATAAAGTGGTAAGGTGCTTCAAACCTATCCCACCAGGCATGCCAAAATTGTTGTTACAAAATCACAACACCCCTGAATGGCCTCAGATTTGAGTGGGGCATCCATTGTTATTGCACAACATTGGACCATCTCTCAACCTATGGAACTTACGGACTTGAGATGACCGTCCATAGAAAGTCGGCTTCTTATTCCTAAACTACATATGACAAGCTACTCTAGTGCAGGAAAAACCTATCTATCGTAATCTAACCATTCCAAGGAACCAGGGGGGAGAGAGAGAGTGAAATAGAGCCTACACTAAGTTGTGATACACCAAAAAAGGAAGTGGCGAGATACTCTACTGAGGGAGGATGAAATGGGAAAAAATGGAGATGAGGGAGGTCAGACAAAAGTTGATACAGACCCAGGTCCTAATCCGCCATTAAAAATCCATGAAACATGACATCCCACACCTACAAACATGAAATATATGCACAGAAAATAGATCTGAAAAGGAGAGGCACAAAGAAACAATAAAACATGAGAAAGGGTTGAAGAATGCCACAAAAACATGAGTTTATTGCTCTAAAAGGTACACAGACCATTACATTTCTACTCAGAGGTACAAACACGCTTTCCAGATGTAGGAGAGAGGCTTATAGCTCAAATGGAGTCGGGAATTTTTTTTTATAGAGTTTCCCCACACCCAAAATGTCTTCCCTCTCAAATGAGAAGTGTTTACAATATAAAAAATGATGAGGCTAGAGAGAAAGAAGAAAACTATGACTTTGCTCTGAAAGCTTAACTACCAACCATTAATGCCCTGCAAATCCACCTACAATCTATCAATTCTTGTTCCCCTCGTCTATTAGGTGTGTTGGATAAGGAAATATGGCAAATCAAATCAGATATGGGTATTTGAAGCAATCGGATCCCGTATTAATGGCTTGAAAGACTTTTTCCATATTTTTACCCATCAAAGACTTTTGAAAATAATATTTTATGCTTCCATGGTGTAGAAAAGGTCAAGAACTTTCAAATGGTACCAAATTTGTTGAATTTCAAGAACTGGATTGAAATTTATGCCTATTTGAATATTTGAATTGAATCCATACAAAAATGGCGAAAACACATTTTTTGCAAAAAAAGATCCGCGGGCCTGAAATTCACTTTGTGACATTTTTTGAAAATGCAAAATTATAAAAAATATTCCACAGCCCCATAGGCTCGAAATTCAATTTTCCCCAGAAGCCCCTATAAACTCACAACCTTCTCATTTTCCATTTTTCATCCCCGAGCCTGCCAACCAACATTTTCCACTTAGAAAAAGAAATCCTTCCCGGGACCATGGGCCCACAATTATAACTTGTGCATTTTGTGTAGTGCAAAATGCCAAAACACCTCCCACCTATCTTGCCAGTCCACAATCTTCTCGTTTGGTGAAAATTCTTCCCCAGGCCCACTGGTCTACTTTTGGAAAAAAATCCTTCCAAGGCCGCCCTTCCCGCTTTGCCCTGAAACATGGTGACATGTAGAGACGACACACATTTTTAACCTAATTTTGGATTCACCTTGTTGAAATTGCACCAAAACACATGGCTCCTTCCGCATCCTTGCTCTATTTATTTTGTGTTTTGGCTAAGTCCCTTTTGTTTGCCGGAGCCATATGTTTGACCCTAGATGCATGGATCCTTTGGGAACCTGTTCTTGATTCTTCTTTTGAAGTTGTACTATGCTAACATGGTGACATGTAGAGACGACACACATTTTTAACCTAATTTTGGATTCACCTTGTTGAAATTGCACCAAAGGGACACATGGCTCCTTCCACATCATTGCTCTATTTATTTTGTGTTTTGGCTAAGTCCCTTTTGTTTGCCGGGGCCATATGTTTGACCCTAGATGCATGGATCCTTTGGGAACCTGTTCTTGATTCTTATTTTGAAGTTGTACTATGCTAACATGTGGATCCTTCTACTGGTTTTCCTTTTCTTAGAATTTTTAACAGTCGATTCTTCCTTTTCGGGCTCTGGACACATGGATGGCCATCGCTTGTTTGAGTCTCTGCTTTAAGGCGACACCTTTAAATTTACGCCGATGAGATACGTGGAGGCTTCCACTGGTCCTTTTATACTTAAATAATTTGGTCCCCCGCCTTGTCCCCCTTTTCAACTCTGACCACGTGGCGAAGCCTGTGCTTGTTTGGGGTATTCATTTTGGATTCTATCCTTGGTTTTGCACCGATGAGGCACGTGGCACCCTCAGCGGGTCTGTGACTTTTCAACGGCTGATGAGACCCCCCCTTTAGACCTAGGACATGTGGAAGCTTCACGCTCATTTAAGGACTATCCCTTGGGTCTTACTTCTGAAGTTACACCAATAGGGAGGCTTCTGCCGACCCTCTTACACTTAATCTACTCACACAAATAGCTTTGCCCCCATTTTTGACTTCGACTACGTGGCGAGCCTACGCTCATTTTGGAACCTGCTTTGTATTTCACTTCTAAAGTGTTGTCGAGTTGAGACATGGTTCTTTCTGCTGGCGTTATACTTTTCAACGACCAATTTAAATTTTTGAGAGTCTGACCAGGTGGAGGGCTAGCACTCATTTGGGGTCCCCAATTTAGATTGTACCCTTAGAATATTGCTGATGAGGCACGTAGAAGCTTTGTGCTCATTTGGGGACCGCCTTTTGGTCTTTATATTTGGATTTGTTCCATTGAGGCACATGGGGGATTCCGTTGACTCTCGTTTACTTAATCGATTTAGGACCTTAATTGAACACTGCCTGGTGGGTTATGACTATGTGGAGGCTTCCACTGACCTTTTTCTTTGGGGCCGAGTCAACTCGTAAGTGATGAAGCCCAAAAACATTTGATCCCTTTTGACTTCTATCTTCTCCGATGTGCCTCTACTTTCTTTGACACTATTGGCTCCCTTTCATTGACTCTGCTCCTCCATTTTCTAGCCGGCCTACCCCTCAGATTTGGGATCAATTTTCGGTTTTGAAATATGGCCCACATGACTGAATCGACCCTGACATTTCTCCTCTGTAAAGCTGTGTTTGATCAATTTTTCCCCAAGGGGGTAAAATTGAGATAACAGTAATTCTGGCCTAGACCACTTATCAAGAATTCGATTAGGAGAGGACACACTGATAATTGAAAATACCATGCCAAATGAATAGTTGTACCAGTTACATCATGCACCTTCAGAATTAGAGGATATTGTTGTCTTTTTAAACACATGTTTTCCACCAAAAGGAATGAAATCCTTAGAGAAGAAATAACTTACAATTCACGTTGCACCCTTCATGTTGATCAGTGGTGACTTATACAAACTACGACAAGATGAAGTTTTATGCCAATGTGTATTACAACATGATCGCACATATATCATGGAAAAGGCTCATGGTAATATTGTAGATGGGCATTGTGTAGGCGATGTAACCATGTGCAAGATTCTACTTGCTGGATTACGATGGGAGACCTTGTATAAGGATTGTAAAGAGTATTGTAAGATGTTTGTTCACTATCAATGCCTTAGAAAATATGGACAAAGAGATGCAATTCCTTTCAGACCTATTACTAGTACAAAGCCATTCAAAAAATGGGAAAGATAATTTGTGAGTCCGATTTCCCAGCCACATGTACAACTAGATCACGCTACATCATCACTTGTACAGATTATCTTACACTATGGGAAGAAGGAACACCTACAAAGGATTGTACAACAACTACATCAACAAGTTTCTTATGGGAAAATATTCTTCCTAGGTATGGATGTCCACTAAGTTTGAAAAATATAGGGGAACACACTTATTGAATGAGACAATCAGGATATTTTTGGATGAATTTATGATTGCACACCACAAGATGACACCTTATCATCCTCAAGCAAATGAGACTACTGAGGCTTTCAACAAGACATTGAGCTAGACCTTAATAAAAATTTATGATGTTGGACAAAAAGGTTGGGATCATAATTTTACTTTGGGCATATAGAATAAATTACCAAAGGTCAAATAAAGTTACCCCCTTTTAGTTGGTGTTTTGTGCAGAAGCACTTCTTCCCATGGAATTTGTTGGTGCTCAGATTTGTCTCATCCCATTCACCATTATTTTCCTCTGATCTACGTATTGTGAAATTTTATGTCTCTCAATGTGGGTTTTTTGAAATCTTCTATTTCCATTTGAGATGCTTCAAGTTGTTTTCAAAATCCATTATCATGTCCCTCCTTGAAAAGTCTCTAAGTCTGGCCTGTTTTTTCCCTAATTTCTTCAAAATACGCAGGCTTTACCATTTTTCCTATTTTTATCTAACCATGGAAGCTCGAGAATGTTTAATCTATATTTGTATGCCTTTGAAAATGCAAATCCATGGTTGAAATGATGCTCAAAACCATGATTCACTTGTTTTTGTTTCAAAATAAATTTCATCCTTGGCAAAAAATAGGGTTCTAGGTGTGAATGGTGATTTTCTATATTTTGATGGTCTGACGGGTGTCTTTTTCCTATCAAATTTAGTCCTCAGCGTTCGGCAGTCACGTGGCTTCTCTTGGTTGGTCAAGGGATGGTGGGAAAATGCTTTAACTTATCATTTTTTGCTTTTCTAGAAAAAAGGAAAATTCGGTCCCGTAGTCTCTCTCAAATCTTATTGGTTCTTTTGGTGTTTACTTGGCTTCTTCTAATTGGATGGGGCGCAGCAGGTATATTTTTGAACTTTTTATTTTTGGATACTTTGGAACTAAGTTTGAACCCACCCCGCGGCCTCGTCAGGCTCTGATTGGAGCAAATTTTAAGTGGCAGGGGAAAATTCTTACTTTGACTCTATAGGACGACACGTGGCAAGCCCTCATTCATTCAAAGTCTCAAATTTGTGGATCTTCTCAAGATGCACCGTAGGGACACATGGTAGTTTGAAAATTCAAAGGAGTAGGGAAGAGGACTGTCAAAGGCAACTTGGATTTTTACCTCTTGTCATCAAAAGGATTAAAATCTCAAAATGGCCCGCAAGCCTGACGAGAAGGTGGTCAAAGTTTTTTTCAAGTCAAAGGGGCAGGGAAGCGGACCATCGGGGGTAACCTGGATTTTTTTCCCCTTGATCTTCAAAAGATCAAAACATCAAAATCCCTGATAAAGGAAAATTCAAAGCTTGCTCTAATCAATGGCGGAGGTGTAGACTCTCGGGGGGAATTTGAAAAAATTTCCTCTTGGGAGAAAAGAGTTAAAAGTAAAAAGGAAAGTGCAGTTCTGCTAGGACCCACATTAGGACACGTGTCAGGCTCATTTCTCAAGGGTGGGCTTGCGTGGAAAATTTGGAAAATTTTCCCTTTTCCAAAACGAGGTAAAATGGCAGAATTTGGCTGCAGTTCCACTGGGACCCACCTTAGGACACGTGTCAGGATCATTTCCCAAGGGTGGAGGTGTAGAAAAAAATGGAAATTGTTTTAATTTTCCGAAAGGTTGTTAAAATTCAAAGGAAGCCCCCAGACCTGTTTTAAATTTGAATCTTCCACGTGGATGACCCAAATTCAAAGTAAAGATCAACGAAAACTTTGAGTCTGAATCTAATTTTCCCCCATGTTTACTGAAACATGCCTGGAAGTACGAGTCTTCATGATTTATTGGTATTTCCTACATGCCAAATAGAGATTGGAGTTAATTCTAATATCTAAGTTTGGTGGGAGAGATATGGAGACATCTTTCGACATTAAAATGGTCGGACTATCGGGCTCAATCTGATTTTCTGTTTTTCTTCTCTTGAGCACACAAGGAACCCGATTTGATAGATTAGGGGCATAAGTGGTTGGTGAGTTGAAAAAGGAGTGTTATACTAGATGAGGGAGTTGAATGCTGTGATTTTTGAAGAGATTTGCTCCATGAGCACCTGACAACTTTTTACAGATCTGATTCTAGGAATTGTGATCGAGATCATGGCGAGCACTGGTACATTAAACATTTTTTGTCTTTTGGGGAAGAAGGGGATCTATTGTAAATGTTATAAATTGTAAAAAAATATTTTGCAAAGGGTTGGAGGTTAGAACGTTAGAGGTTGAAGAAATTTCCCAAGAGGAAAACTTGATAAAGCCTATCTTTTGAGAAGCCTTCTGAGAAGCCTGTATGTCTCTTTTGTATTAATTTTGATCATGTCAAGGTGGTTGCAAGTGTACAACCATCGAAAATATTTTAGATTTTTCTAGAAACTTTCCCCTGCTGATAAATTTAATCAAACTTGAGTTATTCTGTATTGATCTTGAGCAAAATCTGTTTATTTCATTTCTGAACGTTTGAAAATAGTTTTTCTTGTTAATGTTGCAATCTTGTATCAAAATATGTCTCAATCACATAGGTATCAATCCTTGTGATAGTTTAGTGGCATTTGCAATCTCATTTCTAAGAAGATCTTTCATCTGAGGGTGAAATAAACGATTTAAAATCACTTTTCTTTCATTTGTTAATAGAGATTGTTTGTAAGCCTCTGGGTGTACCTCAAGCATGATTGATCTTAGGTTTTGATGTTTTATTGGGTCTTATAACTTAATCCTTCATGTTAGAATCTCATAAATTGTGTGAAAAAGTATTAATCTGGGCCTCCATTAAAGCACATATTCTGGTTAAAGGAACATTTTAGCTATTTCTGAAGTATTCTGTTGTCTAGACTTTCCAGTTTGTAAGAGTTCTCAGAGATTTCACAAATCAAGTTGAATTCTTCCTCACCTCCCACCAAAATTTTATTTAAAAACAACTAATTCTACCCATACTACCCCTGTTTTTCATGTGTGTATACAAATGCACAAACTTTATTAGCAAAACATTCAGAGACAATCATGATTCCAAATTTCTTTAGTATCCTGAACCTTACCTAGAGAATATCTCCACTATCTAGAGTCACAACTTGTGAGAGTTATATTTTGTTGCATTGATCTTATTTTCTTCAAGGTATCTTTAACAACTTCATTAGAAAGGATATTTCCATCTCCTCCATAAACAACAGGCTACAAAAGTTTTCTCTTACCTTGGTTGAAAGGCACAACCTAAAATAGTGAGGATATATCAAATCCTCTTGAGGGTGCTATCCATTTATCCACATCTGAGTGACTAAGGGCTAGTTAGATCCTATCCCTAGCTACAAAATGACTCATCATGATCTATATGTCTCTAAGCTTCCTGATAAACCTGTGATGCTGCTCAAACTTTGAAGGAGAATTAATTTGGGTACGAATACAATTCATGTTACCTTCTTTGCATATTGTGTGCATGGGAAGTATAGCTGATGCACAAGCATTAAAAGAAATAATTGACAAGTTAATACAACTGGATGAGAGCTATTCCATATCCTGTTAGAGTTAGAAGTAGGAAAATGCTAGGTATAAGACTTGGCATAACAGATACATCAGGGATAAGAATCTTGAAGTAGGAAATATGGTACTTTTATATGATTCCAAGTTTTTACGCCATCCAAGAAAAATTAAAGTGCATTGGTTGGTACCATATGTTATCACTCACATCGTTGAATTAGGTGATTTTTAGTAAGAGGTGCTTGACTGAACACGGTTACCCAGTTACTTCAATGTGAGTAGGCTGAATCCCTACTATAAATAAGTCTTCTTTTTGTTTGTAATAAGGTAGTATTTCTATTTAGTATAGATTTTCCGTTCTTTATTTATTTTAATGTATTTCCTTCTTCGTCGCTATGCTTTGTTAATTTAGTTTGGTGTTTTGTGTAATAAGTGCACTTGCACGCTGGACCATAATTACAATATGAAGTATTTTTATGCATACAGGACTGCACATACCATGGTGTGGGGTGGTTGTTATTCAAAAATAGGTACACATGTGAACCTACTATTACACGTGCTATTCAAAATTGAAGGGAGCTGCTAGAAAGAACATTTGTACTAAGGAAGACCATAGATGGAAACAAATGAATGAACAATCTAATGTGAGGTAAGTGGCTGCCATAGAAACTATTAGAGGAAGGTGCAGTGGAGAAGTAATTTGGTGCATGGATGCGCACAGAAGGAGGTCTATATCTAGAAAGTAGGAAGACATGCTGGAAGGTTATACCTGTGGCGCATAGGTATATCACATGGAAATCGGGAAGAAGGTCAATTAATGAGAGGATTAGTGGTAGGTAAAGGAGTAATAAATGTAAAAAGATTCAGCAACTCTATATAAAGTTGTGATTTGGGTGTATTTCTACATTTGTGATCACAAGTATTCGAGCGAGCTTGTTATGACCAAATGAAATTAAATGTGTTGAGGTGCGGAGAGTTCTGGAACCAGGCGTGGAGAGTAGATTTATCCACAAGAGAAGGGTTTGACTAAAGCAAAAGCATTGAGAAGGAGCTAGGGCACACGGTTTCGAGATAGGGCATGTGATTTGGAGCTAGGGCATGAGAGCTTAATAGAGAAAAAGGTAATATTTTTACCATGACACCAAGGAAAGCACCTAGAGAAGGAACGAAGGGGAAGAAAAAGGTAGAAATAAAGGTCGAAGATGCTCTAGAGAGAATTTTTTAAGAAATGCAGTATCCAGAAGGAGTTATCATCAGACGGGATTGGGGTTCCCATATTCACAGATGGAAATTAAGTAACTACAACCACCAAACCACTGATAATAATGGAGAGTTTGATGAATTGTTGAATATGAAGACCAAAAATTGCACGGTGGATGACATCTTAGCATATAACGATGTTGGGGAGAAGTTGCTAAAAAGGTAGGAGTGTATCAACTATATGAAATCCCATATTTTGGAAAATTAGAAAGTTTAAACCAATGGCTTATGAGAAAATTCCATGAGTTTTTTTTCTATTTTAATGGATGGCGAGTAAGTATCACTGTGCCTTTGATTGTTACGTCCAAATGACATAAGGGAACATGGACATAGGTTAGTAGTGATCTAACTGATATTGAAGTTGTTATAGTTACAAGCAAGTAGTTGGGATATGCCAAGGGTGTCCATGTGGAATGGACATCTATAGATTAAGGAAGTACCCTGTGGTGCGGGGAGCTGCGCATCTGCTCACTAAGCTGAATGATTAGGAGATATGGTCATAATTAAATACCATGTGACTACATATTGTGAAGAAAATGTCACAAGGAGAAGTGTACAGCTTAGTTGGATTCATATCAAAAAAATAATTATTAAGTGTACACATGTTAGTAGATAAGTTTTGGCACTATCCTATTATCTCTCGTGTTTATATAAATTGGAGTTCCTGATGGGCCAAATAAAAACAATTGGGAATACCCTGTGGAAAAGAAGTCCTTTGGAGAGAGGTTTGATAAATATTTGTGTGAAGAAAAAATGAGTGGGCCGTTCAAACATAGTGCAAAACTATGGTATGATCGACTTCGGGTGGCCTTTGAGGAGGAATGACACATTCCAAAGGAGTTACCCTCAGTAGTGGGAAAGGCAGTGTATTTCGCGGTGTATCAAAACAATTTCGTCACTTAGCTCACAATGAAGGATGTGACATGGAGTCCCTAGTGTAAACTACCATACACCTTCATAGCACGTTACTGTCACGCAGCAGTACTATGGTATACTGATGCACGCCGATTGAGCTATAATGTGGACAAGGTAGAATTTGACTACCATAGTCTAAGGAAAACATATGTTTATCCAGGTCAATCTACCTATATAGAGAGAGGATTATTTTTGATGTCATAAGCATGAATCCAGTAAGTTTGACTATTGGGGATAGTGGGGTTGTACTTATATATTTGTAACTAAATCCTAGGTTGTAAAATGACAAGTATGTGGAGAATGAGTTCATGCTTTCAACACCACTTAATGGAAAAAACACAGTTGAAAATGTGGCAGCTCCAAATCTTGCATCGATTATAGAAAGAGATGAGGAAGAAGAGCTCGAAGAGGATAGTGGAGGCTTGGACCATAGAGGCTGGCGGCATCCCATAGAAAAAGTGGAGAATGCACACGTGGAGAATCCCCCACAAAAAAATGAGGAGAGGAATACTTGGATTAAGGTACAGTCCATGAGAAACACCAGTTTAAAAAGGTGTTCCGAAGAACCAGAACCCAAGGTGTAGGAACATCTCAACCTTTACAAATGTCACCTCGACTCTCCCCTAAAAATGAAGCACCCAAGAGAAAGAAAAGAATAAATTTGAAGCTTAATGAGGAGAAGGAGTGTGAAGAAAGCATGCCAGGAACCCCAGTCCAACTTAAATATGTGGAAGAACCCTGGGATGAAGAAATGACAGATGAAGAGGAAGGGGTGAAACAAGTAGAAGAAACTTTGTAAGAACAACACAATGCACCCATTATGACTCAGGTAGGAGAAGGAACAACTCCAGACCTTAGCACCCATGTTCCTAAGGGGCAGAGAATAAAAAGAGAGAATGAAAGTTAAGAATATGTTGTCCCTAGCATGGCCTATATTAAGGAAACAATAAACATCATTCACGCCTAGTTTAAGAGCACTATGGACCTTAAAGATTTATATGGGTGGGAACTAATGGATCCAAATATGGCCACTAAATGCATAAGGAAGAAATTATGCTGGTCCATGTAGAATCATATGGATGAACCATATTTTTATGTGTGTGAGGAGTCTTGTGTCTTGCAAAGAGTGAACAAGGCACCCACAGTAGGAACATGACAATGAAACCCACTCTAATGTCTGATGAGGAGGTTAGCAATACAATGGTCAAAGTATCTACTAAGGTGGCACACAAAAACATTGATAAGGCTGCCACCATTCGAGCACTTCTTGAAGATAACAAGGCTAAAACAAAAGAGATAACATGTTTAGAGGAAGAGACGGAACGAGAATGAAAAAATAATGAGGTGTTCATTAGCATGGCGGAGGACATTGGTGATCACATGCTAAAAATAAGGCTTCATCTAGAATCTTAGGTACCAAAAAAATTTCCTTTTGCTATCCATTATGCGCACAATTTGGTCGATTTGGTGTTAGATGACAAACCAATCCAGATGCTCACACCAAAATATTTTTAGAAAAAGGTAGAGAGAGAAAGGGCCTCTATGGTTAGGGAAATTTCAACTTACAAGGCATTTCTCCAAAATTTGAAGGATGAGCTGAAGAAATTCTACCACGCTCTCAATTTACATGTGGCACCAGAAGCAGTAATGAGGACTAGAACTCTAGTTTAAGATAGTGAAGTTATGACGGTAATGAAATTTGTGATAGTAGGGCATGCAGAAAGATTAGCACCGGTCAAAAAAAGTTATAAGGCCCTCGTAGCAGCCCAGGATCCACATAAAGAGAGGATTAATGAGATTGGGAATGCTATAGGGAAAAATATTGACCTCTTGGAAGGAATGATGTTAGGTAAGTCCAATATTGTTCAGATACTACAGAATTAGAAAGAAAAGATTACTCAAGATGAACTGGATTCCATAACCACATATATTCTAGAGAATACAAGGACCACGCTAATTGAATGGTAGACATTGGAGGCTCAAATAAAAAATTAATATCTAGAGCTAATCGTCAAATTTGAAGAAGAAGGTGTTGCAGAGTGAAAATTCATTCCTTTTTCAGTGTTTCATTAATTCTTTCATTCCTTATTCTTTATTATTGAGAAAATCATAAATAATTCCCATTATCAGGATGAAAATGTAATTTAGTGTAGGGTAATGTTGAGTAGGCAGTGTGTTGCTCTAAAGAGAATACACACAAAGGATTCGCAGCGTAGGAACAAGGTGCATTTGAAGGTGTAGGAAGATAGGAAAGGAAACACACGCTAGAACACTTTGGCTTAGGACTTAGCCATTTTTATGGATAAGGGATATTTTTTGAGATAGCGTGTGGAGTACACATAGAGATGAAGACTTGTGCTATATAAAATGGTATTTCGGGAACAAGCAATTGTTAAGCGCCATGCATAGTTAGAGCTAATAATAGGATTTCTTTTTACAGTTAACTATAGGACAACTATTGTTAGAACACTTACATGTGTGCAAGCCGTTGTAAAGGTTCATGGCTATTATTAGCATGCGACCCATTTTGAGAAGTTAATGGGTGGTGAAGGAAAATTCCCCACCTCTATAAATATGTATTGAACTATGTAGTTTATGGTGTGTTAATTATTATAGAGTTGTGTTGGTGATTATTATGTGCGCATGACTCATGGAGATAATTTATAATGTAATAAGCTTCTTTTCTTTACAGTGTTTAATGTAATGAAGTATATTGGCTGAATAATGGTGTTAGATATAATTGAATCTAGTTCTTGTATGGTTAGCCTTATCATAGTTATTGTTTAGTAAATTATTATATAAGATCTAGATTTGATTTATGCACTATGAAATGTTTATGATTAGTAATGGATGTGAATGTGTATTATCATCATCACACTATAATTCTACACAAGAAAATCTAAAGAGGGGCCTAGTACCTTTGTTCATTTCTAGTGAGCACTCATCTAAGGCCGAGTGATGTTCCAATGCACATGGATTTTCTACAGTAGATTCTATGTTGCGTCATATTATCTCCACTCTTTTTTCTCTTATCCCACCTTACAGGGTTAAATAAATAAATAAAGATATTATTTTTAAAATTTAATCTAATTAAAGATAAAGATGAAGATATTTCATGAAACTTTAGTTGGATGATTTTCCCTCTTGCCGAAGCTTGTTCAATGTGCAATAAAATTACATATATAAAATAAGTCCACCAACACATTGAAGTTCACCTCCATATGACATGTCTAGGATTTAGTAGTTCTTAGTGCAATGTTTATTTGTATTAACAGTGAATCATAACACCCTATGGTTTGCACAAGTGTGTCTGCTTGAGCTCACAGTGTGATTGGATAACATGGGTACTATCTCCAACTTGTGGGATTTTCTACTTGAGATAGACCTCTAGAAAAAGTTGGTTCTTGCTCCTAAACTACCTGCCACAACCTACTCTAATGCAGGAAAAAATATCTTTCCTAATCTAACTTTCCAAATGACCAGGGAGAGACAGTGCATGAAAACAAAGCCTACAATAAAGTGGTGATTCACAAGAAAAAATTGAATGAGGATAGTATTCAAATGTGTGAAAAGTAGAAGCAAAATACATGCTAGAAAAGGTGATAGCAATTCTCCACAATCAAGCAAATGCATTCACAACAACATTTCATACACACAGAATGATAATGAATCCCTGCAATAACATAAAGTAGACACAATATATATGCAATGGGATTGAAGGCGTAAGAGGAATGCAAACAAACATAGCATGGGAAGAGAAATCCAAAAACTTGTATTATTTCTTAATTGAAACAATAAACATCATTCACGCCTAGTTTAAGAGCACTATGGACCTTAAGATTTATATGGGTGGGAACTAATGGATCCAAATATGGCCACTAAATGCATAAGGAAGAAATTATGCTGGTCCATGTAGAATCATATGGATGAACCATATTTTTATGTGTGTGAGGAGTCTTGTGTCTTGCAAAGAGTGAACAAGGCACCCACAGTAGGAACATGACAATGAAACCCACTCTAATGTCTGATGAGGAGGTTAGCAATACAATGGTCAAAGTATCTACTAAGGTGGCACACAAAAACATTGATAAGGCTGCCACCATTCGAGCACTTCTTGAAGATAACAAGGCTAAAACAAAAGAGATAACATGTTTAGAGGAAGAGACGGAACGAGAATGAAAAAATAATGAGGTGTTCATTAGCATGGTAGAGACATGGTATCACATCTAAAAATAGGCTTCACTCTTAATACCAAACAACACATTTCCTTTGCATCCCATTATGGGCACACATTTGTCGATTGTGTTAGATGAAAAACCATCCAGATGCTCAAACCAAGAATATTTTTAGAAAAAGGTAGAGAGAGAAAGGCCTCTATGGTTAGGGAATTTCAACTTACAGGCATTTCTCCAAAATTGAAGGATGAGCTGAAGAAAAGCTCTACCCGCTCTCAATTTACATCAGCACAAGAAGTGTAATGAGACATAGAACTCAGTGTTTAAGATAGTGAGTTATATGTAATAAATTTGTGAATAGTACGCATCGCAGAAAATTCACGCACTAGTCAAAAAAAGTTATAGGCCCTTTGTAGCAGCCAGATCCATCATAAAGAGAGATTAATTGAGATTGGGGAACTATAGGGAAAATATTGCCTCTTGGAAGGAATGATGTTAGGTGAGGCCAATATTGTTCAGATACTACAGAATTAGAAAGAAAAGATTACTCAAGAGAACTGGATTCCATAGCCACATATATTCTAGAGAAGACAAGGACCGCGCAATTGAATGGTAGACATTGGGGCTCAAATAAAAATTAATATCTAGAGCTAATCATCAAGTTGAAGAAGAAGTTGTCTGCCAGAGTGAAAATCATTCTTTTTTCAGTGTTTCATTAATTCTTTCATTCCTTATTCTTATTATTGATAAAATCATAAAATAATTCCCATTATCAGGGATGAAAATGTAATTTAGTGTGGGTAATGTTGAGTAGGCAGTGTGTTTCTCTAAAGAGAATACACACAAAGGATTCGCGCGTAAGAACAAGGTGCATTGAAGGGATAGGAAGATAGGAAAGGAAACACGCGCTAGAACACTATTGGCTTAGGACTTAGCCATTTTTATGGATAAGGGATATTTTTTGAGATAGCGTGTGATACACATAGAGATGAAGACTTGTGCACTATACAATGTATTTCGGAACAACGGCAATTTTAAGCGCCATGCATAGTTAGAGCTAATAATAGATTTCTTTTACAGTTACTTATAGGACAACTATTTATTAGAACACTTACATGTGTGCAAGCCATTGTTAAGTTCATGGCTATCTACAGTTGCATGTGGACCGCATTTTGAGAACTAATGGTGGTGATAAGATAAATTCCCACACCATCTATAAAATTATTTGAAACATGTATTTATGGTGCTGTTAATTGATATATAGGATCTGTGGTATTAGTTTGTGCGTATTGACTCATGAGATAATTTATAATTGTAAGAAGCTTCCTTTTTCTTTACAGCTGTTTAATGTAATGAGTATATTGGCTGAATAATGGTGTTAGATATAAAATTGAATCTGGTTCTTGTATGGTTAGCCTTATCATAGTTATTGTTTAGTAAATATTATATAAGATATAGATTTTATTTATGCACTATGAAATGTTTATGATTAGTAATGGATGTGAATGTGTATTATCATCATCACCACTATAATTCTACACAAGAAAATCTAAAGAGGGGCCTGGTACCTTTGTGCATTTCTAGTGAGCACTCATCTAAGGCTGAGTGATGTTCCAATGCACATGGGTTTTCTACAGTAGATTCTATGTTGCGCCATATTATCTCCACTCTTTTTTCTCTTATCCCACCTTACAGGGTTAAATAAATAAATAAAGATATTAGTTTTAAAATTTAATCTAATTAAAGATAAAGATGAAGATATTTCATGAAACTTTAGTTGGATGATTTTCCCTCTTGCCGAAGCTTGTTCAATGTGCAATAAAATTACATATATAAAATAAGTCCACCAACACATTGAAGTTCACCTCCATATGACATGTCTAGGATTTAGTAGTTCTTAGTGCAATGTTTATTTGTATTAACAGCGAATCATAACACCCTATGGTTTGCACAAGTGTGTGTGCTTGAGCTCACAGTGTGATTGGATAACATGGGTACTATCTCCAATTTGTTGGGATTTTCTACTTGAGATAGACCTCTAGAAAAAGTTGGTTCTTGCTCCTAAACTACCTGCCACACACCTACTCTAATGCAGGAAAAAATATCTTTCCTAATCTAACTTTCCAAATGACCAGGGAGAGACAGTGCATGAAAACAAAGCCTACAATAAAGTGGTGATTCACAAGAAAAAATTGAATGAGGATAGTATTCAAATGTGTGAAAAGTAGAAGCAAAATACATGCTAGAAAAGGTGATAGCAATTCTCCACAATCAAGCAAATGCATTCACAACAACATTTCATACACACAGAATGATAATGAATCCCTGCAATAACATAAAGTAGACACAATATATATGCAATGGGATTGAAGGCGTAAGAGGAATGCAAACAAACATAGCATGGGAAGAGAAATCCACAAAACTTGTATTTTATTGCTTTCATTGATATGCACAGTTAAATCTATTACATAACAAGGGAATTTATTACCATGCAAGGAGTCCACTACAAGGGCATACAGAACACATTGAACTCACAAAACAAAATTGACAGAGTTTTTCTACTCCAAAACTATCTCCCCTTACAATGAGCCAAACACTCCAATTTATTGATCTCTACGAGGAGAAAAAGAGAGAGAGGGAAAATGAAAATACCAAAATCTATCCTTCAAACCACTTACAAAAGATAGTAAATGGAGTGAAATGATGTTATGTTGCTTGAAAAAGGATCCCCATATTGTAACGTGACTTGCAGGAGTGAGAAATGTCAGCCCATGCTTTATTGAATGCATCCTAATTACCAAATAAAACCATTGTTCTAAATTTGGCACATTTTTTCAAAAATCTCCATCGATTCTTCATCAAATTTTGGATTTCTTGATTTTTTTGCACCAGGCTCGGAAAAATGATATTATCAGTACTAGTTTTGTATGTTTTTCATTGAGAAATGCAAAATTTATGGCCTTCTGAGTGCATTCAGCTATTTTGGGTCTGCAGGCACTTATGTCATTTAACGGGACTAAGTATTTAGTTTACTAGAGCTGAAGATGTTTATTTTATTTTCATATATCTACCATCATCAAAATTAAGAAATCCAAAAAGTCAAATTTCATGAAAATCAGAGCTTGGGGTCAAAAGTTATGGCTATTTGAAGTTTGGGAGGGTCAGACATTTAATTTTCCTTTGTATGTGGCTATTTCAGTGAAATCAGGTCCTTGTGTCCTAGCTGTTTCAGAAAAAAAATCTTCAATCCACCTGCAAGTCCTCATTTGTGTTCATCTAATTCAGCTCTTGGTTTCCTACGTGTCCCACCATTGACCATGCCATCAGGGTCGTCAACTTCCTCCTTACCTCGATTTGCATTGTTATCCGCGATTTTGGATTTTCAGAAAATCGTGTCCCAATGTCCCACAAACCACCCTAGCCAAATTTACATAACTTTTTTGATTCCTTCTTGGTGTGGAGATTTTAGAATTTCAGAGCCCATGCATCCCAATGTCCCAACTGTCATGTGTGTAGCCTGGGACATTTCGACCTGACTTAACTGATTTTCACTATTTTCGGCCATTTTGGGAAAATTGGGTTTTAAGGTCCTGACTGTCTCGATGTCCCATAGACCGCGCAGGAAAAAAATACCCAATTTTTCTGATTTGAACTGCCTATAGCCATTTCAGCTTCTTGGGTCCTGAATGTCCCTCGTGAACTTGTGCATCCTAGGGCAAAAATATCTAATTTTGTCGCACTAAACTAGCTGAAGCCAATTTTTTGGATTTTTTCAAAATTTTCTTACTTCTTGGATTTTTTCATTGGATGAGGAAGTTAGAGTAAAGCCAAAAGAATCTCCAAAACCTAATTTTTTGGGCCTTGGTCCAATTCTACATGCTCAAGATTGAATAAATGATGAAGGTTATCAAAATTACCTTGAGGGGTGAATTTTGAATAACAGTAACTCAGAGACTAGTAATGATTTTTTGAAATGAACTTTCTTCTACTAGCTTACTTCTTTGGAATTTGTATAAATATTGCAAACAATTTTATGAGTTATTGTTTGTGATTGCATCTTAAAACAAGATTTTTGTGTTGACAAGCTTTAATAATGCCTTAGACACACCTTTGTGACTCTTCTATATGAGCATACTGTAGATTCTCTTTGTACGACCTCATACTCCATCCTTAAATAGAAGCTTGTAAAGTAGTGAACATTTATGCCAACTGTAATTTTATTTCTGAAATGTTGGACATTCTACAATATTGTAAAGTTGTGATAATCTTAAGTACAAATAGCACTGGCCTACACTGTAATCACCAACGCTTGTATCATGAGCTAGGTTGAATTTTCATAAAAGGAGTTATTTATTTCCTATAGATAGTTGTACATACAATCATTGTAGAATATATGAGGACTTGCATACTTTACCAATTTACTGTGGATAGAGATCAGCTAGACATGTTTTGAATATTTATCATATATATTGTAGTCTCTCTCTGATGGTGCTTTATTTTTGAAATCTACAAATTTTTATTAGGGGTCTGTACCCTCTCCTTCCTGAATGGATTCTAGGTTGACTATACTTGTAATTTGATGCTTATATGGATGGAAAACTTTGTGAGTTAATGGCTTAAAACTCATAACAAATCTGTATTATTTTTCTTAAACTCTGTGAAATGATAAATTTAGCACTTGATCTTTATTGAATGCTTGGTACCTTTTTTGAATTGCATTCCTTGCATCATTTGTGCTTTTAAAATCAAAAAAAATTCTTGATATGAACGCTTGATATTGTTTCTTAAGTTTATTTCTTATTATGTAACTTGTAATGTGAATACAAGATGGACACAAATGGATTAACCTATAGCTGAAAACTGAAAACTTGTACTTTGTTTCTGAAATAGCTTCCATGTAGGTCTTTGTATCAAAAATTTGTATCTTAAAATTCTCCTTTGAATGCATGACTACTAGGACTCTTTGCTTTAGTATGCTGCTTCCTTTACATTGGAAATTTTAATACTGCATTATTTTGATACTTTAACATGAAGTAACTTGTACTTGTATGAATCTGTATCTTTGACTTTACCATGCATTTTCTCATTTTTGTATTACTATTTGATTGATCTAAGCATGTACTAGCTTGAAATAGCATGATGGAAAGATTTAAAATGTCCATTTTACATGGCAAAGCCCTGTCAAAGTTTTCTCAGATTCTTTTTTCCATTATGTTTCAGTTGTAACTTCTCTTATTCTAGTTAGAAAATGCAACACTAAACTTGCATTTCTTTTATCAATTAGTACAAGCATATCTTTGTATACTTCAGCCTTTAGTTTGAACTGAGAAAAATGTAATTTTCTTATTCGATTTTACACATTACATTACTTCTTTCTTCTTATTCATACCTACACATTTAGATGAACTAGTTAGAAAACATTAGGCTTTTTGGCCTCTCTTTTATTCCATATTTTTTCTCTCTCCTACTTTCTGAGTGAATGAGTCATGTATGTTGTTATAGAATAGTGATTTTATTAATTATTCCTTTGATCTTCATGTAATTTATACCTCCTAATGCTAGGAGATCCACTTGCACGAAATTGGATAGTTTAGGAATATGAATCAACCCTGAGCTTGTGATTGACAATCTTTCCTTTGTTTGTTTTCAGGTACAGTGTCATTGCTAAGAAGCGCGGATCAAGATGGAGAAAATACGGAGATAGAAATACATCAACCGAAATGAAAGAAACCCAAGGAAATGATGGTTCTTTCATACTCTACTTTTTTTTCATGTATTTGTACCTCTTACTTCAGTAGTTGTAATTTACTTCTGAGTTACATCCCACAGCTTGTGTGGGATTATTTGAAATTCCTTATGAATAAAGCATTGAATTCTAAAACTGAGTTGTGTATTTATTTTTGCATTTCAAATTTGTATATAGCTTGTATAATGAATTAAAAAATTCAATAACATAATTGAATGTATTTAATCATGAAGGAAAGAACTTTAAAATACATGTAATCCTTAGTAATGAACTTTGATACTGCTGTAATCTACAACTATGATTGTTGTTCCAAAACTTAACTCTTCATCTATTATGTATTTTCATTCTTCATCAAGATTACACATCTGTCCTTCGGGGCTTTGTGTTTGGTTGCTGAAGACAATCATGAAATTACAGACTATGTGATATTTTACGTTTTATAACATCAAATATAGCTACAAATTACATGTATTACTTAATTAATCTAGTAAAACAAATATTGAACTGAAAGAATCTCCCCTAGCTTAGGATCACTTCACCAAGGCCATCCATCATAATGAAGTTTCGAGTTGCATGAGTGACAGAAATTGTTAACAAGATTTAGTTAGATACCCACGCCTAATATGATGTGCCCAAAGTACTAAATCTCTATCTGAAAGAAACAACATTTTTCCAAATTCCCCAACAACTTTTGCTCTCTCAAAACTTGTAGTACCTATCTCAAATTCTCCTTGTGTTCCTCCTCATAATGAGAATATATAATCTAGAAACACTAATACAAAGAGGTCTAGAAAGGTCATGAATACTTCATTCATGAGGATCATGAATACATCTAGGGCATTGCTCAATAAAATAGTAACAACTGTGAACTCATAATGCCCATAATGTATGTGAAAAGATGTCTTATGAATGTCTACATATTATATGCGCAACTGATGATAACCTGAATTGAGATCAATTTTGGAGAACGCTCTTTTCTCCCCCGCATTTGATCAAATAATTAATCAATCCCACGGAGTGGATAACGGTTTCTTTATTGTGACTTTTTTGAGCTATGTGAAGTCTACACAAATCCTGAGAGAACTATCCTTCTTAAAAAAATATGACTGGCGCTCCCTGAGGAGATACACTAGGGAAAATAAGACCCTTCTTCCCACAACTCCTATAACTATATCTTGAGATCATCAAGATCCTGAGTTCTTATCTGATAGGGTTCCCTAGAAACTAGCACAGATCCTAAAACTAAACCAATGGTGAAATTCAACTCTCTATGGGGTACTAACCCTATAATCCTAGAAACACATTTGAATACTCCCTCAAAAATACATAATCATCTAAGGGTAAAATTCTCTGGAGTGATATCTGATTAATCACTGATGGTGATACCAAATAATTGATAATGTTTATGCATGCTCCACTTGAGTTTCTTAGCTGAGATCATAACTAAAGAGATAGGCCTCTGAATCCATGAAATCACAACTACACACCTAAGATGATACTGACACTAAATAACCTTATTCTTACAATCAACCTTGGTTCAATTATCCTTTAGCCAATTCATTCCCAAAAATTCTTGATAGGATCCTATAGGTATAAATCGAAGGTCAAGTGTAGTGGAGAAGACTCCCAAATTAAGTACGTAAATCTCCACATATGAGTACATAGCTAGTTTTGTCCTAGAGGCCAACTCAACCTTCCAAATTTTCTATATGCCTAGCCATCACTAACCCATGTTGGTCCACTATAGAAGGAGATATAAAAGAATCTGAAGCACCTAAATCAAAGAGTACTAAGGAAGAAACACCCATGATAGTACATGTCATCTCAAGAAATGTGGCCTGATGCTTAGCCTGACGGTTTTCAATTACTACATATACATGATGGGCACGTCCTACATCACCCACTGTCTACTAGGACCTAGGAGCTCTCTGAATAACCATGGTATTCAGTTTGTGTGGACACATATAGACATAGTGATCAGGGGACCTGAAAATAAAACATCCTCCTATACACCTTTGAGATGGGGTCCCTCCTTTACTCTGGTGAACTAATCCTACTAGACCAACCATAGAATAATTCTACATGTGAGCTGGCTATACCTACATAGTACCCTATCTCCTATCCCTAGATCCACCAAAACCTCCTCTATTACTACCTATTTATAAGCTTTGAGTTTATTTAGCCCTCAACTACTGGTGGTCTTGATGTTATGTATCCTAATGTGGATGTCGTGGAGCCCTAGGTATTGCTGGAGGAGGCCAAAATCCTCCTCCAGGTGGTGATTTTTTACCCTGTGACAAATGGATTTGAAAGGCCTACATATTTTCCAGAAATTTTCTCTTGTTCCTATCTCAGTGTTCCTTTAACCTAGTCCTATTCTCCTCAGCTAAGTAGGCCTTCTCAACAACTTATCCGGAGGTCAACAAAGAGGAAATATGTTCCCTAAACTTCCCACGTATGACACAATATATAATTTGACATCGAGAGATTTCTTTTGACTATTTGAATGTCAAAAATGAAGTCCCTATACATATATGGTTGTTTTTCAAAGTTCTGTTAATAGCTGATTAAGGAAAAAATGGATGATTTTCAAATCAGCTAATGTTAGCACCATTCTGTAGATATTTCCCAGAGCTTTCCATCACATTTAGAATGGACTAAATCCAAGTTCATATGCGAAAGTTATGATCGGTTAATTGGTAGTCAACAACTGAAGGATACGCCAAATGGGAAAATGACATAGTGACATGTGGAATAGCTGAACAACTGAATTTGACACATGGAAAATCTAAATGTGACCGCGTATATTTTTTATTTATACACATAGCATTAAAGGTGGGTTTATGGTTTTTACTCGCATAAAAGGTTTTATAATCTTTTATTAAAAAAAAGAGAGAGGAACAGTCCACATGAGAATAAATTTTGGTGGATAAAGCCTATTGAAAAGGCTTACATATAATGTGGGATTTGTCCCCACATAAATCTACTCCATCCACGTGAAGATTGGAGATTATTATGAGGTTGATTTTTTCAAATATTGTTTAAGCTTATTTAAAAGGTTAAAAAGGGGAATTAATCCCTATTGGCCCTCTCAAAGCCTATTAAGAATATGATATCATTTGAAGCAGATTAAATATTTGGTGGCTAAATTATTATTATGTCATGGAGAATTTTTCTAAGAGTAATCTGTTGAGGATTATTACAAGATCTTTTAAAAAATAAGCCATGAATATTATCAATTATCCTTATCTTTTGAGCTCCTAATCAATATATATAGGGGACCTAGGTACATTGTAAAAACACACAAAACTAAGCTATTTTCTTGGAGCTCAAAGGAGGGGGAGATTGTTTTGGATAAAATATTTATAAGTCCTATTATTATTATTTTAATAGGTAGATATGGTGGTGTTATAATGTGTGGCCATAATAAAATGTGAAAGCTCACATTTTTGAAAAATAATTCATATATTATTATAGCCACATTTAGAGCTAAAGCCTATTATTATAGGCATTATTATTATTTTTAATTCCTATTATTTTTTATAGGTAAAATATTATTTCGTAGCTCTGAATTCTATCTGAGAAGACATACTCCGACTCCTAGCCAAGAAGAATGACATGAAGTTCGAAGGTGATTGTGGAGCCGATATTATGGAGATTGAAGGACTATTTTAAAATAGCCATTATGGAGAGTTAAGACCTATATCCTATAGGCATCATCTTCAGTAAGGACTGATATTATTTGTTATCGGAAAAATGAAGATAAGACCTATTATTTTAATAGGAAAAAATATTGTTATTGAGAGTTATTCAAACTACCCAATAGGCCTCATTTGAGCCACACTTAAAAATGCATATCCTTGAGAATTGACTTGGGAGCCATCCAGAAGACCAATCGGTATACCAAAGGACATTGTTCCTGAAGGAGAATACTATATCAAATCTATCAGTTGGGGTTGCTACTTGGTATAAAGATTCTTGTTCTTATGTATTTAGTATTATCTTGCGTAGATTTTACTATTTATTAAAATCATTTGAAGATGATAATAAATTGGTTCTATTAAGGAACCTGGAGTCTGTAGGCATTCTACCAATCTACGTTATCAACCTATGTGAAGTTGTACTTGAATTGATTGCATTTCCTTAATTTTTTTTTAAAGGGTGTTAAGTTTGGAAAATAATTGAATTCCTATAGGGATTTGTGATTAGGTAGATTAAAACTTGATCATTTTCTGAAGTGGATCAAGTAGTTATGTATCAAAGTAGGTTATCACACTTGTTAACTTAATATTCTCTGAGCATGTTGATCAGTGCAGGACAAGTGGAAATTGATGGCATCAATTTTACTTATGGATTTTAGACTGGTGGGATAGACTGAGGGACAAGTTATCATGATCCTCAGTAAATTTTTTGCATTTATATTTTGATTGTTAATCATTATAACTCATGTGCAAATGATAGATCATTCAACGATCAACAAGGGCACACAAGGGCACTTAAAGACCCAATTTTGGGAAATGTTTGTACTCATTTTATTATTTTCATTAAAATATGATTTTGGTAGAATACTGCGATGATCTCTTCTCAGCAAGATGATTTGGAGTTCATAATATTATTGGGACAAAAAATCCTTTTCCACTGGGGAGGTATGATTCATAAATCAATACAAAGGAAATATTTTCCCTAAAATTCCTTGGATTGAAACAATGCAAAATTTTACTTTGATAGCTTTCCGTCGATTATTTGAACATCGAAACCGGAGTCTATATGCACATCTAGTGTTGGTCAAAGTTTGGTCAACAGCTAGTCAACATTGGTCAATAGAAAAATGGATGATTTTGAAATCATATAATGTTAGCACCATTATTTAGATCTTTCCAAGACCTTTCAAACGCATTTTGAATGGACCAAATCTGAGTCTATATGTGAAATTTATGATTGGTCAAAGTTTGGTTAATTAGTAGTCAACAATCGAAGGATACGCCAAATGGACAAATGACATGGTGACATGTGGTATGGCTACATAGCTGCATTTGAAACATGGAAAATCTACATGTGACCACATGGATTTACTATTTATACACGTCGCATTAAGGATGAGTTCATGGTTTTTACCCACACTAAAGGTTTTATAATCTTTTATTAAAAAAAGAGAAAGTAAAAGTCAATGTGAGAATAAATTTTGGTGGATAAATTATATTATAGAGGCTTGCATATAATGTGGTATTTTTTCCCAAATAAAACTTCTGCATCCACGTGAAGAGTGGATATTACTATGGGGTTGATTTTTTCAAATATTGTTTAAGCTTATTTAATAGTTTTAAAAAAGGGAATTAATCCCTATTAACCCACTCAAAGCCTATTAAGGCTATGATATTATTTGAATCAGATTAAATATTTGGTGGCTAAATTATTCTTATGCCATGAATAAGTTTGGCCAAGAATAATCCCTTGAGGATTATTACGAGATCTTTTAAAAAATAAGCCATGGATATTATCAAATATCCTTATATTTCGGGCTCTTAATAAATATAAATAGGGGACCCATGTACATTATAATAACACACAACTCTAATCTATTTTATTGGAGCTCAAAGGAGGGAGAGAATATTTTGGAGAAATTTTTTATAAGTCATATTATTATTATTTTAATAGGAAAATATGGTGGTGTTATAATGGTATGGCCATAATAAAATGTGAAAGCCCACATTTTTGAGAAATAAGTCCTATATTATTATAGGCACATTTGAAGCTAAGGCAAATTATTATAGGAAATTAAAATATCTAAGACCTATCATTATAAGCATTATTATTATTTTTTAATTCCATTTATTTTTAATAGGGGAAATATTATTTTGTATCTTTTAATTCTCTCCGAGAAGACATACTCTCAGTCCAAGCCAAGAAGGACGACATGACGTTTGAAGGTGATTGTGAAGGAAATATTATGGTGATTGGAGGCGTGTTATAAAATAAATATTATGGAGATTTAATACCTATATCCTATAGGTATTGTCTTCATTAAGGACCAATATTATTTGTTATCAAAAAAAATTAAGATAAGAAACTATTATTTTAATAGGTGAAATATTGTTATTGGGAGCTATTCAAATACCCAATAGGCCACATTTGAGCAAACACTTAAGAATGTAGAACCCGAAAAATTGAACGGGGATCCATCCGGAAGACCAATCGGTATACCAAAGGACATCGTGCCTGAAGGAGATTACTAGATCAAGATCTATCAGTCCTGGGGTCCCTACTTGGTATAAAGATTCTTGTTCTTATGTATTTTATATTATTATCTTTAGATTGTATTATTTGTTACAGTCATTTGAAGTTGATAATATATTAGTTTTATTAAGGAACCTAGAGTCATAGGCATTCTTTCCAAAATCTATTATCAACCTGTGTGTAGTATACTTGAATTATTACATTGCTTTAACTTGTTTTTAATTGGGTAAGTTTGGAAAAGAATTTAATGCCTATAAGGATCCAAGATCAGATAGATAAATACTTGATAATTTTCAGATCGAAATCCTTCTCAAGCATGGGAGGATGTAGCTTGCTTACTGCTCATTGCTATGTCTACAATCAGGCCCTAAATATAAACTTCTTAACCTGTAATTTTTTTCCTTGCATGTAGTCCACATATTGCAAAAGATCCAGGAACCTTCTCTAATATTGTGCCACTATGTCATAGGCCTGTCATAATTCATGAAACTCATCAATCCTCTTCTGCAAAAAAATTGTCTGATATATACCGAGCCCTGAAATGTTCCTCGAACAACTCCTAGTTCAATGTATCTCAAGTCAAATGGATATTTCGCTCCTCATTCCTTTACCAAAACGCTTGTTGTGTCTCGGATGAGGTATATGGTGAACCTGGATTTTACATTTCTCTTATTTTAGTGCAAGCCAAAGAATCTATCGAGGCTTACGAGCCATGAATTAGCCCTGAATCCACCCCTAGTGCCAATGTACATCGGTGGCTACAAGTGAAGAAGATATTTAATCACACTATCTGTGACACAATCCTGGCATTGTTGTTCAACAAGTGAATGTGGTCGTCTATCCAAAAATGGTCCCTCCAAGATGTGTGAATTGGCTATGATGTTGTGAGACCACCCTCTCCTGGTGAACAAAAGGGCTATGAAAACTCTCCCACGCTCGAGGTATCATGCTCTGATGGCTCTGAGTGTGCTTCCTCATCTATTGGCTCCTCATCTCTTCACAAGAAATCATCCTCTCTCATCTCCTACAGTGGTGGAAGGCAATGTTACAACAACACCTATCAACTATTAAAGAGCCTCTAAAATATGAGGTCCGAACTCAGGTGCTTGTAACTCAGATGTAGGTGATCTACATCCCAATTCCCTAATGGATCGATGTGTCCTACATGCAATCCCATGTACGAAGTATGAAAATGGATTATTAAGTTGTAAAAGGTTTACATAATCATTTTAATTGTTTTCATTTATGTTATTAAAACATTATTAACTAATTAATTATTTACCTAGAGCATCCATGTGTGCGAACCGTCACTCTAATACCAAATGTAGTGCCCTACCTTAGAACATTGAAAACCATACCAAATAGTAGTTAAAAGTTCAAGGAATTTTTTATAAAGAAAACGTAAACAAATACTATAACTATACTTTTCTGATCCCCATCAATAATTATTTTATTTTACATTCAATTAACCCCAAAATAATTAATCTACTAGTCCAATTCCAAATTTTAATTATTTATTTCTATTATAAGTTTGTTAGGGTCATAAATAAAAAAAATACACACCTCTTATTTTATTCACCCCCTTTGTATTTTATTAACCCCCACACACCCTAATTTTATTTTATTTCCCATTCCCATAACATTCCCATGACTTAAAAGTTGTGTAGGGTTTAATGTGGACCCTAGGATCAATCTAATCTTGGCCCTTAGTTTTCAAACTTCCCTAAAGTTTCCCTAATCCATCCTTATCTTTTCTTTCCCTTCCCTTTCTCTTCCATTTGGTTTCTTGCATGTGCAAAGTTGTGGAGGAGCTATGGGAATATGGATTCATGGATTTTTTTATGAATTAATATCATTATATATATATATATGTATATATATATATGTATGTATGCTTCCTTATCAAAGATATTCTTTGGTTGCGCATGTCTTTTATTCCTTTTTTTTTTTAAAAGGAGGCAAATATGCCTATATATAGATATATGTATATATGTATATATATATATATTTATTTATAGCAATTCTAAAAAATAAAAAATTGTTGAGAGAACCCACATAAGGGAATCCACAAAGATTGGTATGGTAATGGTGGTGGTCTTGTGTGAAGGCCGAAGTGAATGAATATAGTAGAATCATTTTTTAGAGGGGAGTGGTGGGTTTGTGGATGGGAGAGAGGAGTTCTACATGGACGGAAGGGTGTAGGAGAGGGGAGTGGTGGGTTCAAATTGATGGCAGGGAAGTCTCCATCGACAAAAGGGTGTACGTGTTTCAGAGTTGGTGAAGGGGTACATGGTGTTGTGTGTGGGGCAAGGGTGCGTTGGAGTTGAGGAGTTCACAGTTTTGGGGAGGGCTTCACAAGAGTGGCATGCAGAGGAAAGACACATTTTTTTCTACTATCAATGCTCAAATGAAACCACCGGTCCATTAATTATGAGGTTGTAAATGTCGTGGATGTGTGATAGAATGGTTCAACATTCGTATAATTACATAATATCCATGGATTTGAAATTTTCTATGAGAAAATGTGGCGTAAGTAATTGGACTTAATTTTGAAATGATGTGTGATTTATGTATCATTAATAATGTTCCCTTTCTGTTATATTGGACACCATGTTAAGCCTTGATGTCATATTTCTTGTAGTAGGAATTATATACCTTGTTTTATTTTGCTGAGAAAGAGGATGGGGTATCCGTAACACGGGCCCATTACATTGAGGAATAATATTGAAGACATTTACGGGTGGTTCGAAGAAGTCGGGAAAAAGGGGAAACTTCTTCCTCATGATTGACAGATAAATGTATTCATTATGGATGATGCGTCGGCTGAAATCAAGGCCACTAAGTGTGTTTTTGGTTTCCATGTACTATTATTCCTATGGCGTGTGTGCAAGACATCACTGAAAAACGTGTACAAGTATTTTATCAAGGAGTCGAGGTGGAAGGTTTTCAAGAGATTAAGTACAATCGTGTTATGGTTCCAGAATTCATGAGAAGCACACATTTCAAATCATTCAAGAATTTTTTAATGAATTCAAACATGAATATCAATTCCTTGAATACTTTAGGAAGACATGGTGTGGGAATGAAGAATGTATTGGTGAGTAGCAGCATTTGTGTGTTTCCTTATTAATTTTCATCTCAAATAATTAAACGTGGGTTATAGTATCACTAATTCTCAATCTGTGACACTTCATAGCTATGTGGGAAATGTTTTTTAGAACCTTCTCCCAAGAAAATTAGGAAACAAACTCATCCGTCAAGTCTTACCATTTCTTTCTAAAGACTAAATAATCTTGTGATAAACAAAAAAATGCACAAGATGGATCGAAATTTTTTTTATACACACTTGTGTACAATGAGGAGCCATTTTACAAACACAAGAGGAAGTTATAAAAAATCTGACTTCTTGAACAATTTTTAAAAATAAACATGACTATTGATAGTGGTTGAGAGAGAAAAGAGTATTCCTGATAGAGATTACCTTCCAATTAAGCCTGATTACAATCAATTTTGGGTGAGGATCCAAACAACTAGAAGTACATGGTATTTGTAAGGCAAACAGAGCCTTGGATGCATGCAAATGTGTTTGGGCTATTAGAGGAAACATATGTAAGCATGTTGTTGAATCTGTTGGAACTTTGCAAAGTGATATGGGTCGATGTAATCATATCAAACACCTGAAGTGATACGTAATTCAATGTCATCATATGTTACCGATGTAGATTTTTAAGAATAAGTTGTAATGAAATAAACATTGTGTTGAAATAATGTTTTCCTTTTACATGAAGGAGCCAGGTACTTATGCGGAGACAAGCACGGTAAATGAAGACACATTCTATGGATGGCCCCTCCTCATCATATTCAACACCAGAAGTGGAAGGTAATTCAACGTCATCATATGTGGCAAGTATTGATATAGATTTCTAAGCATAAGTCGTATCGAAATAAGCATCACGTTGAAACAATGTTTTCCTTTCATGTGCAAGAGACACTATTTATATGGAAACAAACATAGTAAATGAAGACATGATATGGGATGGCCCCTCCTCTCCACCTCAATAGTCATTGAAAGTTTGTTAGTTTTTAATGCCTTTAATCAATTATTTTATGCCAATGATAATGTTCATCACACATATATACGATTCGGTGACAATGTGTATTCATATGTAGGTGACAATGTATAGTCTCAATCAAATGTTACAAATGTGTGTTCTATAAAAAATATTACCATGTCCACCGAATGAAAGGTGACATGCATGAATGGTATAAGGTTGTTTTTCTATTGTAAGATGATATTGAAAAACCTAGTATATAAATAAATAACTTTCTATAATTCCTTATATGTCACAAGAACTCCTGAAACAATTGGGGATGTTGGGTTGATGATAGAAAGTGTTTCAAAATTTACGGAACACATATCCAAATAATTCTTAAAATCAGTGTTGGATACATGACTGAGTATAGATGAACTGAAAAAATAGTTTTTGAATGTGTTCAAAGGTTTAGGAGAGACCTTAAATCATCAAATATGTTAGATATTACTTTCAAAGGATATGTAAATGATACAAGCACCACCCAGATGAGTCCATGGTTTAGTGTGAGTAAAAAATGTCATTGTAGAAGATTTGAACAATCACGCTAAAGACTACGAATGCTTCCAATTTCTTGACGACAATTGTGGAAAGAGGAGAGAAAACTACACAAGTGGGACCTACAGGTAAAAACATTGAATTATTGGTGTGAATGTGAATTTGCAAGAATTTTTAATTATCTAGGTGAAGACTAACATATTCATCATTTACTTTGCAGGTGGTTCAAATGTAGATTAAACATATTCGTTTCACCGCTTATCTTTCAAAAATTTAGTGTCTGCGTAAGGTGTGTATTGAATGTCCTTAATTTCAATACATTTTATTATTATATGTAATGTACAAAGCCTTTGATATCTTTTATAATATTTAGTGCATTGTGTTGCAGATGGAGTGGATATGCAGAGAGATGTATCTTACAGAATGAGCAGGTTAAGTTGTGGAATGTAAATGTATGGAATGTATAATGGGCCTATTTTAGAATTGTAAACATATAAAATTCATGTATATGAGATTGTAGATTACGTTTATTTAAAATACAGAAATATGGAATGTATAGTAGGCCTATTTTTGATGATTTTGAGAGTATTTAAATAATGTATTTATTGGTGTTAGCCAACATACGATAGCTCATGTAATATATGGATAATAGAAAATATTTTAACATATAGAAATCCAATGTAATTATGATGGAATGATGTAATCCAAAGTAAATATTTAACACATGGAATTTTTATTTCTATTTTCAAAGTGCTAAAAAACAAATATTATTTTTTAAGAACTTTAAAAATTACATTGTGTTTTTCAACACTATAAATAACGAACCACTATTTTCCATAAGGTATAAACCACTGTGTTGTTTGACATTTATGTAACGATGTAATCCATAGTAACAATGATTATTTGTCTTATTGCAATCATGCAATCCATATTAAATAATTATCAGTTGGAAAAGTATTGATTTTTTTAAGTGCTAGAAAATAAGGTGTATTTTTCATCATGTTAAATAACACACTATGGTTTTCATCAATTTGGAAAATGCAACACCATTTTCCACAAGGTGTAAACCATAATGTTTTTCCATATTATTTGAATGATGTAATCCACATAAATTAATTATCATGTTGAGAAGCATTGTGTTTTCTTAAGTGCTCGTGCATATTGTGTCTAAGGATGGGATAAATATTAATCTAGAGTGAGTTCGACCTATCCAAAAGATATCTCTTCCAACAAGCCAAAAAGGTTCTTATTTCTGTGGTGAAATAAAAATAGCCATCATCATTCGAGCTGCATAGTATGTTATTTTGGACTATTCTTATGTCAAGAGAGGAATTGATGGCCATTTTCTCATATGTGTAGAAAAACAACAATATGAAAAATTAAATGTGGTTTTTTAATAATGTGTAAACCACGATGATTTTTCAGCACTTTGAAAAATGCAACGTCGTGTTCTACAAGGTGTAAACCATGATGTTTTTCATCCTTTTTCTAATGATGTAATCCACAATAGGTAATTATGAGGTGGAGTAGAGTTGTTTATTTTCAAAGTGCTGAAAAATAGAGTATGTTTTTTAGCACATTCAAAAACGCAACACCGTTTTCCACAAGGTGCAACCCAAGATGTTTTTCCTCCTTGTAATGATGTAATACACATCAAGTAATTATCAGGTAGAGAAGTCTGGAATTTTTCAAAGAGCTGAAAAATAAAGTGCATTTTTTAGCACATTGAAAAACACATTATGTTCTCAATCACTTTGAAAAAAGCAACACCATTTTCCATAAGGGTACAAACCACAATGATTTTCCTCCTTTTTGTAATGATGTAATGCATATAAAAGTAATACCATGTGGAAAATGGTGGATTTTTTCAAAGTGCTGAAAAACATAGTGTGTTTTTCAACATGCTGAAAAATACTCTTTATTTTTTAGCACTTGGAAAAAACCCCATTTCAATTTTGACAAGGTGCAAAGCCACGATACTATTCCTCGTTCTTATAATAATGTAATTCACATGAAGTAATTATCAGGTGGAAAAGAGTTTTTTATTTCAAAGTGCTAAAAAATAAAGTCTGTTTTTCAACACATTGTGTTTGTTAGCAATATGAAAAACGCAACGCTTTTTTCCCCAAGGTGAAACACACGATTTTTTTTTTCTCTTTGTTGTAATGATGTAATCCCATATCAAGTAATTATCAGGTGGAGAAGAGTTGTTTTCTTTCAAAGTGCTAAAACATAAAGTGTATTTTTAAACACGTTCAAAAAACACACTATGTTTTTTAGCACTTTGAAAAATGCAACGCACTTTTCCACAAGGTGCAACCCACGATGTTTTTACTTATTGTTTTAATGATGTAATCCAAATAAAGTAATTAAAAGGTGGATAAGAGTTAATTTTTTTCAAAGTGCTAAAAAATAAAGTGTGTTTTTCATCACGTTGAAAAACACTATTTGTTTTTCAGCAATATGAAAAATGCATTGTGGTTTTTAACAAGGTGGTAAAGCAAGATGTTTTTCCTCCTTGTTATAAATATGTAATGCATATTAGGTAATAAAAATGAGGAGAAGGGTTTTTTTTTTCAAAGTGCTGAAAAATAGAGTGTGTTTTTCAACATGTTGAAAAACACATTATGTTATTCAGCAATATGAAAAACACAATAGGATTTTTCACAAGGTACAAACCATGATGATTTTTATCCTTGTTTGTAATGATATGATAAACATCAAATAATTATCAAGTGGATAAGTGTTGATTTTATTGAAATTGCTAATAAATAAAGTGTTTTTTTCAACATGTTGAAAAAACACATTGTGTTTTTAGCACTTGGAAAACCCCATGTCAATTTCAACAAGGTGTAAACCACGATGTTATTCCTCCTTATTTTAATGATGTAATCAACATCAAGTAATTATCAAGTGGGAGAAGAGTTGATTTTTTCAAAATGATGAAAAATAAAATGTGTTTTTTAGCACTTTGAAGAACTCCATGTAGATTTCAACAAGGTTAAAGCCATGATGTTATCCCTTCTTTTTGTAATTATGTAATCCACATCACATTATTATAAGGTGGAGAAGAGTTTATTTTTTTCAAACCGATGAAAAGTAAAGTGTGTTTCTCAACACTTTGAAAAACACACTATGTTTTTCAGCAATATGATAAACACAATGCATTTTTTTATCAAGGTGAAAACCATGATTCTTTTCCTCCTTATTGTAGTGATGTAATGCATATCGAGTAACTATCAAGTGGAGGACATTTTTTTTTTCGAAGTGCTAAAAAGTAAAGTGTGTTTTTCAGCAATATAAAAAATACAATGTGACTTTTATGAAAGTGCAAACCATGATGCTTTTCCTCTTTATTGTAATGTTGTAATGCATATCAAGTAATTATCTGGTGGAGAGCCATTGTTTTTTTCAAAGTGTTGAAAAGTAAAGTGTGTTTTTCAACACGTTGAAAAAAATATTGTGCTTTTAAGTAATATGGAAAAACGCAATGCGGTTATAATCAAGTTACAAAAAATGATCCTTTTACTCCTTTTTGTAATGATGTAATCCACATAAAGTAAGTATCAAGTGGAGAAGTGTTTATTTTTTCAAACTGCCGATAAATAAAGTGTGTTTTTCAAGACATTAAAAAATAGACTGTGTTTATTAGCACTTTGAAAAACCCCATGTCGATTTCGATAAGGTGAAAACCACAATATTTTTCCTCCTTATTGTAATAATGAAATCCACATCAAGTAAGTATCAGGTGGAGATAAAAAAAATTTCAAACTGCTGAAAAATAATGTGTGTTTTTAAACACATTGAAAAACACACTATTTTTCAGCACTTTGAAAACCCCCATGTTGATTTCAAAAAGGTGCAAACCATAATGTTATTCCTCCTTCATGTTATTATGTAATCCACATCAAGTTATTATCAGGTAGAGAAGCGTTGATTTTTCGGAAAGTGCTAAAAAGTAAAGTGTGTTTTTCAACACATTGAAAAACACACTATGTTTTTCATTAATATGAAAAATGCAATGCGGTTTTTATCAAGGTATAAACCACAATGTTTTTCTTCCATGTTGTAAATATATAATAGATATCAAGTAATTATAATATGGAGAACAATTATTTTTTCCAAATTGCTGAAAAGTAAATTCTATTTTTCAACACATTCAAAAATACATTGTGTTTTTTTAGCAACATAAAAAATGCAATGTAGTTTTTATCAAAATGCAAACCAGGATAGTTTTTCCACCTTGTTATAATGATGTAATGCACATCAAATAATTATCAAGTGGAGAACCGTTTTTTTTTTTTGAAAGAATTGATAAGTAAAGTGTGTTTTTCAACACTTTGAAAAACTCACTCACTTTGAAAAACCACATGTCGATTTCAGCAAGTAGCAAACCATGATATTTTCCCTCCTTATTGTAATGATGAAATTCACATGACATAATTATCAGGCAGAGAGGATTTGTTTTTTTTCGATTTGCTTAAAAAAAAGTATATTTTTGAACACATTGAAAAACACATTGTGTTTTTCAGCCCTTTGAAAATCCCCATGCCAATTTTTGACAAGGTGAAAACCCATGATTCTATTCCTCTTTCTTGTAATGATGTAATCCACATCAATTTATTATAAGGTGGAGAAGAGTTACTTTTTTTCAGAATGCTAAAAAGTTTGTAAAACACATTGTGTTTGTCAGCAATACGAAAAAATGAAATGAAGTTTTTATCAAGATAAAAACCACAATGCTTTTTCCTCCTTGTTGTAATGACTTAATGCATATCAAGTAATTATCAGGTGGAGGACCAATTGTTTTTTTTCAAAGTGCTAAAAAGTAAATTGTGTTTTTCAGCAATATAAAAAATGTAATGTTTTTTTTTTTATCTAAGATCAAACCATGTTGTTTTTCCTCCCTATTGTAATGATGTTATGCATATCAATTAATTATTAGGTGGAGAACCATTCTTGTTTTTCAAATTTCTAAAATTTAAAGTGTATTTGAAACTAAGTTTTTTAGCAATATGAAAAATGCAACACAGTTTTTATCAAGGTGCAAACCATGAAACTTTTCCTCCTTGTTCTAATGATGTTATCCACTTTAAGTAATTATCAGGTGGAGAAGCATTGTGGTTTTTCAAATGGTTGATAAATAAAGTGTGTTTTCCAACACATTGAAAATAACACTTTATTTTTCAGCACTTTGAAAAACCCCATGTTGATTTTGACAAGGTTCAAATCATGATATTTTTACTCCTTATTGTAACGATGCAATACACATCAAGTAATTATTAGGTGTAGAGGATTATTTTTTTTCAAAGTGATGGAAAAAAGTGCATTTTTCAACACGTATAAACAAACACTATGTTTTTTCATCACATTAAAAAACCCCACATCAATTTTGACAAGGGTGAAAACCATGATTCTTTTCCTCCTTGTAATGATGTAATCGACATCAAGTTATTATTAGGTGGGAGAAGGGTTACTTTGTTTCAAAGTGCTGAAAAATAAAGTGTGTTTTTTAGTAATACGAAAAATACTATACAAATTTTATCAAGGTGTAAAACCATGATGGTTTTCCTCCTCTTTGTAATGATGTAATGCATATCAAGTAGTTATCAGGTGGAGAACATTTTTTCTTTTCAAAGTGTTGAAAATTAAATTGTATTTTTGGGCAATATAAAAAATGCAATATGGTTTTTATCAACAAACCACGATACTTTTCCTCCTTTTTGTAATGGTGGAATGCATATCAAGTAATTATCAGGCGGGGAACCATTGTTATTTTTCAAAGTACTGAAAAGTAAAGTGTGTTTTTAAACATGTTCAAAAACACATTGTGGTTTTTAGAAATATGAAAAATGCAATGCGGTTTTTATCAAGGGACAAAAATATGATGCTTTTTCCTCCTTTTTGTAATGATGTAATCCATATCAAGTAATTATCAGGTGGATAATCATTATTTTTTTCAAACTGTTTATAAATAAAGTTTGTGTTTCAAGACTTTGAAAAACACATTGTGTTTTTTAGCACTTTGAAAAACTTCATATCGATTTCGACAAGTTACAAACCACGATATTTTTCCCCCTTATTGTAATGATGAAATCCACATCAAGTAATTATGAGGTGGAAAGGTGTAGCCTTTTTTCAAAGTGCTGAAAAATAAATTTTGTTATTCAATAATATGAAAAACGTAACATCATTTTCTGCAACGTACAAATGAAGATGTTTTTCTTCCTTGTAATGATTTAATCAAAATCAAGTAATTATCAGGTGGAGAAGTGGTTTCTTTTTTTATAAGTACTGAAAAATAAAGTGTGTTTTTCAACATGTTTAAAAGCTCATTATGTTTTTCAACAATATTAAAAAAATAATGTCATTTTCTATAAGGTACAAACCACATTGCTTTTCCTCTTTTTTGTAATGATTTAATGCATATCAAGGTAACTACCATAATGAGAAGGGTTGGTTTAATTTTAAAACTACAGAAAAAAGTGTGTTTTTCAACACGTTGAAAAAACACACTATGTTTTTCAGCAATATGAAAAAAGCAACGCTGATTTCAACAAGGTTCAAACCATGATGTTTCTCCTCCTTTTTGTAATGATGAAATCTACATCAAGTAATTCTTAGGTGGAGATGAGTTGTTTCTTTCAAAGTGCTGAAAAATAAAGTGTGTTTTTAAACACGTTAAAAAACACAATGTGTTTTTCAGCACTTTGAAAAAACGCAATGTCATTTTCCACAAGGTACAACCCACGATGTTTTTCATCCTTGTTGTAATTATGAAATCCACAAAAAATAAATACCAAGTGGAGAAGAGTTTTTTTGTACAAAGTGATGAAAAATAACTTGTGTTTTTCATCAAATTGAAAAACACACTGTATTTTTTCAACAATATGAAAAAATTATTGTGGTTTTAAACAAGGTGAAAAGTACGATGTTTATTACTCCTTTTGGTAATGATGCAATCCACATCAATTAATTATTAGGTGGTGAAGAGTTGGTTTTTTTCAAAGTGATGAAAAATAAAGTGTGTTCTTTAGAAATATAAAAAACGCATTGTAGTTTTGAACAAGGTGCAAGCCATGATGTTTTCCCTCTTTGTTGTAATGATTTAATGCATATATAATAATTACCATGAGGAGGATGGTTTATTTTTTCAAAGTGCTGAGAAAACAAAGTGTGGTTTTCATCACATTGAATTTTTTCAACACTTTAAAAAGAGCAACACCATTTTCCACAAGGTACAAACCATGATGTTTTCCATATTTGTTGCAATGATGCAATCCACATCAAGTAATTATCAAGTAGGGAAGAGTTTTTTTCTCAAAGTGGTAAAAAATAAAGTGTGTTTCTCTACACGTTGAAAAACAAACTGTGTTTTTCAGCAATATGAAAAACGTATTCCAGTTTTCAAAAAGGTTCAAGCAACGATATTTTTCCTCCTTGTAATGATATAATGCATATCAAGTAATTACGATGAGGAAAAAGGTTGATTTTTTCAAACTACTAAAAAATAAACTGTGTTTTTCAGCAATATGAAAAAAGTAATGTTGTTTTCCATAAGGTGAAAACCACAATATTTTTCATCCTTATTGTAATGATGTTATCCATATAAAGTACTTATCGAATGGAGAAGAGTTACTTTCTTTTAAAGTGCTAATATATAAAGTGTGTTTTTCAACACGTTAAAAAACACACAAAATTTTTCAGAAAGATGAAAAATGCAGTGCAGTTTTGAACAACATGAAAGCCACGATGTTTTTCCTCCTTATTGTAATGATGTAATGCATATTAATTAGTTACCATGTAGAATTTTTTCTGTTATTTTCATCTCACCAAATAATAAAGTGTATTTTTCAGCACTTTGTAAAATGCGATGTAGATTTCGACATTGTGTAAACCATTATATTTTTCCACCTTATTGTGATGACGTTATCCATATTAAGTAATTATCTGACAATTAATTTTTGAAATTTTCATCTCAGCGAATAATAAAGTACATTTTTAAGCACACTGAGAAATACACTGTGTTTTTCAGCAATTTTATAATGCCATGTTGATTTCAACATTGTGGAAACCAAGAATTCTTTTCCACATTATTGGAATTTAAATATTTCTACATAATTCACATTACTCACACATTCTAATTCTTATTGAAATTTAGTCCTTTTATTTGATTTTCACACATTCTAATTATTTTATTATGTTTTTATTGTTTGATTATTATTTACTCTTATAAAAACTAAAATGTACATTTAACAAGAATCTTTTGATGTCAAAGGATGCATGGAAAATGTCATTTTATTACAAATTCATATATTCATTTCTTAGTTGTGGCTTCGGTGGTAGTGACTTGTACATTTTTCTTAGTTGACGCCTTAGCCTGCATGTACATATTCTTCCATACTTCCTTTTGACCGTCATGTATTTTAAGAATGAAATTAAAGATTTCTATATGTTTTTTAAATTAGTTTTTGTTCGATTCACCTGTTGTCTCCCAATTCGTAATTTTTAATTCCAACTCTTGAACCTTAAGCTCCAACTCCATATTCCTCGAGGAAGTATATCCTAATTGGTCCAATAATTAATTATTTGTTTTCGAAAACTATAAATATTTCAGTGTACATCTTTCGAGTTTGGTTTTATAAATATTTACCTTATTCGTTAAAGGTTTCATTTGTAATTCCATACACAATGGTGGGGAAGTCTCATCTTCTTGTCCAACGCCCACATCTTCATTTGTAGGACTCTTTACATTTCTTCCAAACACATAAGTGACACTATCAAATGTTTCATAATATTTTGGTTCCTCCACTTGTGAATCCTTCTTGTCTCTTGCATTCTAATTAGACCCGTATTTAAACAACTGATTAATATTTGTTACCATTAAAACATAATTACAAAGAAAATAATGCAATTTTCTTATACTCAACAAAATATTGTCTTGGATGAAATAGATATGAAAGTTTAGTAATACATCAAACCCAAGTAGGCATACATATAAGAAAAATGCAACTCTTTAACCATAAACCACAAACTGTAATCCATAATACACTAGATTTGAAAAACAACATTGTGAATTATCTACAATAAATTAGTGCCTTATATATGAAAGTTTATTGATCATGTCAAACCTGAGTAGGCATACACGAAAGAAGAATGCAACTATGTAACCATAAACCATAAACCATAATCCATAATCCATAGTCACATTAATACATTCGCTAGATACATAATTATAACATCATCATTTATACAATAAATGGAATGTCATATTAAAATATTAAAAGCCAATTAATGCACTATAAACAAAACCACAAACCATATTCAATTGATCAAGAATGCAATACTAAATTGTAAACGTCAAACAAATTATACTAACATCATCATACTTAATACACTTGTATTCTAATCAAATTTGTATTACTCTTCCTTATACATCACACATCACATACCAGATGTAGCAATCCATATATATGATCTACATACTAATTAATGGGAACATCATAACATCAACTGAAACATTACCACATTAGAGTAAAATCATGTACATATAATAATTAGAATATAACCACATACATCTATCCATCTCATCTACAATGCTACAATTTTTACAATCGTTACATAACACAAATATTTTGCATACCAAAAAATCAATATCTATACATATATTTAAAATATATAAGTAAAATATGTAAAATATGTAAGTAAAACATATAAGTACAATAGCATACTGATTTCAACTATATAAGTAAGTTTAATATACGTTTAACAAGTATCTTTTGATGTTAAAGGTTGCACGAATCGTATATTGATTTATTAGTTATGTCTTTGGTGGGAGTGTCTGGTACTTTTTTCCTCAGTTGATGCCTTTTCTTGCACTTATATCTTCTCCCATACTTCTTTTTGATCATTGTGTATTTTAAAAATGGAATTAAAGCTTTCTATATGATTTTCAAACCATGTTTTGGCTTCACGCATTCTCTCCCAATTCTTAATTTCTTGTACTAACTCTTGAACCTCAAAATCCAACTCCATCTGGCTTGAGGAAATATCTCCTATTTTGTTGAATATTCCTTGTTTTGACAAATATAAATTTTCCAATCCAAGGCTTTCACACTCGTTTTTATACATATTTTCCTTATTTGTTAAAATTTTCATTTCTAATTCCATATGGGATGATGGGGAAGACTCATCTTCCTTTCCAACACTAACATCTTCATGTGTAGGGATATTTTTATTCTTTTCGAATACATAGGTGGCACTATCAAAAGTTTCATAATTTTTCAGTTCCTCCACCTTTGATGGCTTGCTCTTTCTATCCTTCTTATATCTTGCCATATAATTACATGTGTAATTAATCAACCGATTAGTATTTTTTACCATTCAAACATAACTATAAAGAAAATAATGCAGTTTTCTTATACCTAACAAAATAATATCATGGACGAAATACATATGAAATTTTAGTAAGCACATCAAACCCAAGTAGGCATACATGGAAGAAGAACACAACTATGTAACCATAAACCACAAACCGTAATCCATAATACACTAGATTTGAAAACAAAATTGTGAATTATCTACACTAAATGAGTGAACATGTCAAACCTAAGTAGGCATATAGGGAAGAAGAACGTAACTATGTAACTATATACCATATACTATAATCCGCCATCCATAGTCACATTTGTTGGTACCAAAATGTAATCTCCTTCAAAGACTGAGCAACATCATGGATTTTGACAGGACATTCAGAGGCAGATAGATAATCATGTATGTAATTTTGTAGCGGGGAAAGCAATCTATCTAACTTGTTGGCACTCAGGTTTTGAAAGGAGTGGGTAGCACCTTAACAGGATATGGTATGATCCTAACTATTTTAGGTTGTGCATTTTCAACCAAGGTAAGAGAACCTATTTTTTAACCTTTGTTATTGAATAAAAATAATAAATCCTTCTTTTACATAAATTTTATAGAGAAGACCTTGGGAAAATATGATCAACACACTAGATCTAAATCTCACGAGTTGTCACTTCCAGATCATGGAGATATTTTCACTGTAAGGCAAAGGTTACTAAAGACATTTGAGACCTTGATTGCTTCTACATGTTTTGGTAATAGAGATTATGCATAATTGTACACACACGACAAACATGGGTAGTACAGGTAGGATTGGTTGTTTTCGAATGAATTTTGGTGGGAGGTGGGGAAGGGTGAACTTGATTCACCAGATCCTTGAGAAACCTTACAAAATGGAATGTTAAACCAATAAAATGCCACAGAATTGCTAAAATGTTTCTTTAATTAGAATATTTGCTTCAATGGATGCCCAAATTAGTACTCTTTCACACAATATTTGAGATTCTATCACGAATGCTTGAGTTAGAAAATCCAACAAAGCATCAAGATCTGAGTCGAATCATGCCTATGGTACACCAAGAGGCTTACAGACAATCTCTTTCAATATATGAAAGAAAAGTGATTTTAAATCATTTATTCCAATCCCAAATGAAATCTCTTCTAAGAGATGAAATTACAGACACCACTAAATTATCACAAGGATTGGGGCCTATGTGATTGAATCAGGTTTTAATACAATATTGCAACATAAACAAGAGAAACTACTTGCATACATTCAGAAATAAAACCAACACATTTTACTTAAGACAACACAGAATAACTCAAATTTGTTTAAATCTATAAGCAAAAGAAAGTTTCTAGAACAGTCTTAGAGCTTGTCAATGGTTGTACCCTTGCAACCACCTTGACATGATCAGATTTAATACAAAATATATATACAAGTTTCTTAAACGGCTTCTCAAAAATGATGAGTTTTGTCAAGCTTTTTCTATTTGGAAAATTAAGTCCCGACCCCTAACACTCCAACCTCCAACCATTTACATGAAAAATTTGTGCCATTTATAACATTTACAATAGATCCCCTTCTCCCCAAAAGATATAAATGTTTAATACACCAGTGGTCGCCATGATTTCAATCGTGATTCTATTAATCAGATCTACAAAAAGTCACCAGGTGCTCGAGGGGGAAGATCTCATCAAATATCTCCCGCATTCAGCTCCTTACTCTAGTGGATCACTCTTTCTTCAATTTTCCAACCAATTCCACCCCTAATCTATCAAATATGGCTCCTTGCATTCTTGGGAGAAGAAAAATAGAAAATTTGATCGAGCACGATAGTCAAACCATTTTAATGGCAAAAGATATCTTCTAGATCTTCCCACCAAACTCAGATATCAACATTAACTCCCCTCTCTTCTTGGCGTGTAGGAAATAGAAATAAATCATGAAGACTCACATTTCTAGTTGTGTTTCAGTAAAATTGGGGGCAAAATCAAATTCAGACTCTCAGCTGCTGTTGATCTTTACTTTGAATTTGGGCTGTGCACGTGGAATATTCAAACTTAAAAATAGACCTGGGGGCTTCCTCTGACTTTTTACAACTTTTGGGAAAAATGGAAAAATTTCACACTTTTCTCCACACCTCCGCCCTCATGAAATGAGCCTGACATGTGTCCAAAGGTGTGCCCTAGCGGAACCATGGCCAAATTCTTCCATTTTACGTCCTTTTTGGAAAAGGGAAAATTTTCCAAGTTTTCCCCACAGCTTCGCCCTTCTGCCGTTGATTGGGGAAAAATAATGACTATTTCCTATTGGGTCCATGGGACATTTTGATCTTTTAATTCCCAAAAGGAATTTTTAAAAAATTTCCCCAGAGAGTCTGCACCTCCATCGTTGACCAGAGAAACCTTTGACCTTCCTTTATCGGGCTTGTGGTCCATTTTGATGTTTTTAGTCATTTGCATGTCAAGGGGCAAAATATCCAAATTTCCCCCGATGGTCCGCCTCCCCGCCCCTTTGACTTTTCAAACTGCCATGTGTCACCGTGGTGCATCTTGAGATGGTCCCAAGAATTTGATACCTTGAATGAGTGCGGGCTCGCCATGCATCCTCTTCTGGCAAAGTTTGTCTGAATTCTTGAAGCTTAGTGGAAGGCACCACGTGTCATGCTTTGAGGAAGTCTCATTTGGCTATTGGATATTCTAAGCAAAAAGAAAAGTGAGCTAAGGCCTCCACATGTCCTCTTGGTGCTTCTTCAAAATGACACTTAATGGCTGGTCCCCAAACATGTGCGGTTCATCCACGTGTCTCCATGCTGCAATTTTAAAATGGTGCCCAAAGTGGAGACACCGACTGAGTAGGAGCTCGCCACATGTCTTATTCCGCCAAACTGTACCAACTACATAAATTTTTTTCTAAGTCCGAGGAAAGCAGCCAAAACCTCAATGTGTCCTCCTGGCGCTAATCCAAGGGCAAACCAAAAAGTAGATCTTCAAATGAGCATCGTTCCTCCACGTGGACACATTTTAAGTTGAGGTGATGCATAGAAATTTTGAATTACCCAGTCAAGTTGCATCCAACCAAAAGGTGCCATGTCCCTTGTCAATACAAGGATGTAAATTTGATCGGGAGAAATGCCCGTCAAACTATAAAATACAGAAAAAAAAATCATTCGAGCTCAAAAATGAAAATTTCTCCAAGGAAAAAGAATCTAGAAATGTTACAAGGTTTGAATATGTTTCTCAGAGATACATCCATTCAGATTTATTCAAGTATTTAAGGTAGAAATGACAAGGGAGAAAAAATACCGACCGTGGAGAATGGAAAACATGGGAGAACCTAAAATTTTAGATGAATAGAGAACAGGACAACCAAATTATAGACCTTTTCTAGAGGAACAAAGAAACAAGGAGTAAACCATAGACCCATAAGTGATCTGTGACCCAAGAACAGATAAAAAATGGTAACAAAGACTAACCAGGCACAACATAGGGAAAAAGAAAGTGACAGAGGCTGCAAATCAATAGATTTTCAAAGGTAAACTTGAGTGAGACTATTTTGAGCACCAACAATATTAATACATTAACTAGATACATAGTGATAACATCATCATTTATACAATAAAGTGAATCTCACATAACAAGAATAATAACCATCTAATGCACTATGAATAAAATTTAAATGGATAACTCTATGTAATCCATAACCACAAACGATATTCAATATATGAAGAATGAAATACTAAATCATAAACCTCAAACAAATTAAAGTAAAAAAATCAACATATACACAAATATAGTAATCTGAGTCCTCATAAGAAATGTTATATAGTACATTTTTTCATCTCCTCTACTCCCTATTATTAGCGAGAGAACATAGTCCATCATAACATCTAATACACTTCTTCTCATCTATATAAAGGGAATTAGGTGTGATTGTAAGAATGGGTGGATCATAAAATATCTGCATCCGATTATGACGCACTCTCTCAACCTGTACCTTATCATCACGAAAGCAAACCTTATAGTAAATTAGTCAACATAGATGAATCTTTCAGTTAAACACATAATTAATTCAAATCATCAATTACATCTACTTGCCTCTTCACGAGTAGTTTCCTGTCTAATATCTTTGAGATCCTATATCCCAAACCCTTTGACACACTCTCCCAAAGTGCTTACAAATTTATTAGGGTAGGGAAATGGATCAGTGGGAACAATCGCCTTAGAAATAATGAATATCATAGTAAATTGTGGGAATGTGATGTTATGACACATCGAATGCGGGATACTATCACAAATCACTCCTCTTCCAAAAATTATATCATCTGACATAAACATGACTTTGAAATCATCAAGAAAATCCTAGAATAATGACAATATCAATTGCATTAATAACGTTATCTTAATTTCACAAAAAAAGAATTAAAAAATCAAATGAGAACATTCAATAACTTACTAGTACAACTCCAACCTCTCTCATAATATCAGAAACATTGTTTGTGCACCTCTCCTTGTGCTTCCCCTAGTCACCCTCTCTCTCATTGACTGACAAAGAAGATACAACTCTTAAAATATTTATGTCATACTCTGTGACCACTCGTGAAGCTATCTTGCTAATATTTGCAAGACCACAAGATAATTACGAAGGGGACATCTTATCACAAACCTCCACCTACAACAATCAAGTCATCAAGGAAATTTAAATATCAATAACATAAGGTAACATTTAATTTTCAAGTGCATGTTAAGTGGTTTTTACGTTTCTCTGTTTCACACTATGAATTGAGTTTATCTGTTGGCATAGGAGATGACAAGAGGTAATGTCATAATCCTACACACACCTACAGTTAGTATATATAAAAATAAAAAGAACTATATTCTATATAGCAACGAAATACCAATAATTACTTATGTTTATTCGCAAGGGGTTCAACACTTCCGCTACTTGTTCCACCCTCTTCTCTATCTTCCTGTTCATGGCATAATATTAAGTTTTTGATTTCCAACCAAACATAATATATAATATATTATACTAATATTAAATTTACCTTTGTCCCAATATTTGAGTTTTTAATTTATCACTCACTCTCAACCACTTCCCCTCTCTCACATGTCACATATCCTTTGAATCATAGGCATGCATTTCAACATCCACCTCCCTCTTTCCTTCCTTCCTCAACTCCTCGAATCAATTTTTGCATTTTTTTAACAAACTTGATCGATAACCCTCCTGCGCTATAGGTAGAATCGCTGCCTCAAGACATAGTTCACATCTCCCTCTCTCTTCTACACGTATGCCATGATTTTATTTGGAGATATAGGTGAATTTTTTCCCCTATGCTTACAACCACACTTACATGGTTCCATGAAGGGATATTGTGTACTATCTGATGATTTTAATTAATTCTATGAAAATCCCAAAACCTAACATCCCCACTAACAACACATGATCGATGCTGATAGAAATACTAAATAAGACCATTAACATGTTTGTTTTTGTATTCTATGGGTGGCTGATTGAAATATAATGTTAGAAATTTTTAATAGTTCTTACACTATTGAATAACAATAATAAATAAGAAATAAAAAAATTAAGTTTTAAATTTATTCACCTTCATTGCAGGATCATGGATATCTGCATGATTGGGCTTGGAAGGAACATGTGACAAAGTGCCATCAACTGTTGGAAGATAATATCCTTTTGCATCCTCTCTGACACTTGTTGAATGCATATGTGCCATGTGGTGTGAAGGTGCATGTATCATGGGAGTAAAAATACATAAATATTAGCCCAACATAAAATATTAAGTATTATAAAAAATAATTAATTTTCACATATTTGAATATTATCATCATGGAAAGTGAAGAAACCTGTGTGAAAAGACAAAAATTTCATATTTATTATCCCAAAAAATGACATTAGGTACATTGCACTATTGGGATTCACAAATTTTTATATTTCCATCTCATTATTTATGTCCTCCCTGAAGACATAAGAATTGATTGTGAACATGGATGGGGCCATGTCGTTAAACTTCCACATGTTTTGTTCAAGTGCATTTTCATAACCATCGTTGAAGAGATGCATTGTAAAATAAGATAAACTGAAGTAAATGGTGCACAAACTTATTTTTTCATATTTTTCATTCATATTGACAAAATCATGCATAATAAACCATTTGTGATGAAGTTAGTTGCACACATTATTTTTTAAAACTAGATACTCCTATCTAGATGTCTCCGAATTAAACATGAAATTTGAATTGCAAGTGTATTACAATACAACATAGGATTAAAGCATTAAAACAATAAAATTACATTTTGAACATAAATTTGAGCATCCAAGTATCATCCCATGCAATTATATTATTTTTTTTGTTGTTTTTAAGTTTTGTTTGTTCTAAAAAGTGAAACGTAAACCCAAAGAAAGGAAGAAGTAACATTTTCAAATTAAGTGCATTGTACTTTTATAGAATACATAATCACTGAGCACATGTGACAAAGTCCAGTGTGGGAATACCCACTATAATCATTGTCACTGTCACACTCATATGATTCATTATCTGGTGCTCTCCATTGTCTATACCTCCACTCATCAAGGTATTCTAGATGATGATCAACTTCATCCCACCGATCAAGAATATTTTCTGATAAGCCAGGATAGTTTCCATCCAAAGGAGGATGATTGACTAGTGTGATGTCATGGTACTGCCCAAGGTATTGTTGCGAATCTACTACAGGGATTTTTTCATTGATCCATCTTCCAGTGATTTTGTCCATCCTTGTGAATGAGGGGTTGAATAGAAAATGAATGACCATCCATGACATGATAACCACGTCTGTCAACTCCATATTTTTACAAGACCATTCTCCGTTCAAAATAAAAAAATTTAGCCATCTATCCCTATTTGGTCCAATATCAAAAGGCAGTGGACACGTTACATAATTTAACAACTTTATGGAGGCATTACGAACCTCATCAGATTCCACTATTGGGATTATTCTTAAGAGTGTCCATAGTAATATTTTCCAATCATCCATCTACATAATATGTAACAAAATATCCATACTATTATGAGGAGTAAAACGAAACATTTAATTAGGTTTGTGTACTATCCCCTAAATATATTTAATTATAGTGTAAACAAAAAAGAACCCTAATAGAAAAAAATAATGAATAGATTGCTCTAAAATTGATGATTTTCTTAGGAAAATGTTTTTTGACTATGTTTCATAATTCAATTACCATTTTTTTGTTAAATAAGTTGGATTTTATTGCATTCCTTTAATTTCAAAATAACTACCTTTTTTAGCTTCCCATAGATAAAAGTGTGCATCAACCAATTTTTGTGAAAGCTGGGATTTTAAGGTATTCTACATTACTATCACAAAATGGATTACCTTATGAAGTTTTAGATGATTATAACTTCTTGAAAAGCATTCCAAGTATACAAGGATGCAATGAAAAGGTATTCATAACTTCTAGGGAAAATTATTATTGTGTACTTTCCCTTACAAAAACTTAAAGTAATGTAATAAAATTTAATTACTTTAGCGTTACAACCTAGTAAATGATGAATTAACCTAAGTTTATTCCTAACAAATCAATATTGCATTTAACAAAATATATATATTATGAGTCATTCCAAAAATATATTTTCATGAATTATGTGTTCTTTTATATTTTTTTGAATGAAACATATGTGCAAATGATAATGATTCTTAGGATAAATTAGAAACTCTGAGTTTTAATTTACCATCTTATTTAAACTTCTATGACAATGAATTGTCTAGATGTGTATTATATGAAATATTTTTTTTAGTATCTTAATGATTCTCAAGATGTGTATTAGATGTGTTTTATGTAGCATACTTATTACCTATTTTTTATTTAAGGACTATGCAGACAAGAAATTATAAAAGAATATTTGGTTTTATACAAGAAAGTATAGGGCAATTTTTGGTTACACAATATTTTCTCTATGAAATCATATCGATATATCAATACGTGAAGCTTACTATTTCAATACATACAAATCTATTAGAGGCTGAACAATCCCATTATATTAAATATTAACTACTTGATTCTAAATGTGAAAATTACTTTCAATAATTAAGCTATTATTTAATGTGGTTGTTAATGTAGTTGGAAATGTCTTTGAATCACTCTTATTTTTTTTTAATATTGTTGATACATATGTTGATTGGGATTAAGAAGTAGATGAACAAGATAACATATTATTCTGAAAATGCATAGAAGGGAAGATGTTGGGATTTAAAGAATTTGGAAAAATTGGACTTTGAAGATCATAATGATTTATCACCAACGTCATTAGAATTACAGAAAGGAAACAAAACAACCAGCATAGTTAACATTTTAAGGGAAAGTACACAAAAATAAAACATTACAAGTTAATTGTACACATAAAACATTCAATCTATTCATTATATTGTCATAATTGGGTTCCTTTTTTTTTACACCCTAATTAAATATATGTAAGGGAAAGTACACAACAATAAATACTATTTACCATTCATATTTGACATAATAAAAATTATTTCAATTCTTTTTTTAACCAAATTCAAAATGAAATAGTATAAATAATTTCAAAATATCTAATTTTAATACAAATTTGATTTAATACTTATTAAAATAACATATTTAATATTTCAGCTCGTGCCACCTCAAAAGTATATTCTTACAAAAAAATGAAATATATTTAACATCGTGTGAATCAACATTTTTCAAAATTTAAATAGTTATATAGGTTTTTTCAAAACATATCCAAATTTTTTTAGTACAAAACACATAAAATAATTAACAATTTTTTCTTGAATTTAGAAGAAAACTTGGAGCTGCTTCATTTTTTCACAATGTTTTGAATCTATTGCCAGTTTTAGGATTGGAACTCCCATATTCTTCAGCTTATCTGGAGTCTCGTACTTTTGGGCATCCTCCATCATGTCATAAGCCAAACCATATCCTAGTGAATGTGGCCCTATGGTGTAGAACTTAGACATCTAAATAAAATATGTTTCCGCTAAATTTAGTCGTGCCTTAACCATGGCTGAAATTTCCAGTTTGGGCAGCTTATTCTGTTGATGATGGTCTATGTAGACCACAAATTTGAACCTCCTAAATGATTCCTCCCTTTGGAATTTGGGAGATGTTAACGTTATCCCAACGGGATTATGAGGATTGGATTTCCAAGTATTCATTTTCACAATGCAAAAGAGTAACTAAATACAACACCGCACATGCAAACAAAAATATACATTTAATGTTAGTATGGTACTTGACAAATCCAATATACAATATCTAATGTGATAAAACAAATCAAAATTTCAGAAAGCATGCACCGATAGTTAGGTTTATCAATGTGACATCCTAAGGGGCAAACCCCTTCAACATGCACCGATTCATATCTTTGTAGAGGAACTTGCCCCCATATATCGAATTGAGAGTGAGAGTATAACAACATATATTTTTGTAGCTTCAACTTACATCATAAAAAATATAACTAGTAAAAAAATTTCTATATACAAATAGTATATGCACATTAGCATTATCTACAAATATAATGAGTACAAAATAATAAAACTTACTCTAATGTTAATCCATTTAACACAACTAAGATCTCTCAATCATATTAAGAAATTACCAAATGGTTAAAATTAACTATATTACGAAAAAATTAACTAAGATCTCTCAATCATATTAAGAAATTACCAAATGTTTAAAATTGACTATATTTTTAACTATATTACCAAATGTATATTTCTATTTGAGTTAAGAAATGTGATTAATTTATAAGACAATATTTTAATAATTTTTAGTTAATAATCACATAATTATATTAACTTCTATTTAAATTTGGAAATAATACTTTTAGATTGTTTATATTTTAATGTTATTTTCACGAGATGAAAATAGTTTCCAACGACCTATTTCTCAGGTTATTCTTATATAAGGAGAAAAGAAAAAGTTAAAAGTTATTTATATAAAGACTAGGGCACATTATCATATATACCTTAACTTACAAATTAGTATCCATCAATACTTACAAATGAAAACATCTCCTCTTTATAGAATAACGCAAATAGAGATGGACTAATTTTATGTCAAATATAAGGACCTTAATTAGTAGCTCTTCCAATTAATGTCTAATTCATCATCCCTATCTTAGCTTTTTGTATCCCTGTGAAACTATATTATTAGGTTGTTTTTAGGTCATGCATTAAATAATAAGTAGACTTCACTTTGGTGGCCATAGAATTGGAGAGTATAATCTATTGTACTAAAATTTTCATTAGAAAATGGTTATTCACACAAAGTGTAGGGTTTCTAGTGAAACTATCTCTCACTCATTTATATAATAATAATGTTATCCACTGTACATCTAAATGTCAGGGTTTACAATGACCAATCTCTCAAGTTACCTATAGAAAATTATATTTTTATTATTATGTTGAATAACACTTCTAAATTAGCATTGTCAAACAAAAGAAAACCCCTCTCTTTTGGTGAGAATTAGATACAATAAGAACAATTACTTGTCCCTTAAAATAGCTAAAATATAGAGGTTGATGGCTCATAAATTAACCTAAATATAGATGGATTAATTCTAAGCACTCCAATTAATTTCTAATCAATATCATATTTTGGTTTTCCTTTTATTATTACCAACTAGGACCATTAATGTTAGATTGTTTCTATGTGCATTGATTAGTAACAAGTGGGCACCCAACCCTAGAGCATATAAAGAGTAAGGTTGCACATCTATATGGTAAACTATGTTTTCTATACATATCTAAATGTTAGGGTTTCTAATGACCTATTTTCCAAATCTACACAAAATATTGAATAACACCGGAAAAAGAGATTATCTCAAAATAAAGTTTTTTTTTCTTTCTATTAATTATATGGTTAGTATTGTTTTTTTTATATTGACATGCTAGTATATGGTGGAGGAATTTTTTAAAACGGAATGTACAAATTTTTTGATGTTAAATTTTTTGATTAAATTTCTTAAATGATTTAAGCTTTACTTTCCAAAAAATTTTAATATTTTCCAAACCCCTTTCAAATAAAATTTTAATATTTTAAGAATAAAATCGATAAAAAAAAATTAAGCTTTTATCCTCTTATAATTTATCCTTGGTTCCTACTTTTAACCTATTTGGGAAGAGAACCCAATCATATGTAATAAGATTTTAAAGTAGCTTTTCAATTATAGTAATTAAAGTAAGAAATAGTTGAAAATTTTGTTATTGAAAAAAATAGTGTGTTTTTTCAACAATTGTTAAAATTAATTCCCATATTGGCTGTAGTTTCAAGGCATATATCTCTGTATAGTGAAATGTTGACTTACATTCAATATTGAACATTGCAGACATCACTGTGATCATGGGAATCAATACTGATGATTCGTTGAGGGGAGAGTGATAAGAACCAATACTACACTATTCAGAATAAATACGATAATAAACTATATTACTCTAGAGACATTATGTCAAACAATTCACAGAGACCATATTCTCTGTTAGAAAATATAGGCATATTTTCTTTGCTATGTTTAAGTGATTGTCATAGTGTGGGACTGGCTACAGGGTGGTGTAGCTTGATCTACTACAACTATTTATAAGGCTTAAAAAGTAATAAAATGCATATGATGACTATTGCATTTGTGTGTTGAAACAAGAGTGAGGGAAGGTGTTTTAAGAAGGGAAGTTTAAGGAAACGAAATTTAATTTAATTGGGGTAGATGGCCTCTTTGTGGTTAGTTTAAGAAGATAGTTAATTAAGGGGCTAATTGTTAGTTATGGGTTCAAACCACACACTTGCTCATAAAACTTATTCTAACTTGAATATTAACAGTATAGTTAAATGCTAAGCAAATAGAAAATACACCATAAATTTTTAGAGACATTTTTTCAAACATTTCATAGAGATTCTTTGAGGCATTGTAAGAGAAAAACAGACAAGAAATTTTTTAACATGCAGGCACTCCCATTAGATACGTAAAAGGAAAATCATGAACACATGTAGCCAGGGTTTTAGGTAATGCCTGTAAAGTTAAACGAGATGCCCTCCTTTAAATTATTCTATCAAAATTATTCACTAGAGACCATATGTCACAATCCATATTTTTCCAAACATTTCACATAAACATTTCGTCAAACATTTTGCATGTTTTATATAGGTTTGGAAAGGAAGTTTTTCAGTAAATCGTTTTATTTAAAACAATGGTGGAGCGATGGTTTCTAAACACCCTAGTTTTAAAATAAATGTCAAACAAATCATGATAACTAAGGGACATGTTGGTATCCAAATTTGTTCTCCTTTTCAAGCCAAGTAGCAACACAGATTGAACATGGAGCTTAGAGGCAGCTAGATTACAAACATATGTCATTTTGTAGCTAGGGAGGAATCTAACTGACCCTTTGTTACTTGGATTTGTGGAGAGATGGATAGCACCTTCAAGAGGATTTGATCTATCCTCACCATTTTAGGTTGTGCCTTTCAACCAAGGTAAGAGAACCTATTTTGTAACCTCTGTTATCTGAAAGGAGATACACGTACCTTTCTTTTGTATAAATTTTATAGAGAAGACCTTGGGGAAAATAAAATCAACAAACCAAATCTGACTCTCACGAGTTTTCACTTCAAGATTATGGAGATATTTTGAACACAAGGCTAAGGTTACTAAAGACATTTGGAATCCTGATCTTTTTTGCATACTCTAGCAAATGGATTTTGACCTTGTGTGGGTATACAAAGCAAAAAAAGGGGTAGTATGGGTAGGATTAGTTGTTTGAAATAATTTTTTTTGTGGGAAGGGAGACAAGATGCATTTGACTCACCAGATCCTTGAGATCTTATGCAAAATGGAAAGATTCAAACAAAAAAATGCCACAAAAATTAAAAATGTTTCTTCAACTAGAATATGTGCTTCAATGGAGGACCAAATTGGCACTTTTTCATACAGCCTATGGGATTTTTTCATGAAGGCCCAAGTCAAATAACCCAATAAAGCACCAAGATTCAAACCAAACCACAACTGAGGTACGTCCAAAGGCTTACAGATAATCTCTTTCAAAAAAATGAAAGAAAAGTGATTTTAAACCGTTTATCTCACTCCCAGATGAAGGCTCTTCTGAGAAATGAGATTGCAGATGCCACTAAACTATCACAAGGATTGAGACCTATGTGATTGGACTAGATTTTGGTACAAGATTGCAACATAAATAAGAAAAACTAATTGTATGCATTCAAAGATGAAATAAATACACTTTACTCAAGATTAACACAAAATAACTAAAGTTTGATCAAATTTATCAGCAAGGGAAAGTTTCTAGAACAATCTCAAAGCTTGTCAATGGCTGTACACTTTCAACCACCTTGACATGATTAAATTTGACACAAAGAGATATATACAGGATTCTTAGACGACTTCTCAAAATGGATGGGCTCTGTCAAGCTTTTTCTATTAGAAAAAGTTAGTACTTGAACTCTTTAAAAACTTCCCAACCATTTGCATGAAGAATTTGTGCCATTTATAACATTTACAATAGAGTTTACCCCTGAAAATCTAGACATTGAGTGTACAAGTGCTTGCCATGATCACAATCATGATTTTTGGGATCCGATCTGTAAAAATTCACCAGGTGCTTGAGGGCATATCTATTCGAATACCTCCCGCATTCAACTCCTTCATCTGGAAAATAACGCATCCTTTCGTTCAATAACCACTTCCTCCCCTAATCTGTCAAACCTGGTTCCTTGCATGCTCGGGAGAAGGAAAATAGAAAACCAGATTAGGTTCGATAGTCAGACCCTCTTAATGGTGAAATACACCTTCCAACTCTCCCCACCAAACTCAGATATCAACAATTACTCCCTTCTCTACTTGGTGTGTAGGAAATACCAAGAGATCACAGAGACTTACACTTCTAGATGTGTTTTAGAAAAATGGGAGGAAAATCAGATTTAGAATCTCAGATGCCGTTGATCTTTACTTTGAAATTGAGCCATCCACGTGAAAGACTAAAACTTAAGAACAAACCTGGGGGCTTCCTTTGAATTTTTACAAATGTTTGAAAAAATGGAAAAAAATTCCATTTTTCTCGGCACCTCCACCCTCGGGAAATACGTGCGTCCTAGTGGAACCATGGATAAATTCTACCATTTGACCCTCTTTTTGTAGAAAAATGAAAATTTTCCATGTTTTCACCGCAGCTCCACCCTTCTGCTGTTGAGCATTGCAAAATATTAACTATTTCCCTCATCGGGCTTGCGGGAAATTTTGAGATTTTAGTCCATTTATCCCAAAATGAAATTTTGCCAAATTTCCCCTGAGAGTCTACACCTCTGCCATTGACTGGCGCAAGCTTTGACCCCTTTCCATTGGGCTCATGGGTCACTTTGATAATTTTAGTCATTTAAATACAAGAGCCAAAATTTCCAAATTTCCACTGATGGTTCGCCTCCCCACCCCTTTGACCACAAACAAATTTTGACCTTTTGTTTTGTTGGGTTTGCATGCCATTTTTGATATTTTAACCATTTGGAGACAAAGAGGCAAAAAGATTAAGTTTCCTCTGATGGTTTTCCTCCCTACTTCTTTTGACTTGTCAAATTGCCACATGTCATAATGGCACACCTTGAGGTGGTCGCAAAAATTTGATAACTTGAATGAGCGCGGGCTCGCCATGTGTCCTGGCCAGGAAATTTGTTTCTGAATGCTTGAAGCTTAGTTGAATGTGCCACATGTCATGCTCTAAGGCAGTCTCTTTTGGCCATTGAAAAGTCTAGGAAAAATGAAAAGTGAGCGGAGGCCACCACATGTCCTCTCATCGCTACTCCAAGGCAAAACCCAAAAGTAGATATTCAAATGAGTGTCGTTCTTCCATGTGGAAACATTTTTGAGTGGAGGTTTTTCATAGATTTTTTAAGTATTTACTTGAGCTGCATCTAACCAAAAGGTTCCACAACCCTTGTAGATGTAATGATGCAAATTTGACTAGGAGAAACACCCGTCAAACCATATAATATTGAAAAATGACCATTGGAGCCTGGGAATGAAATTTTCTACAAGGACATAAAGTTTAGAAATGTTACAAGGCTCAAATACGTTCTTCAGGCATACATCAATTCACTCTTCTTCAAGTATCTAGGATAGAAATGTTTAGGAAAACAAATCCTGACTGTGGGAAATAGAGAGAACGGGAAAACATGAGTTTTTGAAGGAACAGGGAATGAGAGACTCAAATTTCAGACCTTTTCCAAAGGAATAAAGAAATGAGGAGACAAAGATGGACCCATACATGATATTTGACTCAGGAGAAAATTAAAAATGGAAACATAGATTGACCAAGCACAACATGGGGAAGGATAAAATGACAGTGGCCACAAATGGGGTGAGACATTTTCGAGCACCAACATATGCTCCAACTTGGGGACGGGAACTCCCTACGAGTGCCACAAGAACGAAGATAGACCAAGTGCTAAAAATATCCATTGGGTAATAGAGTCAACTTGCAAAGTAAAGAAATAGAGCCATCTCCAAAAACAAAACAGAGAAACCAACAAAAATAGGTCACAAGGACCAGAACAAGCAAGAACACAAAAGATAGGAAACAAACAACCAACTATATAGTGTACAAAATATTCTCTCCTTAATTCAAAGAAAACAATCAAGGAAAATCTTAAAGTGCCTGCCATCTTGGGTATGACCATGCCAAGAGATTCTAATATGCTTTCATCAACTAGAAAAAAACCTCTTTTTCTTCTTTGTTTAGTTTTTAAACCATCCATTTTCTCTGAAGATCCTTCATTGTGTTTATGTCAAATTCTATAAAAAATTTCAAGGCTGAATCATAGACTAAATATCTAGAAAAAACAACATACTTAAGAGCTCTATTTTCAAAACTTTCATACTCCTTGAAATCCACAAAACTCATAAAATTGTTAAGATCAACATCTACTTGCAAAACTTCATAAGATGCATTGCTTAGGTCTTCAATCAGGTACAACATCTTCTTTTCTACATATAATTTCACCAAGTTTCCTTCAATATGGATAGTGGCATAAGACATGTCCATTTACACACTACCACAAAAAATTGCTGCCCACTTTCTTGACAACAACATCCCGCACTTGGTGGGGAAATCAACAATCACTACCTCAAGTTCTAATTTCTTTCCAAGATAAGATGCAAGTTACACAACTAGATATTTGACACATCCCAACACTAGCACCTCTCTAGAGTCCATGGAAGTGCACTTCCCATATGTTGTTGTTACCTTGATACCTAATTCATTCATGACCTCAAGAGACATGACATTACATGAAGCTCCAGAATCAAACATACAGTTATGTAACAACTTGTATTTGATAACCAAGGTAGTGAAGAATGGATCCACATTCAACTGGGATTTAACCAAATAAGTTCCTAAATAAACCTCCAGTGGTTCCCCAGCTCTTCCAACACTTGTGGCTTTTCCAACTCTGCAATAGTAAGGGGAATCTCAACCTTGTTTACATCTTTTCCTTGTATGATCTTTTCCTCTTTGAATCCTAAATATTAAAAAGCCTTGTTCTTATGCTCAGGGATCCTAAAAAGCTCAACAATTGGGAGTGGAATTTTGATTTGACTCAAAACTTGGGAAATATCGTATGGAACAAATTTGGGTAAAGCATCACTAGAAGAAAGATTGGAAAATTCATCAGATGGAATGGAATTCCTTTCAATTTGAGCATGGGGAGGAACACAAGTTTGCTTCGGGAAACAAGCTCTTTGCTAGATGCATTTATCCTTGGGGTTTCTTTTGTAAGAAATGGAAATTTTTACTTGTCTTGTGTCCCCTTGGCAGTTTTACTTATCGTATTGTGCTCCTTTTCTTGGGAAAATACATCATTCATTAATAGTTGTCTATCTTCTTCTGAAGGAACTCCTCCACCATACTATTCAATCATTAATGCCCTCAAGTATTCAAAATCATTAGTGGGAAATTCCAGAGCTTGTACAGTGTCGAATTCTAAAGTATGAGAGGGAGGATGAAGAGGTACCTGGTGAATGCAATCCCATAAAAAAGAAGTAGTTTTAGCACCTATTACCTCAGTTAAAGGTGATTCCCTTCGTGAACTTGCAGGGATCTCCATCATGTAGGCATCATCATCATTATCATTTGCTTCTTCTTCTTCTTGCTGATATTATTCACAAGGAGCATGGGTCTTGATACATTTATCACACCAATCAATGACATCTATCTCCTCCACAACAATAACTCTAGTAGCCAAAGGATCAGGTACCGTTCTATTATCCCTAGCTTAGGACTACCTGTTTCCAAATCCAACAGGTCCTTTGCCTCTATCATCAGATCTTTGGTGATTTGTGAACCTTTCTTGGCCTTATTGTTTGTGTTGACCTTGTGAGTTCATCCCAATTCCCTTCTCATCCTGGGTTAGTTTGTAGGATATCTCATTGACAGCCCCTACCAAAGTTTTCATAACTTTTTCCAAATCAACAGCCTTGCTTGTTTAATGTTTTTCTGGGTTAATCAGCTTTACACCCTCCCTTTTTTTAAGGCTTTTCAATTGCCTTGATGTTTTTCTCTATTTGTATAGCCATAGTGAAGGCCTCTCTCAAATTTGTGGGGTTGTTATCTCTTAAGTAATATGCAGCCTTTTTATAAAATGCATCAAAATATTTGATCAAACATGACTCATCACAAGGCCTTATCCTAATAGGCAATATCCTCCAGGTCTTATTGAAGCTTGTGTTGGAATCATGTACTGACTCATTTGGATTCTTCCTGATATTCTCAAATTCTGATAGAAGAAACCTAGGGTCAGTCCTATCTTCATATTCCTATCTAAATGGATTGTTCATTTCATCCCAAGAATCATAGATTTATCTGGTAATGCTTTATACCAGTCCTTTGCATCCTCTTCTAAAGTGTGGAAAAACAATTTTATGTATACATCTTCATGTTCGATCTCAAAGTCTTCCATCATTTTGAGAAAAAACTTCTGATGTTGATCACCAGTTATAACATTATTTCCCTAGAACTTTGGTAGTATGTTCCTTACATCCTAAGATACTGCATTTGAATAACCAGCCATTCCCAAAAAATTTCTTGGGGGAGAAAAAACTAGATCCAAAGGTGTTTAAAACAAATAGAGGTCTACGTTGAGCCATATTGATTCGAGGAGATGATCTTGGGGGAGAAAAAAATTGGTGAGGTGCAGGGGGGTCTCTTAAAAAATTTATAGATCCAAAGGTGAAAATACAGGAGTGTAGCTTTCAAAATGAACACCCTCCAAAGGCCTAGCTTCTTGGAAATCCCTATTAACTTCTGAAAAGACATGGGCAGAATGGGAAGTAAACCTTTCAAAATCAGATGAAGGCCCCTCTCCAGTTGGTAAATGCCACTAGAATTCAATTCCACAAAGAGCCTACCTGATTCAAATTCACTTGAATAATAGTCTTCAATGATAGGTCATTCAATTTCATCAATGGAGATACCTCTTCTTGTCTGTTGCAAACCTGTCAAAATCAGATGAAGGCCCCTCTCCAGTTTTAAATATAATTTTTTCTCCCACAAACACTCTAGGATAGGCTCTGTCAAGCTTTTTCTGTTAGAAAAAATCAATCCTCGACCTCTTCAAAAAACTCCCAACCATTTGCACGAAAAATTTGTGCCATTTATATGGAGATACCTCTTCTTGTCTGTTGTTCTCCCACAACACTAACATTTACAATAGAGTTTCCCCCTGAAAATCTAGAAATTGAGTGTACCAGTGCTTTCCATGATTACAATCACAATTTCTAGGATCCAATCTACAAAAATTTTCCAGGTGCTCAAGGGAATATCTCTTCAAATATCTCCCGCATTCAACTCCTTCCTCTGGAAAATCATGCTTCCTTCCATTCGCCAACCACTTCTGCCCCTAATCTGTCAAACCTGGCTTCTTGCATACTCAGGAGAAGGAAAACAGAAAACTAGTTCGGGCCCAATAGTCAGACCCTCTTAATGGCGAAAGCGACCTTCCAGATCTCCCCACTAAACTCAAATATCAACATTAACTCGCTTCTTTACTTGGCATGTAGCAAATACCAAGATATCATGGAGAGTCGCACTTCCAGATATGTTTCAGAAAAATGGGGGCAAAATAAAATTTAGACTCTCAGCTGCCGTTGATCTTTACTTTGAAATTGGACAATCCAAGTGGAAGATTAAAACTTAAGAACAGGCCTGAGGGCTTCCTTTGACTTTTTAAAACTTTTTGAAAAAATGGAAAAAAAAATTAGTTTTCTTCGCACCTCTGCCCTTGGGAAATGAGCCTTACATGTATCCTAAGGTGGGCCCCAATCGAACCATGGATAAATTCTTCCATTTGACCCTCTTTCTGGAAAAAAGGAAAATTTTCCAAGTTTTTCCCGCAGCTCCACCCTTCCACCATTGACAGGGGAAAAATATTGACTATTTCCCTCAATCGGTCTTGCGGGCCATTTTGAGATTTTAATCCATTTCTCCCAAAAGGAAAATTTGTGAAATTTTCCAGGAGACTCTACACCTCCACCGTTGACTAGAGCAAGCTTTGTACCCTTTCCATCAGTCTCACAGGTCACTTTGATAATTTTAGTCATTTAAATACAAGAGCTAAAATTTCTAAATTGCCCCCGATGGTCCACCTCCCCGCCCCTTTGACCATAAATGAATTTTGACCTTTTCTTTTGTCGGGTTGCGGTCCATTTTTGATATTTAAGCCCTTTGGAGACAAAGAGGCAAAAAGATTAAGTTGCCTCTGATGGTCTGCCTCCCCACTTCTTTTGAATTTTCAAACTACCACGTGTCACGATGGTGCACCTTGAGGTGGTCCCAAAAATTTGATACATTGAACGAGCGCGGGCTTTCCACATGTCCTGGACCGACAAAGCTTATCTGAATGCTTGAATCTCAGTGGAAGGCACCACATTTCATGCTTCGAGCTAGTCTCCTTTGGTCATTGAAAAGTCTAAGCAAAATGCAAATTTAGCAGAGGCCTCCACCTGTCCTCTCAACACTACTCCAAGGCAAAACCCAAAAGTAGATCTTCAAATGAGCATCATTCTTTCACATGGACACATTTTTGACATGAGGCTTTTCATAGAATTTTTTAAGTATTTAGCCGAGCCGCATCCAACCAAAAGGTGCCACATCCCCTATAGATGCAAGAATGCAAATTTGACCGGGAGAAACACCCATTAAACCGTAAACTACAGAAAAATGACCATTTGAGCCTAGGAATGAAATTTTCTTCAAGGACTGAAAGTTTAGAAATGTTACAAGGCTCAAATACGTTCTTCAGGGACACATCAATTCACTCTTCTTCAAGTATCTAGGATAGACACATCAAGGACAACAAATCCTGACTGTGGGAAATAGAAAGAATGGGAAAACATGAGTTTTTGAAGGCACAGGGAATGAGAGACTCAAATTTAAGACCTTTTCTAGAGAAACAAAGAAATGAGGAGACAAACATGGATGCATACATGATCTTCGGCTCAGGAGAAGATTAAAAATGGCAACAAAGATTGACCAAGCACAACACGGGGAAGGAGAAAATGACAGAGGATGCGAATCGATAAATTTTCAAAGGCTTCAATGGGGCAAGACAATTTTGAGCACCAATAGGACGCATAGAATGTTACTAAATAAATGGCGACTACAGTGCATGAAACAAGAAAATAGACACCCATATTAAGAGCTCTCGCTATATTCAAGCATATTAAAGCCATAGAAATCTCACAAATGGAGGATAAGAAAACGATGACACACAAATACCCATTTTCAAACCTTACATATTTTAGTGACAGAGGTGGAACACAAAAGCAAAAACACAGGGAAAATCATTGTGGAACTCAATATAGAAAAGGAATAAAAGCATTGAGGCATCATCCTCTGCAACCCATTCCTATAGTTTGAATCCAACTTCTCCTCGGCTCCTCCTCTTTGTAACCTTGAACACGAATGCAGATTGCAGCGAAGTGTTTTTGAAAATGAAGGTTTTTCTCTTCTTCAAGCGACTCACACTTACCCGTAAATCGCAATATATTCTATTTCACAGCCGTGAATGATGAAGAATTTTCTGTCACGTGAGCAAGAACGTGATGGAGGGCAGATTACCACGTAGAGTCATGATTATGGGCATGTTGCGACGATGATTTTTGGAATACAGGTGGTGTTGGGAAGATGGTTTTTTGATTACCGATGGGGACACATTTTCTAATAATTCGAATTCCCTGACCTCCACGTAACCTCACTACCGTGTGCCTTAACTGCCATGTAAAGCATGCTTTTCTAGTTTATGGTCATTGTGACATCATTTTTCCAAGGAAATCTATAGGAGATGGGTCATTGGGGCACAACATGCTAGCTTGCCATACATATGTGAAAAAGGTGTGAATCATAGCCGCTGACCATCGTAACCCTGGCATATTTCAGTGCAAACTCTATTCATAGCTGTTAGATAAATGCCATTGTCGTCCTTGGATTGTTTAAAATTTTCAATTGCAATACGGATGTCGATGTTGCTCTAAATGCATGACACAAATCCAACCACACAAAGTGAAGTGGAATTTTGATGCGATGCCCATTTTATTTTTCCTTTGTTACTGTTTTTCTCCGAAACATTCTTCCCATGATTGAATCCCCTCTCCAGTTGAATGGGTTTTTCTTTTTGTTTAGAATAATTAGATTTCCCAATTTTACATGTTTCTTAGTTGTCCAAGACTCACAAAGAAACAAAATATTGAAATAATGTGTACAATATAGTATGAGAAATACCAAACTTAAATTTTTTTATGTTAACATTTTCATTCTTATTTCTAGACCCTTCCTCATGGATAATTGGATGTATTATGTGTGGATTTTCATTAATAAATGTAAATGGTAAATTTGTATGGATTTTACTTAATTTATATATAACGTGTAATTTTTATTTTGATCTTTGGGTGCATTTGTATACCATTTAAATACATTTTAAAATTATTTTATCATGAAAACTTTAAAATTATTAAAATTTTGAAATTTTCTACCAGTACTAACAATCACACATGAATAATATAATGGAAACATCAAGGAAGATATGTCAATCAAGTTAAACTTGAGGGAGAAAACATATTATGAGGAAGAGGGGTGATGAAGATGGGGTTTGAGAGGAGAGAAGCCTCAGGGTGTAGATACTATTGGGGGAAATTATGTGAAACTCTTCTTTATTATGACTAAGCACACATGAGTTAGATTACACTCCATGTTTAAGTTTACCTCAATGTTTATACATGCTAATAATGGTGCGCAAAAATATGCTCTTTTTCAGATATTAACTTTCTCAATTAATGCAGAATGGAGAAGGACGGTAATCAATGTAATCATAGGTTGAAGAAGGGGTTGAGCCGCACAAAGCTTCTTCTTGGCATTCCCTCCCATGTAAAGGATGATATCTTAAGTGATTTTAAGGAAGAAAAGATGATGTAGGTAGAAGATGAATATGAGGAAAATAGTTTCAAAGTTGCTGACATAGTCGAGGAGGAGAAAAAACTATTGAGGATAAATTGCTTCTTAGTAAAGAGTGGAGCAAGGTTCGTAAATCTATCACATTATAAATCATTTGCAAAAGTATCGAATGAAAATGTATCTTTCAGATTACACAAATGTTAACACACAAAAAATAAATAAATGTGCAAAATGACATTTCATCCTTGGAATTAAGAAATAAAGAGGCTTTGCGGACTTCAAATGTTTTTTACTTTCATTTATTTCGTGAACTTCGAGTCCGTGGTTCAATATTCATTGAGGAAATCGTGGAATGTTTCCACAGGTCCATTTGATTGTTGACGGCGAACCCTAATTTGTAATTATTTTTTTGCTTTTTCCGCAGGTTTAGAATCTACTACCTACTTTTGCGTATTGTGCCCATAGATTGTTTCCACGTGCCCCCTTTCTTGCTCCATTGCTTTAATCAAATTTTAAATTTCAAACACAAGAATTTTTGCGGATCTCGTCGTAAATTATTTAGCACCATACAATCCTATGTACCTCATCCAAAATTAGCAGACGACATTTTGGATACCCTGTTCAAGCCAACCGACGCTGCAGGACTGCTTCCCCAAAGCTCAGAAACTTTTGAAAAAAAAATCGGTGTGGGCAACATGTACGTGGCGATCGACCAAACCATTCTCACGCAGGATTTAACTGAAGGAATAAGTATAATATTTATTTATTCTCCCTCAGTCCCACATAGAAGGTATGACCGTTTCTCTCGTCCGTGTGCATCGAATAACGTGAAGGGCTTTAAGAAAATGCTTCCGTTAAAAGAATAAATTAACTCCATCCTCTCCTCTAAATTAGGGGCAACTCTAAAATTGCTTGAAGTATAGCTATTATTAGTGATGATGCAAATTGCAACATGAAGAGAGGTGACACATGACGTCTGACAGTGTTTTGTATTTTCATATTCTCTTCAATTGACTCTTCTCTTCTGAGTGTCATTAAAATTTCTGAGAGTTCTCCAAGCTCCATATTAAGAAACGAGCCATAATATTAACTCTGTGAAGATTAAATTGAAATGATGGATGAAATGGTATCACTTCCTTTTCTTGAATAGTACCAACTGAAGAGAAAATAACGTAGAAATCCAGCTCCTTTATTTTAATGGAAAAATGAAGATCAACTTAATATCATAAGAGATCCTGACGATGACGAAAACTACAGCAAAAATAGCAAAGTGAATTCTCCAAGTTTGGTGTGTGGGCTTAAATTTTCAAGTTAATAGCAAGTTTAATGGATAGTCACTCGTTAAATTCCGCTTCCAAATCATGCATTATCGTAGACTTTTTATCTCCATGTGGACTGAAGTTATATTTAGATAAGATGAGGTTCAACGCATTAGAAAACTATTTATTTTGTAGATGTTGGTAATTTTGATACTCGAAATAATATCAATGTCATTACGTGGGGTTAATAATTCTAACACCACTCAGAATGTCAGAAGCTTTTTCTCTTTATTTACATGCAACATATTTTTAGCTTTTATATATGTTATCGTACCACTATATGCTTCACAAACATTTTCTTATTCATTTTCTATATTTCAACTACTTTTCCGCACATACATCTCACTCGACTCGTCTTTCTTCATGGAAACTTCCTCCTCTTTTCAATGATCATATGTGCCATACCTCCCTCCCTCCACATTACCTCCATCACCCATATTAGCCAATCACCACGGTTTTTTGATATACACCTGGCTTCCCCAAAACCAAATTCCACTCCCCATGCCCACCACAAGTTCCCCTACACCTTCACTTCTATTCTCTCTAATCCCCTTTAGATCTCTTTTGGAATTTCCATCACACAATCCCACATGCATTTGCTAGTCCTTACTTCACATTCAAATTTGAACTTTATGTCAAATAAGCAAGAAATCCAAATTACCATCACTTGTCATTTAAATTTAATCCATGCATGGGATAATTCCATTGGACAAAATCCAAGTATACAAATTGATTTCACGTATAAAAAATTAAATGCAAACCTAAGGTTACCGCACATTATTCATAATAAAAAAAGACAAATATAAAACAATGTAATTTTTTTAAAGGGGACTAAATTATAGATTTTGTCCATGGAAAAATATATATGTGCTTGACATTTGTAAATATCTCTATCTTCATTTGCAACATTAGCAGTACATATATTGTCAATATTTACATCTGGGCTAAAATTATTAACATTAGTAATTTAATGATTTTATTTCTATCTTAGCATAATTTGAATGCTACCAATCAATCTCATATGATGAAGAAGTATACACAAAGCCCTTAACAACTTTATATAGAAACTTGAAAACTTCATTATTGAAGAAACAAAACTTAGAGACAAAGCTCTGTGTTCTATATTTATGTCATCATTCTATCTAGATACCTAAATTTGCCACAAAGCATTATTACCTAACACTATTGAAAAATTATAAGTATACGAGTATTTAATAATGAAGTAAGAATTTAATTATATAAGTCCTTGTTTAGTTTATTATCGTATGTTTTGATTATCAAATGTTTATATTGTCAAATATTTGGTCTCCTTCAATTACTTTAATGAGAGACTTGTAGCTTTTGTGTTGAGCATTTGATTGTTTTAAGTTTCTAGAAAATACCCTTGCCTTTTAAGAAAAACACATATAATATTAGTATCCAAAGTGGTTCGTTTCGTCGGGGCTCACTTTTGGGTCTCTTTTGATAGTTGGGCCTCATGTTACCATTATTTTATTCTTTTTTTAAACTATGGATTGGCTCTAGCATAACACTAGGTTCTAATTTCAATCCAAGAGTCTCTTATATATACAAGTATGTTAGGAGGTCAGCTAATACATATAGGGAATTATCTAAGCACTATTCAGGATATTTGAATAATACTCCAAAAGAGAGCATTTCAAGGGAAAAATTTGTTGTCAAGCATTATACTACTACTAATTACTAGGATTTCAATTGAAGTATATATCTTTCAGTTAGCATGTTATGTTATGAGGCATGAGGATAAAGCTCAAATAATAGATCTAGACTTTAATCCGCCATTGCATTGGAATTAGGAAAACTATATGGAATTTAAAATGTAGTAAAAATATTAGCGTGTATCAACATTGGTTGACCACAAAGTTTGGTACAACTTGAGAACCTAACCTTAATTTTTGCATCTAATGTCTATATGAGTATTGGTGTAAGAATATAGGGTTTTTAACTACATGTATATATGTGAGAATATTAGGAATTCGAAAGGGATAAACTTGTGGGGAAGAAAGAAAGAAAGTGTCATACAAGAAATAAAAAATGCACAGGCAATGAGGACAACCATTTAATAAGATCGAATCATCAATCAATTTTGTTTTGAACGAAATGGTTTCATCTAGAGAGGCATAAAGCACATAGGATATTTTGAACACATTTTGAGACCTATCTAAATCCCAAACAAGTTGATGAAACACCCAAATCTCAATCTAAGCTAAATAAGTGAAATTTTTATATATTTAATTGTCTCTTTTACTTGATTAATCAAATATATACAAATGAAATTTAGTGTTTGAATTTTTATATTGTCTCATTACTCAATTATTCCTTCAAGATTCTCTAATTAGTAATATTACGTCATGATTATTAATTTTAGGCTTAAATCAATTAATGATCCCACTTATTATTTGAACGGATTTACGTATTTAGTTTAGGTTCCCAATCCCAATTGGTCCTTTAATAAAAAAAACCCTTGTTTTGCTAGGGCTTCCATTTATCACATGTATCCCTTACTTGGTGGATACTTTTATTCCTTACCCTAATATTACGGTTTTTTCTCCTTTATTATTTGATCTAATTAAGGCTATAATATATATGAAATGTTGTAGATTGAAACTAGATAGATCATATTTGGATGATAAAACATAATAAAAAAGTATTTCAAAGATGTAGATCAAAATTGAGAGTTCAGAATTCAGATAGAGAGAGAGATAGATATAGATACAAAGAGAGATATAGAGACCGAGGATTTCATTAGCCTAGGGTTCCACAAGGTTCTCACTAGCCTAGGTTATACATTTAATAAAAATTAAATTTTTGACCGATTCCTAAATTATTTCACTATCATCAATCATGCTACAAAATAAAATAACGGAATGATTATTTGATTAAGGAAATTTCTTACCCCTTGGAATTATTAAGGTTCATGTTGTTTTTAGGGTTACCACCCCATGGATTAATTTGGTTTTTTGTTTTTTTCCTTCGTACCAAAGGGAGCCACCCCCTCCCACATCCCCAGCTATATATCTCATCTTGCAATTATCTATTTCATCATGCATGACTATTTGACTAGAGGTTTTACGAAAAAAATTTTGTTGGCTCATTACTGTTGACACAAAGGCCTAGTTCAAGAAGGTATTTCCTGTCTTTGTGTTCTTTATATGGAAATAAAGGGTCAACAAGACATCCCCTTAACTCATACTGAAGAAAAGTTGACTCTGCGTGAAATTCTTGTAATAGAAGTATTACCTCTTATTGAAGATATTCGAGTTTCGAGAGTTAAGGGGAAAAGTTTATTTACCCTCAAATTAATAGTTCAAGAATTCGAAAATATGGGGATATCATCAGGGTGGATTCAACTCAAAAAATTCAAATTCTTTTGAAAATTGTCCTTTTAATGGCGTATACATTCCATTATTATTATCATTTTGATAATTCATTAATCCAATTGGAAGAGGATTATAAATGGATAAATCTTATTCAGTTTCATTAGAAACTGGGCAAGGCATACTATACCCATTACTTTCCATTATCTTATGTTTGTAATGATGAGTAAGCCTCTGGTTTTCTAGCTGATATCTCTATATGTGAGGAAGTTAGTGATCATATTCATAGTGTCTATATATATATATAAGTATGAAAGTTACCCCGAAAATTAAAAAGGGATACCACCTCCTACTCATGTTATGCTTCCGATTATTACTAGATAATCGGCTACTGGTTCGATCAAATTCAAACAAGAACATGTAGTGATTAGTTTATTGTCGTGATGGATAATTTCCTCATCTCGTCATGCAACCTAAGAATGCATGCGATCATTGAGCCCTTCATCATCGCTACTCACTGACAATTGAGAAAAATGCATCCCCTTCACAAGTTATTACTCCACATGAATTTGACACCATGGACAACAAAAAATCTTCCCGTCAGATTCTAATCAATTCAGGAGGAATTATTGACACTAGATTCACACATGGCGAATAAATAATGGATACTCCAAAGCATATAAATAGTGCATCAAGTTGTGCTCCAACTCAATGAATAGGTTTTTATCGTCGATCTCATTAAAAGGTATAACACTTCCTCTAATATTCTGACAAATGTTATGCACCTCATCAGATAACTAGTTATGAGTTTTGACAGAGGGATGTCATTTGCAGACTCAACGGAACCTCCAATGGGTGAGTGATTAGTTGTCTATGAACAAGACTATCCTTATGATACATATATATATACAAGACTATCCTCTCTCTCTATATATATACACACACAAGATTATTGTTATGATGCGCTTTAAAGCAATGGGTGAGTGATTACTTGTCTATGTGCTCCAAAAGAGATGATGTATATTAATTATTTAATATACAAGCTCAAAGAGTTGGCAAATTCAAAATAAATTTATAAGTATTGATGAAAAAGTATAAATAGTGGCTAAAATTAAAACCTCCTACCTCAATTCTTGCATAGCTTGCTTACCAAAATTTTATTTTATTTATATAAAAATTCATAATATTAAAAACCATACAAGTCTTGTGATTAAAGTCATTCATTTATAATTTAGCCTCTTTCATAGTTTTTAGCAACAATGGATTTCTATTATACAATCCACATTTGCTACGATTATAATTTTTTATTGAAAAATAAAAGTGTGTTTGTGTGTGTGTTACATATGTATTTATGTTTATATATGTATATATGTATGTACACACACACACACACACACACACATATATTATTATATACACATATACACACACATTATATATAACCAACTCAAATTTAAAACTAATCTTTAAATTGGTCATCCGAATCAACTTATAATATTTATATCGTTGGATTTTTTTTAATGAAATTCTGAATTATCACTATCACTGCTAGCAATTGGCATTATATTACAATCCAAGTTCTATTGGTGTCCATAACTTGCGCAAGAAAAATCATAGTCATATATTTATTTATATTATAGCGTGTATTTTCTCATGCTTTTTATGTATTGTCAAATTCACTTTACTTATTCGTTATTTTTTTAATTGTTTATTAAAAAAACATCAGATATAATGGAAGTGAATTGAAAATTGCTTTATAAAGTTCCCTATAAACTTCTCAAAATAAAACAAGAGACATTTAATTTATCAACAATGTAATCATGGTTCTCTTACATAACACCCTTCTTAATGTGAAGTAGAATATATGGATATCATATGTTATTTTTTGAAATGGTTTGGCTTGTTATTTTGAGTTGTATTGACGTTCAAAATAATACAAATTGATGTTGGTAATCTCCTTACGACACCTATTTATTTTGTTGGATGATTTCCCACTAGAAGTGATAGTTTTATTTTCATTAGAGGTACACATGGAATTCGATACTTCTCTATTATTTAGAAACAACAAGAAACACATAAACATTCATTGTCCTAGCCTTACAAAGTGTAAATCACCTTATATATTTTTGACAATGAGTGTGTTGAATTAAGATGATGAGGAAGTAACAATAGAAAAATTCACTTTTTAAAATAATGGTTAAAAACTCAAATGTAAATTACATCACTACATTTTGATAAAACTATTGGCATAAAAAATGGAATTCAAAAAAAAAAAACATATAAGACTTTCAAATTTCTATTTTCTTTGTGCAAAAAAAATTCATTACGACGTGTCACAATGAGACATCAACATTTTGACATCACATTTGACCTTCCCCAAAATATTTAAAACTTGTAGGGCTTTCATTATTATTACAAATTTGATTTAATAAAAGTTAATTTTTCTTTACAAAGCCATTTATGTATTTATAGCTCTATGAAAAGTCCATTTTCACTGGTTATACCCTACGCTAACTATAACACTTTGCAATCAAATTTAAAGAGATAAAATTGTTAGGAATTCTTTGCTGAGTGCTCACATAATTACTTGTATGACTTTGTAATCATGTGAGAGTTATTCACGTAAATGGAAAATATGAGGTTAGTTAGTATATAGGTTTAATTATAATAAACTTATTATTTGTGATAGTTATTAGTTTATATTATTCATGTAGCGACCGCTAAAACAACCCACTTGAGACCCAAGAACAACCTAGGATTAGTTACGAAAATTACTGAATAATTTTTTTTTTGTTTAAAAGAGTCTACAACCAGGTTACAAGGAAACAACTAACACTAACAAGTTTCTAAATAATTCTAATCTACTAGAGTATACCTTTTTATTGTTGACATTTATTAGAGGTTACAAGGTCCAAAATCTAGGGTTAGAACATTCAAATAAGGTTAGAGGGTAATTCCTCACAATACCCACTCTCTGATAGAATTAAGATTCAACTTAATTTTTCTCAAATTTAACGCATTCAAAATTTACCTAAATGATTTGCAATGGATAGGAAACTTCCTCACCTTTCTAGTGATATAAAGAAGTCCTCCTAACTCCTCATATTTTTCGAGTTATGGGCCAGCGGGCCTTGGGGTGAAAATTTTCCGCAAGAGCGGGCCTACGGGCCCAAGGGTGAAAATTTGCCCCAAGGGCAGGTCGGCGGGCCACAACGAGACTTTTGGAAAATTTCCAATGCAGGGGTGAAAAACTAACTTTGCGCCCCCATACCCACGGGTCCACAAGTCCACAAGGGACACGTGATGCCTCCTAAGCCAACGCGGGGAAGGAATGCAACAGGGAGAAAATTAGTTTAACGTCCCAAAGGGCTAAGAGGGTAGCATTCACCCATGCCTCCACCAACATGTCGTGATGCGGCGTGGCAGATAGTGATTAGCTACGGGCCGGCGGGGAAAATTTGGACAATTTTCCAAAAAAATTCTGAAACAGAAAAAGGAAAAATGGGACCCGTCCCTCTGCCGATGCCTCATGATGCCATGTGGCATCACCTGATTGGTTGCAAGCCAGCGTGGTAGGAAGGAAAATTTGGAACCTTTTCCCAAAATTTTCTGAAAGCGCTAAGTTATAAAGGGTTCCCCACTCCCCCTACTGACACCCTCGTGGTGCCACGTTGCAACCTCCGATTAGCTACAGGTTGGCAGGGTGGTGGGGAAAATTTGGAATATTTTCCCAAGAATTTTCAAAAGCTCCAAGGGAAAAATTTGGGCCAACGGCCCGCCAAGTAAAATTTTCTCATTTTTATTTTTTTACGCAACGTGAAGAAAAACTTCACAAGGCCATAAATTTTGATAGAGAGCTCAGTTTTTGAAAATGAGGACTTTCTGCAAAGCTCTCAACGTCCTCTTTACTCAGGGATCATTAATTTATTATTTTGAGAAAGTATAAGGGGTAAATTTAAAGAAAATGATATGCAGGCTTTTACGATGTGAACTGGTAGAAATGAACTTATTAAATTTTCTCAATTTGTTCCTGTTCCTTGCTTATCATGTCTAATAGACATGGAGACTTGTTCTTAGGTGGAATTAAGGAATATTTCAAGGTTTGATTTGTCTGATTGATTTTTTTGCGATATAATCATTTACATTTCTTAACATCAAAACTATTGCAAAACGGTTTTGAGCCCATTTTTTGCTAAGTTTTCTAAGAAATTCCTTATGTGTTAATGTCTAGATGAATTTGTTTAGATCTTATTATGCCCAAATTAATGTTTCATTTGTTATTTCTTTGTTGTAGATTTGGTCCATCCATTTGGGATTAAATAATTGCCAGTTTGAAAATACAAGACAAAGATCAAATTTTTAAAGGGTTCATTTGTCATTTTCTTCTTTCAAGTATTATAATATGATCCAGTTCTAATATAATACATTTAGCTAATTCAATTCAACTATTCAAAACTAAAATGCATCTCTGACTTTTAATTTTCACATATTGCAAAAGACAGAGTATTACACTTCCTTTATACTCATTTCTTCCTTTCAAACAGGGATTACAACTCACATCTAGATGATTAAATTTAACAAAATGATACAATTTGAGGAAAGTTATGCAATCCTTTATCTATTCCAAAAGAAAAATTTACAACTTCCTTCTTTTATTCTTTCAAAAAAAAACAAATATTATATACAGGGAAGAATAATACATTTTTGTCTCACGTGTTTCACTTTTCCACTTTCTAAACAGGGATTTCATAGAGCATGTTAAATATATATTTCCAATGGAAGAATATCATATGAACAAGGAAAAATCTTCCATTAATTCAAATTAAACTCTTACAACCTCCTTTCCATTTGATTTCAAAATACAACATACAAAACATGTATCATTCTTTCACATTCTTTCCAAAATAGAATACAGAATATAACTCTTTTCCATTTCAAATTTCCACTTTCATTATCAATAAAAAGTATCTTTCCATTATAATGAATACATAGATCATCCACTTCAAGTGGGAAATGTTATAATAAGATTTCATTTCACAACGGATTGTCAAACCGTCCTTATCTCAGCTCCAGAACAACAACATGCTGATTTCTCATTCTTATAATTTGATCATAACAAGAGTAGGGGAAATACAACGCTCTCCACCCAACCAAGAAATCTAATGAAAAGGAGAATCCTTCCTTCTTCATTGGCCCCCAAGCCCTAACCATAATGCAATAAAATATGTGATCCAACTCATGGCAACAATAGGCTTCCAGAAACACACAAACATCACTTTCACAGTAAAAACATAGTCCAAAACATAATGTAATTTATAACTACATTAAAACATAAAAACCAATATGAAGGCTTCATCAAGAAATACAAAGGAGCAAGAAATTATGGGGGACGCTACTTATGCTTCCCAAAGGGGAAATTTGTATCACCACCTGAGAACAAATTTCCCAATATGTGTGTGTGTGTGTGTGTGTGTGTGTGTGTGTGTGTGTGTGTGTGTGTGTGTGTATTATTTCAAATCCCTGACATGCCCTTATGCCTCCCCCAAGTTTTCCTTATTCCTCACATTTTCTTATGCCTCCCCAACCTCTTATGGCATGCCATAATGAGTAAATAAATGTAAGCTATTTATTTGTAAGGTGAAACTGAAATACCAACTCCCTCCACCCTTATACCTCCCTAAAACACACTTGTGCCTCCCATGAAATAAACCCCATAGTATTCCCCTATAGCATTCCTAGGCCTTCTACCCAACAACCCACAAACATGACCAAAACATTCATACATTGACATTTACATTCATAAAAGAAGAGCATTTCAAGATTCAAGCTCCTACCTCTCCATGCTGGAGTTGTTCCAAGTTCCAAAACAAAAATTTTTATCCCAATGCAAGCAATTCAGATCAGCCAAGCACAAGCATGCAACAACCTTCCAAAAGTTATTCAAAGAAAGAGCTCCCAAAAAACAAAAATAATTCACCCAATAAGGAAGTCTCCAAAATAAAGCAACCCCAAAACAAGGCAAGCCATTCGAATGTTATAGAAGAGGGAAGGGAAGAGGATGAGGCAGATCCATGAAGGATGCGATATCGCACATCTTCAACCCCAACCAAAAATTCAACTTCATTCTCCAAAGCATAATAAATAGGTGGGGTGAATAATATGACAATTTACTTACAAATTCAAATCCAACCCACACTCCAAAGGACTGAAATTAAATCATGTAAGAAAAGTGCAATTAAAATCTACAATTTTCCTTCTCAAAAAGCATCGCAAAAGTCTAATATCAACTCTCCAACCATAGGTATGGTTGGTAATTGAATTTAAGAGGTATAGTACAAGTTTAACTTGTCCCACAAGCCTCCAAAATCAGCCCCCAAGGAAAATTTGGAATTTCCAAGAAGGTGGAGTGTTTCACACTCAAGAGTTAACTTACATATCACTTGCACATCTGGTACAACACTTTAAATCATGGCCAACAACTCTTACTAATTACCTTCTTATGACATATTTTATTTATTTATTTTAATCAATAAGATTACTCACAATATTTACACACCCTTTAATAATTCATGAAAGGGGTAAAAGCACAACAAAAGAAACACATGCAAACATAAACAAAAGGGACCAAAATAAAGGAAATACATAAAAAACCCCTTGGTCACAATTAAAGGTGACCCCCCGATGGGAATCCCTAATACGCACAAACAAATACTAGCTGTCATGGTGACCTTGTTGAATTCATCGAGAATTCGAATGTGGTTGGTCTCCAATCCCCCGATGTTTGTTGTGATATTTTAACATGTAAAACAAAAATACCTCCTTCGGCCTCATGGCCATGTCAGAACATCCAAAATAATATAAATATAATTATCAAAATCATCTAGATATATGAATCACAACAACATCAAAGCAATCTAGCAATATCATTTGCAATTTTACTCAACAATTATATCATCATCCAATAATTTACATTTCTAGGTCTACTCACAATATCCAAATATCACAAGTCTGCACAACATCCATAATATAAACAAGTCAAACAGTATACCATCATCAATATCCAAAATTCCTTTAATAATCATCACACATCATAACTGAATCAAGTCAAAAATAGTCCATGATCTACATCTATCATCATATTATAATAAGGTCCATAATCATGTCTATAATATAATCAACAGTATCATGATTAGTATCAAAAGGTGTCAAAGGAAAGTGGGCACTACATCCCCCTCCACTTAGACTCAACTTCCTCCTTGAAGTCACTAGAACAAATGTGGAAATTGAGCTCGTCTCAAAGTAACATCCTCCCAAGTGGCTGCAGTCTCATCATATCTGTCCCACTACACCTAGACCTGATCAACCACTCTACCTCAAAGGCCCAAGGTCATGCGATCTAGGATGTGAATGGGATCCACCATTATCTTCCCCTGATCCTGCACCTGAAATGATGTCCAATATAACACATGAGAAGGACTTGCAACATATCTCCTAAGAACTAAAACATGAAACACATCATGCATGCGAGACAAGCTAGGTGACAATGCTAGACGGTAGGGAAAAGGGACGATATGCTCCAAGATCTCAAAAGGACCCACGAATATAGGAGGTAACTTAGAAACTTTTCCATAACGGATAGGGCTCTTGTGTGGCCTGACATGAAGGAAAACATTCATGACCACATCAAAACTACGGTTCATCCTATGCTGATCTACATACTTCTTCTGTCTGTCATGTGCCTCCTATAGTCTTTGTCTGATCAAAACCACCTGCTGCTCCATGTGCTGCAACAAAACTACTCCAAGAGAAACCCTGTCCTCTAACCTGTCCTAACTAAGGGGTGTCCTGCACTCTCTACCATACAAATCTTGAAAAGAAGTCATGCCTATAGAACTCTGAAAACTATTATTATAGGAAAACTCCACCAATTATAGGTACTCCTCCCATCTTAACTGCTTATCCATCAGATACATCCTGGGTATGTCCTCCAAAATCTGATTCACCCGCTCCATCTGTCCATTGATCTCAGGGCGATATGCTATGCTGAAATTGATCATAGGGCATATGTTAATCAGACCCCATTTTAGGGAAATTCATTGAAATATTGTAGTTCCCACCTCTTTCTTGCATCATTTCATTTGCCAAATCATTTCATTTACTAGATTATGGACATGGATTTAGCACTATTTAGATATTATGTGGTCTCATTATAGATTATCTGGTGACACATGTGTTGATTTGGGTATGTAGTGCGAGACTAGCATTGTGATCATTATTTTAGTTCTTGCATTATATGGTTATGGATACCAGTAGGATGTGATATAGTTAGTTTTATCTGATATATGATGCACGGATCTATGATTTTTCTGTATACTTTGATATCATTTGGTTGATAATGGTAAATTGGATGATATCAGGTAATTTCTTAGATGGATCTTACAGCTTTAGTTACTATATATGTATGTTGTTAGTTCTTAGCCATTCCATATAGGCATTGATTGTTGTATAGTTATAATGATTATCCATTATTTATTTATTTATATTTTTTATTTAATTTATTGTATCAATCATGTATGTTTAATGTGTGAAATGAGTGTGCACATTACATGTCACATAGGAGAACATGGGTTTCAGAGTTATAACTTGAGTTACACAAGTAGATGACTCATCCAAGTACTTTAGCCATGCATGATCTTTGTGTAACCTCATGTGTATGTGGTGTATTCATGTTTGGACACTGTTGATGATTCCTAATGTACCTATGTTAATTTTAAATTCTTTAAGCCTTGTGATAATCTACTTTCAGGACCTAAGGGTCCCCACATGCATTAGTGATGTTTTATGTTAATTATTCTTGTTGTTATTTTTTTGGGACCACCTAAACATTGTTTGGGTGGGCCCCACCACCTCTTCCTTTGAGCCACTTTACCAAATCTCGAATTTGGGTTGAATGTTTTATTTGTAAGGGTCTCTTTTCACATTGGAGGTGTCCCATACAATGAAATCAACCCTTTCAACCCTACCTATTGGTAAAAAGTATCTTTCAAGGTAAAATGGTATTTTCCTCTTATTTTACCCCTCTAATGTCACGATCTTGTAAGTGTGTTATAATGTCAAAATTTTAAGTGTGTCCGATTATTAAAATTTGAAGAAATTTGGGAGATTACCTCCTAAATGTGTTTTGTTTTATGCTCATGGAGATTTTGGGAATATTTTGTTGGAGGATGAGATGGGTAACACATGTCACCCTCTAATTTGTGAGGATTGGAATTTTATTCTTCTTTTTATATCTCCTTATGGAGAGGGGTATAGAATTTTCCTTGTCATTTCTTTACCATTGGAGTTGGAGAGAGCTTGGAGCTTAGATTTTTGAGCTTGGGATAGCTTGATTTTTTCTTGAAGTTGGATATCTTTTTTTAGGAAGGCCTTCATACCTCTTGTTTTTGTTTTTGTGGTATAGCGTACAAAAGATTTTTTTTTGTTTTGAATATTGAAGGTTTGCATGTTTTTTTTATGGGTGTGTTTAACGATTCTTGTTCCTTTTATTTTCTACATCCATCCTATTTTGTGGTGGATTTAGGAATTTTAGGGGAAGAGGGAGGAAAACCCCTCATACACCATATGGATTTATGGGAAAGCCATGATGGTATTTATGTTTTTTATTCCTCCCCTTATATGGATTTATCTAGAACAACTGTTCATATGGTTTGAACCTCCTCTTCCATTCTTAGAAAGGAAACCATGTTTGGTTTGAAAATACTTCCAAGGATGAGGATTGTTGTTGGGGATGGAGTGATAAGGAGGGTATTATGGATATTTTACTATTTTTCCTATGGCTGGTTCAAAATATGGCTTATTATGGGCTCCTTGCCACTCTTCCCCTTTGAGGAAAAGATGGAGTTCTCCTCTTGTGATTATTGTGTTCTCAATATTTTTTACTTTGAAATTGTGTGTGTATTATCACCCTCTGTTTCCCCTTAATTTTGAAATCTTGAGGCATTTCATTCTCTCTCTACCATGGGTTTGGAGGGAGGCTAGTATGTACTCCATTTAGTGGAGATGGCATGTGATGATGAAATTTGGTTGGGAGGAAACTGGGCCCCTTTTATCTTATGCATTAAAGAATTTCATATGGATTGGAAGCTTGGAAAATATACATGGAGTATGGAAGATTTTTAAAAAATTTGGCATGTTGTTCCCCATTTTGGGGAAGCTTGTCCACTTGCACTTTAAGTATGATTTTCTAATGGTTTTGAAATTTTTGTTAAGTCTTCTTCTATCTTGAGAAGAATCTTTGAAGCCTTATATATGAAATATTTTCTCATTTTATCTTCTCTCTTGAGAAGAAGGATTGTTATATTGTGAACTTTTTCCACATTTTATAGTAGACTCATATTCATGTAGTGTGTTGTATTTTTTATCCTTGTTTAGTACAAGCATGAAATGAATTTGTATCTTGAATACGAGGGATGGAAGAAATGTTGTCGGAGTTTGAAGTATATGTAAACTTTATATCATCTTTGGGTTGAAAAATATTGAATGCATAAAGCTCAACAGACTGCATTTTTCTTGTAATAAACATTATTCTTGTATTAACTTTAAGTAACAATGCATTAAAATTTTGAATTATTAAAATGTAACTAGCCTTATAATTGTGGAGATGGTTTTGTGAAATGGAACCTTGTGTTTTGGGAGAAACTTCTTGTAGAGAGAATTTTCTTTCCTCGTTGTGATTTATTGTGGAAAAATAAAGAAAATGGACTACGTTGGATGGAATAAAAAATTGTGTTTTTTCTGTAAATGCACAGTTATATACATTCTATTATACATGCAAGGAATTCTTTGTATTTTACATTATAAAGTAAAGAAGTTTCCTTGATTTTATCGAAATACTTGTATTGTTTTCTGGTGAAATATGCATCTTTGTATTTAAGAAAGAGTGAAATAAGTCTGTCCTATTTGATATATAAATGATGTGTGTGTGTGTGTGTGTGTGTGTGTGTGTGTGTGTGTGTGTGTGTGTGTGTGTGTGTGTGTGTGTGTGTGTGTGTGTGTGTATATGTATGTATGTATGTATGTATGTATAGAGAGAGAGAGAGAGAGTCAAATCAGAATAAAGGGTTTTTCTTATAAGGTTTCAGAAACAAATTACCATTAGAATTTTTACACACACACACACACACACATATATATATAATACATAATTCTTATATAAAAAAAAGGTATTGATTTAATCTTAACATGTTATTATATATAAAAACATATATGTAGGAGAAAGGTTTAAACAGGCCACAACAAGGCTGTAACTTGGTGAAACACCTCTCCCCTCTTAATGTATCCCTGTCAGCTATGGTGTTTCTAAGCCACACCACAAAAATATGGTGGGACTCACCCACACAACATATTCCCTCCCACTTATCCTCCGCGTGGCTCTAATCCAGTGTGCCACTTCACTTACACAATCAACCAATCCGGATGGCCATAAAAAAACCCTGTAACTTATACCCAATGGCTATGGAGGTTGCAGCCATACAAAATCCTTCACGGGAATTAATTAACAGGATATAATATGTGTTGTGTGTGTGTGTGTGTGTGTGTTTGTGTGTTTGTTTCTGGTGCATAACAAGAAACCCTTGTAAAAAGGAAAACAAAAAAATATACATATACCAGAAGAGTGGAAATAATCAAAAATCCATATATAATCTGTACAAACCATTGAGAGGTGTGCTTGGATAGAGCCATCCCATGTTCTTTCCTTAGCCTCCTCCAATTCCTCCACTTTCTCCCTACACTCAAACCTGTGGAAATAGAAAAAAAATAACCAAAGAAAATGCAAAATTATAAGGAAAATTCCTAAAGGTGAAGCTTAGGGCTTTGCAAAGAATCCCTAAGATCTAAGGCCTAGAATTTACTTCAATCCTAGGATGGTGGAAATTAAACCCTCTAAATTTTATTTTTATGGGAATGGGTGTCTTAAGGGGTGTGTGGGGTGTAGTTTAATTTAGTTTGGGAAACGAACAAGTGGGAAACTAAGTTTTACCTTAGTCAAATGATCTTGGTGGGCTATAAATATTTATCTGGGTGGTATTTAGGAAAATTCGTTTAATTGGCATCGTTCCCTTTGGTTTATTTAGGGGACATGGGTAAGTTAGAATACTACATTAAAATGTAAGAAAATATTTAATAACTAATTATTTATCTTGGTCTAGTAAGGTTGACAAAGGGAACCCATTCCCAAAGTAATATTTATACAGATAAAGAAGGTGATTAAAATGGTAATAAGTCTGGTAGCATTAGTTAAATATCTCCATAGTAGACGAAGCCTACTTAGACATTAATAACGTAAGATATTCAAAAAATAAAATTCCCATATTTTTAAGCATTTGCGTTTGAATCGAGTGCCAAAATATGGAGCACTACATTTGGTATTAGTGCGTGGGTTTACAACATTTGATGCTCTCATTAATTGCCAAATTTAATTAATAATGGTTAAATCAATAAATGTTATCCATTTAATCATTTCCGAAAACCTACAAAAAATCATAAATTTTCCCTTTATTTCATACACTAGATGCCTGCATGAGGTACGAGGCACTGATCCGTTAAGGGTTTGGGCCGTAGGTCACCTACTCCTGAGAAACATGCTCCCAAGTTAGGACCACAGATATTGGAGGTGTTACAAAAGATGATGGGAGTCATACAAAAACATCTCCCTACACATCAGGAGCTAGGAGAGGATATTTATCATCTAAGAGAGGATACACCACGAGACGACGGTGCACACTCGGTGCAGCTACAACAGGACACTCAAAGGCAGGTCAGGTCCCAAAACCCCTAAATTTACTTTTAGAAAGTGGCTTATCCTCATCAAATCCAATCTCATAGCATCTAGGGACTATTACATGAGGGACAACCACATTCACCAAATGTGGAGATGGTCGGGTATCAGCATCAGGATCACGACACAGGAATTGTGATTATGGATCTTCTTCTTCTACAACTACCCACTGATAGTGGAAAAATGGATGAAATTTTGGATGAGTTACAACTCCTACACCTTATTGTTACTTTGGAATGCACTCATATGAGAGAAACATAAAGGATAAGTTCATTATAAACCTCCTATATGACGTAGCAACAAGTGTATGTTGGAGGAATGAGGATTGAATGATCCATTTGACCAAAGACTCAGTGACTTAGGAGTTGTTTAAGGAGCATTTTAGAGCTCGATACATGCCTGAATTCTTTGTTCTGAAGAGGATTTATGAGCTCCATGACCTCCAACATGACTCATGCATGGTTGCAAAGTATGAGAGTTGATTTATTGATTTATTGCAGTATGTTGATTATCTTCACGATAATAAATTATAAGTCAACATGTTTATTGGAGGACTAAATGAAAACTTGGATGGGGCTATCAGGATGTTATCTCCTCTGACACTTGAGAAGCCTATGGAGAAGGCCTACTTAGTTGAGGAGAATAGGAGCAAGGGAGAAGAGCACAAGCATAGGACTAGGGGTAAGTTTCAGAAAAAGATGCAGTCATTCCATGGATCAGAGGAAATGAGGTAAAATTCCACCACCTAGAGGAAGATTCATGCCTCCAAGTTCAGTTTTTGAAACCTGAGCCACACACCCAAAAACAGTCGTAGTGTCATGCCCATCAACAAAAGAGGACTAGGTAGACACATGGTATGCAGAGGGGAGGAGTTTGAGGAAGTTTTGGTTTGGGTAGAGATGGGAGACAAGGTAGTTAGAAGGTATAACCAACTCATACTTTGCATTCTACCAGATTCAGGCGTACAGGTTTGGTACAACAGAGTACAGGTGGGACCCCTACTTAGAGAGGACTAGTAAGATGTTTTATTTATGGGTCCTCAGATCACTACATTTATTTCTATAAAAACCCACCACCATTTATAGGTAGAGAAAAATTATCTCAGATCATGTAAACACATTTCTTCAAGGCATTCTTATGGGTAAACTATAGTAAGAGTTTATGGACCATTAGATGTAACATTTGCAAGCAACAACCAAAAATGTGTATTCATCAATGGAAGTTTATGAAAAATTTTGATATCATAACAACATACAAAAATCAATGGGTGGTTTAAAACTTGAAAATTGGTTTCCAAACTACTAATTATGAGTTTTATACCCACCCCCTACAAAAACCTACTTAACCCATGTTTTAACTCACCCTACTTAACCCTGGTTAGATGAGACTCAAGGATGGGATTACAAATTTATAAATGGATATTAGATGCCCTCATGTCCTCATGGATGTATATAAAGGAACATCATGGATGTAAAAATGTGTATAGGGTAGGAGCATCATCAAGAAGGAGCAAAACTTTGATATGAACATAAGTTGAAAACACTTCCCGAATACCCTAGGTTGTTACTTTTCGTGAAACATATTTCCATTCTCCTTGAGTGGAACAATCTTGTGTCTCACATGTCCCCTTATAAAAGGTAAAAATGGAAATCACCCCTTTCATTTGTGCATAGGTTCAACTAATAAGGAAACATGAACTAGAACATAAAAGTGAGTTGAAAACATTTTTTAATACCATAAGTTGCAACTTAAGTGACACAAATTATAATTATTGATATAACTCCTTGGTGGTGCAACTAAGTGTCCCCTATGTCTATTAAGGGTCTTCATTAGCGTATTTTTCATTTTTCAAAGCTAGTTGTCATTTCCCGAATGCTAAATATAGCCTGCTGGACTGTTTTTTTCCCTGAGACATTCCCTTTGTGTTTCCTAGGCCAAAATTATTTAATTTTCATTTTAAAATACCCAAGGAATCCAATTCCACCATTTTTAGGACTTTATTCTTCCTTATCTTTGAAATTTAACCCATTTTTCAATTCTGGTCACTAGCGGTTCCTAGAAGGTCAAACTGCCACCGAAGAAAAATCTACCTTTTATCCAAATCAAACTATTGAAAATGTATAGTGTCCAATTTTATAAAAAAATTACTTTGAATAATCTTTAAAATCTCCTTGTATCTTCCATAATCGTCAATTGAATCTTCACTATAATCGAAGGTCTCTATCTGTATTGTCAGGCCAATATCTAAAAATGTGGTCCTCTGAATCCATTGAAAACTTTTCCAAAATCAAGTAGATATTTTTATATTTCCAATGCCTATATTCTAATATTTCAATACCTCTAGAGACTTCCCAAAACATCTGAAACATGTAAAGCTGTTTTTAGGAAAAATAATCCCCATCACCGACTAAAAATAACTGATGGTTTCGGAGAATATTTTACTGATGTTCCAAATATTTCCTAAACTTTTCTAAATATATTTAGTTCCTATTGTATCTCCTTTTCATAACTCCTTTTTGGTGGTTTCCGCAACATTCAAATTTTGATTGTTGTTCACTAGTGTGAAAAATGCCTAAAAATAGGGATTTTTTGGCCTCTGGGAGAAATTCCTTAAGAATGGTTATGAATGAGTCCATGAATCATTTCTCTGCAAATGAAACACACTTGAAAATAAAATTATCACATTCCTCTTGGTCATTATTAGGGTATAAAAATAACTGAGTTGGTGTGAGGACAAATTTACATTATTCAGGAGAGGGATTTTCAAATGCGGGCTAGGTTGTCATGACAATTTTTTGAATTTTGTATGTTAAACATTTTACATGAAAACGGTTGGATCTAGCTATAAAATTGGACCATAAAGGGAAATATAGAAATCCATATATTTCATGGGTAGCAGACCAATGCCTTAACCATTGGGCAATATAGTCTCTACACTCAACAACAAGAAAAGCCACAAACACAACAAACAACACCAACACACAACAGGGAAAGGAAACACAAAATGAGAAGGGAAACACATAAAAAAAGGGGAAACACACCACACAACAAATAAAAACAACTAAAATAACCTATATACATGAGGGGGACATCCTAATTTAATTGAAGCACTAACTCAAACTAATTTTTTACCCATAGGTGAGTATCATTGAATGTCTTTCTTCCACAAACCCATTGACATGCTCACTGAAATATGATCATTTTCTTGATTTCATAAGAAATATCTAATGGCTGTTATTATAACTGATGACCCACATATTCATCTTGTCATCCTTGTTGCTTTGGATTCTTATTTCCATATTTTCATTGATGCATGAGTTCATTCCAATTGTTGATTTTTCATCATCTATTGTGAAGATGAGTATTGATTACATTAGACCCATTAGTTTCACATTGAGACTTATGATATTTGATATTTATTTTTACTTCATATTTCATCTACTTAATGACCACTATCTTCATAATGTGATTCCCAGATGATGTTTTAGAAGATTCAACATTATCTCCAGCCTTTTGATGTTCCATTTTTGCAAGTTGTTCGAAATTATCTTCTTTTGGGAGCACTATATTTTTCATGATTTTTTTGTTATATATAGCATGGTGTGTGTATGTGTGTGTGTGTGTGTGTGTGTGTGTGTCTATATATATATATATATATATTGCATAATTATCTTGAAAATAAAATGAAGACAAAGTTAGATGTAGAGAATGAAAACCATCACCTTTATTAACTTGGCCATTATGGACTTGAAAAATTCATCTTCATGATGAGAGCATCCTTTTCTTTAGGAGAATGATCATTAAAATATTTAAGACCATTCTTCTTCATACATCCCTTGTCTGGAATATTTTTTTGTTTTTGAACAAAATCAGCATTGGGATAGAAAACCATTCCGTTTATCCATTTTTTTATTGATAATGTATCCATCTTCATGAAAGGGGAATGAACACAAGATTGGAGCTGAAATATTTATATTGTGATCTTCCCAATCTTGACCACTTAGAACTAAGGAGTCCATTTCTATGGTGAAATCATAATTTCCTTGAATAGGTTCAGATTCAAGAGGCTGAAACATATTTTCATTCTTTAATCCCTTGTCATTCTCTCCCAATGAGAAAGAAAAATCTTTGTATTCAAAAGAACAGTTCCTAAATGAAACCTCATGTTGAACATTGAGAACATATTTTGAAACATTGAACTCACCTAAAAATAAGTTTCTTGGTATCAGCCCCTCTTCTTGATCCACATTGCTCATCATTATTGTAATACAAGACTCCCATGACAATAATCAACATCTAGTCGACAAAATGCATTCATCCTCACCTCCCATGGGAAGCACATGCTTTATAATTCTAGTTCCAAAAAATCATAATGATGTTCTTTGACCAGATATGTGATGCTTAGATACTCTTCCACTAACATTGGAAGCTCAACATCCTCCTCAAACATCATGAAAAAGTTATAAGACCTTGAATCTTGGAATGATATATATTCCCTTGGTTCATCTTACCTTTGAACGATGTATTTCATTTTCCATAAGGGAATAATATTATTGATTTTACCATTGGACATAATGGTGACGTGTGATCAATCTTGTTGTATATCTCCACTAACATTTCAATGGAAGATTCTACTCAATAACAAACCATATGAGGCGGAAATGTCTGCTACAAGTATCCTCATCCTGATCTTCTTGTCAGGAAAATCTGTAAATGTTACATGAGAATCCTTGACCTGGACAATGAGAGGTAATTATTTCATTTCCATGGAATAACAAGGACCAGTTGTAGGAGAGAGAGAATAGAAGCTTTAGAAACTTTTCATCCATGATGTTGTTCAAATCACATGGGTCAATGATGTAATTATTCATTTTGTACCCATTGACAAGCAAGGGTATAAAAAAAGGTTATAGCTTCCCAGAGGTGGAGGGTGTGGAAGTGAGAAAATTTAGAGAATGACTGGGATGAGAGGTATGATGTAGTTATTTGGTAGTGGTTTTTTTAGAACATAAAACTAAACTACTTCCTTTGATAAACTAAACCATTCTAAAAAATTCCTTAGTATGGGTTTTTAAGTATTCAAAATCAGAAATTTGAAATTTTTTTCTTGCAATGGTCAATGATGTCAAAGGATGAGGAAGTGAGAAGAAAATTAGGGATTATGGCATCCTTGACATGAGTATTCTTAGGATCAAAAGAAACTAATTTTTCAAAGCAAGTTGAATGAGACTTACCTGAAGAGGAAGAAGGATTATTGGTTGAAGTAGTCTCATGATTCATCTTCACTGACCTTATGGAAGTGGACAGTGATGATCCTCCTTTTTTTTTCGTAGAGTATTCATTGGAGGATTTAATTTCTTACCTTGGGAAGTAAATGAAGGTCTTTATTTCTCTTTTTTCTATCAACTTAAACACACCATAGGAGTAGGTGTCCAGAGGTTATATGAAATATTCATCCTTTATGAAAATTTTTTATCCAATCATGTCATATTCATATTCTTCTTTTTATTTAATTTCTTATTTAAAATTTTTTTCTCCTTCATTTTCCTCAGTTCCACATATTGCATTGACTAGTGGAGCTTCCAAGGCAAGCCTTCGAGGTGCTCTCACAATTTTATTCTTGTTCTATTTTTGGTGGGATATTCGTTGAGATACTTCCTTCTTCAATAATATCAATTGATTAGCCAACTTCTACAATAATGGATCAACCTTTTCATCTTTAGAATTCTGGGCCTTATTCTTCGCTCAATAAATCTTGATCTTTCCTGACAAGATGAGGTCATCTTCCACTTTAATGGAAATGTTTTTTTGAGTGTTTTTCAAATATCTTGGTTGAATTATGCATAGAAATAAAATAACTTAAGGAAAATAGGCATTCATCAAGAACCTTTTAAGATTATCTACACTAGGATGGGAAAGAGTGGGAATATTGTTGACCAACTTATTAAACTTATCCACAAAGTATCTCATGGACTCTTGCAGTTCATTATTCATTTGAGTTAATTGAGAAAGGAGGGCATGCACATCTTCTGTAGTATTGAATATTTCTTCAAAATTTCTTTTCACATTACCCTAATCAACAATTGAGAGCAATGGAAAATAGTAAAACTAGTCTACAAGGGCATTCTGTAATGTTTCCATAAATAAATGCATTGTAATATTTTCATGTTCTACCACAAGAATTCTACAAGATGTGATCAAATATGTGATATGGTAATCTAGTTGTTGATTTCCATCTCCATATAATTTTGGAAAGGTTTTTCTTGACCCTTTTGGAAGTGCATGAAGTGGATGAGTCAAATCCAATGGACCAGTGTTCTATTCCCATGGCACAAGTGCTTGTTCTTCGATTTATTCCTCTTTTTTTTCTTCTTCTGGTGGAATGAAGACTAGTGGTTCTTCATTTGGTTCTTTAGTATGACCTTCAAGAGGATTTCTAGGAACTTCTTTTCTTTTCTATACAATGGGAAGTCAGAAATAACCTCCTTATTGCTCGTTGAATCCGGGATAATTTATGCCACATGCAAGATCATCTTAGGTGTACCTTCTTTCTAAAAGTGTTTTTGAGCATTAGAGAGGGATGAAACTTGAAAAACTACATATTTTTCAAAAGGATCACAAAAAGGCTTATGAAAATTTGGTTCGTATTTTTAGCATTTTTCAATTTTATAGTTTTTATGAATTTTGAAATATACATTTTTTTTTTCTATTTTCAAAGATCTTTATGGGTGGATGAGGTCAGATATCTCCCTATTCGAGTCTCTAAATTTTTTTGGTGAAATAATTTGTCATGTTAGAAATTATGTGTTTCCACCACAAGTCACGGGGCTAATCCCCAATTTATTTGGTATAGGAGGCTAAATCTTTGAGGTGGCCAATGGACTGAGGATCACAAATGAACACTCCACTGAATCTATGGAAAATTTATTTTATAAGGTATAAGGGACGAAATTTCAGCAAAGGGACATAAAGGGGAGTTGGATAAATAAAGATAGGGGGTTAATGTTGTGAGTAGGCACTATTAGATTCTCACCAACAATAATCAAAGTAGGTCGAGATTCAATTAGAAGAATATAAATTATGTAAGTAACAATGAGATCGACAAAATAAATACACAAATTCCCATTAATATTTTGCTTAAAATTATAAATCCTTTTCTTCATTGTTCAAGATCACTATGCTTACAAAGTTAGGAAATAAAGAGAGAATAGAGGAAAGCATAAGCAAAGAAATGGAAAAAAATGAAAATTTTATTTCCTATGTAGTGGTGATACAAAGCTCAATAACATATAACAATCCATAATTGCTATCCAATAAATAAAACTTATAAACCCATTTGGAATGGAGAAGCAAGGTTCATTTTAAGAAGTTCCCTCTGAAAAATAAGTTTAGAAATTTTGGAGAATCTCAAAAATCAACTTTCAAATCATTGGCGAGTTTTTGAAAATATTTTTCATGGCAAAGGCAATTTCACAGAGAGTAATTTTCCCTAGTTTCAAGAAGTATGTCGAGAAGTTTAGAGATTTCCATACAGGCTAGGTGGGAAGGTTGGTTGGGTGGGTTAGGCAAGAGGTTGTGTGGTTGGAAATTGAGGGTTGGGTGATCAAGGGTTGAACGACTAAGGGTTTGGTGGGTGGGTTGGACGGAAAAGGGTTAGATGAGAAGGTTAGATGGATAATGTTTGGTGAATGTGTAGGATGGGGGTTGGACAAGGATTGGATGGGTTGGTTGGTCAGTTAAAGGGTTGGATGGCTGGGTACGATGGGTTGATTGTATAACGAAGGTTTATATGGGTAAGGGGTTGGACGAGTGGGTTGGATGGGAATGTTGGACGGCCAAGGGTTGGACAGGTAAGGGGTTGGATGGAAAAGGGTTTCTCAATAAAGGGTTGGATAGGTATAGGTTAGACGGGTGGGTTGGATGGGTAAGCGTTGGATGGGTGGCTTTGGTGGGCATGGGGTTGGATGGGATGCTTGGTCGGTTGGGGGTTGGATGAGTAAGAGTTTGACGGCTCAGGGTTGGACATGTGGGATGGATAGTTAATGGCATTGGATAGAAGAGGGGTTGGATTACTATGCGTTGGGTTGGTTGGTTTGACGGTTGATGGGTTGGATGGTTAAGGATTTTAATGGCAAAGGGTTGGACAGTAGGTTGGTCGATTGAATGGTAAGACAGCTAATGGTTGGATGACTAAGTATTGGATGGGTTAATTAATTATGGGTTAGGCGGCTGGATTGGCTAGCCAATAATTTTCAGCCACATGTCCTTTGACCCATTCAGAACTCTATAAATACCCCTACAAGGTTCATTTCTGCACTTTTCTATGAAAATTTCCAGTGCTCTCAGCTCTCTAATTTTCAAAGTTCTTCCAAATTTCAACAATGGAAAGCACCACCTCTACTCCTACACAAAAATTCTAGTACAAAAACCTCATGTGCCCATAGATTATAACCCTTATGAAAGCAAAATATGTACAAAACGATTGCCTCAAAAAATCAGAATTTACCGGGTTTATGGAGATGCCCCAATTCGATACTGATACTTCATTTCTTAATTACCTTCTCACCTCTTACAAAGAGAATGATGGAAAATTTTCTGTTCTCTTGGTGCATCCAAAATGTCATTCAAATTTCATTCAGAATTGAACCTGCATACGTACATCAGTTAACTGGTTTACCATTCTAAAATAAGCCATGTGTTATTATATAGGCTATCCTCACAGACGAAGACAATTTTTTTTTTGGAGTCTCATTACAGTGTGCAGGTTGATGGAAAGTTTATTATTTTCAACTTATTTTTCTCTTAACATTTGTCCACCACCCAATCCTCTAACGTAATTTATGTTATTGCATCTCCTCTTAATCATTCATCATGAGGACTACTTTTTTTAGGTATTAAAATCCAATTATTTCTTGTAGTTGCATCACTTTTTTAGGCCACGATTGTATTACGGGTAAGATCTGATAGACATTCCTTATTGGGCAGTATAATATTTTTTACAGACACTAGCAGGTGAACAATTTGATTGATGCACATATTTGTCCAATCGAATAAAAAGAGATGTCTCCCGTGCTCAAAATGCATATCAATCTAATAAATCAATGAATGTATTCTCTTGTTGCAATTTTATTATTTCTTTCTATCATGAAGCATTCTATGAATTTCAGAAAGCTAAAATTCCAACTACAATCAATGATAAAATGATTAGTGAAACTCTTGAAGAACAACAAGTAATTGTTACTTTTACAGTTTTCTTATTATAATGATTTCATATTCAATTTTTTTCAATAAAATAATAATTGTAACATTTTCTTTTGTAGAGAAGAATTATTGCTGCAACAACTCATAAGGAGGTAATTGCTTGAGGAAAATCCCTTACAGATGTCTTTACTAATTATGACATGGATTCAACAAAATCAACACTAGTAAGACCGCCTCATCAAAAGTGACCTAAGGGGTCACTATGTCCATCATTGTCTATGAAAGAGATTTTAAAAAATACAAGAGAGGATCACAAGGGAAGATGTGCACATCAACAGACGTGTAAACGACAATGTGAAGAGATCTTTGGAGGAGCAAGCATCAACCGAATGTGCATGCAAAGATTTAAAACAGGGGAAAAACCTTGTTAAGCCAAGAAACTCTCCTCTATCTCATAGATCAAATGCAGTGTACATATAGGAGGTGTTGAGTAACCCCCAGTTCTATAATCATGAAAAATCGAGTAGAGAGAGGGAGTTACATTCCTAGAATAGAAGTGTAGCTCCCAATGACGCATATGATGCATTGACACACTAACACGCTGATGCACTGACGTGTAATATAATCTCATAATGACCCCTAAATGGCACATGGACCTATTATCTCACCTAAGTGAGATGACTCGCCTAATAATGTGGAAAATAATACACACCAACACCCCCCCCCGTTCATCATAACTTAGGATGAGGCGGAAAATTAGAAATGAGAAATGGGTCCTGGAAAAAATCCTGATGAGGGTACCAATGTACAAGAAATAAGTCCCAAGTAGTGAAGGAAAACCCAATGGGAAAAACATCACCCACAAGAGAACAAAACACACTCTCTAATCTAAGAAAGATGCCAAATATAGGTCCCGGACAATAGACGAGCCTGAAAGGGTACCCATGTACAAAGAGGAAATCTCTCAAAAAGAAGAAGAAGAGAGAAGAAAATGGAGATTGAGAGGAATAAAGAAGATGCCATGGATGGATCTGAACTCTACATCTCTAGGAGGTCTCCCAAAAGAATGTCGATGATGAGATCCTCTGCCTCTGGACTGATGAAGAGCCACCCACATTGAACTATGTGCCTACCCTTAGGAAGGACAAAAATGATGTGCTGAAAGTCTACCCACTCCATAAAGGAAACTTAAGGTAGTAGCACAAAGAACTCTGAGTCTTGTGCATAGAAGTGTGACATAGGTCTAGCGAATGAGTGCCAAGGAACCAACGGTAATGCCACGTGCACAGAACTATCAAATTAAAGAAGAGGAACACCAACATAAAGGATGTCCAAGTGATGTGAAGGGAACAAAACATCCTCCACAAGAGAAAAGGGATCCACAACTAAGGGTGGATCAATGAAGGTCTCTAGAAATGTTGAAATAGCATGATTCCCGAAAGGGGCACTCCTAACAACAGAGATGATGAACTCCTCTAAAACACATTTAGATGGATGAGGGACCTGTATTGCATCACAAGTAGACTCTGTGAAAAGACAACTAAGGTCAAGAAGATACTCATCCCAATGAGGGGGCTCAAACAACAGAAGAGCGATGTTAGATAGGTATGAGTCATCCAATGAAGGTAGAGGAGTGAAAGGGGCCTTGCACACAAGAAGTGGAAAATAGGTAGGTGTGATGATGGTATGACACTGAGAAGGAGAATGCTCGATATCTGATGAGATGTAGGAAGTGTCAAAACTCTCTGGAATAGTGAGAGAAAAAGGAGAGAAGTCCTCTGTAGTACTCTCGACATCAGAACTAGATGCACAATCCTCGTCATTAAAAGTAGAATCAAGTCGAGTCTATGTCAGTGGAACTACCATCACATGAACAAATGGAGGAGATAACTAAATAAGTAGCAGCAACAAAGGTGACAGTGTGTGAAGGGTCTCCATAGAAGGACTAAAGAATGCTCCAGACCTAGTGGGGTGGATCTGAGTCTGCCACGTGAAACTAGAGAGAACAAGAGACATGCATCATCATGTGACAAAATACGTGGTCACGAGTGTCAAGAAATTCCTCTAGATGATGATGATTAGTGGGTACGAGAACTGGCCCAAGCAAGAAGGGTAAAAGACCCTCGTGGGTGAAGTAACGTTCAATGGAAGCACGCCAAGCTGAATAGTTCCCTCTTGTGGTGAGAAGTGGCGAAGGCTGTAAATTGATCCTATGATGCTCAAGTCTAGAAAGAGCACTCTCCATGATGCAAAATGCAAGATGCACAAAAGCAAGATGTCAGACTTGGCCAATAATGTGTCTGCGTGTGAAAGCCCAAGAGTAAAATCAACCCCCCCAGAATGTGGCACTTTATAAAGTAGTACGTTTGTAAAAATGACAATTCCATCATGTAATGTGTGAAAAATCATGCAACTTTAACTAAAGAAGTGCTAAAAAATGAGCTGCGAGTCAAAAGTTATGGCATTAAAACGATTCCCGCAACTGATGGAAAATGGCACTAAATGCTGCAAATGCATTAAAAAGGTACACGAGATGGGTGCAAAGGCTATCATGTGGGTACTCAGTGGAAACAACACAAAATTTTAAGTAGGGTTTGTTTTGACTATGAGGGGGGATTAGCCTCCTTCCAACCCCGGACCTTACCCTCCGTCTTCGACATTCGAATGAAGGATGAGTAATACAAGCCAAAACAACGTTAAAAATTAATTACAATGCTGTGATAAATGTTTTTCCTCAAAACATTAAATAAGAGGATTTTTTTTTACCTACAAACAATTTTAAAAGGAAGGGGGCCCATCGTTTGGAATGTGGAGAGTAGTTGTGACTGTAAATGAAGCCACATATGCAGATTTGAGCTCAGCAACCTGTGTTGGTGAGCTGGCTTGTGCAAAGCAGTCCAAGGCTGCTGGGAGGTTTGAGTTAGGTGGATGCGTTAGCTGGTGTCAAGGTTGATGCCACGTGAGGGAGGTCAAAGCTGTTGGGGGTTTTAAACACCCCATGTAGCATTCAATTCGACCATGTGTGGGCTACAGCCACCTAGATTCCACTGCTCAAAGAAGACTAGGAGGCCGGAGCAACTTGTAGGCCTGAGAAAAGAACTGTAGGTGGAGAGGAAATGGTCTCATTGCATGTACAGGTCGACTCAAACTAGGAAGAGATCCCTCGGACAATGGCGACCACCAAACACTACGACAAAATAAACTACAAGCCAAAGGAACAAGATTGAGGCCGTGAGCACAAATCCGAAGGAAGAAGCTCGTGGAATGTGCATGGCACCAAGATCGAAGCAGGGAAATAACAAGCATTAGTGAAACGCTGAGGAAAACCAAATGAGTAATCTGTTGGCCATGTGAAAGTTTAATCTGTTGGAAAGTGGTGATTGTAACCTCCTGCATTCAGAGCTAGCCGAGCTAGTGAAATGGCCACACTACAGAGAAATGTCCATACTACAAGTAACACCATGGGGTGGAAGACAGAGTTTTCCAAACATAAGAAAATGGTGAAGAAAGAGCAATAGTGAACTGGTGTGGCCTAAGACATGGAATCCAGTTATAAAGACGTGCTGGAGGTTGAATACACAAGATGGCTGTATCAAGGCACAAGCACAATGCAACAAAACCAAACGAGTCTAAGCAAGCACGAGAAAGGCTAAATTAGGAGCTTGTACGGGTATTGGTATTTGACCATGGATAGGTTTAAGCTTCCAATGCACAAGTAGACTCCAGCAACATGAAATCCGAAATGGAAAAAAACAACAGTACAGCGAACAAACGTGTTGAATAACAATCCAAACCAATGACAAACAACACTTCTTTTACCTTGTAGGAGCTAAATCTAAAGCTGTGAAACACCTCCAAAACATCATGCAAACCCCTCAAAAAACACGAACATCAAACACTCGAAAAACAAGCTGTGAAACCACGAACAACCCAAAAACCGAATAGGGGTATAAAAATCCTGAATCAATGTAATAAGAGCACAAATGGAATATCCATTATGACACACGCTGAAAGAGATCTTAATATCACACCGAAAACTGGAAAACAAGCTCATAAATGCCAAGGAGTGCATAGATCCACAAGATCTGCTTTGATACCATGAAAGAGAGTTTAAAACCTGCAAGCGAGGATCACGAGGGACGACGTGCACATCAACAGACATGTGAATGACAATGTGAAGAGATCTCGGGAGGAGTGAGCATTAACCAAATGTGCATGCAAAGATTTGAAACACGGTCAGAACCTAGTTAAGCCATAAAACTCTCCTCTATCTCATAGATCAAATGGGGTGTACATATAGGAGGTGCTGAGTGACCCCCAGTGCTGCAATCATGACAAATCGAGTAGAGAGGGGGAGTTACATTCCCATAATAGAAGTGTAACTCCCAATGACGCATATGACGCACTGACACACTGACGTACTAACGCACTGATGCAATGATGCACTGACACGTAAAAGAATCTCATAATGACCCCTAAATGACACATGGACCTACGATATCACCTAAGTGAAATGATTCACCTAATGATGTGGAAAATAAGACACACCAACAGTCTACCATCACATTTAACTACAAGTATGATTTTTTCTATTGATATACTTAATTAATTCAAACAACTAATATAGATTATGTAATAAGTACTGTATTTTAATATTTCTAATGTTCTTGTTTTGCATTTATTGTATTTAGAAACTACTAAAATGTTTGATGATGATCAAACTCATTTTGATGCACAAGATCAAAATGTTACACTTTTGTCTCCAAACATGCAAGGTAAATTGTAATATTTAATTTTGCATGTTTTATTAAGTTACTACATTTTAGAATTTACAAGGCCTAACCGTATAAAGGCTTCTAAAAAAAATTTATTTTCATCTTGTAGGTAATATATGTTCTAAGAACATTCCACTTGGAATGAGGCCATCAATACCACCCACACATTCAGTGCAAATAAAAAGAAGAACTGCAAGCAAGAATATAAGGTTTCCTATAGAATCAGCTAGAATAGTTCATCCTGCAACAACAAAATTCCCTGGACTCTCACTAGGAGGTGTTTTAATTGTAACGACCTGACAACTTTTCAACAAAATCACCCTTGACAAGGATTATTTGGGGTTCGATATTGGCGATGATGATCAAGGGAAACTATTTTGACACTCATGATATGATTCAATCTACTTTGCCTCAACCACAACAACAAAAAAATGTGCATGATGTATTGGACAGTGACTCTCCTCCTCCTCCATCAAACACTCCACAGACAGATGATGAAAAGACACATTTTATACTATAAAATGTGGTTTCAGATAGTATGGGGGGAATTAATTCAATAGGTTGTCATGTTTGATGTGGATTTGGTGTGGTCTTGGGAGAGGAGACAAAAGAATTGATAAAATAAATAAATACAAGATACCATAATCACGCTCAAAGGCATTCATTGTTCACTATCGTTGAGAACCAACTGGAAAGGAAAGACTTTTTTATAAATAAATCTCATTCAGGGACAATTTTATATGCTAATAATTACAAAAATTAAATTATAGACATAATGTTAAACGGGTTGGAGAATCTGAATGCTTAAGCATAGGCTTACTACGACAAATGGGAAAAAGACAAGAAAAATGTTTTAATAGAAAATGCTGAAAAAGAAAACACTATGCTGAGTGGGCTTTATGTTTTACATGCAAAATCCTAATATTATAAGCATTGCAATATAATTGTTTAACATATTAAATAAACTAAAATTTGTTATTTCTGTTTTGTAGGAAAAATATGAAAATTTAAAGAAATAAGCAACTGTTATTGAAGCATAATTAAAGAATGCCAGCAAAAGCTTGAATTCATTATTACAGTTAAAGGTATAAATGATAGTAATAAATAAACAAAATAATACATTGAGAAGAATGATAAAGTAGCATAAGATGGATCTAGAAATCTTACTGAAAGAAAAGACAGATGCAAATGCAACACTTTTGATAGCAGGAGATGTAGTGAGGGAGGAACTGACTATTCTTGAAAATATCAATACCGTTGCATGAGATTTGTAGGCATCATGAGTTATAATAGATAGCTCTTTACAAACATAGAAGATTCCTCCACCTATAATGCAAGAAAAAGATCAAGCTTCTCCTGCTACATAAAAAATTCAATATGTTAGTGAAGTTCACCATGTGACAGGTGTGTTGTCATAATTATGACATTGGCGTAGGAATTAAAAGATAGTCTCCAGCCAATTTTTTTAATTTTTTATTCTGTGAGGCAGACGTAAGGACAACTATGATTCAAAATCATAGGCAAAAAAGAGGATGACCTCGTAATGTTTCCTTATATGACAGAACTTGTCCGAAAGATTTGACAATATGTTAGTAATGTTCACCATGTGACAAGTGTGTTGTCACAATTTCAACACTGCCGTAGGAATTAAAAGATAGTGGCCAACCAATTTTATTTGTTTTTATTCCGTGAGGTAGACATAATGACAACTATGATTATGAATCATAGAAAGAAAAGAGGATGACCTCATAATGTGTCCTTATATGATAGAACTTGTCCAGAATCTTTGAAAATGTATTGACAACCCCCTTTTTGTAATTGTATTGGCCAAAAATGCTTTATGAATTTGTACTTTTCTTCATAAAGTAATCCACCACTTGAGAAAACCATTAAATAGTACTTTAGGAATTGGAATTATAACGATAATGTTTTAACAGTACATAATACAAATGCTGTTTTTTGTCCCTTTGTCTATACGTAAATGTTGCTTAAATTTACTTGATTTTTTTTATTAAAAAATAATTTACATTTTTTATTTCTTGCAAATGTAAAATAAATCAATTAATAGATATAAAAGACATATATTTTCTAATTTCATTTTAAAAAATAAATATAAAAAACAAATATTTAATATTGCATTTATTGAGAGTTACAATCTCTGTATGAAAGACATCAATAGTTATAATTCATTACATTAAATAATTGTAATGAAATCTATGTGAATTGAAAGATTCATGGATCAACACATTCATTTGTGTCTTGGAAATCAATTGTAGCATGATCTTTGGATGTGTCTCCATCACATGGGTCAGGCAAAATGTTACTAACTCCTCTTCTTTCTGCTAGTGAATTCCATAACGCGAGTGCTCTATCATAAGGGGAAGACTCCACTAAGTAATGTGATACATACAACCTCAGAAAACTTTCTAGATTCCTGTCCAATCTGTTTTGAACTTTCAATTTTAAAAAGGATAGTGCATTGAATACTCTCTCATTTTCCACACAACCCAGAATCATAGTTTAACAGAGTACATAGAAGTTAATATACTCACTCAAATCTTCACTTAGAATACTATGGAACAAATATCATTCCAAATCCTTTTGATGGCACCATAATCCTATGGGTTTCGTAGAAGATGAACTTGTCTTATCATAGTATTAGCAAAATCCATTGACTGGGAACTAAGTATTTTTCTTTTTAAAATACATGCAAGAAAAAATCCCTTTATCTCTTCAGTATTAGAGAAATGGTTAGTTAGAACACCCATGTTTTTGACAAATAAAGGATTGAAATATGTATAAGGATTTCCCCCCAACAAATTCCAAAAATTTGGGTTTATAACTCCAATTTCTTCAAGAATTTTATCATTTTTGAATCTTTCCCGTATCTCTTTAGCTAACGATTCAAAGATCTTTCTCAACTTATTCCTTCTTTCCATTAATACTGCATCATATAAAATCCCTTTCACTTTTACTTCTTCTCTTTCTGAGATAGCCATATCAACTCTTTTTTGGAATGTATGAAGTGGAATCTCCTTTCCATGTGTTGTAATAAACAGATGATCATGTATATTATATTTTAAAAAGCACCTGGGATTTTTCAAATCTGTCAATGCATTCCAGTTTTCAAAATCAGCACTTCAAAAACGCGCATCAAAAACATATAAACTTTCTGAGACTCTCAGCACACAAGTCTTCTAAGTCTTATGAAGTATGTTATGTAGAAAGAAAGATCTTGTGTATGCTTCACTAAGATATTAAGCTCCCTCAACATGGGAAAAATACCGCAGAGTGTGATTAAATTTTCTATGTCTGTTAGACGGCACAATACAACTTTAGCTTTATCTACATCCTTGCAGTATTTATATATAAACCCTGTCAAAGAAGGATATTCATCAAATATTCTAGAGGTAGGTTCATACATAAATATCCATCTAGTATCTACATCTTCGAGAAGATTTTTTCCATCTGTCAATCCAATTGTAATTTTTTGAAATTCCAAAAATCTCTTTGGACTACTAGAATAACAAACATGCAACTCACATATCAATTCCTCACAATCTAGCTACATTTTAAAATGTGCTCACAATTTTATAATATAGATCCATTAAATGGGCCATACAATCGACAAAAACCATATACGGGGCAATAATTGTTTGAATTCTAACGCAGAGACCATTTCTGGTTCCCTACATTACAACTGCACCATTGGTTCTTGACAAAAACTATTTTTTTTGCAATGGCAAAGTCATCCATTCTAGCAACATCCTTTAGATTTGAGACCACCAATTTATAAATATTTTTAGAATTACAATTCTGAATCATTTTATGAATTGCTAAGAGGTGTGGAGTTCTTATTTCATTAGGAAATGTATAAACATGAAAAGAAATTCATGAAGTATTATCAACTGCAGTAACCTCATCTATTGAAAGGGAAATATAGTTAGCCTTTTGAACACATAGTTTCAGATCCTCCTTTTCTAGTAGAGATATACATTTTGCAATTTCCCAGCCACTTGTATCTAAAAAATGAGATTAAGCAACATTATGTCAACCAATAACTTGATACATAATTTTATTTTCTTTGAAATCTAGCATCGGTCTTCCCCTTTTCAATGTACGGAATATTATAGCAAACTGAATACTTTTTGCATGCATTTCTTCCTCCATAGATTTACTCAATCTTGTTACTATGGTCCCACATTTTTCATTCACATATTTCATACATTTTTTTTCATTTTTATATTCTTCTACGTATTTGACATGTAAACAATCTTTTGCATCTTTCCCTTTATATGTTATGACTATGCTGCCATCCTTTTCCTTTTGGGAAATGTATATTTTCCCATAATACTTTTCAATTGTGTCTCAGTTTGAGCTGTATCATGTGATACTTCCCCTATTTCCAACCCCAGATTTCACATCAATATTATGTTGGAACATCATTGCAATTTTTAGTGTACACACGTTCAATAAATAGATATTTTGCAACCCATTTGGACTGGAATTTCCTTCCTATTGTCTAGTTTTCCCTCTTTCTTTTGACATAGTTTTTTTTATTTGGGTTCAACTTCTTCATCTGGGCTCTTAGTAGGAATATCTTGATTCTCATGTATCCTTTTTCTCAAAATAGACCTTGGAATAGAAGTTTCCTCTGCTAATGTATCATGAGAATTCGATGAATTTTCTTGTTCTTCTATGTCATCAAGGGACATAATATTTTTCCGCAACATATAATGGATCATCGATATATTTAAATTGATTATTTTGTGAAGGGATTTCTAAAACATCTGCATATAATTCTATAAAATTGTTACAAATATAGTATTAATTTTATGTATAGCTAAATTTTTACACAGTACAAAGAGTTCCAAGACCAGTATGAAAAATATAATTATTAAATATTGTAAGATTAAATAACCTATAAACAACACATGTCACATACCGATATTTTCAGCTGATGCAGAAACCCCCTTCATTTTTTGTGATTTTCCTAAATAACCAATCAAAGTATTTCTTTTATCCATGGCTAAATTAGTTACCTTCTTATCCTAATTTCTAGTATTCATGACTTCTTAGGGATGGATCTTATGTTCAAAGGCTCTAAGATTGGACAATTTAGGGTTAGACGGTAGTGGTTACATGGTAAAGGGTTGGATAGAAAAGGCTTGGAAAACTTTGTGGTTAGATGGAAAAGGTGTGGATGATTGAGTGATTGGAATGCTCTCGGCTAAGGGGTTGGAGAGATAAGGGGTTTTCCAGATGAGGAGTTGGATGGATGAGGTGTTAGATGGAAGAGTGGTTGGACGAATGAGGGGTTGGATGGATGAGAGGTTGGATGGATAAGGAGTTTGATGGATGAGGGGTTGGATAGATGAGGGGATGGACGACTCAGGGTTGGATGGCTCAGGGTTGGATGGTTCAGGATTGGATAGCTCAGGGTTGGACGGGTTAGGGTTTAAATGAGTTAGTCCCTAGGGGTTAGATGGATCAGGGTTGGACGGCTCAGGTGTTAGATGGCTTAGGGTTAGACGACTCTGAGTTTGATGGATGAGAGGTTTATTATGCTTACTTTGGCAAATATGCACATGAAATGATTCGAAATGCTGGCAAATTATATTTATAAGATCTCATATATGTGTAAAATCTAGGTGAAATGAAGAGAATAAGGGACATGTCGGTCGAATATTTCAGTGAATAAGTTGGCTACAAATCATAGAATATTCACCAATTTTAATTTCCATAATCCTCGATTTTTGTGAGACTACGAAAATTTTCCACTAAAAATTTCCCTGTGGAGAATTCATTCCAATTTATAGCATTGCAAATTATCTTCTCATCTATCCCCCACATGACCTTTTAAGTTCCTATTCCACTTGTGAATTTTCATCTTCCTTAGAAGTGAGGGAATAAGTACCCTTTTTATAAGTGAAAAGGTACTTTTATAAGGAAACATTAGAGTTTCACACAAGTGAAAAAGACAAAATACCATGATCATACATAATAAAGGATTGGAAAGGGGGGAAAAAGAGGAGAAAAAATGAAGATAAGGGAGTAAAGATGCTCCTAAGAATAGATAAAGGGGCATCCACCCTTGATGGAGATCATGTTCGATGATAATGAATATGAAATATAGATATATGATGACCCTAAACTATGATGCTTTGTTGATGAATATTGATCCTTCAGAATCTTTACCCCTTCGAGACCTCTCTAGAATGATGCATCTTTTATAGCACATTTGCACTCATTTAGAAGGGAAGTTATGAAAAATTAACCACTGGATACAATTAAGGATTCCCTCCCTCTCTTTAATAAACATTCTAACCTTTGTAAACCTATAATGCTTCCAAACTACCAATTTCTTGATGCAACTTGAGGCCATTGTCTACACAATTATATAAAATGATCCTGACCCTTGGGAAATTGAGTGACCAATGAGATGAAGTGAAGAAATTTTTTAACATGAGAAGAATAAATGTGGAATATTGTATGGAAGATGATTCTATCCTTTGATCAACCCATATGATGAAGTGAGAAGCACATCAACACTAAAATTCTCCATCATGACTAAAATTGGGGACTGAGAGAGCTCATATTGAGCTTGAGACACAATGCCCCTGCCCATCTTTTTTAGGCATGAATCTTTCATCCGTGAAGATTGGAATTAGTGAAACATATAGAGGAGGAAGAAACATGACCATATTTATCATTTTCTAGACACTTACTATTTTTATTAAGTTCTTCCTGGGTGGCTAGTTTTAATAGTTTTGTCTAACTATTACATTTGAGTGATTTCGTCTTAGGGGGATGAATTGAATGCATTTATTGCATTATTTATTCAGAACTAATATTTGTATTAAGTGGATTTAATGTGAATTTACTTTAAATATACATAGGCCCCAACAATGTGTCAGTTTAGAGTGAAAATGGTTTCAAAAAATTCTATGTCACACAGGGATGCTTTGCTCTAATTTTTGGTGGTTTCTCTCGTCTAGATATTTGTGAAAATGAAAAGTAAACTTACAGGTCTATACCTTAATCCTCATGCATGGGAGATTGTAAAAATTAACACTCATCCATATCTTTAAGAACATTCAATTTCGTTGGGAAAGAAAATTCTCAAAATAAAGCTGATTTTCTTGTAGATCACATGCTTTGATTTTGAGGTAATTTGGATCGTTGCAACTCCATAGATCTGATGAGATACTTTCAATGTATAGAAAATTTAGGAGAGTGTAAAATAATAAATGAGATCATTAATGAGGTAATTTAAACAATATTCTTGAATTCATTCTCATGGGGAAGCCACATTCTGAATTTCAGAGCCATAGGATGCGGGGTTTACAAATAATGAGAAACATTTGTGTATTTATCAATGGAGGTTTCAGAAAAAATTGGCAGAATAATATCTTACTAGGAGAAATGGGAATATTAAAATTTTAAAATGTGTTTGAAAATAAATAATTATGAGTGTTATACTCACCCCCTTCATAAACTTAGCTAACTCATGTTTTAACACACCCTACTTAATTCGGGTTATATAAGACCCAAGGATGGGATTACAATTTTATAAATGGGTCTTAGAACCTGTCATGTCCCTTATCAAATTTAGTAAGGGAATAGGGACATCAGGGATGTTAAAAATGCTCATAGGGTAGGAGCATCATGAAGAAGGGGCCAGAATTTGTTATGAAGGTGAGTTTAAATACTTCCCTAACAGTTCAAGTTGCAACTTTAAGTGACACAACTCTTCCTCCTCCTTAGTGGTGCACTCTTATGTCAACTATGTACCCTTAGAAAATTTAAAAGAGGTACATCACTCCTTTCTAAGTGCAGAAATGATTATCTCATCATAAAAAAGAGGCTAGAAATTAAAAGTGAGTTGAAAACACTTTCTAACACCCTAAGTTGCCACTTAAAAGACGTAAATTTTAATTCTCAATATCTCTACTTGGCAGTAAACCTTAGTGTACCTTATGTCACATTTTAATTTTTTCAAAGGTATAAATGGATATCATGGGTCTCCAAATGTGCATTTCCCATTTTTTGAAGTTTGGTGTCATTTCCCGCATGCTAAAAATAGCTTGTTGGAGTGCGTTTCTGCCCCGATAGCTTCTATTGGTTTTTCCTAGGCCAATATTATATTTTTTTAGTGAAAAAAACACATTAATTCTAGTGACACCATTTTTTTAGAACTAGATTCTTCCTTCTCTTTGAAATTTAACTTGTTTTTTAATCCTGGTTAGGGCGGTTCATGGAAGGTCAAACTACCACCTAAGAAAAGTCTTTCTTTCATCGAAATAAACATATGTTACATGTATAGGGTCCCATTTAATATATTTAATCCTTTAAACAATCTTATAAATCTCTTTTGAACTCCTAGATTCATTAGAACTTGAATCTTCATAAGGATCAAAGGTGTTTATCTGCACTGCTGAGCCAATATATGAAAATCTGCTCCTCAGAATTCCTTGAAACATTTTTTCACAATGAAGTAGACACTATTATATTTTCAATTCATATTTTATGACCTTACAATACCTCTAAATATTCCCAAACTATTTGAAAGTTGTAAATTTTATATTAAGTAAAAAATAATCCCCATCACCTACTCAATATAGCCCAGTTTTGGAGAAGATTTTCTTAAGGTTCCAAATATTTCTTAAACTTTACTAAATAACTTCATTACATATTGTGGCTCCTCTTCACAACTCCCAAGTGGGTTTTTCCTTAACTTTCACCTTCCAAGGGGTGTCCACCAATGTGAAAAAAGCTTAAAATAGGCCTTTTTGGGCCTCTAAGATTAAATATTTATTAATGGTTCGGAATGAATGCATGAATCACCTCCCTACACGTGAAAAAAACTTAAAATATAAAATTATCATATTTATCATGACCATTAACATGTTTACATTATCCAAGAAAGGGATTTTACAATGTGGGCTAGGTTGTCTTGAAAATTTTATTGAATTTTTCATGATAACACCCCCTTAATGAGGTTAAATAATTCATGTTTATATATATGTTTCCTTCACTTAAGGTTCATCATTGACAAGAAAAAATATGAATAAGGGTGATAGCATAAGACAAGGAATAAGTAACATCTCAAAAGTTGGAAAAAGAGAGAAATGGGACATAAGTGCTCAAAGGGGACAAACACACCCTAATTATCCTATCTCTTACGGGTGGTTATTTATAGGATACCCAAAAGGATAAATAGTGAAATAAAATAATCTAGGATTTCATCAGGTATATAAAACAATAACCAATAAAGAAGAAAAGGATAAAAGCAATGTCACATCAAAGTAAAGGGTTATTAATGAGTAATTATCTTGCTTAGGAATTGTGCATATAAATGACATATTTAGAGGCTAGATGTACATAGTAATTGTGTGATCTAGTGACTACATGTACCACCCACAAATCACCATCTTGAGTGTGAAAATCATAACTTAGCGCCAAAGAAAAGATAGCTCCTCACCTCAAATTTAGAATACATAACATACACATTACCCTGGACTAGTGAAGGATAACAAGAAGGGCATGTGACTTATTTCCACCATGTGGATGATGAAGAGAGAAAACCCCCTCACAAAGGAAGAGAGGAATACCTACCATGGGAGATGATGTAGTGGTGTCTAGAGATTGGTAGCATAGAATGTTGTTGAGGACGATATGGAAGAAATCAAATCTTGTTCAAGGGGAAGTCCACTAGTGGAAGAGAATTTCCTATAAATGTTGGATTTCCAAAGAAAAAATTTCATCTTGCACCTGGCTAAGCATATATGTAGAGGATATGATACAAATTTTATCTTTAATCAAGAGTTCCAATAAAATATTTTTTGTGATAAAGATATTTTAATTGTGATATTTCCACAATTGAAACAGAATAACAACATAGAAAAATTTCATATGAAAAATAATCGAATTAATCAATTTAACACGGACTCCAAAGAAAATTAAGCACCATAAAAATGTTTCTTTGTACTAAGGTTAGAAGAGGTCACGGATCTAATTCCAGGAAGACTAGAGTCGAGGGATAAACTAGAAGGTATGATTTATATACTCAACATACACATAGGAAGGACACTACATAGAGAGGAAAAAATGATGGATCTACTCATTGAGGAGAAAAACTTGTAGGTAAGGGACCATAAAAAATGGGATAACTTAGGTACTAATTTAACATACAAAATTTAGTTAAGTCAAAATAATTAATTATGGGGAGAATATATTAAATCCCAATAATAAATTAAATTTCCCAATATAAGGGGAAAATGGATCTAAGTTTTGATAAAGAAACCATGAAGAATATCCTCATAAATTATTGTCATAATTACATTTCCAATATTTCCACCAATATCGTGCAAGTTGGAGTTTGAGCTTATGAAATATTACATCTTGCATGAGCTCTTGTATGGGAGTAAATGAAGGAATATAGGAAGGAATAATGTAAAGATATTTTCAAAATAATGTCTAAGGAATCTAATCCTTGGATGAAACTAGTTTACAAAAAGTATGGGATTCTCCATATTTAGTTACAAAATAGTTTAAAAGATTTGATGTCAGGATCATCCACTTACAGGGTGGAAGAAAACAAAGTAATGGGTGACCACTAGAGATTTTGATCATAAAATTATAGACTAGTTCATTATGTTAGTTATATTAATTAGTGTTTCATGGATTATAATAAGTTTACATAGTTAGTATTGTTGGTACGAGTAACCTCTAAATGTAATATGGTTTTTAAGTGAAGTTATTAAATCAAATTCAGGTATATAGGAGTTTGTGGAGAGTTTTTAGGATCATCAACATAGGATTTCTAAATCTATATATGTGTTATGTATTCATTCGTAATAAATAAGAAAGTTGTTGATTATTGTGTAAACCCTCTCCTACCATTTCATTTGGCATCAGAGTGAGATGATCATCCGATGGATCTGTGACTTGTTTGGAGGGGCAGCAACTGATGCCATTTATTCTCTTTGAATTATGTGTAGTGTAGTTTGAAGGATTGCATTTTTTAAAAACAAATTGAGGATATTCCTACAAATTGAGTACATAACATTTCACTCTAGTTTTATATATTCCTCTCTGATCAGTGTAATGTTATTATTATGTACCGATGATCTTCTTATGCCTCTGGAGAAAGCATGTTACAAGATTGAAGACGTGATAAATTTGTAGTAGAATTTTTTTTCATATTTTTTCATTGTGGAATTCTGCCTAAACCATCGACACAATAAATTTGTTCATAAGGGACTAAGTTATGGATGATATTCCGCAATTTGAAAATCAAATACCTATTTCTATTTTAAAGGACATCCTTCAAATGCAGATGGGTTCTGTAGATGTCGCTAACATAAAGTTGGACCGCATAATGGAATGGATATTGACAGGAAAGACTAAGCAAAACAATTTTGAGTGGTAATTTGAGCATCACTACGACAAACATTGTCATGTGCTGGAAGTAGTCTACCATGGCATGGTGGCGAAGATCTCCAGTGCTACAAAGAAGAAGAAAGAAAATTATTTCCCCAGTCTTACATGTCCATTCTCATATTTTTACGTGTTGCCACCAATCTAGAATCCAATCCAAATCTCACATTTCCCTCAGTTTTCCAAATTTGCAAGTGGTTTCAGTTCTATGGTGCACCTTTTCCTATGTTCACATTAAGCAGGTGATATGAGTAAATAATGTTCATACTAAGGGGGTGAATTTTATGCATATCGTTAGTGTAAACATTATTTGTAATTAATATTTTTGTGTGCAATATAGTGTATTATTATATTATGAATTGTAGAGAAATAACTCATAATTATAATAACTGTTATAAAAAAATTAAAAATTAAAATAAACAAATAAACAAAAAATTCTTACGGACGTTTTTTTAGTGTTACCCGACATCCTAACAACCATTATGCCTCAAAGCTAGATCCAGCTAAGTTAGCAGAAAACTTACTGGAGGTCAAAGGAAACGGAGGATGGAGGGCGATCATCACCTCTCATCAGCCACCAATGACGGTGTCGCTTATAGATTTGGTGGCATTATTTTATACTATTTTAGTTGTTTTCTTTATTTGGCATGTGAAAAAATAAAACATAGTTTTCATTCCCTGTTAAAGATTGAAATGATGAGGATGTTCACTTTTGGTGCTGAGAAAAGTTGTATTGTTGGGAAGATAAATTGAAGTGATCTTCTGACTTCAGATATTCTTCAATTGTCTTACTATTGTATACATCTCCTCCCCAAGTAAATATAGACAAACAGAGGAATATGGAAATCAAATAAACTCAAAACCTAACATTTATTTGTACCACTAGTCGTGCCCCTGGCGTAGATTAGAAGGCACCGACATGGAAACATTTGCACCCCTGGTGTAGATTAGAAGGTTCCGACATGGAAAAAGTCACACCCCTAGTGCAGATTAGAAGGCACCGACATGGAAAAAGTCACGCCCCTAGAGCAGATTAGAAGGCACAAACATGGAAAAAGTCGTGCCCCTAGCGTAGATTAGAAGGCATCGACATGGAAAAAGTTGCACCCCTAGCACATATTAGAAGGCACTGACATGGAAAAAGTCACGCACCTGGCACAAATTAGAAGGTGCCGACATGGAAAAAGTTGCACCCCTAGCGCAAATTAGAAGGCATCGACATGGAAAAAGTCACACCCCTAGCGCAGCTTAGAAGGCACCGACATGGAAAAAGTTGCACCCTTGTCATAGATTAGAAGGCACCGACATGGAAAAAGTTATACCCCTAGCACAGATTAGAAGGCACCGACATGGAAAAAGTCACACCCCTGGCGCAGATTAGAAGCTACCAACATGGAAAAAGTCATGCCCCTGGCGCAGATTAGAAGGCACTGACATGGAAAAAGTTGTGCCCCTGGCACAGATTAGAAGGTGCCGAAAGCACATTTTCAGCGCTTATGGCACACTTAAAACTATGTTGATGTGACTATTGATGTGTCATGGTGCACCTTTAGGAGGCACAACATTTTGAGCGTTGACACCCCAAACCTGACAAGAAGAAAACCCTGACCCAAATATTCAAATGGCCATAATTTTTCATAGGGAGCTCGGATTCACGCAAGGTTGGAATTTTTGGAAAGCTTACAAGGTCCTCTATAGGACTTCATGCAATATATCTTTAATTGGGCTTCACATAAGGTTCAAATTCACACAAGGATATTTCAATTGGGTGAGAACAAGTTCTTCAAAAATGCAAAATACAGTTCACCATTTTTCAGGTTTGCTAGGGTTCTCACCTACCACCATAATGAGATAAATTAAATACAACCTGGAGGTGGTTGGGGTAGATTTGGATTTCCTTTCTCTTCTGTCTCTGATTCTTCCTATAAATTGTAAGGAGGGGCTTCTTTCAAAAGGTGGGACATTCTTGTTTTGCCCCCTCCCTTCTTCTCTTTGGCAGGTGAATTTGTGGAGTTCAAACCTCCCATCTACAACTGTAATGCAACTTTTCCTCTTGGCATTTTGTAGTGTATTGTATCAATCTTTGGAGAAAATAATGCATGTTTATGGATGATTCTCAACCCTCTCTGTGTTCATTTGCATCCTCCTGATCTTTCACTGCAAATTTGGTTATCTGTGCATGATCTTGCATTGCATTTTAATGATTTGTGTTTATTGGCAAGATAGGTGTTCTTCATTCCTCGGTGCATCACCTTTTTTACTCTAGGTTTATTTTTATGCATCTTCTTACCATGTCTCCTTAGAAATTTAGATTAGGTTTTTGAGTAAACCCTCTACATTGTTATGTGTGCATCTGAACAGAGGAATAGGAATTGGCCTTCATCCAGAGAGCTTTCCCAATTCACAAGGTCCCACACTTGGGAAAAGCTCTGTGTTATGCATTCACACTTAGAGTCTCAACCCATCGAGTTGAAGACATTCAGAGGTGTTATGATTAACCATCAACAATTTTGGTACGCCCGGTGGGACCAAGAGGTCATTCCACAAAATTTGAAGGAATTTTCAAGAAATTTTGAATTAGAAATTACAATCTTTACAGCTTTGGATTTTCTCACCTTCCATGTTGAACTCCGAAATCGATTTTAAAGGGCTTAACTTGCTCAAAACAATTCAAAATTTCACCCGTTGATAGATCGGGGGATAATCTTCAAAAGGGGATTAGTAGCTGCACAAGAAGACTTGATAAAACAATTGAGGAACTGTATCTTCCAGGCCCTTCAAATTTTAAAATTATATTTTTAATATTGTCAGGTTTGGTGTGTAACTTGGCAGAATCTAGCCTTTTGAGGCTCATTCTCTACCACATATGGTGACTCCGAAGGGATAGAATTCAGCGGTGTAGCAACAAAAGTTTCCCAGGCACATGAGAAGAATTTGAACCAGGTCTGATACTTGAGAAGAGGGGCTATTTGTCTACTTGCAACTATCACCGAGTAGAGGAAGGAGAGGAAGAGGACCACAAAGATCTCCATCTCCACCTAGCCGGACTTTGTCTACACCTCCACCTAGTAGACCTTTTATAACATCAACCAGATTTCTTAGGCCAATCATAATGGCACATCTACCACCGAATCCCTTTGTCAATTTCACATGCAGTAGTCCACTGGACCTAAATGCTTAGAATCAGGTTCCGGTTGCAGCGCTAAAGAATATCCCCTTTTTCACAGGAGAAAATCATACTACTCCTATTGACCACATCCAAGATATTGCCAATGCATGTGCCATCCATGAAATAAATGAAATGGATGTTGCAGTAAAGTTGTTGGCTTCATCTTTTAAAGGTAAAGGCTTACAGTGGTTTAGCAGCCTAATAGCAAGGTCTATTATGAATTGGAACCAACTTTGTTTAGCTCTTTGTAACCAATTTGGGGAGAGGGAAGACAATTTGTCTTAATTGGAACAACTGATGACAATCAAAAGAGCTCCTAATGAACAAATGACATATTTCAACTTTAGATTCGAATGGACATGGGACAGGACTCCAATAGCTATTAGACCAACTGCCGAAGGCACATTCCTTATTTCTTATAGGCTATAAATTCAGACATAGCCATGATGATCCAATCAATGGGAGGGACAACGTTGCCATGGTCCGATGACATAGCTATTAGAGAAGAGAACTATTTGATCCAAGCTAGAAAGCTTGCACCAAGGCAACCAATGCCTCTCTATTCGGATATGGGAAATCCTACAACCAGTCAAGCACTAGAGTTGAATCCCATTCCAACTCCTAGAAATCAAAGCAATAATGAGGCATCAATTTCTTCAAATACTTCAAAGGAATTGTAAGAGGTTATGAAACAACTACAAAACCTTGGAAATGAGCTGGTGACTATCAAAAGACAGCAAGCTCAAAGTACTAGAACGTAGCAGCCTCAAGCGCAATACCAGGCTAGGCCCCCATACCAACAAAATAAACCACCAGAACTCAGGTTGCAAATTAAAACCAAAACCAGGGACAACCTCAAGTTTTCAGGCCATTTCGACCGTATGATCCAAGTGCAATGACATCCTCGAGAGCCTTGGTTCCAACACAAAACAACATGGCACAAGAGTATGACTAGTGTTACCCTTGTAATCTACCTCACAATCAGTTAGCGTGTTTCAATGGTGCACTAAATCAAGCCTTGATGGTGCAAACCATTGGTGTGTCTCAAGAACCAAGTCAAGCAGGGAATCAACAGCAAGAAACACAACAAGAATCACCTCCAACAGAAACCACATTGGCCAATTGGAAAACGAAAGACCTCTGTGGAGTTAACAAACAACCTTTTCAAGGTGTGGTTGTCAACACACGGTCAAAGAAGAGAAGCATAAAATATGGGAAACCATCTAATCAAGTTATTTCTCAGCCCACTCCTACACAACAAGGGGTCAGTAGAGAAAATGCAGTTCCAAATGTGTAAAATCAGCCTAAGGTACTTGTTGTAGCAACACATACACCTGTTCAAGATCTAGAAAAGGTTGCGTCAAGTAAGGGACAACAAAAATAAAGATCATCCCCTTTCAACATCATCGATCAAACGAAGAAGACACATGTGAAAATTTCCATTTGGGAATCTTTGGCGATCTCAGGGAAATGAGATTTATTACAAGCTGCAATGGCTAACTAGTCTTCCTCGAATGTATCAAACCAAGGACATGAGAAAGTTCTCACTAATGTAGTGCAATTGGGTGGGGGTCAACCAAGCAAGAATTTGAAGTCTCCACCATTCTATGTTTCATTGGTTGTTAGAAACCACTTGGTACACAATTTTGCATGATAGATTAAAGGGCAAGTAGTTCAGTGATGCCAAAGCAAATAGCGGATCAAATGGGTCTAAAGTATGAGCCAGTGTTGAAAGGAGTAGTACATCTGGACAAAACAATAGTTTGAATAGCTAGGGTCATAAAAGGGTTAAGCCTAACAATAAATGCCTATCCTAATGTTACAGTTCTATAAGATGTGTCTGTGATTGACCTTCTGCCACTCTTTGCGTTGTGTCTATCAAGAGACTTCACTACACAAATCGGTGGATGTTTATCTATAGATTGGTTACACATGATTTTTAGGATGAGGTATTGGGCTAAAGAAATAATCAAGTCAGAACCAATTGCCAATTTCCATATTGAACCTCATGTGCCAAGTCCTATAAATGCAAATTGCTCAGCCTTTGATCAGGAGGAGTGTTCAAATGATCTAGAAAAAAGTACTAAGGTCATGGGAATTCCTGATTTAACTTTGGATGAATGGGAAAACAAGAGTCATGAATTTGACCCATAAAAGGAAATTGAAGAATCTGAATTGGGCATGTATTGTGTACACGAAGAAAATTCACCCATTCCTGACATCATTCAACCTGAACAAAAAGATGACAATGAAGTTTGGCAACAATATTTCAATGGTTTGAGAAGCGGACAAGGTGCTGGACGTGGTGCAATGTTGATTTCACCACAAGACATCAAATATTTTTCATCTTTTTGTTTCTAGTTTTCTTGTTCAAACAACACGGCTGAATACGAGGCATTGATTCATGGACTTCACTGGGTAAAGAAAAAGGGCATAAAGAACTTGCAGGTGTTTAGGGATAGCGAGCTAATCGTCAACCAAGTCAGGGGACAACATGCTACAAAGAATGACCTACTGAAGAACTACAAGAACAGGGTATGGGACCTCATTGAGGATTTCGAAGCTTTCAACATCATGTCCATACCCAGGAAGAAAAATTAAGCCGTCGATAGGCTCGTAGTAGTTGGATAAATGTTTGATGTGGTTGACAACATCAGAAGGGAAAAAACACAACCATATATCCATGTGATTGTGAGGCCAGCGGTTCTAGATAATAACACAAGCTGGAAGGTGTTTGAGAACGATGAACAGATTTTGAATATTTTTCAAGAAGAGGCTGAATTCTCAGCTAGGAATCAGGATAGACTAGAGCAACAGTACAGGGATCAAGTAGTGCAGCTATAGACAAACAAGCTTCGCAAGGGTTTAGTAACATTAGATTCTATCTTCAACCCTAACGATCTGTTCCGTAAGGAAAACGATAACATACAGGTCAAGAGAGAAGATTCAGAGCCAATTCCAGTTGGGGAAGGCAAAACACTTCAAATTGGTAAAGTGGCCACTGAGTAGGAGAAATCAGATTTCATACAGCTTTTCCAAGAATTTCCAGATGTCTTCGCTTGGAGCTATGAAGACTTGAGAGGATTCAATCCAAAGTTGGCAAGACATTCCAAATAATTAGATCTAGATGCTAATCCCATCAAGCAGAAGCAGAGACCAATCAACCCTCACATTGAGCCTCTAATGATGAAAAAGCTAAACAAGCTAATAGAGGGAAGCATTATATTCCCGATCAAGCACTCAAGATGGGTTACAAACTTGATTCCAATCAGCAAGAAGAGCAAAGAAATCAGGTTGTGTGTGGACTTCCAAGACCTCAACAGGGCATCTCTCAAATACCATTACCCACTTCCTTTAATGGAAAAAATATTGCAAGTTGTATCTGGTTCCGAGAGATTCTCTCCCCTAGATGGCTAATCAGGGTATAATCAGATAATGGTGAAAGAAGATGACCAGTTCAAGATGGCTTTCACCACCAAATGGGGCACATATGCCTACAAGAAGATGCCATTTGGGATATCAAATGTTGGATCCACTTTCCAAAGGGCAATGGATATAGCATTCAAGGGATTGATGAATAAAAGAGTTATGATATATCTTGACGACATCACTGTATTCTCCAAAAATGCAACAGATCACCCCTTTCATCTGAAGTAGGCATTTCAGAGGTGTAGAAGATTTGGGGTATCATTGAATCCCCAAAAATGCATATTCTTGGCTCACGAAGGAAAACTTCTAGGCCATATTGTTTCAAAGGAGGGGTTCACAATTGACCCATAAAAGAGTTGAAGCAATTCAAGCATTGCCGTTACCAAGTCGCAAGAAGGCTCTTCAAAGCTTCTTAAGAAGGATAAATTTTGTCCACAGGTTTGTTCCAAACTTTGCAGCTCTCGTAAAGCCAATAATATTGATGTTAAATAAGAGCATGGCATTTAAGTGGACATCTGAAGGTAAGGAAAGTTTTCTTGTTCAAACAACACGGCTGAATACAAGGCATTGATTCATGGACTTCATTGGGCCAAGAGAAAAGGGCATAAAGAACTTGCAGGTGTTTAGGGATAGCGAGCTAATCGTCAACCAAGTCAGGGGACAACATGCTACAAAGAATGACCTACTGAAGAACTACAAGAACAGGGTATGGGACCTCATTGAGGATTTCAAAGCTTTCAACATCATGTCCATACCCAGGAAGAAAAATGAAGCCGTGGATAGGCTCGTAGCAGTTGGATAAATGTTTGATGTGGTTGACAACATCAGAAGGGAAAAAACACAACCACATATCCATGTGATTGTGAGGCCAGCAGTTCTAGATAATAACACAAGCTGGAAGGTGTTTGAGAACGAATCAACAGATTGTGAATCTTTTTCAAGAAGAGGCTGAATTCTCAGCTAGGAATCAGGATAGACTAGAGCAACAGTACGGGGATCAAGTAGTGCAGCTGTAGACAAACAAGCTTCCCAAGGGTTTAGTAACATTAGAGTCTATCTTCAACCCTAACAATCTGTTCCGTAAGGAAAAGGATAACATACAGGTCAAGAGAGAAGATTCAGAGCCAATTCCAGTTGGGGAAGGCAAAACACTTCAAATTGGTAAAGTGGCCACTGAGTAGGAGAAATCAGATTTCATACAGCTTTGCCAAGAATTTCCAGATGTCTTCGCTTGGAGCTATGAAGACTTGAGAGGATTCAATCTAAAGTTGGCAAGACATTCCAAATAATTAGATCCAGATGCTAATCCCATCAGGCAGAAGCAGAGACCAGTCAACCCTCACATTGAGCCTCTAATGATGAAAGAGCTAAACAAGCTAATAGAGGGAAGCATTATATTCCTGATCAAGCACTCAAGATGGGTTACAAACTTGATTCCAATCAGGAAGAAGAGCAGAGAAATCAGGTTGTGTGTGGACTTCCGAGACCTCAACAGGGCATCTCTCAAAGACCATTACCCACTTCCTTTAATGGAACAAATATTGCAAGTTGTATCTGGTTCCGAGAGATTCTCTCTCCTAGATGGCTACTCAAGGGTATAATCAGATAATGGTGAAAGAAGATGACCAGTTCAAGATGGCTTTCACCACCAAATGGGGCACATATGCCTACAAGAAGATGCCATTTGGGATATCAAATGCTGGAGCCACTTTCCAAAGGGCAATGGATATAGCATTCAAGGGATTGATGAATAAAAGAGTTCTGATATATCTTGACGACATCACTGTATTCTCCAAAAATGCAGCGGATCACCCCTTTCATCTGAAGTAGGTATTTCAGAGGTGTAGAAGATTTGGGGTATCATTGAATCCCAAAAAATGCATATTCTTGGCTCACGAAGGAAAACTTCTAGGCCATATTGTTTCAAAGGAGGGGTTCACAATTGACCCAGAAAGAGTTGAAGCAATTCAAGTCGTTGCCATTTCCAAGTCACAAGAAGGCTCTTCAAAGCTTCTTAAGAAGGATAAATTTTTGTCCGCAGGTTTGTTCCAAACTTTGCAGCTCTCGTAAAGCCAATAATGTTGATGTTAAAGAAGAGCATGGCATTTAAGTGGACATCTGAAGGTAAGGAAAGTTTTAAGGCAATAAAAGATGCTATATCTCAAGCTCTGACTCTCATCAATCCAGACTTCTCCAAGGACTTCATGCTATATGCCTTCGGTGGTGGAGACACAATTTCTGTAATTCTGGTACAGCAAAACAAAGTTGGATTAGAACAACTAGTTTTTTTCTTCAGTCAAGGCTTGGAGGAATACGAAACTAGGTACTCTTTCATTGAAAAGCATGTCCTTGCAGTGATCAGGAGCTTAAATAAATTCAAGCACCTAGTCTCAAACTACAAGATCCAATTATTGGTCTCTCATGCGGGAGTCAAGGACTTCCTTCTAAACAAGGATCTGAATGAGAAACGTGCAGGATGGATCACTCGTGTCATGGAATATGACATCGAAATTAAGGTCACTAAGTTGGTCCGTGGAAAGGGATTATGTGAACAACTAGTCAAGTCGTGGAAAAAAAGGACTATGTGAAGAACAGGAAAATAGCCCACTCCTTGAGTTAAAATATGATACACTTCCTATAGACAAGTATACCCTCCAGAAGCAGGTGATGAAAAAGAGACTGTCTTGGTACTACAGGATTGTCAAGAACAAGAAAATGATGATGTGCCCGCTCCTTGTTGGACTCAAAATATGGACTTAGACTATGATACACTTCCTATAGACAAGGCCTATGCCCTTCAGAAATGAGCCAAAGCAAAGAGGAGATACTTTAGATTACAAGCCATTCCATATGTGCTTGTTGATGGTGTTTTGTTCAAGAAAGACATCAATGGAGTTCTATTAAGGTGCATTGGGATAGGTCAAATTGAGAGGGTGTTCTGAGATTTTCATGATGGAGATTCCAGAGGACATTTTCCCCATGGATAACAGCTCTCAAGATAATGAAGGTAGGGTATTATTGGCCCACAGTGTTTAGTGACTGCTATACATGGATAAGAAAGTGTAAGAAATGTGCACTCTTCACAGGCACAAAAAGACTAGCAGCGCTTCCATTACACCCAATTTTGGTTGACCAACCATTTATGCAATGGGGATTGGACTTCATCGGGGTCATCAATCCAAACTCAAGCCAAGGCCACAAGTGGATTCTCATGACAACAAACTATTTCACCAAGTGGACCGAAGTAGTAGTGCTCAAAGAAGCAAATGAGTCTAACATACTAGACTTTTATGAAGGAATAGTGAAAGGTTCAATGTGCCAGCCACTATCATATCAGACAATGTATTGGCATTCATAGTTTCCAAGATTACAGAATGGGCTATTAAGAATGGAATCTATTTGAGCACCTCTTCAAATTATTACCCGCAGGGTAATGGATAGGCAGAGTCCACGAACAAGAATTTGCTAAGAATCATCAGAAGGAATCTGGATGAAAACCAAAGGGCATGGCATACCAAGCTAAAATCATCATTATGGGCTAACAGGATAATGCCAAAGAGGTCTACAAGTAATTCTCCCTACAAGTTGGTCTATGGGAAAGAGACAGTATTGCCTATATCATTAGAATTGCCAGCATTGGAGCTCATGAAGCAGTTGGAGTTGTTTGAGTTTGAACCAATGGAGGCTAGGTATGCAAAGTTGATGGAATTGGAAGAAATCAGAGAGCATGCAGTTCAGACGATTGAGAAGGATTAGGCCTTAGTAAAATGATGGTTTGATAAGAAGGCAAGAGCAAGGACCTTCCAGGAAGGGGACCTAGTTCTGAAATGGGATGCAGATCGGGAAAAAAAAGGAAGGGATTCTAAGTTTGATGCCATTTGGAGTGGCCCCTACATGGTCAAGGGATGTAAAAGTAGTAATGCCTTCCAATTTTCTACATTAAATGGAGAAGAAATATCCATTCCTGTTAACGGAATCTATCTTAAACATTGGTACTAAAAGAAAAAGGTTTACCCTTGTAAATATTAGCCTAGATTTCAATTCCTCTAAGTGTGGATGCACATTGTCTTGTTGTAGTTAGGTTTCAATTTCCCTAAGTGCTTCGGCATAGGTTTTTTTGCTCTCAGGTTGAATTTTTACAGTTCAGCGTGCTCTCGGAGAAGGAGTTGAGGTATCAGGCTCGGGATCAGATATTAGGTTGGTTTCTAGGTTATTGTTTATGACTCCATGAAAAATGGATTCATAAAAGGCCACTGATCTTCTACCTATCAGGTAGGTGATCCCGTTGAGTCGCCAAATTTTTGTATATATCTCCCCCTGGGTAACTATAGACAAATAGAAGAATATGAAAATCAAAGAAAGTAAAAACTTGACATTTATTTGCGCCACCAGTCGCGCCCCTGGTGCAGATTAGAAGGTGTCGACAAGGAAAAAGTTACACCCTTGGCACAGATTAGAAGGCGCCAACATGGAAAAAATTCGTGCCCCTGACACAGATTAGAAGGCACTGACATGGAAAAAATCGCATCCCTAGCGCAAATTAGAAAGTGCTGACATGGAAAATGTCACACCCCTGGTGTAGATTACAAGGCACCAACATGGAAATTTTTACGCCCTTGGCACAGATTAGAACGCTCTGACATGGAAAAATTCACACCCCCCCTGACGCAGATTAGAAGGTGCTGACGTGGAAAAAGTCACATCCCTGGTGCAGATTCGAAGGCACTGACATGGAAAAATTTATGCCCCTGGCTCATATTAGAAGGAATCGACATGGAAAAATTCACAACCCTTGGCACAGATTAGAAGGTGCTGACATGGAAAAATTTGCACCTCTGGTGCAGATAAGGAAATGACATGGAAAAATTTGTGCCCCTGGCATAGATTAGAAGGCACCGACATGGAAAAAGTTGTGCCCTTAACGCAAATTAAAAGGTGCCGACACCACATTTTCAGCACCTATGGCACACTTAAAAGTATGTTTACATGAGGATGAATGCACCAAGGCGCACCTTTAGGAGGTGCAACATTTTGAGCGTTGACACCCCGAACCTGACAGGAAGCAAACCCTGACCCAAATATTCAAATGGCCATAACTTTTCACAGGGAGCTTGGATTCACGCAAGGTTGGACTTTTCGGAAAGCTTACAAGGTCCTCTATTGGACTTCATGAAAGATATATTTAATTTTCTTCACACAAGGTTGTACTTCACGTAAGGATATCCTTAATTGGGTGAGAACAAGTTCTTCAAAAATGCAAAATACAGTTCACCATTTTTTGGGTTTGCTAGGGTTCTCACCTACTGCCATAATGAGATAAATTAAATACAACCTGGAGGTGGTTGGGGTAGATTTGGATTTCCTTTCTCTTCCCTCTCTCATTCTTCCTATAAATTGTAAGGAGGGGCTTCATTTGAAAGGTGGGACATTCTTGTTTTGCCCCCTCCCTTCTTCTCTTTGGTAGGTGAATTTGTGGAGTTCAAACCTCCCATCTAAAACTGTAATGCAACTTTCCATCCTGGCATTTTGTAGTGTATTGTATCAATCTTTGGAGAAAATAATTCATGTCTGTGGATGATTCTCAACCCTCTCTGTGTTCATTTGTATCCTCCTGATCTTTCACTGCAAATTTTGTTATATGTGCATGATCTTGCATTACATTTTAATGGTTTGTGTTTATTGGAAAGACAGGTGTTCTTCATTCCTTGGTGCATCACCTTTGTTATTCTAGGCTAATTTTTATGCATCTTCTTACCCTGTCTCCTTGGCAAGTTGATTAGGTTTTTGAGTAAACCATCTGCATTTTTATGTGTGCATCTGAACAGAGGAATAGGAACCGGCCTTCATCCGGAGAGCTTTCCTGATTCACAAGGTCCCACACTTGGGAAGAGCTCCATGTTATGCAATCGCACTGAGAGTCTCAACCCATCGAGTTGAAGACATTCAAGGGTGTTGTGATTCACCATCAACACTTACTTCTAACATCAATCGGTCAGTGAAATCTAACATTCATTGGAAATGAAAATGAGAACTATTGAGTTCGCGTATGTAGGTGAATCGGTGGAAGTGTGATCATCCAGTATGGGATTCACTGTGGTGAAGAAGATTGGTCATGTGTAGCAAGATCCAAGCTAGTAGTATGCAGACCTAAAAGTATGCAGAGGCATACAATTATGTCTCTATTTTTTCAGATGTGGTTTCTTCCCATGTTTTCAGTAAGAGGGGGAATGTTAGGAATATTAATTAGTGATTTATGGATTATAATAAGTTTATATAGTTAGTATTGTTGGTATGGGTAAACTCTAAACATAATATGGTTTGTAAGTGAAGTTTTTAAAACAACTTCATGTATATAGGAGTTTGTGGAGAATTTTTAGGATCTTCAAAATATGATTTCCAAATCTATATATGTGTTATGTATTCATTCGTAATAAATAATAAAGTTTTATTATTATTTTATTACCATTTTACATTAACCATCACCAATCCTCTTTAGGCATTGTTTAACAAATTCATAGGTTGTAAAAATTGTTTTCACTACAAAATATCCTTGTATTTTGAATGTAACAATGGTGGCTAACAATATAAAGAAAACCATAATTATTCTAGTAATTTTTTCCATAGGGAACTTGATAGAGAAAGAAGACAAATGCAAAAATGTTTGAATATTTATTGAATGAGAAATCAATCCAATATATACAAGAAGAAATGTTTCAAGAGGGAGAAATTGTCTCATGGGAGGATGCCATGAAGGCATATCATAACCGACTAGGTGGTCATTTAAACAATGCATTAGTTTTCTAACATCCCCCCTTAATACATTGTTTTTAAACATCATATTTCCATATAGTGGATGCAACCCTTATTTCAAACACAGTAAAAACATATTAAACTCTCAATGTAGCTTGCTCACCTTTGAGGTGGCATGCCATCTTTTTGGCTTCATGGTCTTGGTAACACTTTGATTTTTTCTTACAAGATTATCAAAAACCTAGAATTTACAGGATTACATCTATCTGCTAACACCTTCAGTGGTTTCTTGGATTACCGTGAACACCTATGAATTTTTTATGCCAGTTTACCATGAACCTGGAGGTGACAAGAAGTATCAACTATACAATTTGTTGGTTTCTCATATTTCTACAAACCCTTTTCCAAGAACCAAGTGCTATTTTAGTTATTTTTATCCACACAATTTTCTACATTAGGAGGTACCAAACTATAAATAATGCTCAATATTTTATTGAAAAAACCACATTGTACACAATAAAACTACACCAAGCACAATTAAAACCAACACACTCAAAAATGTCATCATAGCAGTGATGCAACCCCGTCGTAGGTGACTTATGGAATCATGAGACGACGTCAATTATCCTCCAACCTCTAGGTATCCTTTAGCCTATAGTAACGTGGCACTAAATTTTTCACAACAATCTTCATGTGAAGTGCAAGTGACCTCATGTTAGCCAACTCTTCACTTTCTTGAGTATCTTGTGGATCTTCTACTCGAGAAACATTAGATTCACTAGAATTTGAATTTTTTTTTGAAAACATATTTTCATCGAACAAGATTGTCACATGTTGTATGCCCTTTCTTCTTTCAATAGTGTAATTTTATGTCTCTATTGTCAATATTTGAATATTTAATGTAAATTTCAAGAAAAAAAAGTGCATTCTCAATTTTGTGAAATACCTTCATATTCTATAGCAATACTTTTTTCTTTTGCGAGTAGTGTGCAATCATATCATTGAGAGATTGTTATGGCATTTTTCTAAGAGTAAATACAATATTTTTATATTTGTATGGTAGACTATTCAATATAATAAATTCAGCATCATGATCTTAAACTATATTTTTTACCTCAACAAGTTTCCTAATAAGATACCTCATATCTTCTTATATAGTTAGAGATAGTAATTCCATCATCCATTTGCCATGAATCTATATAATTGGTATTTCAAGAAAAAATGGGAATTTACCACTTTTGCATAAACACAATGTTAAGCATATCCCAAATTTCCTTGGATGATTTATCCTAAATCCACATGATGTAATTAAGAATCTAAAAGCACAAGGCCAATAATAGACTTTTCTCTGTCATCTCTTGTTTTCCACTCCAATATTGTCTTTTTTTGCATCAATGGGTTATTTCTCATAACCTAGTTTACGGTGCCCCATAAATTTTTATGCATCAATTATATTTGTATTGTAACGTTCCCCATATGAAAGTTTAAAACAAAATATTTCTCAAAATTTCCAGGCTTTTTAGCTAAGAATAGCTATTAGAGACATAGATCAATCTAATAAAAGGAAGAAAATGAGAAGCCTACCAAAATTGAAATGATTCTTGCAAACTTCCGTTGTGCCTCTGATCTCACACGTACCTTTTATAATGAATATGTAGATTATGTTATGGAGCTTTGAACCAACACAAGTCTGTTACTTTTTCCCATGCCACTTTTCTTACCATGCAAGTTCACTGCTTGTTCCCTTGGTAATTTTTTATGTTTGGTTGTAAACTAAAAGTCTTTCCAAATAGGTGCACTGACGAGTTGGCTTCCTCTTGCTTCTCACAAATTGGTCCTTCTCCAATACATATCACTAGCCATGACTCTACATGTGTTGGGCGCTAATGTCGCAAAACCTCAAACCACGCAAATACCAAGTTTGTGTCATCCGCATTTAAAATCCCGCATCCATTTGATTATAATGGAGACAACACTGAGAAGGTATCCGTTATGCTACCAGTTCTAGAGTAAGAAGACAAATGTAAAAATGTTTGATGATTTACTCAAGGATAAAAAAATATAATATATACATTGAAGAAACAGTTCAAGAAGGATAAATTACTCTCATGGTAGGATGTTGCAAAGGCATAACATAACCAACTAAGTGGTCAATTAAACAATGGATTAGTTTTCTAATAGAACTCTAGCTAAAATACAATGGAATAAGAGGAGTTTCCAATCTTCATGTTCGTTGGTCCACCGTAAAACCCATTTGGCATAAAAAGCTCTAATTTAAAGATGTATATCAATAATACTCATACCACATTTTCATATGGTTATAAACAAAAATTTATATAAATTAGGCACATAAAATAACAACTAACAGAAATAAAATAAAGATTTGGAAATAAAACATATTATTGCAAACTCAAATCAACACTTCTATGTATATATTTCTACTTCTAGTTACAAAGCTTAGACTCAATACAATCTCTCTGAATGTGTTTATATGTCCAAACGACAATACAATTATCTTTCATCTAAAATAGATGGCTTCATCTAACAATAAAACACCCAACTCTAAAAACTATGACCTAAAAATCACATTTTTTTGTGCACTACAAATCTTTTGATTTATTTTCTTTATTATTTTTACCTAAACTTAAGAACATCTAAAACTAAAATAAAAAATAAAATCATGTAAAAAAAAACTTCGTTTTCCTTTTCTAGGAGAAAAATTACTCTATTTCTAACACTCCCCCTTAATTTTGACCTTCATGCTTTTATTTTTCTAGAGTTGAGTGTGCACTTCCACATCTGACATATTCTGGATCATAAACTCCCAAAAAATTCTCAAATACTCAAAAACAAAATTTCCTAAAGCTTTCGTAAAGATATCCACAAACTAATCTTCAAATCTGCTAAAATTCAAAACAAATTTCCTTGTTGTCAACCAACTCCCTGATGAAGTGATACCTTGTGTCTATGTTCTTGCTCCTCTTGTGAAAAAAATTATATTTGTACAATGCTATTGCTAAATTTTTGTCACAAAAAATCTGTGTAGCATCTTCTTGATTCTACCTCAAATATATTAACGCTCTTCTCATGCAAACATCCTGACATGTTGCTCTTGTTGCTACTACATACTCTACTTTTTTTGAAGATAGTGTGACTATGGGCTGCTTCTTTGATGACCATGAAACTACACATGTTCCAAAGTGAAAATCATATCCAGATGTATTTTTTCTATCATCAATACTTCTGGCATTGTCACTGTCTTTATAACCTATGAGTTTGAACTCATCTGATGTTGAATACAAAATTTCATGATTCTTAGTTCCACATACATACCTCAAAATATTTTTTCGAGCTTGCTAATGTGAATCTTTTGGATATTCCATGAACCTTGAGATGAGGTTCACACCATACATAATATCTGACCTTGTGGCAGTCAAATACATGAGACTTCTAACTAGTCTTTTGAACAATGTTAGATCTACAAATGATCTGATGTCATCTTTGCTTAACTTTAAACCTACTCCAACAAGTGTTGGCTCTGGATTGCAATTCAACATGTTAAATCTCTTCAAAACATCATTAGCATACCTTTCTTGTGAAATAAAAACTACAACTTCTGATTGTTGAACGTCTATGCCCAAAAAATAATGTATGAGGCCTAGATCTATCATTTCAAATTCTTTGTTCATAGCTGATTGGAATGAATCTATAGATATATTTATTGTGATGATTAAATCATCCACATATAAAGAAACAATCAAAATTTTATCTTGCTCATTAATCTTGACGTATAAGGTAGGCTCACTGTTTCTCCTACTGAAACCATTTTGTATCAAATAAGAATCAATTCTACTATACCAATCTCCAGGTTCTTGCTTGAGACAAAAGAGTACTTTTTTCAATATGTATACCTTTCCTTCATAACATTAAATCTCATAACCTTCTTGTTGATTCGCATACACTTCTTCTTTAAGAAAACCATTCAATAATGTTGATTTTACATCCATCTAATAAATAGGCCATTTGTTTTGAGTTGTAATTTCTAAAACCATTCTTACCATGTCGAAATATGCTATAGGTGCAAATGTCTCATTGTAATCTACTCTATATTATTGTGAAAACCTCTTGCAATAAACCTTGCTTTATATTTCTTTACATTACAATTAGTAGTATATTTGGTCGTATATACCCACTTCACTCCTTTCACGTTCTTTCCTTTTGGAAGATCTACCAATTCCCATGTCTAATTCTTCTCTATGGCATCTATATCATCATCCATGGCTTGAAAAAAAAAATCATTTTCTATAGCCTCTTCAAAGTATATTGGATCTGCAGCTTGAGAAAACAATGCAAAAATTGAAAAATCATTAGTTTTATCAACATTATAAATTTCACTAAGACTTCTTGTTTTCTGTTGCAAAAGGGACTATCTGATGATGGACTATTTTATACTAAAGGAGTAGCTTCTGGTGTTCTTTGTGGTGTCATCTGGATGGTTTAAGATGACTGAAATCTTTGAGATATCCTAGATGTAGATTGAGGTGTAGCTTCTGCTACAACTTGTTTTGCATGTCCAAGATTCGAAGAAGATACAATACCTATTCTTTCATCTGCCATATCATCATGATGAATAACTATTGTTACACTAAATTTTTTATCAATACTTCAATCCCATGCCTCATTTTCAACAAACTGGACATCTTTGCTTATTATGACCTTTCTGGTAACTAGATTGAACAACCTGTAAGCTTTTGTATTCTTTGAATATCCAAAAAATATGCACTTTTCTCCTTTGTTGTCTAACTTCTTTCTTATCGTATCAGGCACATGTGAGTATACCACACAACCAAATATTATAAAATGAGAAACATTGTGTTTCCTCTTAGTCCAAGATTGTTGAGGAACCATGTTTCGAACAATTTTTGTTAGACAACTATTTACGATGTAAAAAGCAGTTGCTACTACTTCTTCCCAATACTCATTTGAAATATGCTTTTACTTTATCATACTTCTTGCCATCTCTATGATGGTTCTATTCTTTATCTCTTCCATACCATTCTATTGTGGTGTATACCTAGTAGTAAACTGCTTGTGTATATCATGATATTTGTAAAAATTTAGAAAAGCATTGGAAACATACTCACCTCCTCTGTCTGTCCTCATAAATTTTATGTAGTACCCACTTTCCTTTTCCATTAAAGTCTTGAACTATTGAAATATATCAAAAACATATAATTTTTCTATCAAAAAGTACACTGATGTCTTCCTTGTATAGTCATAATTAAATGCCATAAAATATGAACAACCTCCAATAGAATTTGTTTGCATTGGTCAACATAAATCTCAGTAAAAAATTTAAAGTGGTGCACTTGTTCTTCTTGTTTTGCCAACTGGGAAGGACTCTCTATGTTGCTTCAGCAAAATACAACCTGCACAAACTCTATCTGGTTTCTGAATCAAAGACAAAGATTTCATCATATTTTTTGTGTAATAAATTCAAACCACCAAAATTTAAATACCAAAACCTAATATGTCATAGCCATGATTCAAATTTTTCAACTGACTGAAAATCTCATTAAATCTCCTTATATCAGAACGGATCTGTAGTATGAGGTCCAGATGTGGCTGGTATAATCTTCAAAGGAAAACTTTTGTTGTTTCTCATCTTCACTTTAGCAATCATCTGGGTACTTGGAGCTTTATTCACGATCACAAATTCATTGTATTCAATGTAAACTTTGTATCCATTTTGTACCAATTTACCAATGCTCATAAGATTGTGATTCACACCTGTAACATAATAAACATCCCGCATAATCTTATGCTCCCCCTTTTTAGTTAGAATATTGATTGTTCCTTTTTCTTTTATAGTCACTCTATTATTATTCCCAAGGGTAATTTTTTTCTTTACTGACTCATCCAAATTAGAAAATAAATCTAAGTTACCTGACACGTAGTTACTTCAACCAAAATCCAAATACCACACATCATTAGGACTCTCTTGGGATGTATTACACTCAATAGGCGATGCTTCGACAATCTTTGTGCATGCAATAAAAATGGAGCATTGAGTAGAGCTTCTAACCTGATTTTGATTCTTCTTGTTCTGATCATACTAATTTTTCCTACATTCAAAATCATAGTGCCCATATCTCTTGCAATAGTGACACTACACATGCGATTTATCATTTCTCTGACCTGAAAAATATTATGATTGTACTCTTGACTATGTCCTCTTCCACTTGAGTTTGATGGACTGCTGCTATGCCCTCTAAATGAACTTCTTCCTATGCCTTTAGGGCTAAAATTTCCTCTTCCTCTTCCACGATTTCGTTATACCTGTGATGAAATTTTTTGATCTACAACTGTATGTGTTCTATTCAACCCCTGTTCATGATTTATTAGTGATGCATGCAACTCATCAATTGAAAATTGACTTAGATCCTTAGTTTCTTCAATAACAATACCAAAGGATCAAATTTTGCTGGCAAAATTCTAAGCAATATTTCAATAATCCTTTTGTCCTCAATCCTTTCACCAATAGATTTGAATTGATTGAATAAAACAACTACAAAAGTAAAGAATGATTCTAAGGAATTTGAATCTTTCGTTTACATATTTTAAAAATTTCTACGAAGTAGCTGTAGCTTGGTTGGTTTTACATTGTCTTTACCTTGATACACAACTTGGAGAGTTTCCCACTGCTATTTATGCTTTACTAGTTGCTACCACTTTGGGTAGGATGCTTTCATGCATGGCTTGATGAATGAAGAAAATAAATTTTCCATCTTTCTTTCTTAATTCCTTCAAAATTTCTTTCTCTGCTTGTGAGAGTGTGTTATATGCTGCTGCATTTGCAGGCTCTGCGTACCCATTCTCTATGGTTTCCCACACATCCTTGGATCTAAATACTGTCTTCATGGTTAATGACCAATACTCGTAATTCTTTCCTGTAAATTGTGGTGTCTGCAGACTAGATATAGAAGCCATAACCTATTGTCAATTAGAAACCTGCTGAAAATCCATGCTCTGATACCAATTTGTAGAAATTAGACACATAAAATAACATTTAACAGAAATAAAATAAAAAATTGTAAATAAAACATACTATTGCAAACTCAGATCAACACTTCTGTGCATATATTTCTTCTTCTAGTTCAAGAGCTTTAGCTCAATACAACCTTTTTGAATATGTTTGATATGCCAAAACACTTGTGATTGCCTCTAAAGATAGATGATTTCATCTAACAATAAAACACCCAACTCTTAAACATAGAACTAAAAAGCACATATTTTTATGCAATATAAAGATTTTGATTTATTTGCTTTATTAACATTTCCTAAACTTAAGAACATCTAAAACTAAACTAAAAAATAAAAGCATGTAAAAAACAAATTGTTTTTTGTTTTTAAAGGGGCAAAATTACTTTTTTTCTAGCAAAAACATCCTAGGTGACCCTGTCAAACCCTCGAACTTGTTTGGAATTAGCTGATAAAATATTATGAAATAGCTAGGATAATTTATCATTGTATGCTTTGGGGGTCCAACCTAGTACAAAGAATAATAGACATGAATTGTGGCAAGGATTTTAGTGCACCCTTTAAATTTTCCTGTAAATGACAAATGCTTGGAAACCCAATCGGTGAATTTCTTTTCCACTCGATCAATCACATGTTACCATAAATTATAGGAAGGGAGTAAAAAACAAAAGCAATTACCAAGAATTTGAACTAATTTCAACATGTTATCCATTTCTATTGATGGGCATTCATCCATTCATGTAATGGAGAATTTTTTTGATAGAAGCAGTGACTCTTCTCCCATTTAATAAAGGAACCAAACTCCGAGAAACAAATCTCCAAACTATTGGTAGCTATATAATTATATTAAAGGATGATTCTTTCTCAAGAAGAGTGAGAAAGTAATTATCAACAAAATGACCATTACGAATATCGGTATCGAATTCTGTGAAATAAATTCCATGAACTAAAAACTATCCCACTCGATCAGCTAGCAGATTAGCAAAAATATTTAGCAATGAGAACATAAAAAGGAGGAGGAAAAGGGCATCCCCGGTGGATAGACCAAAAAAGGCCAATTGATTAATACTAGCTATCATTAATGGTTAAACAAGCAAAGGCATATGTAGACAAGGTATAAATTACCTAATATCTTTGATCATAGCTGTGATGAAGGGCCATTATGCAGATGTATGATTTTTCAAATTTAAGTATCGAAAAATTTTCGTTTCGATTAAATGTGTGAGCTCACTCTGTGCCTTCCTACAAAACAATAATGTTGTCAAGGGTGAATCTACTTTTGATGAACCCTATTTTATTGGCCATACAATGATAGGAAAGATATACCGAAGATGCTTGGTGATAGTTTTGGTTAGGATTTTATATGAAACATTCGACAAAGTAATAGGGAGCTAACTAGTAAGCAATTAGGATTACCTGTTGTAAGAATAAACATGATATTTCATTTACTAATCATAGCCCCAAGTTTTTTAACGCAAGGCCTTATCAAAAACTTGTAAGAGATCCGCACCAACAAATTCCCAATTGGCTTTGTAAAGATCACAAGGAATTCCGTCAATACTAAAAGACTTGTCATTTCTCATAGTACGAACAATAGCTAAAAGATTTTCCATAGCAAGAGCAGAGCCACATTGTTTTTCATCTTGCATGGCATAAAATCAAGGAATTCCTGTGAAACATGGAATCTCCCAATCGTGTAATCTTACACCTGGAAGAAATATTAATAATGGTCAAGGAAGGTAACATAGAATTTAGAGATTTTGATGAGGTGATCATGAGCAATTTGGATGGCCTTAATCGGCTCCTTGGATTGCTTAGGTTTCAAAGATTTTAAAAATGGATTTGGAATAACGATCTTTAAATTTGAACCATTGAAAGCGAGCACAAGTTTGAGCTGCTCGGGATTCATGGGCATATCTGCAAGCGGAATCTCGTGTTTGAGATCTATAACTAACACCTACACCTAAGGATTAAAATTGAAATCCATATTAAATTGCAGAGTGACATTGGTAAATTCTCTGGAAAAGGAAACATAATCTGTTCTTCATATGTAAGCAACATGGTTTCCATGGTGGTAAAGAAAAGAGGTGGAGCAAAGAAATTTGCCATTAAACCACTTAATCGAATTTCGTGCTACCAACAAACATGGCATGAAGTTCCAAAACCTGGAAATAAGCGTAGTGGTGCCAACATGGCAAGTAGAAGAGACGTTTCCATATAAAATTGAGTGTGTGGCACCTCAAGTTAGGCATTGGTTCATGATAGATGGTAGGTGATAGGGCTATGATCGAAAAGGATATATTTCAAGTCAATGATGGCGTGCCAATCTCCATTGGTGCAAGAAATAAAAAAATGTTTCTTAGAAATCATGACACAATAAATGTATTTAAGAGCACTAAAGAATTTCTTGTCACTAGAGGTACCTTTCGAAACAAAGGTATCATGAGAAGCTCGGATCTTCTTAGGCGTATGAGTGGATGTGGTAGTACGGGAAAACTGACAAGAATGATGTAATTTTAGAGGGTGTTGTCGATGAATAGGAAGAAGGGGCTTTGCCACCTGCTAGCGGCTTGCGAGAAGCAACAGTTGTCCAATCCGCTGCTCGGTCACTCATAAGAGGAATATAAGAGGGGGATTAGATAAAGGATTTTTGTCAACCCGCTAAGGGGTAATCACGGATCCAGTTGTCAAGTGACTGGCAGCAAAAGTAAGTATTTAAAAGGTTGATATAAACCACTTCCTTCAAAAAACATGTTTCACCAACCTGCGTATCAATGCAATCTTTTAACTCTTGGGATATGTCAACTTCTATACAGATTCACTTGTATCGACATGCAAAGAAAAACTTATGTTACTCATGACATATAACACGCCCAATAGCACTAACAATCTTGTTGAGGAAAGCCCAATATGGGTTGTGGGGGGTATGAGTGTAAGAGAAATAGGGTGCCTTGTTCTTTACGCGTGTTCTTCCCACCTTGTGGCTTTTTCTTCAAAGATTATTCGGCAACAAATAAAAAAATTCAAGACTTCGTGGTGTTCTCGAATAGGATGGATTGACTACCTAAAAAGGAAGTTTCCTGCTGAAATTGGGGATAAGTTTTAAAATATTATAATTGAGAAAAGAACTATTAAAGAACAACTCTTTGAAGTCTAGGTGGTGGTTGGTGTGCAGAGTGGGACGTGTTTTAAAATATTACTATTGAAAAATGGACCGACAAAATGAGCTGTTTTTTACCATCCTAAGAAAATATTGGGACATTCTACTTAACACAATCGACTGATTTTTACCATCCTAGCATAATATTATAAAATTACACAAATAATTGTAACTGGTTTTTTTTTTTTTTTTTCTCCATTTTATTTCTACAAACGTTTCTCATCTACAGTGTCTTTTACACGAGATAATTTTGAATCGGTACAACTTTACTGATCAATCATTCATTTTCAAAGAAATGTTCAAAACTGCATACGAGTGAACAATTAAATATAATATAAGCGGCCAACTTGACTCGGTCCCCCACGCGGAAAGCAAGACTTGTATCATACATTACCACATATAAATACATACCCTCACAACCTCAATCATAACTGCACTGCTGCAGCAGAAGCAGAAGCACACACAGAAGATTGGAATTGGCAGGGTAGAGATACAATGGCCCTTCTAGTGGCTATGGCGTTCACTCTAATGGCATTGGCAGCAGCTGAGTACGATCAATATTCACCTCCTCCCTATTATTACAAATCTCCACCTCCACCATCTCCATCTCCTCCTCTTCCATATTATTACAAGTCTCCACCACCACCATATCCTTCTCCCCCACCACCGTACATCTACAAATCCCCACCTCCACCATCTCCCTCTCCTCCACCACCATACTATTACAAGTCCCCACCACCTCCATCTCCATCTCCTCCTCCACCATACTACTATAAATCTCCACCTCCGCCATCTCCATCACCGCCCCCACCGTACTACTATAAATCTCCACCTCCACCATCTCTCTCTCCTCCACCACCATACTATTACAAGTCCCCACCACCTCCATCTCCATCTCCTCCTCCTCCATACCACTATAAATCTCCACCTCCGCCATCTCATCACCCCAGCACTCCCGCCCCCACCATATATCTACAGATCCCCACCACCACCCTCTCCATCTCCTCCTCCCCCATACTACTACAAGTCTCCTCCTCCACCATCTCCTTTGCCCCCTCCACCATATTACTATAAATCACCACCTCCACCATCTCCTACTCCACCACCACCATACATCTACAAATCTCCACCTCCACCATCTCCATCTCCTCCACCACCATACATATACAAATCACCACCTCCACCATCTCCATCTCCTCCACCACCATATGTCCTATAAATCTCCACCTCCACCATCTCCCTTCCTCCACCGCCTTACTACTACAAGTCCCCCCTCCACCTCCATCCCTGTCTCCTCCTCCTCCATATTACTATAAGTCCTCCACCTCCACCTTCTCCTTCACTGCCCCCACCATATTACTATAAATCCCCACCTCCACCATCTCCATCTCCTCCACGCCATACTATTATTACAATCTCCGCCACCAACCATCCCCATCTCCACCCTCCCCCGTACTATTACAAGTCCCCTCCAACCACCCTCTCCATCCCCACCTCCTCCTTATTATTATAAATCTCCACTCGCCACCATCCCCATCACCCCCCACCATCCATATTATTACAAATCCCCTCCACACCATCTTCCCATCTTCTCCTCCTCCATATTATTATAAATCCCCCACCACCGCCTTCTCCATCTCCTCCTCCTCCATATTACTACAAATCTCCACCTCCTCCACTAGTTCAATACAAATACACTTCCCCTCCACCACCCATCTATTGATTCTCAGACTCAATCTCAAAGTGACTAATGAGAGGTCAGTTTCTATCACAAAATTGTTGCTGTTGTTTATTTCTGATGGTAAATTGTTATAATTTTTTGACAGAATCTGTAAGGCATTTTGGATCTATATTTTGTTTCTTTCACTCCCTTTATTTTATATAGAAGATCACAGCAATATGTAATAAAGATCTAAATACCTACACTTTTTCAGTGGCAGAACTGTTTCAGCGCTATGTAGCTGTGGATCTGTGCCAGGCATGAGGAATAGCAGGCACTCTATTCTATTCTACTGATTCATAATCAATAAACGTTGGACAAATATTAAGATTTTGGTCTGTAATAAGTTGAATTGCAGGCATTCTATTGATTCATAATCAAACAAATGTTGGACAAAATATTAAGATTTTGCTTTGTAATAAGAGGATCATGTAATTTGTATGAGGAAGGAGAAGCTATTATTACATGGTTTTTACTTTTATTTGCAAGACTGATTTATTAAACTTGGAAATGCTTATTCAATATTTCCTTGAGTTGTTAATGCCTTGACTTAAGTATCAAAAACCAGTGCGTGAAATTAACTGAAACGACGTTTGCTTTGCTTCAAGAGTTGATAGAGAATGGAAACGAAACATCCTGAACTCTTTTTCAGACCTGTCAATTTCCTGGCATAATTTAAATATATTCACATTCATTTGAAGATCCTGATGAAGGGGGGAAGTGGAGACAGGTGGGGGTGATGTCGGGAGATAAGTAGGGGGCTTGTGGTGGAGAGGAGCGCGGGTGGAGTGGGGGGGGAGGGGAACAAAGTGTGAGAGATAGGTTGGGGGGGGTAGGGGTTGGGAGGGTGAAGTAGTAGGGGGGGAGAGGACGAAGGGGCGACAGTGGAGTTGCGGGGGGTTAGGATGTGGGGGGGTGTTGGGATGATGATAGTAGGGGGTTTATGTATGGGAAAATTAGAGGTGGTGGAGCGGGCGGTGTGGTGGCGGGTTGTGGGAGGGTAGGGGGGGTTGGGAGGATGGTTGGAGGAGCGGTTTGAAAGGGACAAGTGAGGAATTTAAAGTAATAAATTATAGTAATTGGTTAGTTGCAGCGAGGTGCAGAAGTCATTTCCTTTCTTTGTACTCTGATCATTAAATAAACAAAATGTTGTGTTAGAACAGTGCTAAACGAAGCTCTGTTATTGCCGTTCCAAATTAGTATCGTGATGGGTTTAATCAGTCCTGCACATGTTGATAAAGAAAAACATGAATATCTCCTCACGTTACTATACACAAATTTTATTGATTTGGATCTGTGTATGCATCTGAAGCATTTTCGTTCCTCTGTGGTGTAATGGAAACTGGACTTGTGGCTTAGGGAGGGGGCTTAGAGATCTGCCAAATCATAATGTATTACAATGTTTTTTTTAGATGTTGTAGTTGGGAGTGTGTTGGTATATGCGAGGAAAATTAAAGCTAGGAGCAGATGAATATCTTACACTATCTGATGAAAAGACATAGACTATTTAGTCAAGTAATAAGACCCAAAAAGCTAAAGCGTACATTGCTTTAATAACGGACTCAGGAACATGAGGTGCTTCATTTTGTGTAATGTACAACCATATTTGTTTGGCTTCTTCTGTTTCTGATCACCTGTGCTACACACACTTAACCCTGGCAGAAGGTTTTCCCTACTCTTTATCTTTTATTTTGAGTAGTCATTGTTTTGGTTAATACTTTGAAAGTTCCCTTTTCTGCTATTCTGCTTATGTCACGACAAGATTTTCCTCTTCCACTTTGTTGTCCATTCACAATATTTTATAGTGATGGGTCGGTTCATGAAGTGTGATGATTGCTGGCACTCATTTATCAGAAAAGGACATCTAGCCAGGTTCAATCAATAATCAGTATTGAGCTGATGAGACAACAGATGTCCTATTATCTAGTTGAAGATATTTTGCCATTAAACCTGTATCTGAATGATCTGAGGGCCTCTCAGCAAATCTTTCCTGGATTTTTCAATAAGATATTTGATCCAGAAAAACTCTCTGTAATTGAGTATTGGGCTCGTTTCTAGTTTTCCTTATCCATGCAATGGGTTATGTCGATAATTATCTTGTGTACATTACAAATCCAACCTTTATATATCAGGATGCAGTAGTGGAAGATGATATCGGAGGGTTTGGCAACCTTGGTGGTGGTTGGGAATCAAGGAAAATACATTAAAACCGTTCGAATAGATGCCTCATAGAGATGTGCTCTCATGGATTGTGTTGGTAGAAAGATGCGCACAAAGTGGAGTTTTGTAGAGAAATTAGAAAGCCCGTAAATCATTTCCGGAATACCTAAAGTTGATACGGTCTCACAAAATGCGGCGATCATGGAATTAGCATACAAGGTATGGATCACTCTTCCTCTCGCTTCAAATTGAACATTTCATCATTTATTTGTTTAGCATTGGATTTTAGTATGTCGTATATTTTAAGAGAAATGCAACTTACATAGAATGATAGGGCTTATACCTTTCCCAAAAATATTTTCCTTAAACTTTTAAGAAAAAAAAAAACAATTAGGCCATAGAACCATGTGCATGGATCATAGTGTCGAATTGTTGATGGGAACCAAAACTTTAAAAAAGATCCATATCGACACAAGACATCATGAAAATTATTAACCAGGATGACTAACTCGATTAGATGCCTTAAACGAGGTGAGATTCGATACCCTTTTAACAGTTCAACCACTTTTGGTGATCTTTCCACTTTAATAAATTGTGATTAGTATTGGCTTACAAATGTTGTATCAATTTGGTGTAACTATAAAACCCCTTCATCTACCTCTAGCAATCCTATGTGAGAATTGAAACCATTTCTCATTTACGTAAAAATAATTTCATAAGTTAGAATTTTAAGTGGATGTTGGGGTCCACCAATCATCGTACAACATAAGTGTTTGATGTGTTTATGATAATTAACCCTGAAGTCACCTTTATAAATTGAACCTTGTTTGATGTAATCGAATTCCATCGAATCCATCGAGTTCTTTGTTTATAAGCAATATGTAGGAATCAATGGAATTTATGTTTGAACTTAAAATATGTGGTTTTTGGAAACCATTATGTAAGCACTTCAATTTTTTTGGTCGATTTTTTGCTAAGACATAACTTAAGCTAGAAAACATGTCTAAGAATCTCATTGGTTCTGTAAATTACTCGTAAACCCTTTTTATAGTATTACAATGTCTGTAGAGTATTATTTAATCAATTACTTTGTATGAAAAGATTTGAAATTTATAGTGTTCTCTCTCTCCTTCTCTTTCTTAAAATAAATATGAAAATTTTGTTGGTCTTGGAAATGTGAATGGATTAAAAATGCAGATGAGTTTGAAACAAAATGAAAATGGGTATGTGTTAAGAAATGGTCAAAATATTGTCAATAGAAAAGAAAATGTTTTGTAGTTTCTCTCTCTTCCCTAATCTCTTTTAAAAAAATGTAAAGGAATGTGGAAGTGTGAATGTGTGAGGAAGTTAACTCTTTTCTCTCTTATGATCTCTACCTCTCTCTGTACATTGTTTGGAATTATTTGAAATAATGAAATGTCTTGTTTTTTCTTGAGTGTAATGGTTTTCCTTACTCAGTGCTAGGACTGACGCAACATTGGTTGTAGGTACGTGAACAAAAGGAGTAGTGAAATTGATATTTGCGTCTTTTATTAGCATGTTATTTGAAGGCAATGTAATCGTTTAGAATATTTCAGTGATATTTTTATGAACAAAATGTATTATTTTTATTATTTCCATGATGAAAAGGATAGTGTTGCGTATTGGGAAAATGTACTATTTTGTGCGTAGTTGTACTTTTTTGTATTTAACGAATGTTAATCTTAGTTGTAATTGTATATTCGGTTAAGTAAATGGAGTTGATTGTATATGTACTTTAGAAAAATATATCAAATATTCCTTCTGTTAATGTCAAAATCAACATAGGAGGATGAAACTCAAACCGTGTCATTCAAAATGTTTATCGTAGCCTGAAATTTTTGATAGGATTGTGCTAGTAAAATTATTAGCAAGTAATTTAAAATGACGTGTTTTTACCTATCTATTGGTGTTGTAATGACCTAGGATATCACATAATCTTGAAATAAAAATATCAACTTACATTTGTGTACGTTTTCATATTGAGTGGAAAGTGACCGAACAAACATATAGCTAAAAATATTTACCTTTGTTGAATGTAATGACCTTCTCTAGTACACTCCAAGTTAGGCTAGCTCCAAACACCTTTCGTAGTCTTATAGACTTAGAGATATTGTATGTATTTTCTGTTCCTCCCTAGCAACCTAGTTGAGAACTTTCTCATGAGTATGAACATGTGTAAGATGCCTTAGTATGAGGCATAACGTTACTTTAGTTCCATATACGATGACATAGTGAGCTTGAAATATCATTGGTGTTTTATAGAATAGATAACATTTGAAGTGGAATGTAATGAACAGTGGGTGGGACCACAAAGATAGTTAGCTTGTGCATCAATTCACTATTAATTTTTTAATTGTCAAGGAAAATTTGTAACTTTCCCTCGTTTGGGAAAGTACCCTTTATGATATCAATCTAATCATTTTAAGTGTCATGGAGATTGCTTGCGACATATTAAATATTTCATAATATGTGAAAGTGGATGGAATTAATCCAGACGAGAACAACTGAATAAGAAAACAAAGTTTCCCATTTAAGAATCAAACCATAAAATGTGTACATGTTAAGATAATTCAAATTATCAATTGAGTGATATATTTTTACTGGAAATCAAATAAACAAAAAATATCTAATAGAACCCTTTAGAATTTATATGTTAAAGAAAAGTGAGAAAATGTATTCTTGGAATACCTCGAGTGGCACGAATGTCTTGAAAGACATGGACATTTGATTTCTCAAATTTTATCTTGTGGCAAGGTGTAGGAACCCTCGAGCACTAATAAATTAAATTTATCATGTGACCTCTCTTTATGTTATTGGACAAAGGGGATATGATGTATGATTATCAATGATTGTAATGACTTTAGAAGGCTCTTGAACGCATACAATTTTATAGCTTTTGCATTTACACCCCGTTTTTCCCTGTTAGATAAATGTGTCCCTTAGTATGTAGTAGTGGATTACCATGTGTTTCTCATATGGGGTAGTTTATCCACCATGTTGGAATGATTTTGAAGTTAGGAGATCATAAAGCCTCTCTTAAGGTTTTTGGTGAAGGAAACGCTAAAGCTTATTCATAGGAGGATTTAATTAGTTCCTTGGAAGAAACTTTAAAAGTATAGAGTTGTTGGTTTGTCTTGTTATATGCTCTAATACTTGGGATTTTAAGAGTAGTGAAATGAGTTTTTAGGTATAGGGTCACCACTCCTTTTAGACATGAATCCCTAGGTGTGTTATAGGAATTACATTTTTTCAAAACTTATGTTAATACAACACCAAAGTAACCACATAAATGTAGTTAGTAAAAAGGGTAAATAATATTGAATCTAGGATCACTCCGGAAGTAGAATTTATGGTCAAAACATGTAATTCACCCATTGTTAGTGAGATTAAATAATTAAGATCATGAAACAAAAGTAGTTTGAAATGTGAAATTCGTCACTTAAATTCAAAGAAAAATCTATATAACGGGAACACAAGTGTAATGCACCCTTCCATACACAATGTGATTGTGAAAATATGAATTCATAAGTAGTGTATGGATTGTGAATCAAGAATGATACAACTTATTTAATTAACCTTCATAATTGGTTTTACTAACTTGAAGATTAAAAGAGTATATCGTTAGTACTACACAATGCTATGAAATAAACTCCAGATAAGTTTTCTATTGATCTAGTACCCTTCCTTTCTTTCCTATAAAGTTTCCGTTATCTCTTGAAAGTGCACCCTGTAGAGAGATGGCTGCAGGTTTTCTAAGCTTGCACAAATGATCTTTCTCTTTCGTAGATACAATGGAAACACCTCAGGTCTGTGGGTATACCTATTTTGAGGTGAGTCTTTAGTATCAAGGTCAGTTCCTTATTGGTGTATCGTAAACTGATTTCTAGGAGTTTGAGAGTAAAAGATAACTATAAAATTAGTAAAACTAAGGTGATACACTAAATTTGTATGAGGGATTTGACCCAGTATATACACAACCGACTTGGGAAGGATTCTTGATGCATGAACCAATAGTTTTTCTATAGAATATCTAAGGGAAAAAAACTTGATTGTATTGAGGGAGAATCACAACAGTACTAATAAGTAAACATGCACATGAAAATTAAGTAGAAAATACTGAATTTGCAGCAGGGTAAGGTGGTTGATCAGGGAATTTGCATTTACAAGATCAATATAAATATACACAAGACTACAAAATAACTTGGAAAGGTAGAAAATACTTCACATTTAGAGGCTAAAACAGGAAAAATTTGCTTCAGTACTCCTATATCTAAAAATTCCTCAAGTAGTCTGTTGTGCTTTGCAAAGGCACACAATATATAGCAAAAATAAAATTCACCCTCTCCCTAAAAATAGCCTAAGGCTTGTACTCACCCATACATCTTATTTTTATCCTTTATTTAATAATAGATAAAGGGACAAATAGAGCATATAATTACAAATAGGCATTATTAGCCTTACATTATAGTCAAACTGAAGTTGAATGTTCTATTTTTAAGAAAAGAAGGGTGAATAATTTGCTAAAAATAAGATTTCTTGCTAGGCAAGTATCTTTCCATGCAAATCTGTCTTCTTCTCTATTATGTCCTGTTGTGAAGGCATGCAAGTATACAACTCATTGTATGTGAGCAAAATAACTACAACACTTAGCAATATTTGCAAAAATAATTCCTCCTATGGGGACCACCTGCTATGTGCACATGTTTTGATATTGACATCTCCTTTGGCTAGGGCATAAACATCATAATACATTCGACAACCTCTTTTATTTATTTTGGCATAAACTAAGCAATAATCATAGTTTTAAAAAATTAAGCTCCTTTGCATAACACATGGCATATTATATAGTCTGCCACCCTTAGTTATGTCGTCCTTGGCATATTATCATATTCACCTTTTCGGTGATCATGACATACTATTTGGTCGCCCCTTTATTTGAAACATGCACTTCGGTTAGACATGGAAGTCATTTGCAATGATTAATTCAGTGGACATGTAGGCTGTCCCCTTCCACGGTGACTCACCCCTTGGTGGCTTGGGCGGCAACATCAAATCTAATCAAGTTAATTATAACTCTAGTAGTTTATTTGAAATTTTGTGCCTTGTTCTCTCTCATTGATCTTTGTACTCTATCTGATCGTAGACCTTCGATTTCTGTATTGTGATTAACACTTTAGCTGGAATTTATTGTGGGCAGTAGTATCCTGATTGTGGTTAGCATTGATTATTGCAATGATCTAAGGACGTTGATTTTTATACCCTGTCTTATCACAGACTGTTGATTTTGACTATGGTTGAGTTTGAGTTAACCCGCTTCCTTGGTTCAGGAAGTAAAGGGATCTTGACCCTAAAGCACATTCATTTGGATTTTTGGCTATACGGATGAAGCCCTAGCAATTTTTCCTCTCAACGCCATTACTCAGTTCTAGTTTGAGCTCAGATTTCACTTTATTTTAGAGCTCCTTCTCTGTAAAGGATTCTTTTTCATTTCAGTTTCATGGTTTTTGCACAGTTTTCTGAGCCAGGTGTTTGAACTGTGGGCCACCATTATTCTTTATTTAAGCTTGGTTCTGTCCTTTTATCATCTGTACCATTCATGCCTCTGTATATTTTTGAAAGCTAAGGTTTCGTTTCTTTGCCGCCATAGTCGTTTATAGGTAACCTTTCTTGCATGCATAAAATCTATTTCTTTTCTTCTTCAGATGTATCACTGAACTTTTGGAAATATTTTTGGGTTCTATGATTTGTTTCTCCTGATTGACTTCTGAGTATGAAACCTCACGTGTACCTATGGACCTCTCACTTCATCGTATAGTTTCTCGAAACTTCTGACCATTTGATTATCTATGGTGAGTTTTTTCTTTGGCCTAATCTGCATCATGAATTATGGTTCTGTATTTTCTAACATCTGGGTATCTGTCATTCTCGGCCATTTCTGAAATGAACTTTGAAAAGACTCTGTGATCATGTGTTCGTTGTTATGATCCTCTGATTTACTTTGTACCTTCCTTTGTTTTACTATGGTGAACATAGAGTATTTTCTTCTTTCTGGATATGTGTACTTCAGTGTCTTCTCAGTATGAGTTCTTTTGTGCTAGGACATTTGTTATCTCATAATTTTTTGGGAATATTGTAGAAGATGGTTATGAAATTCTACAAATACAGGTTCTTTACATTACTTCAGGTCCATTCTAAAATCTTTGGCTCAATTTGTAGTCTGGAGAATCCATTTGTTACAATTCATTGTCTCAGGATCAACTTGATTTTTCTATAATTTTGTAGCACCTTTTGAGAATACTTGCTTTAAACTTTCAACATTGTGATCACTTTGAACATTTAAATTCTCCATGAGATGAGTGTTTGAAATGCCATTGTTTTATGAAAAATCACATCTATTAAATGCTTGACTATAACAATATTCTTGACTCTCTAAAAATAATGTGAATTGTTTTCTGAACCTATGCATAACATATTATTTCTATAACTTTGTTTATAACTCCTGCATGTTGGAAAATTCAAGTCTTGTAAAAATTTAGTTCCATCTTCTTTTTTTCTTTAATGTTGTACTTAAGTTTCACTTATAGCTATATTTGTATTTGATAAATCCCTTTACATTGATAGTTGTACTTCTTTGATATGGCAACATCTCTATATTCATTCTGAATGACTTCTGTTTCTGTAATTGTAAATCATGCATTCAATTTGATCTCTGAGGCTATTGTTGTATTTTGCAGTCTTATTTGTATCTCAGCATTGTATAATAGTCTGATGGACAACTCATTCTTCTAATTTCAAATTTATCCTTTCTCGTAGCAACTAGATTTGAAATTCTGAAATTATATATGTTCCTGTAGCAACTAAAAATTGCCCATAGCAATGAGTTTAACCTGTAGCAACTGAATTTTCCTGTAGCAACTAGTTTTTTCCTATAGGAATTGTCTTTAAATTTATTCATTTCCTGTAGCAACTAGTTTTTGTAGCAACTAGTTTCTACCTATAGCAACTGAAAATTGTGCTTCTATTGCTAGTCTCTTTTCTACACTGTAACTTCTTAAATTTTCAAAATAGTTATTGGATCTTGAGTTACATTCTTCCATTTATTACATGCACTTATCACCTGTCTATTTTTCTCTTTAGCTGCAACCTGTACCTGCACACTTAGGAAAACAGTTAGAAAATAATTAGGTTTTTTGGCATCTCTTCTGTCAATGTTTTCTTCTTTCTTTTCTCTTTCTTCTTTCTGAGTGAATAAAGCATGCATGCAGTTTTTTCTTCAAGTAGAATACATCTCTTGTTAGGAGAAGATTCATATGCATGAAGTAGGATAGTGTAGGAATATGAATTGATCCCTGAGCTCGTGACTGACAGTTAATTTTTTTCTTCTTTTTCACGTATAATGGCTTCTACAATGAAGATGAAGGGGAAACACAATATGGAGATGAAAATGCTTCAAAAGAAGAATGGAAACCCAAAGGCAATGATGGATTCACTCATACTCCTTTGATTTCTCTTGCATGCATGTGTACTTTTCTTTTAAGTTGTTGTACTTTACTTTTTAGTTACATCTCACGGCTTGTGTGGGAAACACTTGACTCTCCTTATGAATAAAATATTGAATTTTGAAAATGAGTTGTGTATTTCCTTATGCATTATAGCTTTTCTATATGGATTGTGTAATGAACTAAACAACTCAGTAACATAATTGAATTTCTTAATCATGAAGGAAATAACATTGATGAGAACTTGTAACATTCAGTAATGAACTCTGATTTTCTGTAATGTACTTTTCTATTTGCTGCTTTAAAACTTAACACTTCACATAATTTGTATTTTTTCATCTTCATCAAGACAACACAGTTGTCCTTCAGGGCTTTGTGTTCTTTTGCTAAAGATGGCGTGAAATTGTAGACTATGTGATCTGTTCTGTTTTGAGACAGCACACATAACTGCAGATTTCATTTAATCTTGTAACTAATTCAGCAGTCACAAATAACATTGAAACTTACTTTATCTTAGGTATACTTCACCCAATAATTTTTAATATATCGACGAAGTTTCTAGCTGCCCATTTTTGCACAAGTGCAAAAATGTTCAACAATTTCCTCCTTGTAATGAGAGTATTTTTCCAAACCAAGTAATAACGACTCTCTCAAATAAATCCTTAAGTCACATATTAGAAGAAACATGTGTGGATATATTTTCCTAATCACAATCATGCTATATAAATTTATTTGTACAAGAGAAATGAGTGAATTCTAAAGGAACCACTATAGGTGAAATATTAAACCCAAAAACATGCATCCTAGTTGTAAAGGAATGAAGGGTTCCATGTTATGTGTTCTTCAGACAATTATTGTCAACTAATAAAAATAAGATTGTAATATATATTTGACCATGAACAATGATGTGTTGTGGGAAGTTCCTATTAGTAAGTTTATTTTTTCGTGGGTCATTATACCTTGTCATTTTTTGATATGTGGCTTTGATGTGCATCGTGTGTTTCATGATATTTATGTTGGTATAGGGTTATACAAATGTCTCATGTGTTATAAATTATCCTAAGTGATCCTATGTGATGTTATGTATCAAGCAATGTAATCTAAAAAAAACTCTTGATATTATGTGTGTTCTATTTGTGGGTGTATAATATGGGCCTCACATATGGTATCAGAGCGAAGCTTCATGCTCTCAAAACTCTAGGATAGATTGGAGTTGTGATGATATTGCATGGTGGTGGTGGAGATGAGAAGAGTAATGTGACATATGTTGTGATGTGACCAATGTTGTAATTGTGATATTATGAATGCACATGTTACACATGTCACTTATTGTGTATTTGTTATCATATTGATGTGTTTGTAATGAGAGTGTTTGCACTCCTTTTTGTGGACTCAATGAGGATTTCACGTGTGATGTGCTGCCTTGTTCTGTGTGAAAAAAATGTTACTCCAGATTGCAGAGTATTGGAGTTTTTTGTTATTATGTGATATGAAGGTGTGTTGATGTGTTGCATGAAAAGATTGGTGTATTGTGAATTGGATTTTATCATGATGTATCCATTGTGTTGTGATGAATCATTTGTGTCACCATGTTGTATTTAAATTCACTGAATGTTGTAATGTTAGTCATTGTTTTCATCATACATATAATTCGTGTAATATGTGATGGTTCATGTTGTGAATTAGGGGCATATGGTGATCGTATGACCCCTATTATGCAGTACTTGCACCTTAGGTGCATTATGTGGGAAATGTATTTATCATATCCTATGAAAGTAATGATTGTGTTATAACCTGTATATATACCATGCGTAAGACGATATGGTTAATGTGTTTAAATAACCATTTAGTGAGTGATGTAGTTATATGTTATGTTTTAACCTTACACTAGATGGCCCTAAGGGAAAAAACCATCAAGATTGTACGTGTCAAGAGAGGAGGTGTGGGACAGCTTTTCATAATCTTGAGCTGAGTATGAGTGAGGAAGTGGAGTCCTATATAGACTGAAAAGCCACTTCTATTTATTTAGTATACTTTGATCTTGCCTAGAATATTGTGGATGTACACCACCTTAGGCTCAACATATGAAAACTAGCATCCCCTGATCTTTTCTATTGGGTTGTCCATCGAACAATCCTATGTGATTTTAACTATGTTAAACCCTTTTGGGAGTATGGATGGATGATTCAGTTAGAGATGATGACAGTTACATTATTTGATATACTCATTTCTAGTTACATGTATATTTTTTTGAGCTGAGGCTCGATATCTGAGTGCTAGCAACTCGAGCACCCATTTGGTGGTCATATGAGGCCACATAGTGATTCTAATGTGCTATTTCTCAATACATATTTATTCATAAATTTATCATTATCTATTTTCTTGCAAGAACCAATAGTTTTATATTGATTGGCGTGTTCTTATATTTTAGGCATTTTATTTGGTTGTTACACTAACATGGGGTTTTTTACACCAACTATGGGTAATTAGCCATTTGTTTTTCTTAGTTTTAAACTTTGTTTTCATGTTTAAAAGTTTTATATCCTTTGCCAATGCTTGGGATTTTTTCCGCTTGGTATTTGAGATGGATTGTTATGATTGTTCTAATGTCGTAATGTGTTGGAATAGGGTCATGGAATTCACCATGGAGTGGTTGAACCTATGGAACTCATTATATGGTGAAAGGAGATGGGAATCTATGGTTGAGTGACCTGATATTCTTAATGGAACTCTATGGTTGAGTGACCTAATGTTTTCTATTGCACTCTTTTTTTGAGTGACTTGATATCCATGATCACACTCTATGGTTGAATGACCTTTAATTCTTGATGGGGCTCTATGGTTGAGTTACATGGCTTTGTTTTGGCACTATGATTCTTTCTTTTTGGGAGGTATATGGAGTTTCTTTGTGATTCTTTTAGAGGTATATGGATTTTTTTTTATTATGATTTGGGATATATGTGGAGATTGTTTCATGATGTTTTGTGATGTATGGAGTTAGTGTTATGAGTTATGTTTACTCTTGTTTGTCTTGTTACACATTTTTATGATTGAGGCTTGATGCACCCTTGGTTAGTATGGACTATTAGATATTATCTTGGCACTATGTTCGTACAGTCATGATTTTTTTGGGTCATGTGATACCATTTGTATATCTATCAACGTGATATTTCTATTTAATAGTCACATGTGTCTGTTGGATTTATACCTATGACATATTTGTTGGAAATTCTTTGTTATGTGGACTACGTGTTTCCTTTCTATGGTGGAATTAGAGGTCTTGTGATGTGATATAGTCATTATGGTATGTAATAAGATGTATCGTGGGTCGTTTCTGTTGTGGTGAGTTTTTATCGACATCTTGAGGCCAATTACTATTGGGCACCCATGAACATAAGACAATTGAAATTTTAAACAATGAATACTAACATTTTGGTATTAAGAAATACAATATAAAAAAATTCTAATTGAGAAATAAAGTAAAATAGAAGTTCCAGTGTTCATAGAACATTAAAATCTAAGATATTGCCAAACTTAGTCTCTTCCTTGTCGTCGTATTTTACCAATAAGAATTTTTGTTAAACTATATGTGTCATTATTGACCTCCTTGCCTACACATCCTTCAAAATTTGGCATTTTGTCGCATTGAGGATAATGATATTATAAAGGGAGGGAGATGTAATGCAACTTCATTAATTCCCTGAGCCACCTTTGTCAGGGAACCTATTAGTTGACAGAGAATGGAAACAACACATCAATGAACTCTTTTTCAGACCTGTCAATTTATTGTCATATTAAAATATATTCAATTAATTCGAGATCCTGATGCATGACCAAGGTGAAGATAGAGTTAAAACCAAGTTAACATTACAAATTTATTAGTAATTGGTTAGTTGCAGCGAGTGCAGAAGTCATTTCCTTTCTTTGTACTCTCATTATTAGATAAACAGAATGTTGTGTTGAACAATAGTAAAAGAAGATTTTTTAGAGCCATTCCAAATCAGTACCATAATGATTTTAATCAATCCTACAAATGTTGATAAAGAAAAAAATGAATATCTCCTCACGTTACTATACACAAATTTGATTGATTTGGATATGCCTATGCATCTTAAGAATTTTAATTTTTCTATGGTGTAAAGGAAATTGGACTTATGGCTTGGGGAGGGGGCTTGGAGATATTTCAAATCACAATAGATTACAATTTTTTTACTAACATGGTAGTTGGGAGTGTCTTGGTATATGCCAAGAATATTGAAGATGGGAGTAGATGATTATCTGACACTATCTGATGCAAAGACATAGACTATTTAGTGAAGTAAAAAACACAAAAAGCTAAATTGTATATTCTTTAATAATGAATTCAGGAAAAGGAGGAGATTCATTTTTCTTAATGTACAACCATATTGGTTAGGATTTTTCTATATCTTTGATCACCTGTGCTACACACATTTAACGTTGGAAGTATGTTTTCCCTACTCTTTATCTTTTATTTTGAGTAGTCAATGTTTTGGTTAAAACTTTGAAAGTGCCCTTGTCTACTATTATGCTTATGTCATGACAATATTTTTCTCTTCCACTCTATCATCCATTCACAATATTTTCTAGTGATGGTTCGGTTCATGGAGTTTGATGATTCCTGGAAATCATTTATCAGAAGAGGACATGTTAGTGCAAAATCACAGCACCCCTGGATGTTGATCAGATTTCTAGGTTGATCATACTAGCATCCAATGTGATTGCACAACATGGAATCCTTTCTCCAAGTGTGGGACTTGCAAAAATGAGAAAGGAATCTCTAGAGAAGGCTGGTTCCTATTCCTCTGTTCAGATGCACACGAAAAATGCAGAGGGTTTACTTAAAACCTAATCTAATCTTGCCAAAGAGATAGGGTAAGAAGATGCATAAAAATAAACCTAAGCTAATAGAGGTGATGCACCGAGGAATGAAGAACACCTATCTTGCCAATAAACACAAACCATTCAAATGTGATGCAAGATCATGCACAGATAACAAAATTTGCAGTGAAATATCAGGAGGATGCAAATGAACACAGAGAGGGTTGAGAATCATTCACAGACATGCATTACTTGCTCCAAAGATCGATAAAATACACTACAAAATTCCAAGATGCAAAGTTGCATTATAGTTTTAAATGGGAGGTTTGAACTCCACAAATTCACCTGCTAAAGAGAAGAAGGGAGGGGCAAAACAGGAATGTTCAACCTTTAGAAAGAAGCCCCTCCTTACAATTTATAGGAAGAATGAGAGAGGGAAGAGAGAGGAAATCTAGATCTACCCCAACCACTTCTAGGTTACATTTAATTCATCTCATTATGGTGGTAGGTGAGGACCCTAGCAAAAGCGGCGAGCTGTATTTTACATTTAAGCTGGTTGTTGAAATGTCATTTATGGCCATTATCACGTGCCAGAGGTGTTTTTCAATTTTCTCTCTCCAAACTGAACCAAAATGCAAGATTGACCCTAGATTCATGTAGAGAATTTCACCATATTTCCATTGATATAAAGAATGTGAAAATTTGAGATCTGGATCGAAAGTTATGGCGATCTAAAGATTTAAGGCAAAAACAGGGTAAAATGGATCGACGGGAAAATATTTGAATTTTTTTCTACGCTCTGCCACTTGGATGACATGTGTTAGGTTTTGATTCATCCGTGGGATCATCCTCTAAAAATTTCTTTCAGGCCCTTTCTTAATTTCTTGCCACTTGGACACGTGGCATTATTTTATTGGCTCGGGCCTAAGGGGTGCACTTTGTCCTTTTAAAATTTGGTATTTTTTACTTTGGGAAAATTTTCCCATTTCTCCCCCGTGCTCCACCACTCAAGTGCCACATGGCACGATTTCATTGGACGCGGGCCCTTCCTGACCATTTCCCTTTTTTTTTGCCTTTGGAAAAATTTTCAAAGTTTTCCCGCCGGGCCGATTAGGTGAAGACACGTGGCGAGATTTGATTCATTGGTGGCTCTTTCAGCTTTTCACGTCCCACGCATCCCTCACGTACCTCTGGCCTGGATGTCCCAGAAGAAAATCTCCTGCTTCGGCCGATTCAGGCTCCCTTGTTCCTGTTTGCGGTGAAGACACGTGGCGAGATTCCATTCGCTCTTGGCTCTTTCAGCTTTTCACATCCTCCGCGTACCTTTGTCCTGGATGTCCCAAACTGTCACGGACGAAAATCTCCTACTTCGACCGAATCGATTGGTTCGCGTCCTCCACGTAATTTTTTCCTAACTGTCCCAGACTGCCTGGGACAAATATCTCCGAACCGCCCGAAATGGACTAACTTGCGCCCAACCGGCTGATCTGTGTCCCACGCGTACTTTTTTTCCGGATGTCTTAGACTATGTGAAACCAAACTTTGGAAATTTTTTCCCTCTTTCGGCCGATTTGGCTTTTCATGTCCCACGTGTCCCGATGTCCCAACTATCCCGAAGACTGCCTAGACTAGGACTTAGCCGATTTTCTTCATTTCTTCGGCCTCAAGTTTAGTACGACAAGCCTCAGTTCAACCCGAACTGGTACGACCCAAGCCCTTCAGACTCGAAATGCCTCAAAACAGTCTTGCAACCATATTTTTGCATTTTTTCCATTCTTTCTAACTCGTTAGGATTTCTTCTTAGATGGGAGAGTTAGAAAAAGGCCGAGGGGACCTCGAGAAACATGATTTTGGACATTGAATTGATCTACTTGCTTGGGACTAAAGAATTTGAAGCATGTTATCAAATTTGCCTTGAGGGGTGAATTTGGATAACAGGACATAGATCCATGTTCAATCAATAGTCAATATTGAACTGATGAGACATTGGTTGTCCTATTATCTAGTTGAAGATATTCTGCCATTAAAGATGCATCTGAATGATCTGAGGGCCTCTTAAAAAATGGTTCTTGGATTTTCCAATAACATGTTTGATCCAAATAAATTCTATGTAACTGAGGATTGGGCTCATTTCTAGTGTTCCTTATCCATCCAATGGGTTATGCCAATAATTATCTTGTGTGCATTATAAATTCAACCTTTATATAACAAGAAACAATAGTAAAAGAGGATATCATAGGTTTTGGTGACCTTAGTGGTGGTTGGCAATCAAGGAAAAGATAATAAAACCATTCGAATAAATTCCTTGTAGAGACATGTTATCATTGATTGTGTTGGTGGAAAGAAGTGCACAAATTGGAGTTTTGTAGAGAAATTATAAAGCCCATAAATTGTTTCTAGAATGCCTAAAGTTGATGCGGTCTCATCAAATTCAGGGATCGTGGGATTAGCGTAAAAGGTATGGATCACTCTTCCTCTCACTTCAAACTAATTATATCATAATTTATTTGTTTGCATTCAATTTTAGTATGTTGTATATTATAACATAAATGAATGATAGGGCTTATACCTTTCTCAAAGATATTTTTCCTTAAACTTTTAAGTAAAAAAAAAATTAGGCCATTAAACCATGTGCATGGAGCGTCATGTCAAACTATTAATGGGAACCAAAACCTCAAACAAGATCCATGTTGACCCAAGACATCAAGAAATTTATTAACGAGGATGGCTAACTCGATTAGATGCCTTAAACAAGGTGAGATTCGATACCCTTTTAACATTTTAGTCACTTTTGGTGATGTTTCCTCTTTAGGAAATTATGATCGGTTTTCGCTTCCAAATGTCATATCAATTTAGTATAGCTATAAAACCCATTGATCTACCTCTAGCACTCCTATGTGAGAATTGAAACTAACTCTTAGTTTCATAAAAATAATTTCATAAGTTAGAGTTTTAAGTGGATGTTGGGGCCCAACGGTCATCATATAATAGAAGTGTTTGATGTGTTTACGATAATCGGGATCCCAGTCACCTTCATAAATTGAACCTTGTTTGACATAATCAAATTCCGTCAAATCAATCAAGTTATTTGTTTATAGGCAATAGGTAGGAATCGATGAAATTTATGTTTGAACTTAAAAAAAGTGGTTTTGGAAACCATATTGTAAGAAACTTAATTGTTTTGGTCATTTTTTATGAACACACAACTGAAGCAAGAAAATATTTCTAAGGATCCCATTGGTTCTATAAAATACTCATAAACCCTTTTTCAATCATTACAATGTGTGTAGAGTATTATTTAATCAATTACTTTGTATGAAAGGATTTTGAAATTTATAGTGTTCTCTCTCTCCTCCTCTCGTATAAAATAAATATGAAATTTTGGTTGGTCTTTGAAATGTGAATGGATTAAAAATGTAACTGAGTTTGAAACAAAATGAAAATAGGTATGGGTTAAGAAATGGTCAAAATATTGTGAATAGAAAAGATTTTTTTTAAAGTTTCTCTCTCTTCCCTACTCTCTTTAAAAAAATGTAAATGAAAGTGGAAGTGGGAATGTGTGAGGAAATTAAATCTCTTCTTTCTCATGATGTCTATCTCTCTCTATACTTTTTTTGGAATTATTTTAAATGATGAAATGTCTTATTTGTGATTGAGTGCAAGGGTTTTCCATAATCAGTCCTAGGATTGACACAACGTTGGTTGCAAGTACGTGAACAAAAGGAGTAGTGAAAATGACATTTGTGTCTTTTATTAGCATGTTATTTGAAGGAAATGTAATCATTTAGAATAATTTAGTGATAATTTTATGAATAGACTATTATTTTCATTATTTCCATGATTAAAATGATAGTGTTGCAGTTTGGGAAAATGTGCTATTTCATATGTACTTGTACTTTTGCGTAATTAACGAATATTAATCTTAGTTGTAATTGTATATTTTGTTAACTAAATTGAGTTGATTTATTTTATTTACTTTGGAAAAATATGTCAAAGATTCATTCTTTTAGTGTGAAAATCAATATAGGAGGATGAAACTTGAACCGTTTCATTTAACATCTTTATTGTAGCCTAAAATTTTGGATATGATTGAGCTAGTAAAATTGTTAGCAAGTAATTTCAAATGAAGGGTTTTTACCTATCTAATAGTGTTGCAATGAATTAGGATATCATGTAATATTGAAATAAAAATATCAACTTACATTTGTGTGTGTTTTCATATTGAGAAAAAAGCAACCAAACAAACATCTAGCTCAAAATATTTACCTTTGTTGAATGCAATGACCTTCTCTAGTAAGCTCCAAGTTAGGCTAGCTCCAAACACCTTTCATAGTCCTATAGACTTACACATACTATATGTGTTGTGTGTTCCTCCATAGGAACCTAGTTGATAACTTTCCCATGGGTATGAATGTGTCTAAGATGCCTTACTATGAGGCACAACGTTACTTTAGTTGAATATGAGATGGTATGCTGAGCTTGAAATATCATGGTTCTTTATATACTAGATAACATTAGAAGTGGAATCTAATGAACAGTGGGTGGAACCACAAACATAGTTAGGTTTTTGTATAAATTCACTATTAAGTTTTTAATTCTAAAGGAAAATTTGTAACTTGCCCTAATTTGGGAAAGTACCATTGTGATGTCAATCTAATGATTTTAAGTGGCATGGAGATTACTTGCAACATATCAAATATTTATTATGATGTGAAAGTTCATGGAATTGATCCAATCGAGAACAACAGAATAAGAAAACAAAGTTTCTTATTTAAGAATCAAAGCATAAAATGTGTACATGTTAAGATAATTCAAATTATCAATTGAGTGATATATTTTTACTGGAAATAAAATAAACAAAATAAATCTAATAAAACCCTTTAGAAGATAAATGTTACACGAAAGTGAGAAAATGTATTCTTGGAATACCTTAAGTGACACGTGTTGGTGCTAAGATATGTCTCGCCCCATTTGCCATTATTTTTCCTCTTTCTGCATGTTCTAAAAGATTCTACTTCCATTTGAATGCCTCGAATTGTTTACAGAATCCATTTTCATGTCCGTTCTTGATGAAGTCTCTGAATTTGCGTTGATTTTTCCCTAATTTCTTAAAAATCGGTGGGCTTTACCATTTTTCCTATTTTCCCATGACCATGGAAGCTCAAGAATGTTAATATATATTTGTATGCCTTTGAAAATCCAAATCCATTGTCAAAAAGATGCTCAAAACCATTATTCAGTTACTTTTGTTTCAAAAAAATTTCATCCTTAGCGAAAAATTAGATTCTGGGTGTGAATCGTGATTTTCTATATTTTGACGGTCTGACGGATGACTTTTTCTTGTCAAATTTATTCCTCAACGTTTTGCGGTCACGTGGCTTCTTTTGGTTGGTCATAGGATGGAGGGAAAATCCTTGAACTTATCGATTTTTTCTTTTTTTTGGCAAAAATTTAAATTTGGTCCTATAGCTCTACTCAAATCTAATTGGTTCTTTTGGTGCTTAAAAGGCTTCTTCTAATTGGATGGGGCACAGAGGATTAGTTTTCTCAACTTGATATTTTTGGATACTTTGAAAAAAGGTTTGAACCCGCCTCGTGGCCCCATCAGGACCTTTGATTAAAGCAAATTTTAAGTGGCAGGGAAAAAATTTGGCTTGACCTCGTAGGAGGACACATTGAAAAGACTAATGGCGGAGATACGGGCCTTCGAAGGTAAGTTGGATTTTTTACCCTTTTGGAAAAATGGAGTAAAATTCTAAAATAAAAGTGTGCCCCCGCCAAATCATTTTTGAAGCCTTAAAGTTTTTTTAAGTTGCGCATAATGACACGTGGCGAGCCCACGCTCATCCAAGGTCTCAACTTTTGGGGAACATCTCAAGATGCGCCATTGTGACACATAGCAGTTTGAAAAGTCAAAGGATTAGGGAAGTAGACCATCAGAGGCAACTTGGATTTTTTACCTCTTGTCATCAAAAGGATTAAAATATCAAAATAGCCCGCAAGCTTGACAAGAAAGAGGTAAAATTTGGTGTTGAAAATTTCAAGAAACGGGGGAGGCGGGCCATCAGGGGAAACTTTGATTTTTTACCCCTTGATATTCAAATGACTAAAATCATCAAAATGACCCATGGGCCTAGATAGAGAAAAGTCAAAACTTGCTCCAGTAAACGGTGGAGGTCTGGACCTTCGGAGGAAAATCAAAAAAATTTCCTTTTGTGGAAAAAGGAGTTAAAAGTGAAAAAGGAAGTGTGGTTTTGATGGGACCCACATTGGGACATGTTTCAGTCCAATTTTTCAAGGGTAGATTTACGGGGGAAACTTGGAAAATTTTCCCTTTTCTAAAACATAGGTGAAATAGCAGAATTTGGCTGTGGTTCCTTTGGGACCCACCTTAGGACACATGTCAGGATCCTTTCTCAAGGGTAGAGGTGCGGAGCAAAATGTTAAAATTTTACATTTTTCCAAAATTTGTGAAAGGAAAAAAGGAACCTGCAGGCCCACTCTAAATTTGGATCTACCATGTGGACGGTCCAAATTCAAAATGGAAATCAACGATAGTTATGCATCTGTATCTGATTTTTCTACCATTTTCACTCTAGAACTCCTGGAAGTGCGAGTCTTCATTATTCCTTGATATTTATTAGATGCCAAACAGGGAAGGGGAGTTAATTTGATATTTGAGTTTGGTGAAGAAGATCTTGGGACATATTTTTCTGTTAATATGAGATCTAACCTCTAGGATCGATTTGATTTTTCATTTTTCCTTCCAGAGCACACAAAGAGCCAGATTTGCTAGATTAGAGGTAGAAGTGGTTCTCAAGTAGAGGGAAAAAGAATCTAACAGAAGAGGGAGTTGAATGCAAGAGATATTCAAAGAAATGCACCCCTTGACCACCTAACAGTTTTTTTATAGATCTGATTCTGGGAATTGTGATCGAAATCATGGGGAGCACTGGTGCATTCAATGTTTGGTTTTTTTGGGTGGAAAAGTCCCTATTGTAAAATGTTATAAATAGGCATGATTTTTCTGTGAAAAGGGTTGCGATTTTGTGAATGTAGAAGTGTTAGGAATCAAAATTTGATTTCCTAAGAGAAAAGTTTGATAGAGCATGTCTTTCTAAGAAACCATCTGAAGAAGCCTGTTTATCTCCTTTGTGTTAAATTTGATCATGTCAAGGTGGTTATGAGTGTACAACGTCTGACAAGCTCTGAGATTGTTCAAGAAACTTTCCATTGCTGATAAATTTAACCAAACTCGTGTTACTATGTGTTATTATTGAGAAAAAATTGTGTTTTCTTCATTTCTAAATGTCTGTAAGTAGTTTTTTCTTGTTCCCTTTGCTTTCTTACATTGAAATCTGTGTGAATCACACAAGATCTCATCCTTGTGATAGTATAGTTGAATTTGAAATTTCATTTATCAGAAGATATTTCATTTGATAGTGAAATAAAAAATTTTAAAATCGTTGTTACTCCTTACCTGACTATAAGATTGTTTGTTAGCCTTTGAGGCTCTCTTAGTTGTGATGAAATAGAGATTGATAATGTTTAGTTGATTTTTCCAATTTGAGCCTTCATTTTGGATCCTTGAAGTTTGTATGAAAAGGGCTGATCTTTCCTCCATTGGAGCTCATATTCTTGTTAAAGGAACACCTTGGCTACTCTAAAAGCATTCTTTTATTTGAGGTTTCCCTTTTTGTAATAGTTCTCAAAGATTTGGTATAATAAGCTTTATCTTGCTTTACTTCCCACCAAAAATTCAGTTAAAAAACAACCAATCATATCCATACTACCCCTGTTTGTCATGTGTGTATAGAAATGCATAAATTTTACTACCAAAACATATAGAAACAATCAGGTCTTCATTTTCTTTAGTGGCTTGAGCCTTGCTTGGAAAATATCTCCATTATCTAGAGTGACAACTCGTGAGAGTTAGGTTTTGTTGCATTGATCATATTTCATTCAAGGTCTTCTTAATAATTTAAAAAGGAAGGATATCTCCATCTCCTCCACAAACAACAAGCTACAAAAATGGTCCTCTCACCCTAGTTTAAAGGCACAACCATAAAGTAGTGAGGATAGGTCAAATTCTCTTGAGGGTGTTACCAATTTCTCTACATTTGAGTGAGAAAGGGGGAAAGCAAGCTGAATATAATCCCCGGCTACAAAATGACATACTACATGCTCTGCTTGTCTCTAAGCTTCCTGAAAACCCTATGATGTTGCTCAGCTTCTGAGGGAGAATCATTTTAGGTACCAACACCTTAATTGCACTACTGCCGAGGACATAGTGATTGTAGTTCATATTTAAACCCTGGTAAGCACTTCTTATATTCTTAGAGTGCTAATACATTTGTTCAAACATCGTCTTGTGTTCAGTCCTATAAGAAGTATTTTTAAGGTTGCAAGTGATGTGTGTAATTCTTTCATTTTCTACGCCTAGTGCATTGGCTTTCATTGATAAATATAGGTAAAGAAAAGTTAGTTATTTCCATTTCATGTTTTTATTGTTGACAGACATTTGATAGATTATATTTAGTGCATTTGCAAAACTAAGGTGGAAATCCTTAATGGTGACTGCCTATTGATCTTATTCTCGATGAGTTCTAGTGTCTTAACCTATGTCAAGTGAGTTTTTTTACTAATCTTTGTAAATATGGAAGGAAGAAGATATTTCTTTGCTAGCGATCCTACTAGGACATTATTTACAGAGCTAGGAAAAGAAAATTTAGAAGGAAGAAAATCTTGGAGAGTTGTTGACCGAGATTAGAATACAAGAAAATGGATCTCCATTGATGAAAGTGATTGGCATATTATTGAAGAATGCAATTCAAATGCTTTTGAGTCAGGTTGACTCTTTGTGGAATTGAGTTATCCAACTGGAGAGGGGCCTTCATTTGATTTTGAAAAGTTTGATTCTCATTATGCCCCTTTGTTTTCAGAATTTGATTGGGATTTCCAAGAAACAAGGCCTTTAGGGGATATCCATTTTGAAATTTATACTCTTGTATTTCAAAGGCCCTCTACCCCTCATACATTTGTCTCCCCTCTAGGGTCACCTTCTCAAAACAACATGGCCCTGCCTCCACCCAGACCTCCATTTATTGTAAACGCCTTTGGTCCTATAAGTTTTACAGGAATGGTTGGTTATCCAAATGTAGTTCCCAAGGATGTAAGAAATAAATTACCAAAATTCCAAGGAAACAATGCTATAATTGGTGATCAACATCTAAAACTTTTTATCAATATGATGGAAGACATTGAGATTGAATATGAAGATGTATATATCAAATTGTTTATCCATACCTTGGAAGAGGATGCAAGGGACTGGTACAAAGCTTTTCTAGATAATTCCATTATTTCCTGTACTTGAAATGAATAATGCATTTAGATTGTAGTATGGTGACACAACTGACCCTAGATTTCTTATGTTAGAATTTGAAAACATCAAGAAGAATCCTAATGAGTCAGTACATGATTTCAACACAAGGTTTAATAAGACTTTGAGGAGATTACCTATTAGGATAACACCACATGATGAATCGTGTTTAATCAAATAATCAGATGCATTTGATAAAAAGGCTACTTACTACTCGAGGGACAAAAACCCTGCTAATTTGAGACAAGCCTTCACTATGGCCTTACAAATTGAAAAAACTATCAGGGTAATTATATATCCTCCAAAGAGGGAGGGTTTTAAGTTGATTAACCTAGAAAAACCTCAGACAAGCAAGGCTACTGATTTGGAAGAAGTTGTGAAGACCTTGGCAGGGGCTGTTAAAGAAATTTCCTTCAAATTAGTTCGGGTTGAGAAAGGAATTGGGTAGAGTTCACAAGGTCAACACAAGTAGTAAGGCAAAGAAAGGTTCATAAATCAACAAAGATCTAATGACAGAGGCAAGGGACCTGTTGGATTTGGAAATAGGCAGTCCCAGGCTAGGGAGAATAGAACTTATATGAGCTCATATGTGGTACAAGATCTTATGATCAGCTCACATGAAATTATTTTGTACAGAAATTATTTTTGATCTTATGATGTTGAGATCAATGAAATTATTTTGCTAGGCAGTCCTCATGCCCAAGCTATAAAAAAATCTTGTACCACCTAGTGATTGTGTCAAATTTCCTTCCAATGCCACCTTGCAAAAGTTTGTCCCTTATGATATTGCCCAAGTCTTGATTCAGATCAAGATCTTAGTTCCAATTGTTGAGTTGCTTAGGATCCCTGAGCACAAGAAGAGGGCATTGGAGTTTTTTGGACTGAAAGAGGAGAAGACTTCCCTAGGTAGAAAAATAAACATTGTGGAGACCCCACCAGTCATTAAAGAACCAGAAGCACCACCACCATCAGAAGAGCTAGATGAACCACCTGAGGTTTATCTGGGGACATCCTTAGTATAATCTCAACTAAATGTGGATCCATTCTTCACCACTCTAATCATTAAAGACAAATTGCTACACAACTACATATTTGACTCAGGGGCATCATACAGTGTTTTTCCCCTTAAAGTCATGAATGAGCTGGACATCAAGGTAACAAAAACATATGGGAAGTGTACTGCTATGGATTCTAGAGAGGTGTCAGTGGTGGGATGTGTGAAGGGTCTGGTGGTTCAACTTGTAGCCTATCTTGACAAAAATTTAAAACTTGATGTTGTCATTTTTGACTACCCAGCCAATTGGGGCATGTTATTGTCTGGAAAATGGGTTGCAAGTGTTGGTGTGAGTGTCCAAATGGACATGTCCTATGATACCATTCTAATTGAGGGAAGCCTTATCAAGTTGTATGGGGAAAAGAAGATGTTGCACCTTATTGAGGATCCCAACAATGCATCCTATGAGGTATTATACACAAGTGTTGATGCAGATAACTTTGTAGGATTTGTTGATGCAAATGAGCACAAGATTGAAGAATGCAAGTGTCTTGAGATGGTAGGATCTCTATGGACTTTAGTGTTTGATGGAGCTTGCTCCAAGTTAGGGAATGGTGCTGGTGTTGTTCTGATCTCCCCAGGTTAGGAAGAGTTTTTATTTTCCTTCAAACTCAACTTTGAATGTACTAATAACATTGCTGATTATGAGGCATTGTTGTTAGGTTTGAGGATTGCTTGGAAGTATGGTGTTGAAGACATCATTGTCAAGGGAGATTCAAAATTAATTTTAAAGTAATTCAAAAAACTATATGCCACAATGAATCAACGAATGAAATAATACAAGCATACAGTTTGGGATTTCATTGAGTTGTTTGTTTCGTTCAACAATGTGCATCATGACATGAAGTTCAATGATATTGTAGACATGCTTGATGTGTTGGGATCTCAGTTTAAAAATTGTGCAATGTCCCCATATTACGAGTATGATGTTGAGTTTGTACCTGACAAATTAAGCATTGGAAGGTTTTTGATGATGATGTTTGGGTCAGAAGATTTCTGTAGAACAAAGGAGAGTTTTCTGATCAAAATACTGATTAGGAGCCAATGGTGTGCATATCAGAAGGTAAAGAGACCTTGTCTAGCAAAGGAATCATCTAACTAAAGACTAATACCATTCCCAGAGGGCTAGTTTCTCTTGAGTCTAATCTTGATAATGTTGACCACATTATTAACAGATGCATAATAGCCTCAAGGGATATTGAGGATCATGACCTTGGCACAAGGAAGAAGACAAGGAAAATTTGGTTAGGCAACAATCTTAGCAAGGAGGGGAAGCATTCCTACATCCAATTGTTTAAAAAGTATCAGGATTTCATGGCTTGGACATACTCTAAATTAAAAGAATATAGAGAGGACCTGTTTCAACAAGATATTTCCTTGGAGTCTAATGAAAATCCATTAAGGTAGAAACAGAGGCCCATCCATCCACTCTTATCTCTTAAAATGAAAGAGGAATTGTTATCCAAAATTCACCCCTCAAGGTAATTTTGATAACATGCATCAAATTCTTCAGTCCCGAGCAAGTAGATTGATTCATGGCCCGAAATCATGTTTTTTGGGGGCCCTTTAGCTTCTCTCTAACTCTCCCATCCAAGAAAATCCCAATGAGTTAGAAAAAATTGAAAAAATGCAAAAAGTAAGGTCGCATGATTGTTTTAAAGCATTGCGGGTTTGAAGGGTGTGGATCGTACTAGTGCGCTTCATACCGAGGTTCGTCGTACCAATTTATGGGGCTGAAATACAAAGAAAATCAGCTAAGTCAGAACTTTTTGTCCCAGGAGCTCTGTGGAACAGTTGCAACGTTGGAACATGTAGGACGCAAATCAGCCGATTTTCCATAAGTCAGTCAATTGTGGGCAGTGCGGAGATTTTTTTCTGGGAGGGTCGAGACAAAAGTACGTGCGGGAAGCGTGGGATGTGCAAAGGTGAAAAAGCCACAAAAGGGGACAAGGAAGTGTGAATCATCTGATATGGAAGAATGTGTCTAGGATAGCCAGGACACGTGGACCTGATTTTTCCGCAATATCTGCAACTCAAAGGAAAAGTCAATGTTTGACTCCTGAAACTTCCAACGGCCATAATTTTTTATTCCAATCTCCGATTTTCACAAAATTGGACTTTCTAGAACAAGCACGCCATCCTCTATGCCACATATTTGGCTCAATTCAGTTAATCCTCTTCTAGTTAATGCTTAATTCAGTAATGAGGGTAGATTTTTTTAAGGGTAAGTGCAGGAAGTTGATGGACAAATATAGGGGTCATCCGTGGACATCATATTGCAAATAACAACATAATATAAACTTGTAGGGATTATTAGCAATACATACACTCAAAATTAGACAAAATTATATCAATATGAATCATAGCATCCAGAATCTAGTTTCTAAAATACTAATTTTTGTAAAGAATGGACAAGATTAGCTATATTAAACACTCAAAATTCAATGACTTAGTTTTTTTTTTTTTAAATGCCGATAAGATTATAGTCCGTTTGCCCACAATTTGGATGACCAAAAATTGATATATATTTTTTTTCCTTTAGTGAGAAGTTATATGCCACTATCTATCTTGGGATGGATTTTATTTTGTATTTTTTTTAGTAACATTTTATTTTTTATGATTTTTTCCGCGAAAGTGGTATGAAAACATAAAGAAAACAGAGCACTTTCCGTTTTGCCCACCATAACTTCATCAAAAAATATTGAAATCAAATAAATTTTTTTCTGAACATGTATATAATTTCACCACAGTTGGGATGGTATAAGTTTTATCACATTCTGATAAGTGAAACAAATTTTGCAAGTCTTAAACGTAGACATAAACATTCACAGGAAAAAGTGTCTTGAAGACCTACTATTAGTAAAAAATTATAAAATGATATTTATCCTCTTCTATTCACTTTAAAATTAGTATTTCTACAAAGCTAATAGTCTCCCATACGCAATGGTACCATTTTTATGACATAGTTTTTACTTTTCGGCATGGTTCAAGTCCGCAGAAGACTAAATTTGATGTTTTGTTATTTTTAATGTAAAATTCAGGATTTGATGTCCACTTAATTGTCCCCCAACTTGGTGCACTTACCCTTAAATAAAAGAAACATATTCGTCTCAAGTCAGTTAATGCTCTTTCCCGTCAAATGACAGAAAAACGCTTGCTAGACCCAAAATAGCTTCCCGCACTCAGAAGGCCATAACTTTTGCATTTCTCAAAAAAATAACACAAAATTGGTACCGTTGGAATCATGGCTCCAAGATTAACGCACATAAATCAAGAAATTATGGATTTGATGAGAATTCAGTAAGGATTTTTCATAAAACGTGTCCGGGTTCATAACAGTGTTTTATTTGGTAGTTGGGAGTGTAATTAAGAGGCATGGTCATCATTCTTTCTCTACTGCAACACCTTGGATACTATGGGGAGACTTTTTTAAGTAACACACAATAATTTCACTCCATTTAATGCCTCTTACAAGTGGTTTAAGGACAGATTTCGGGATTTCCATTTTCCCCTTCTCTCTCTCTTGTCATTTTCCTATAAATTGGGGTGTTGGGCTCATTCTAAGGGGGGTAGTTTTTGTAGCAAATCTCTACCAAAATTGCTTTGTGAAGCCAATGTACTGTAGGCCATTGTTGTGGACTCCTTGCATGGTGATCCAGGCCCTTATCTTGTAACCAATTGAACTGTGCATATCAGAAAGCAATAAAATATAAGTTTGTGGATGCATCTTCCCCTTCTATGTTTTCTTGCATTCTTCTTGCCCCTTCAACCTTGATTACAAGAATATTGTGTTTATTTTTATGTTCTTTCAGGGATCCATTATCATTGTGTATGTTTGAAATGTTGTTGTGAATGCATTTTTCTAGATTGTGGAGAACTGTCATCACCCCTTCTAGTGTGCACTTTACTTCTGTATCTCACACATTGGAAGACTACTCTCACACCCTCCTTTTCTACTGTATCACCACTTTAGTGTAGGCTTTCATTTTATGCATTCTCTCTCCTTAGTCCCTTGGAAAGTTATATTAGAATAGTTAGTTTACCCTGCATTAGAGTAGATTGTGGCAGGTATTTTAGGAGCAAGAACCGGATCTCTCTAGAGGTCTATCTCAAGTAGCAAGTCCCACAACTTGGAGATAGTACCCATGTTATCCAATCACACTGTGAGTTCAAGTATATGCACTTTTGTACACATAATGGTGTTGTGATTTAGTGCTAACAGGAATTGAAGAAGCTAAGATATGGAGGGATTATTCAGCCCACAAGGTATTCCTCCTGGGTTGCAAACCTAGTACCTGTCAGAAAGAAGAACGGTGACGTCAGGCTATGTGTGGATTTCAGAAACTTGAACAGAGCATCAATGAAGGATAATTATCCTTTACCAAACATGGAAAACATGCTGCAGCTAGTGACTGGTTCTACACTACTTTCTACCTTAGATGGTTTCTCTTGTTATAACCAGGTTGTGGTGAAGGAATCAGAAAGAATTAAAACAACCTTTACCACTCCTTGGGGGACTTATGTATATGTTAGGATGCCCTTTGGTCTGATGAAATATGGAGCCACATTTCAAAGAGAAATGGATGTTACTTTTTCTAGTTACATCAATGAGTTTATTACAGTGTATCAAGATGATGTAACTATATTTTCCAAGAAGAGAAGTGATCACCTGATGCACTTAGAAAAGATGCTGATAAGATGCAGAGAGTATGGAATTTCACTTAATCAAAAAAAGTTCCATTTTGGATTGTAGAAGGAAAAATTTCTTGGTCACATTGTGTCACAAGAAGGGGTGATGATTGATCTAGAAAGGGATTCAGTCCTTCTTTGGGCAGATAAAATTCATCAGAAGATTTATGTCAAAATTTTCTGAGTTGGCCATTCCAATGACATCCATGTTAGAAAAGGACCAGGACATCAAATGGGAGGAGGATGCCATTCAATATTTCAATGGGATTAAAGAGGCACTAAAGCATGCACCTGTTCTAGTAGCTCCATATTATAAGAAGCCATTTCAATTGTTATCTTTAGCTTTAGAGAACATTGTTGCTTTTGTTTTGCTACAGAAGGATGATGAGGGGGATGAAAGTCGAATTGCCTTTTTTAGTAAGGCATTGTAGGGGGTTGAGTTAAAGTACACTATTATGGAGAAGCAAGCATTTGCCTTAGTAAAAGCATGAAAGGTTTTGAGGTCTTATATTCCAAGTTCTAAAATTGTTTCTTATGTTCCCCACACCATGGTCAAGGACATCATATCAGAGATTGAAGTCTCAAGAAAAAGGTACAGGTGGGTGAACAAGTTGCAAGAATATGACATGGATATCCAAACCATGAAGTTGGTGAGAGGTTTGGGCCTGGCTAAGCTTATGGCCAAGAGAAACTTCCAAACTATTGAGGTAAATGAGGTAGAAGAAGGTAGGGTAGATGTTTTTCAAACATTTATGAGTTTTGAGTGGTACAAAGATGTAATATTTTATCTCAGACATCTAAATTGCCCTGAGTATTTAAGTAAGAACCCAAAAATGGCCCTTAAGTTCACTTCCTAGAAATATGTCACTACTGATTATGTGATAGCTTGGAAGAATCAAGAGGGATTCTTCTTAAGGTGCATTACTGAAGAAGAAGCCCCCAAGATAATTTTTGATCTCCATGGAGGAGTTTGTGGGGGGTATTTTGCTGCAAGAGTCACAACACACAAGATCCTACTCGGGCTAGGTATTGGTGGCCAAATATTTTGAAGAATATAACCTTGTTGGTTAGAAGATGTGAGAGTTACCAGCTCTTCTATGGAAGGTTGAAAGCTTAGGCTCCCTTCCTTTGCAGCCTGTATTAGTTGAAGCTCCATTCAAGCAATGGGGAATGGATTTCATTGTTGAAATTTCAAACCCTTTAAGTGCTGGCCATAACTAGATTCTTATAGCCACTAATTACTTTACTAAATGGGTTGAGGCAATCCCCACCAAGAAGGCAACACACCAAGATGTCAAGGATTTTTTTTGTTGAACCATATCATCTACAGGTTTAGGGTGTCATTCAAGATTGTTATTGACAATGCCATGAGCTTTAGAGCTAAACCCTTGGTCATAATGTGTAAAGAATATAGGGTCAACTTGACATATGAATCTAATTACAATCCCCAAGGAAATGGACAAGTTGAGTCCAGTAATAAAAATTTGCTAAAGATTATCAGAAGAACCTTGGGGCTGAACAAGAGAAAATGGGGTGAGTAATTGAAATTTCTTGTCTGGGCAAACTGAATTACTGTTAAAAGAGCCACTAGAAAGAGTCCATTTGATTTGGTATGTATGGAACTTAGGCCTTGCTAACATTGTATATGTAATTATATTCATATTAGTTCATTCAACAACTTGAGGACCAAGAATCAAGTCCTTATGATGCTTTCATTAACCAAATTGTTGAACTTGACGAAGAAAGGAGGGCATCCCACCAGAGGCATATAAATTTCAGAGAAAAGATGAAGAAGTTGTTCGACAAGAAGGTCATTCCCAGAGCTTTCAATGTTGGAGATCTTGTGCTACTATGGGATAGTATGCATGAATATAAGAGCAAGCATGGAAATTTTGACTCATTATGGATGGGCCCTTACTCCATTGATATTAGAATTGGTGAGCATACCTTCTTCTTGAAGGATTTGAATGGTGATTTGCTTGAATTGCCTATTAATGGAAGTCATTTGAAGTATTTCTTGGATTGATTCCACATAATCAAGGTGAACATATTTTGTATAGTGTATAGTTCATTGTTTATTTCTTGTATTTTGTGTTTTTACTCGCTCTAGTCCTTGGTGACCTATTTTTGCTAGGTTTCTTTATTCATTTTGTAGAGATGGATTTGTTTCTATTCTCTATAAGCTGAATCCTTTTCCCAATGGATATTTTTAGCACTTTGTCTACCATTGTTCTTATGGAACTCACAGGGAGTTCCCATCCCCGATTCAGAGCCGATGTTGGTGCTTAGATCTGTCTCGCCCCATTTGCCATTATTTTCCTCTGATCTGCATAATGTGAAATTCTCTATCTCTCGATGTGGGTTTTCTAAAAGATTTTATTTCCATTTGAGATGCTTCGAGTTGTTTGCAAAATCCATTGTCATGTCCCTCCTTGAAAATTTTTCTAATTCTTCCCTTTTTTTTGCCCCAATTTCTTCAAAATTCGTGGGCGTTTCCATTTTTCCTTTTTTTTCCCCGACCATGGAAGCTTGAAAATGGTTAATATATATTTGTATGCCTTTGAAAATCCTAATCCATGGTCGAAAAGATTCTCAGAATCATGATTCACATGTTTTTGTTGCAAAATAATTTTCATCCTTAACAAAAAATCAGGTTTTGGGCATGAATGGTGATTTTCTATATTTTTATGGTATGACGGGTGTCTTTTTCCTATCAAATTTAATCCTTGGTGTTCAGCAGTCACATGGATTCTTTTGGTTGTTAAGAGGATGACAGTAAAATGCTTTAACTTATCACTTTTTTCTTTTTTGGCAAAAAGAAAATATTTGGTCCCGTGGCTCCACTCAATTCTGATTGGTTGTTTTTGTGCTTACGTGGCTTCTGTCGTGGGTCTGTTTTTGAACTTGTTATTTTTGGAAACTTTGGAAAAAAATTTGAACACACCCCATGGCCTCGTCAGGCTTTTATTGGAGAAAATTTAAGAGGCAATAAAAATGTCTCACTTTGACCACACAGGAGGACATGTGGCAAAGCTAATGTCAGAGATACGGGCATTCGAAGGTAAGTTGGATGTTTTTCCCCTTTGGAAAAATGGAGTAAAATTCTAAAGTGGAAGCGGACCCCCACCAAACCATTTTTTAAAGCCATAAGGTTTCTGAAGGAGCACCGCAATGACATGTGGTGAGCCCGCACTCGTTCAAGATCTCAACTTTTGGGGATCATCTCAAGATGTGCCATTGTGACATGTGGTAGTTTGAAAAGTCAAAGAGGTGGGGAAGTGGACCATCAGATAAAAATTATATTTTTTTACCTCTTGACATCAAAAGGATTAAAATATCAAAATGGCCCATAAGTCCAATAAGGTAAAAGTTAAAGCTTGCTCCAATCAATGGCGGAGGTGTGGACTCTCAGGGGAAATTTGGAAAATTTTCCTTCTAGGAGAAAAAAGTTAAAAATTAAAAAGGGAAGCGCGGTTCCACTAGGACCCACATTGGGAAACATGTTAGGCCCATTTTTCAAGGGCGGAGCTATGGGGAAAACTTGGAAAATTTTCCCTTAGACACGTGTCAGGCTCATTTCCCAAGGGTGGAAGTGCGGATCAAAATGGAAATTTTTTTCCATTTTTCCAAAATATTGTAAAAATTAAAAGGAAGACCCCGAGCCTATTTTAAAGTTGAATCTTCCATGTGGATGACCCAAATTCAAAGCAAAGATCAATGGTAATTATGATTCTAAAATCTAATTTTCCCCCCATTTTTATTGAAACACGCCTAGAAGTGCAAGTCTTCATGATTTCTTGGTATTTCCTACATGCCAAATAGACAGGGGAGTTAATTTTGATACATAATTTTGGTGGGAGAGATCTGGAGACATCTTTCACCATTAAAAATGGTCTGACTATCAGGCTCAATCTGATTTTCCATTTTTCTTCTGCTAAGCACGCAAGGAACTAGATTTGACAGATTAGGGGCAGAAGTGGTTGGTGAGTTGAAGGAGGAGTGTTCTACCAAATGAAGGAGTTGAATGCTAAGATTTTTGAAGATATCTGGCCCATGAGCACCTGACAAATTTTATAGATCTAATTCTAAAAATCGTGATCGAGACCATGGCAAGCACTTGTAAATTAAAGGTTTTTGTCTTTCGGGGAAGAAGGGGATCTATTGTAAATATTATAAATGGTACTTATTTTTCATGAAAAGGGTTAGAAGTTGGAGTGTTAAAGGTCGAAGAAAATTCACAAGAGGAAAATTTGATGAAGACTATATTTTGAGAAGCCCTCTGAGAATCCTGTATATCTCTTTTATATTAAGTTTGATCATGTCAAGGTGGTTGCAAGTGTACAACCATTGACAAGCTCTAAGATTGTTTTAGAAACTTTCCCCTACTAATAAATTTAATCGAATTCAAGTTATTCTGTGTTTATCTTGAACAAAATGTGTTGGTTTTATCTCTGAGTGTATGCAAATAGTTTTTCTTGTACCTGTTGCAATCTTGTATTTAAATCTATTCCTATCACATGGGTCACAATCCTTGTGAAATTTTAGTGGCTTCTTCAATTTCATTTATCGGAAGAGCATTCATCTGGGAGTGAAATAAACAATTTAAAATCACTTTTCTTTCATCTCTTTGATAGAGGTTGTTTGTAAGCCTTTGGGTGTACCCAAGGCATGGTTTGGCTCAGATCTTGATGCTTTGTTAGGTCTTTCCAACTCAAGTTTTTGTTTTGGAGTTTCATAGATTGTATGAAAAACTACTAATCTGGGCCTCCATTGAATCAAATATTCTAGTTAAAGGAACACCCTAACTACTTTGAAAACATTTTGCTGCTTGAGCCTTTCATTTTTGTAAAAGCTCTCAAATATTTGGTATAATCAACTTTATCCTAATTCACTTCCCATCAAAATTCATTCTAAATAATTAATCATACCCATACTATCCCTGTTTTTCATGTATGTATACAAATGCATAATTTTTACCACCAAAACATGTAAAAACAATTAAGACTCCAAATGTCTTTAGTAGCCTTAACCTTGCCTAGAGAATATCTCCACTATCTAGAGTGACAACCCATGAGAGTTATAGTTTTTTTGCATTGATCATATTCTCTCCAAGGTCTCCTTAACAACTCCATTAGGAAGGATATCTCCATCTCCTCCATAAACAACATGCTATAAAAGGGTTCTCTTACCTTGGTTGAAAGGCACAACCTAAAATAGTCAGGATAGATCAAATCCTCTTGAGGGTGCTATCCATTTCTCCACAATCTTAGTGACTAAGGGAAAGTTAGATCCCTTCCCCAGCTACAAAACAAATCATCATGATCTATTTGTCTCTAAGATTCCTAACAAACCTGTGATGCTACTGAGAACTTTGAAGGAGAATAAATTTGGATACCAACATGTTTGGTAGTCACATGGCTTCTTTTGGTTACTTAGGAGATGGCTGGTAAATGCTTTAACTTATCACTTTTTGAATTTTTAGAAAAAAGACAAATTCGGTCTCGTAGCTCTGCTCAAATCTGATTGGTTCTTTTGGTACTTACGTGGCTTCTTCTAATTGGATGGGGCACGACGGGTTGGTTTTCTCAACTTGATCTTTTTAGCTACTTTGGAAAAGGGTTTGAACCCACCCCATGGCCCTGTAAGGATTTGATTAAAGAAAATTTTAAGTGGAAGGGAAAAACTCTTGCCTTGACCCCGCAGGAGGACATGTGGCAAAGACTAATGGCAGAGATCCAGGCCTTCAAAGGTAAGTTGGATTTTTTTCCCTTTTGACAAAATGGAGTAAAATTCTAAAATGGAAGTGCACCCTCACCAAATCATTTTGAAGCCTTAAGGTTTTTTGAAGTTGTGCCATAATAACACGTGGTGAGCCCACACTCATCCAAGGTCTCAACTTTTGGGGAACATCTCAAGATGCACCATTGTGAGATGTGGTAGTTTAAAAAGTCAAAGGGGTGGGGAAGAAGACCATCAGAGGCAACTTGGATTTTCTGCCTCTTTTCATCAAAAGCATTAAAATTTCAAAATTGTCCGCAAGCCCGACAAAAAAGAGGTCAAAGTTGGCATTGAAAATATTAAGAGGCGGGGAGGTGGGCCATCGGGGGCAACTTGGATTTTTTTTCCCTTGATATTCAAATGACTAAAATCATCAAAATGACCCGCGGGAACGATAGAGAAAAGTCAAAATTTGCTCCAGTCAATGGTGGAGGTGTGAACCTTCGGAGTAAAAATGGAAAAATTTCCTTTTGTGGAAAAATGAGTTAAAAGTGAAAAAGGAAGTGTGGTTTTGATGGGACCCACATTGGGACATGTCTCAGGCCCATTTTTTAAGGGCGGAGCTGCGGGGAAAAATTGGAAAATTTTCCCTTTTCCAAAAGAGAGGTGAAATAGAAAAATTTGGCCACGGTTCCTTTCGCACCCACCTTAGGACACATGTCAGGCTCATTTCTCAATGGCGGAGGCATGGAGAAAAATGTGAAAATTTTACATTTTTTCAAAATTGTAAAAGGAAAAAAGGAACCCCCAAGCCCGTTCTAAAATTGAATCTCCCACATGGATGGTCCAAATTCAAAATGGAAATGAATGGCAGTTGTGCATCTGTATCTGATTTTTTTACCATTTTCACTCTAGAGCTCCTAGAAGTGCGAGTCTCCATGATTCCTTGATATTTATTGCACGCTAAATAGGGAAGGGGGGTTAATTTTATATCTGAGTTTGGTGAGGAAGATCTAGGGATGTATTTTTCCATTAAGATGAGATCTAACCTCTAGGATCAATCTGATCTTCCATTTTTCCTTCCCAAGAACGACAAAGAACCATATTTGATAGATTAGGGGTGGAAGTGGTCGGAAAGTAGAGGGAAAAATAATCTACCAGAATAGGGAGTTGAATGCGGGAGATATTCAAAGAAATCCACCCCTTGAGCACCTGACAACTTTTTTTACAGATCCGATTCTGGGAATTGCGATCAGAATCATGGCAAGCACTAGTGCATTCAATGTTTGGTTTTTTTGTGGGGAAAAAGCCTTGTTGTAAAATGTTATAAATAGGCATGATTTTTTAGTGAAAAGGGTTTGGAGTTTGTGAATGTAGAAGTGTTCGGAGTCAGAAACTGATTTCCTAAGAGTAAAGTTTGATAGAGCCTGTCTTTATGAGAAACTATCTGAAAAATCATGTTTATCTCCATTGTGTTAAATTTGATCATGTCAAGGTGGTTACGAGTGTACAACCATTGACAAGCTCTGAGATTGTTCAAGAAACATTCCCCTGCTGATAAATTTAACCAAACTCGAGTTAATCTATGTTGCTATTGAGAAAAATTTGTGTTTTCTTCATTTTATGAATGTCTTACAAGTAGATTTTTATTGTTCCTATTGCATTCTTACATTGAAATATGTATGAATCACACAATATCTTATACTTGTGATAGTTTTGTAGCATTTTAAATTTCATTTGATATTGAAATAAAAAAAATTAAAATCACCGTGACTCCTAGCATGACTATAAGATTGTTCGTAAGCCTTTGAGGGTATCTTAGGTGGGATGAAATAGAGATTGATAATGTTCAGTTGTGTTTTTCAATTTGAGCCTTCATTTTGGATCCTTGAAGTTTGTGTGAAAAGTGCTGATCTGGGCCTGCATTGGAGCACAAATTCATGTTAAAAGAACACCCTAGCTACTCTAAAATCATTCTGCTATTCAAGGTTTCCATTTTTGTAAAAGTTCTAAAAAATTTGGTATAGTAAAATTTATCTTGTTTCACCTCTCACCAAAAATCCACTTAAAAAACAAGAAATCATACCCATACTACCCCTTTTTGTCAGGTGTGTATACAAATACATAATTTTTACTACCAAAATATGCGAAAACAATAAGGTCATAATTGTCTTTAGTGGTCTGAGCCTTTCTTGGAAAATATCTCCATTATATCTTGAGTGACAACTCGTGAGAGTTAGGTTTTGTTGCATTGATCATATTTTCTTCAAGGTCTTCTTAATAATTTCACAATGAAGGATATATCCATCTCCTCCACAAATAACAACCTACAAAAAGGGTCATCTCACCCTGGTTGAAAGGCACAACCATAAAGTAATGACAATAGATCAAATCCTCTTGAGGGTGTTACCCATTTCACCACATCTGAGTGACAAAGAGAAAGTTGCATTTCATCCCCGCATACAAAATGACATACTACATGCTCTGCTTGTCTCTAACCTTCCTGCCAAACATGTGATGCTACTCAGATTCTGAGGGAGAATCAATTTGGGTACCAAAAATATGAATGTCTTGCAAGACATCAACATTTGATTTATACAATTTTATCATGTGGTAAGGTGTAGGAACCCTTAAGAACTAATAAATGCAATTTATCAAGTGACCTCTCTTGATGTTATTGGACAAAATGGATATGATGTAATATTATCAATGATTGTAAATATGAATTTAGAAGGAGGTTGAATGCATAAAATTTAATAGATTTTACATTTACCCCCCTTTTTCACTGTTATATAAATATGTCCCTTAGTATGTACTAGTGGATTACCATGTGTTTGTTATATGGGGTATTTTATCCACTATCCCTGAATACTTTTGAAGTTAGGAGATTGTCAAGCCTCTCTTAAGGTTTTTGGTTAAGGAAATGCTAATGCTTATTCACACGTTTGGACTTAACTAGTACCTTGGAAGAAATTTGAAAAACATATAGTTGTTGGGTTGTCTGGTTATATGCTCTAATAATTGAGTTTTTAAGAGCAGTGTCAAATTAGTTGTTAGGTATAGGGTCACCACTCTTTGTAGTCATGAATCCCTTGGTGTTATGTAAGTGTTTTATGAATTACATGTTTTCTAAAATGATATTAATACGGGACCAAAGTAACTACGTAAATGTATTTAGTAAAAAGGGTAAATAAGATTAAATCTAGGATCACTCAGGAAGTCAAATTTATGGTCAAAACATGTAATTTACCCGTTGCTAGTGAGATTAAATCCTTAAGATGATGAAACAAAATTATTTTGAAGTGAAATTTGTCACTTAAATTCAAAGAAAAATATCTATAATGGGAACATAGGTGTAATGCACCCTTCCATGTGTAATATGATTGTGAAAATATGAATTCCTAATTCGAGCAATGGATTATGAATCAAGAATGATACAACTTCATTAGTTAACCTTCATAGTTGGTTGTAATAACTTGAAGATTAAAATATTATATTGTCAGTATTAAATAATGCTATGAAATAAAATCAGGATATGTTTTCCATTGATCGAGTAAGCTTCCTTTTTTAACTCAATTTCCATCCTTGTAACGTGATTATTTTTCCAAACAAAGTAAGCACAAATCTCTCAAATAAATCCTTAAGTAAAATATTAGAAGAAACATGTGTGGATATATGATCCAAATCAAAACTATGTTATATAAAGTTATTTCTACAAGAGAAATGAGAGAATTACAAGGGAACCACTTTAGGTGAAATGTTAAACCCAAAATCATGCAGCCTAGTTATAAAGGAATGAAGGGTCCCATCTTATGTGCTCTTCATACAATTATATAGTCAACTAATAAAAATAATATTGTAATAGATATTTCACCATGAACAATGATGTATTATGGGAATTTCCCGTGAGTAGGTGTATTTTGTCATGGGTAATTGTACGTTTTCATTTTTGGATATGTGGCTTTGATGTGGATCATGCGTTTCATCATAAATATGTTGGTTCAGGGTTACACAAACATCTCATGTGTTATAATTTATCCTAAGTGATCCTATGTGATGTTATGTATCAATCAATGCATTCCAAAAAATATATTATCATGTTATTATGTGTGTTGTATTTGTCACTGTTAAATGTAGGTGTTACATAGCCAAATCATATTGAACTTTATAAAAGGTTTTTCACATTTTTGAAAAACAACAAATTTTGAACTTCTAGAATGAAATTCATCGAACCTTATGATAGATTTGTCACATAATTTCATATATTAAAATATTATTTTATTGATTAATAATAACATTATTTTTTGGAAAAAAATTATTACTCATTAATAATAAATAGCCTAGATCTGGTTATATGAAAGATTTAGTATTTTGGTCTAGATTTACTTTTACAAGTTAACTGATTTGTGTTGAATTTGAAAAAATATATATAAAGGAAACATAAAAAACTAATAGATATCACAATCTTATTCAAACAAAAAATAAAATTACCTAAAAAAAGAGTCATACAAGAAATAAAAATGCACATGAAATGAGGAATTTTTTTTTATAAGATTGAATCATGAAACATTTTGGTCTAGAACAAAATGGCTGCATCTAGAGAGGCACAAAGAACATGCAACATATTGAACACATTTTGAGACCTATATAAATCCCAAACAAGTTGATGAAACACCCAAATATCAATCTAAACTAGATAAGTGAACATTTTTAAATGTAGTTCTCTTTTACTTGCTTAATCAGATATATACAAATCAAACTTTAATGTTTGAATTCTTATATTGTTTCATTTTTCACTTACTCCTTCAATATTCTATAATTAGTAATATTACTTCATGATTATTAATTTTAGGATCATATCATTTAATGAACCCAATTATTGTTTGAGCAACTTTACCTATTCATCTTAGGTTCCCAATCCCAATTAGTCCTTCAATAAAAATCCCTAGTTTCCTTAAAGCTTCCATTTATCACAAATATCCCTTACTTGGTGGATTATTTTATTCCTTACCCTAATATTAGGGTTTTTTCTACTTTATTATTTCATGATTTTATTTATATATTTAATATATACATATTATACTCATTCAATTACATTATGTTATGTTTATAATTATGAGTAAGCCTTTGGTTCTCTAGTCAATATCTCTTTATGTGTGGAAGTTACTGATCACATTGATAATGTCTATATGTATATAAGTATGAAATTTATTCCCCCAAAAAATAAAGAAGGGATAAAACCTCCTACTCATGTTATGCTTCAAATTATTACTAGTTAATCGGCCATTGGTAAGAGAAAATTCAAACAAGAACAAGTAGTGATTAAATTATTGTCATGATGGATAATTTCCTCATCTCCTCATATAACCTAAGAACACATTCAGTCATTGAGCCTTTCATCATTGCTACTCACATAAAATTGAGAAAAATGCACCCCATTGACAAGTTATAACTCCTGCATTACTTTGACATAATGGACATAAAAAATATTCCCGTAGGATTATAATCAATTCAGGATGAATTATTGAGTCTATGTAACGCCTGCTAAAACAACCCACTTGAGACTCAAGAACAACCTAGGATTAGTTAGAAAAATTATGGAATAATTATTTTTGTTTTAAAAGTGTCTACAACCAAGTTAGAAGACAACAATTGTCAAAAACAAGTTTAAGGGCCAATTATAGTTAATATCTTCTAGTTTTCCCATTACAACAATTATTAAAATTCTCAAGGTCAAAACTTAGGGATAAAGTAACCATTTTGGTTAAGAGGGTAATATCTCACTATACCACTCTCTACTATCTTTAAAGATTCAACTTGATCTTTCTCAAAATTAACACACTCCAAACTTCCCAAAAACATTCCCATTAGACAAGAAATTTTCTCTCCTTTCCAGTGATATAAAGAAGTCCTAACTGCTCATATTTCTCAAGTTATGGGCCAGCGGATCTTGGGAGGAAAATTTTTCCCAAAAGTGGGTCTGTGGGCCTGGGGAAGAAAATTTTCCCCAACTCGGGTCTGCAAGCTTTGGAGAGAAATTTTGTCTGCAGGAGGAATGCAAACTGGTAGGGTGGGGAAGATTTTTTTTCCCATGCATGGGTCGGTGGAGCAGGGAATAAATTTAGCACTTATCCCCTTTTTCAGACAAAATCACGATTTTACCTCCATGCACCCATGAGCCCAAAAGGACACGTGTCGACATTTCCAAACTCTGGCGGAAAGTCAAGCCGCCGGAGAAATTTAGAAATTTTTGATTTTTAAAAGAAAAAGGTTTTGGTTTGAAACTCTCTGCACCTCCATCAACGCATTGTGAAGACACATGTTATCCATTCATTGGCTGTGGGCCGGCGGGGCTAGCGGAAGAACTTAGAAAATTTTTCCCAAAATTTGTCTGAAGTGCTAAGAATTTTTACAGGATCCACTCCTCTGCCAATGCCTCGTGATGCCACATGGCAGCACCTTATTGGCTGCAGGCCGGCAAGGGCGAGGAGAAAACTTAGAGAATTTTCCCATTTTTAATTTTGAAAACACTAAGGTTTAAACGTGTTTCATGCCTCCGTCGTTGTCTCGTGAGGCCATGTAGTAGCATCTGATTGGCTACGGGCAGGCAGGACGACGAGGAAAATTAGGAAAAAATTCCCAATTTTTTTTTAAAGGTTAAGTTAAATGTTGGAGGCCCACGCAACCGTGAAAGACAACCAAAAAGGTAAAAGCGAGGCGGCAGGTCCGCAGGGGAATTGTTTTTTCCAAAATTTGTTTTTTTTACAATTATAATTATTTTTGATGCCAAATGAAGAAAAAATTTAGAAGGCCATAACTGTTGATTGAGGGTTGTTTTTGAGCAAACAAGGACTTATTGGAAATCTGTCGATGTCCTCTTTGCACAGGAATCATTAATTTTCATTTTGATAATGTTTAAGGGGTCAATTTCGTGAAAATGATCTGCAGGCTTTAAAAAGGCAAGCTGGTAAATTTTAACTTATGAAATTTTAATCAATTGATCTTCTTCCTCTCTCAACATGCCAATTAGACATGGAGGATTTTTCTTAGATGGATTTAGGATGGATTTGTAAGGTAAGTTTGTTTGATTGAGTTCCAATTTGAAAATTTACAACATTGACTACAGAACGACAGTAAAACGGTTTAAGCCCAATTTTGCTAAGTTTTCTAAGAAATTTCTTAAGTATTAATGTCTACATGAATTTTTTGGATCTTATTATGTCCAATTTAATTTTTCATTTGTTATTTCTTTGTTACAGGTTCGATCTGTGCATTTTGAATTAAATATTTGCCAGTTTGAAAACATAAAACAGAGATCAATTTTGAATAGATAAATTTTCCATTCTTCATCTTCTAAGTATTAGAATACATTCCAATTCAAATCAAATACATCAAGTTGATTCAAATCAAAGTATTCAAAGAAAAAACATGACTCTAATTTCCAAGTTCTCTCCTTTCAAAAGACAGAGTATTACATTTTCTTCATACACATTTTTTTCTTTTAAACAGAGATTTCAAATACATTTAAATGATCAGATTCAATACAAAAATGCAATTTGAGAAAGGTAATACAATCATTTATTGATTCAAAATACAACTTACAACTTCTATCTTTCATTCTTCAAATTCACCATACAAAATATAATTCTTTCTTTCAAAAATAGAAACAAAGTATATCTCTTTCACATTTCAATTTACAACTTTCGTAATCAATACCAAAAAATATCCATTACAAAATATACGAGTTCATCCAATTCAAGTGGAAAGGTTACAATAAGATTTATTTCAACAAGGGATTGTCAAATTATCTTTTTTTTCCTTGCTTCAGAACAACAACATGCATATTTATCATTCTTCCAAATTTTGATCACAACAAGAGCAAGGGAATGGCAATGATCTCCAACCAACTAAGACATCCAATGAAAAGGAGAATCCATAATTTTTCATTGCATCCCCGAGCCCCAACCATAATGCAATAGAATATGTGATTTAACTCATGGAAATAAAGGCTTCCACAAGACACAAGCAACATTTTCACATTTAAAACACAATCCAAAATAGAATGTAGTTTACAACTACATTAAATAATGAAAAACAACACTAAGGCTTCAACAAGCAAGCCAAAGGAGTAGGAAACTATGGGGGATGCTACTTATGCCTACCAAAGGGGAAATGGGTATCACCACCTGATTTCAATATGCCAAAATATAGTATATCAAAGCTTTGACATGCCGTTATGCCTCCCCCAAGTATCCCTTATACCTCACATTTCCTTATGCCTCCCCAACCTCTTATGGCACCCTATAACGAGTAAAGAAATGTGATCTATTTCTTTGTAAGGTGGAACCCAAAACCCAACTCCCTCGACACCTATACCTCCCCAAAACACTTGTGCCTCCCACAAAATAAACACCATAGTCTTCACCTACACCATTCATAGGCCATCTACCCAACCCATGCCAAAACATTCACAATAATAAAAATTTCATAAATAAAAAAGGAAGCATTACAAGAGCCAAGCTCCTACCTCTCCATGATGGAGTTGTTCCAAGTTCCAAAACAACAAGCTTTAACCCAATGCAAGCAATCCAAATCAGCCAAGCACAAGCATGCAACAATCTTCTGAAAACTTCTCCAAAGCAAGAGCTCTAAAACAGAAAAAGAATTCACCCCCAAAAGGAGTTTCCAAAAGTAAAGCCAGCCAAAAGAATGGCAAGAAATTTGAATTTTATAGAAGAGGGAAGAGAATAGGATGAGGTGGATCCATTTAGGATGCCACATCACACATCCTCAACCCCAACCCAAAAGTCAACTTCAATCTCCAAGACACAATAAATAATTAGGTGAATAATATGACAGTCTTACTTACACACTCAAATCAAGCCCATATCCAAAAGGACTGAAATTAATTTCAAGCAAGAATTTCAATTAAAACATTCAGCTAGCCTTACAAAAATGCATAATGAAAGCTAAATTTAAACTCTCCAACCATAGGTAAGGTTGGTATGAAAATTTAAAAGGTATGGGACAAGTTTAACTTGTCCCACAAGCCTCCAAATTCAGTCTCCAAGGACAATTTCGAATTCCAAAGAAGAATAAGTGTTTCATACTCCAAATTTTACTTACACATCTCTTACACAAATCTTACAACATTTAATACAAGAGTAACCACTCCAATAACTACTTTCTTATGTCCCAATTTGATTAATTTATTTTAACAATATGATTACTCACATTATATACCATTATTTATTTAAATAAAAGGGATAAACACATCACTTAATAAACACATATAAACATCAATAAAAAGGAACCTAATAAATACATACACATAACCCTTTGGTCGTGTTTAAAGGTGATCCTCACCCATGGGAATCCCTAACACAATCAAACACACAAACAAATACAGGTTGTCATGGTGACCTTATTGAATTCATCTAGAATTCCAATGTGGTTGGTCTCCAATCCCTTAATGTTTGTTGTTGTATTTTAACCTGCAAAGCATATGAATACCTCCTTCGGCCTCATGGCCATATTAGAACATCCAAAATGAATATAAATAAAATTCCAAAATCATCTAGATATATGAATCACAACAACATCCAAGCAACCAACAACATCATTTGAAATTTTATTCAACAACTATATCATCATCAAATAATTTCCATTTCGAGGTCTACTGAAAATATCCAAACATCACATGTCTGAACAACATCCATAATATAACCATGTCAAATAGCATATCATCATCAGTATATGAAAATGTCTCTAATAATCATCATGCATCATAACTGATTCAAGGTCAACAATAATCCATGATCTAACATCTAACATCATACTATAATAAGGTCCACAATTATTTCCATAATATGATCAGCAGTATCATGATCAATATCAAAATGTGTCTAAGGGAAGTGGGCACTACAGTCTTGATTCACACATGGTGGATAAATAATTGATAGTCCATTGAAATCATATAAAAATGAAGACTCTAAAACATCGAGTTTTCCTCCAAAGCATATAAATAATGAAAACTCAATGAATAGGGTTTTATCGCCGATCTCATTAAAAGGTATAACACTTCCTCTAATGTTTTGACATATTTTATGCACCTCATCAGATAACTAGTTATGAGTTTTGACATCCATGCAAAGGGATGTTAGTTGCATACTCAAGGGAACCTCATGGGCTTGCGATATAAGACTATACTTATGATATGGTCTTCTTTAAAGTAATGTGTGAGTGATTACTTGTCTATGTACTACAAAAGAGATTATGTATATTAAGTAGAAATTGCACTAGAGGGCTGAAATTTGTACGCCAATAGGAAGAAAACAATGATGCATTTAGTCAGCAACTGCAGGGATGAAAGAAGGTTAACAACAAAATGTGAACAACAATTATTTCCCTACAAACGTGAATCTCATGCTATGATATTCATAACAATAAATATCAAGTTATTTTAAAACAAAAAGAAATGTGTTTGATTTCATTCAATTTATTACATTGATATCAAATGGGATAATATTTACCATTCAAAATTGATTCTTCTGTAGGTGCAATCTCCAACCCAATATCCTAGACAAAAATCAACATATCCCCAATATCTATTAGAATATCAAGTTTTTCTTCTAAAGTGTCAAAAATGACAAGAAATTTTTTTGCTTCTAACATAGAGTAGTGTGCTTGTCAATGTAGAATCCATGTTTCTACCAAGGATATAAGATTTCATGGAAAAACTATGTAAATCAATAGAAGTTGAGTCCTTGACTTCTATCTCGGCAATAACAAGGTTCAAATCTCTTATAAAGGACCACCCATTTTGATATGTACAATCTAAATCTTCTTCCACAATCAAAATGATTTCATAAAAACTTTCATGACAATATTGTTTCCGAGTGAAAGAAGGCATTGCAATAAGTTCAACCATTCCTCCATACATATTTTTTAGAAAGCGTTCCCAAGATATTTTACAAATTTTTAACAACTTTTGGTGAAGCTCAACTTTTAAATCCTCTACATCAGCCATATGAATATATTTGATTTCTATGTAGAGTAGCCCCTCGAAAATATTAATCTACCCCTATTACGACAAGAAAATATCTAGACAGATGATTTAATAGATATGACTTACCATTGGTTTGTTTTTCCATCGAAGATGCCACCTTAATATCACCATCCCAATGATTCAAACCAACATCCTACAATCCAAAACACATCAAACTATCTAATGATATACTATCTACATAAGTGAGGTTTGGTGGTGTGTGAATTCCATCAAGCAGTGGCCTTATTCCTTTATTTTTAGCTTGATTAAATTGAATAGGTACAAGTAAAATAAGTTTTTGTATCAAGTTTCCTATTGCCTTTTTTTTTACAATAAGGAAACATGGTGCCCATACTCTTTGAGAACCATAATTCATTAATTCATAGAATTAATAGGTTCACTCTCTTATTTTTGTAGCTCCTCTGTTGTCTTATTTTTAAGAAGTATAAAAACTATGAATAAAAAAATACCCTTATATTGTATAGAGCCAAAAATTGACGTGTGTTATGGATTTTTATGTGCAAGATAAGGAAATTGGAATTTAAAATATATAAGTTTTCAAGTGTTTTTCAATTAAAATAACATATTTTTTATTTTATTTAACCATTTCTTTGTGTCAAATAAGTATAGAGCTTAGCTACAATTAACAAAGGCATGTGGAAATCAAGGAGTTTTTTCTGTTAAGGATGCCAACATATAGTCATTACAAAAAAGGAGAAAATCCATTACCTTATATTGGTTATGTATTTGAATAAGAAACTCAAATAAAAGATAAAGAGATATTGGCCACATCATATGACCTAAAATATATGTATGTTGAATATGGAAGGAAACATAATGAATAGAAACTATTTGGAAAAATTTCTTACACACTACTAGTTTTTCCCTCTTTTCCTGCAGATACATGAATTTTTTTAAAAAAAATTAGTTTCCATTTTCAAGCTTTCAAAGGTTCTCAATTCTATATGGGAAAAAATTAAATTACTATACATAATCAATAATATCAAAAGATTTCCAATGAGATGGGTCTTTGTTAAAATATATTGTTACCATACATATAAACTCCAAGTTATTTTGATTTCCAGAAACCATACGAATGTGACCTGTAAGGGAAATGGAGCTCAATTCCAAATTCTACAGCATTGTTAATCCTATTGTCCATTTAACAACATGATCGTATCAGCCCAAGAACAAGCTAGTGTCATATATTTTATATTTTCCTTGGCAGCCATTATAGATGAACCAAGTTTACACCATTTTACTATATAAAAATAAATAAAGTAGAAGATTTGACTCTCAAGTATGAAACAATTTAACCAATTAATGTATAAAAAAGTTATTGTTTCCTACCTATATTAGTGAATCTGAAAGTCTTATCACCTGAGTTGAAATTCATATGGCACAATGCATGCACATCTATGAAGTTAGGTAAATTATCTGTCAAATATTATTCCAAAACATTTTTCCCCATGAGAGATTAATGTCTCCCAGCCGTATTAATTAATTAATAAATGCAATAACAGAGTAGTGGAAATTTACATTGAAATTAAACCCTAAGTAAGAAATATCACATAGAAATGTAATGAGAGATTCTTACTTGCTTTTGTGGAAAATGAGGTCACTAGAATTATACTCATTCTACAAAACTCCATAGATGGATTGGAAAAATCATTCCAAATTTTCATAAGGATCTACATTGTCATGCGATGATTAACCTATAGGAAAATTTTAAGAAATAAGGGAAAAAATATGAAGAACAATCCCACACATAATCACAATAGTAGAAACTAATATGTAGATAGATATTACAGATATGAAATAAAAGTATAGAAAATAAAAGGACACAACACAGAGACAATACTTAATGTGGTTCATCTAATTTGGGCTATTCCACCAAGAATCACTTGCTCATATTTTATTATAATCCACCTCTTTCTCTCAATACAATAGCCATATCTATTTGGATTTGTGCTCAACAAACTCTCTTGAATTCACACTTCAACGCACACATGTGTACAATGATATTGCATCCCTAAATCAATAGGAAACTACTTAAGCATTTTTACAATACCATGTGTATCAAAACCTCAGGTGGGAACCACCCCATAAACATATGGGTCAAAAATCCCACCCATATTAGAAGAGAACATTTCCCAAGATATTGGGCATGTTGTTTAGGAAAAAATTGTTTTCTTCCAAGAAAACTATGGACAGTGTAGAATAATTTTATTGTACAATATTCAAAACTTCCACACATGAAAATAAGATCCACAACATAACAATCTCCGAATTGGAGACTAGCTTTCCTCTTAGCAAGCTTCTCAACCCTTCAATGTTGTCCATGATGATCAACCAAAGCTGACCATAACTTTAGTTTCTCCCTTGTAACGGCATTGGTCATCATGTCGGTATGATTCTGAATAGTATCAATCTTCTCCATCTTTAGCTTATCTTCCTCCAAAGTGTTCCTAATGAAATGGTACTTTAACTATATATGCTTCATCATAGAGTGGAAAGAAAATTTCTTAGCTAGGTGTATAACATTCTGACTATCACTATGTATCTTCCCTTCCTACTTCTTATGTCCTAAATCCTGAAACAATTGTTGTAACCATATCATCTATTTTCTTTCCTTTGTGGGAGCAACATACTCAACCTCCCTGGTTGAAAAATCCACAAGATTAAGTATTCATCAAATCAAGCTCACTTATATCCCACCTACAATGAAAATATAACCCCACGTGTTCCTCTTGCTGTCTACATCTCCAGCCATGTCTGAATCTACATAACGACTCAAAGTGGTAGTCAATCCACTATATAAAAAACCTATTCCCATGGTCCCTCTCAAGCATCGAAGGAACCACTTTACCACCTTCCAGTGATCTTTACCTAAATCACTCATAAATCTACTCACTTCTCCCATTGCATGGGTAATATCAGGCCTATTACACACCATGACATACATCAAACTGCCAACCACTGACTATTAATGTACCTTGGATGTCTAAGTTTTTTCTCTTTCTCTGTTTAGGGACACATCTCCTTTGATAACTTGAAATAATCTACCGAAGGAGTCCTAACTAGTTTAACATGTTGTATATTAAATGTATCTAAGACCTTATTAATGTACTCTTTCTAAGGTAAAGTCAGGGGATTCCATTCCTTTATGTCATGAGTTATCCTCATACCAAGGATTTGTTTTCCTACCCCCAAATCATCCATATCAACGGAGTCACTTAGCTACTTCTTGAGTTCTTTTATTTCCTGCATGTTTTTACCTGCAGCCAACATGTCATCCATATAAAATCATGGGATAATATAACTACCATATTCAAATTTCTTTATATACACACAATGGTCAAAATGTCATCTAATATAACATTTCTCCATCATGAAGCTATAAAATTTCTTATACCATTGACGTGGAGCTTGTTTCAGGCCATACAATACCTTCTTCACTTAGCACACCATGTCCTCTTTACATTTAGCTTCATATCCCTCTGCATGCTACATTTATAGATCCCAATCCAAACCACCATGGATAAATGTAGTATTTACATATAGCTTCTCTAAGTGCAAATTTGTTGCTGCCTACTATTCCAATAATAGTTTGAATAGAAGTCATTTTTACTACAGGAGAAAAAATCCCATCAAAATATATACCTTTTTTCTATGCAAACCCCTTGACCACCAACAGGACCTTTTATCTTTTCTTTCCTCATTCTTCCTCTTAAACTCTATACAACCACTTGTTCTGCAATTCTCTTTTTCCTTCAGGTAGTTTCACCATATCCTATGTTTGGTTCTCCATGAGAGACTGATGTCCTTCATACATGGCTTACTCTAACTTCTTCCTAGAATCTACCTATATCGCTTAATCAAATATTTGTGGCTCTCCATTGTCAGTGAATAATAAATAATTAAGAGAAGGAGAAAAACATTCAGGTTCTCTTCTTACCCTATAATACCTCCTAAATATAGGAGTTTGGGGTTCATGTTGAGTAGGTTCTTGAATTTGTTCATATTCCACTTTCACATCCAGGAAGATCCTCTACCACTGCATATTCTTTCTTGTATTTTTCATGTTTTCCTGCAATTGTTGTTTATACATAAATTTTCTCATTAAATAACACATCCCTAGATCAAATGATTTCTTTTCCTTAATACTCCAACATTTATATGCAAACTCACCTACCACCATAACCAATGAAAGTGCAGTTTTCTTATTTATCCCTCTAAGCTTGGTCCTATCATCCTTTCTATATGAACAAACACCTCACATCCAAATATTCAAGAAATGATTAATCAAATTTCTTACTAGACCAAGCCTCATCAAGTATGCCTCCATCTAAGGCCCTTGAGGTTCCTCTATTTATCAAGTACACATTTGTGTTCACCGCTTTTGTATAAAAGGAAAGAGGCAACCCACACATAGCCTCATACTCCTAGCTCATTCCATTATTGTCATGTTCATCCTTTCTGACACCCCATTATGCTAAGGATTTCTTCAAACTATCTTTTACTTACAGATTCTATTCTTTAGAAGAATAATCATAAAACTCATTGTTGCAATACTCCCCTCCATTATTTGACCTGAGACACTTCAGCTTAAGACCTATTTCATTCTCTACCAAGGATTTCCATTTAACAAAAGTGTCAAATACATCAAATTTATTTCTAATACAATATACCGAAACATTCCTTGTTTTATCATCAATAAAAGTAACATAATAATTTGAACCCCCAAGAGATGATACCTAAGCCAACCCCCACACATCATAATGTACAATCTCCAAATTACTCTCTTTCTTCGTAGGTCCAACCTTGAGAAACTTTACTTGCTTTTGCTTCCCATATGCATAGTTCTCACTGAAATCCAAACTTGTTTCTATAAATCCATGAAAATTATTCTTTATGATATTCATTCCCTTATAGCTCATATGACAGAGCCTATAATTTGTCAATGTTGTATCTACATCTTAAGCCACAAAATTACAAGCATTACTACTACTAGTGGTTAAATACAAGGTTCTAACATTCTAAGGTTCCAAGATTCCACTATAAATATCAATGTACAACCATCATTTCCCAATTGCCCCGTCAATATCACATTTCCTCTTAATGTAAGCACATGTCTGACATCACTTAATAGCCATGTATTCCCATTCTTCATGTTAACCTGAAAAAAACCTTTTCCAACTATGCTACAAGGCTCATCATCACCAAGAAAAACATGCCCAAAATCCCCTTGAAAATAATCAACAAAATAATGCATATATGGAGTAGCATGGAAAGAAGCCCACGAATCTAAAACCAAAGATTAAATAATATTATGCAAAGAAAGAATCAAAGCATACTGCAAGACATTACCTATTGACACATTCACCTCCTTTTTTTCTTCCTATTATTTCTTCTTATCTCGAAGCTCCTCAGATTCCTTCTTTGTAGGCCCAGGATTTCCATAGTGCCAGCATACCATCTTTCTTTTAGATTTTGACCTTGCCCAATCTTTTGATTTTCCATGGCTTCCTCTATTCTTCTGTCTCCCTCTATTTTCCATCAACAAAGCATTCCCTGAAATAGAATATTACCCAGATATTTTTATTCACATTTCCTCGCTTCGAATCACCCCTCAACATCCTCAAACTTCAAATTTGAGTTAGTTGGAACAAAGGGGCTTACCTCCATTACCAAGCTATTCCAACTCTTCAGTAAGGAAAAAAAATTACTAAATCCCTAACTTATTCATCAAATTCTATTGTAACCAAAACTAGCATATTCAAAACTGTATTAAAATCACTCAAATGATCTAATACTAAAATATCCTCAGACATCTTCATATTAAACAACTTTTTTATTTAAATATCTTGTTAGAGGAAGAGGGTTTTTCATATAACTTCCCTAATGCATCCATGAGTTATTTTTTAGTCTTCTCCTTTGAAAAATTAAACAATACTAAAAATGCAAGACAACCGGATTATTCCAAGTTCCTTCCTATCTAGAAAATCCAACTATGCATCTGTCATGCTGAGGATTTGTTCCTTTTCCGGTTAGTGGAACATAATTCTAATAAAGGTATTCTTCCATCTGCATCTTCCAAAGACTAAAATTTTGCCTATTGAATTTATCAACCTTAGATCTTCCATCATTTGTCATAGCTCCCACTCAAGCTAAAACTTTCCCTGTGATTCAACACTTCAACAAGGCCAATCCAGCTATGATACCAATTATTAGGAAATAAGGGATAAAATATGTGGAACAATCCCACACAAAATCACAAAAGTAGAAACTAATTTCTAGGAATAATATCACATATCTGAAATAAAAGTGTAGAAAATAAAAGAACACAACACAAAGACAATATTTACATGGTTCACCCAATTTGGGCTACATCCACCAAGAATCACTTGCTTAGGTTTTATTACATGTCATCTCTTTCTCTCAATACAATACCCAGATCTGTTTGGGAGTTGTGCTAAAAAAAATCTCCTGAATTCACATTTGAACTCACACACATCTATAATGTTATATTTTCCCTACAATGTGCCCAAGCACATCAATAGGGAACTACTTAAGATAGTTTTACAAATACTATCGGATACCAAAACCATGGTACTAAACCTCCCTCATAAACCTATGGGTCAAAATACCTGCCCATATGAGAAGAGCACATTTCCTGAGACGTATTGGAGTACATTTTTCAAGGCATAATTTATTTTTCTAAACCCTGGCGAGAAAATTATGGAGAGTGTACTGGATACTTTTAGTGTAAATTCTTCAACACTTCCACACATGAAAATAGGCTCCACAACATAACAGAAAAAAGAGAAAATAATACAAAAATTAAAATATGGAGACACTAATTTGGGTTTAAAGAGGAACACATATTTCAATCTAGAAGAATAGGAAAATTCACATACAAACCTAAGGACATATATCACTTATGTTAATGGGAAAATATGATTCCATAGACCAAATGATTTTAAAAAATAGTGGGAAAATCAAAAGTAAAAAATTATACCCAAAATTTGAGCACTTAAATAGTCTTCTTGACTCAAATACCAAACAATAGCCATTACTTCAACAGAAGCATAAAATTTCAACTCTAGAGGAGGGAAACTTAATAAGTACAAAGTTTGATATAAAAATTTGTTTGCAAGCTGAAAATAACATTTAAACTCTTTTGTTTACACTTGCCTCTCCCCCTGGCTATTTTTCCTTCACATCCCTGCCCTACATTGGTCTGCCCTCTTGTGTGGGTTTTAACAGTGTTCATTTTGATTGGTGGTGCAAAATGCTTACATGGTTCCCAAGATTAGGTTGGAGGTGGTCCTTATATAAGATGCTGAGATTGGCTATGATCTAAGATGGTCTTATATTTTTTCCCTAAGATTCTTTACTTTAATGTTCCAACATTAAGAAATCTCTACAAAAGTTGGAATGCATGAATGTTTATGGAAACCAGTGGAATGTTATGTAAATTGGTTATATTTGTATATGAATTTATTTGTGTACAAATAGTTTTAGGGAAAAATAAAAATGGATGCCTAAATAGGAGTACCCTAGATAAGCATTAAACACACCAAAATAAAACAAACCCTTGCAACAAATTCAATGCCTTGTTTGTATAGCAAGGTAGGCTCAACTTCTCTTCTTTGTAATTGCCAAAATTAATTTGTATTATTTGCAATGGAATCACACATGGAGCAGGCGACTGCGATGTCTTCTAAATTGGAAAACCATATTATTTCTCATTTTTCTCTTGCCCCCTCTAAGGTTCTACATGTTGACAAGTGAGTTTAAAATGGCATGGCCTCCTCCATGCATAGTAAGCATAGAACATGGGAAAAGTATAGATCATCAATGGAGAACGTGTCTTGAAAACCTTGTGGCATGCAACACCAAATATGACCACATGCAAAAAAACCAACATTGTAGATAGACTCTCGGGAAACAGTGATCAGGGCCTGAAAAACAGTGGTATCACGATTTTGACTCAATATTTTGTAGAATTGACAGGGATGGAGATAATTAATTGAACCATACCTCATTAAATTCATCAACCTCTATGTTTATACGGTGTCTTTCTATGCATCCAACTGTCTAGGATGCTTGCATCGTCATCCTCTATACATTTATAAGGATGGTTGTTAATTTATCTCTCCTAGGTCATGGAAGTTGGATGTAAAAATGCCTATAGTCCTAATTAATTACTAAAAATGACACAAAAAATGTGTTATTTGAACTCTGAAGGGGCAACATAAGATGAGGTTGAATTTGAGGGACCAAAACATAAAAGTAGGAAGATGGGTGTATAAGAAGGGGTTAGAGGGAGGAGAAGCAATTGGGAGATGATATTATTGGGTGAAATTGTTTCAAGGAAGCTAACTTTCCTATGAAGAGGAATGTATGTAACATGTGCATATTATGTCAAATATTCTATGGATAAAGGCGATACGGAACATGGGCTATTCATAACTACAAATTCAACCTTTTGAGACCTTACAATTCCATACAATCTATCCCATCCATTTGTAGATCGACCTCCACAGGGCTGCCCAAAAGGAATACGTCCAACAACCAGATAATTTATATAGACAACCCTATCTCTAAATCACTAAACAAACATTTCCATTTGGGAGAAGCGAGACATACAATCAAAATCAAATGGTCAGCATCACCTAGAACCCTATACTTAGCACGAAGGAGATGAACAGTGACGCAAAACACCTATAGGAAAATTCCTTTAGTTAGATCAAATTAAATTGTTATTATGTCATCTATGTTTGGAATTTAATCTATGTCTTCCATGTCCTAGGTCATGGAATACAATGTACTTGAAGAGCCAAAAAAACATGAAATCGTGTTTACTCATCCATTAAGTTTCTTGATCATTTATTAAAAAGACTTTAGATATGATGGATGTGAATTGAAAACTACTTTGTAAATATCCCTTAAAACTCCTCAAAATAGAACAAAAGACATTCAATTGCTCAATAATGTAATCATGGTTCTCTTACATAACACCCTTCATAATGCGAAGTAGGATATATTGATATCATATCATATTTTTGGATATGGTGGGTCTGTTCTTTTAAATTTCATTGACCTTAAAAAAAACACAAATTGATGTTGTTAATCTCCTTACAACACCTATTTCTTTTGTTGATGATTTCCAACTACAAGTGATAGTTTTGATTTCATTAGTGGTACAAATAGAATTTGATATATCTCTATTCTTTGGAATCAAGAAGAGACACATAAAAATTCATTGGCCTACCTTATAAAGTGTAAATCACATTATCTATTTTTAGAAATGAGAGTGTTGAATTAATATTATAAGGAAGTGACGATACAAAAATTCATTTTTTAAAATAACAGTTAAAAAATCAAATCTAAATTACATCACTACCTCTCGTTGACACTATTCACATAAAAAATAGAATTCTAAAAACAATATGTCATACTTCCGAAGTTTTATTTGCTTTGTGCAAAAAACCAAAATCATTAGGAGGTGTCACTAAGAGACATCAACATTTTGACTTCATATTTGACCTTCCCCAAAATTTTCAAACTTTTGGGGCTTTCATTATTACTACAAATTTGATTTAATAAAATTGAATTTTTCAATACAAACTCATTTATGAATTTCTAGCTCTATGGAAAGTGGATTTTCACTAATTATACACTATGCTAACTATAACATGTTGCAATCAAATTTAATGAGATAAAATTGTTAGGAATTCTTCTGTTAGTGCTGACATTATTACTTGTGTGACTTTGTAATAATGTGAGAACTACTAACGTGAATAGTAAATATGTGGTTAGTTAGTATATAGGTTTAATTATAATAAACCTATTATTTGTGATAGTTAAATTAGTTTATATTATTCAATAGTGATATTGTTGTGTAACAACAATATATATAACATTGTCTTTCAAGTTGTGCAATATGATCAAAATCATCAAATATTTAGTAAAACAAACCCAAAGAAATATAAATAAATATTGGCATGTGATGATATAATTAAACTTATTATAAGGCTTAACTGTATAGGGTTTCATAAGTGAATACACAATTTATTTCCAATTTCGAGAGATATGTGAATGAAAAATATGGGAAACATGTCAAGACATCAAGGAACATTAAACATATAAAAATCAATCCACACAGCCAACCCATGAATGAGGATGAAAATGGAAAATTGGTATCATAATGGATACAAAACCACATCCCTTTGTTATGTGCATTTTTTCAATAACATGATTAACTTGTTTAGCTCTTCAAGAAACTACTCATTTTCCCTAGTTTTATTGTGGATCATATGACATTTATCTTCTTAGTCCAAACCCTAATTATACATCAAGACTCTAAAATAGTCAAAATTAAGGTTTAGATTATAGGGCATATGTAAATTAAACTACATTTCAGGGAAATGCCTTAAAATATTTACTCGATAAATATCAAAAAGTAATTATGCGTATTTAAGTGTCACAATCCTTTTTTTTATAGATGAAATAAGAAATAAATATAAGATGCTCTATCAAATGTTTGAATTCTTCTTTTGTAATAAGGATGCTTTAAAAATAGAATATATTTTATGTCTATACAAATCAAATATAATATGTTTATGATTCTTCTCTTTGTCCTTAAATGCACAAACACATCTATATATTATAAGAATTATTGAATTCACGTTACAACCCTCTTGGCACTAAAACCTAACATATTGGAAAGGTCAAAAAATGATTAAAAACTAAAGGAATCCAAGTTTATGGTTGAAAGGTCCCATAATGAAAATGGTCATTTTCATACAAAGTAAAGGAATCTCCTTTATGTGCTACCTGCAGGCTACATCACTCACTCTAATATCATTACTTCCATGTTACTTTAAGTGAAGATATAGGGTAGGGGAACCCCTTAGAAAATTGATGCTTCTCGTAAATCCAATATCTATCTGAGAGAAGAGAGGCTTTTGGTTAATCCTGTTGGTATCAAAATTTGTTCTCCTTTTCAGTCTGAGCAGCACCATAGATATGTCATGGAGCTCAAAGAAAGATTAGACCATGTTGTATCTCATATGTAGTCAGGGATATGGTTTAGCTGGCACTCAGGTTTGTGGAAAAATGGATATCACTCCAATAGGACTTGATCTTGTCCTAGCTGTTTTAGGTTGTGCCTTACAACCAAGGTAAGAGGACCTATTTTGTAACCTTGTAATAGTTAAGGAGATGAAGATGTCCTTCTCTTTCCTTGGAATTATATGATGGAGACCTTGATGAAAACATGATCATCACCGTAGATCTGAACTCTCACAAGTTGTCACTTCTCAAAACATGGGTATGTTCTCAAAACAACCTGCAAAGGTTACTAGAGACATTTGAAATCCTTATCTGTTATGCATACTTTTGCAAATGGATTTTGATCTTCTATGGGTATACAAATGCAAATCAGGGATAGTACATGATAGGATATTTGTTGTTAGATGGTTTTTGGTGGGGTATTGATGAGACAAACTGGGATAGATCAGATCTTTGACAATCCATACAATACTTGAACAACTATAACATGAAATGCCTAAAATAATCAGAATGTTCTTTCAACCAGAAGAGGCACAAATGGAAGCCAAGGTTGCACTCTTCACACAATCTTTGAGAACTCACCACAAAATCTTGAAGTAAAGAACTCAATTGAACACAAAAATCCATGATCAAACCACGCCTAAGGTAACCCCAAAGGATTACAAGATATCTTTGCATTTAAGGAAGGTAACGTGATTTTAAAATCTCCTTATCAGATGAAGGCTCTTCTGAATATGAGATTGCAAATGCCACTAAACTATCAACTAGAAATGGAGATCCTGTGTGATTTCTAAATACATTCAATGCAAGATTGTAACAAGAACAATAAAATTTATTTGCAGGGATTTAAAAATGATAACAGATATCATATTACCCAAAGAAAAGCATAGATTTAATTCAAAATTTGTTAGATTCAATAACAGGGGAGAGTTACATGAACAATATCAGAGCTATGTGATGGCTATACACTTGTAACCAACTCACATACATGGATTTCCAACACATGAGACATTAACCTGGTTCTTTGGTGGATTTCTTAGAAAATGAGCTTTCTCTTAGAATTTGCTTATAATTTTCAGCTCCTGACCCTTTACAATTTCTACAAAATAAACTATATACCTCATGCCACATTGGAGCCTTCTTTCCCAAGCAAAGAATATGCCATGGGATCAAGTTTGTTACAACAATTCTTCATGATTTAGATGAAAATGACATCAAACAGAAAAACACTCATAGATTGCCATGTGTGCCAAAAAGATTAAATCATTACAAATATTTCGATCATCATCCATCCTAGAGGCACATTTTTCATCATTGAGGCATGCAAACACCCTTCCTCTCATCATTTCACCTTTTAAAACCACCTTTGAAATTTTGGTTTTGTCATTTCACGTGTTTGCTACGGCTGGGGAAAAACTTATTTCAAAAGAAAACCCTCAAATCAAAGAATTAAGCCATGAAAGTGATGCCAATGTTCTTGGAAGGCCAAGATGACCCAAAATCACTATATATTTGATGAATTTTGATGCAAAAATCATGATTCCAAGCTTACTGGAGCTCCCATTATAGTCAAAACAAATGGATGCATAACAACCATCAATCTTATCCATCTGTAAATCCTGACCCTCCACATGTCAAAAAACAATTGGGACTGAAAATGGGATGATTTTTTACATTTTCACATTTTTTGGAAAAATGGAAAATTTTGACTTTTTTCTCTGCCCCTCTGCCCTTGAAATTTAGAGCTGACATGTGGCATATGGTGGGTACCACTGAAATCACTCTTCAATTCTATGCATGTTGACCTTTTTGGAAATTGGGAAAATTTTAACCTTTTTGCCCTGTGGGCCCGCAAATCTGATTCCTCCCTCACCACGTGTCTCCTTGTAATTTGCTAGCGGGCCAACGCTTAAAATTTTGATTTTGAACTCTTTTTTGGAAAAGGGAAAAAATCCCCTTTTACCTCCATTGGCCTACCAACCCACCTTTTCCTTTGCCATGCATCCATCTTTCATTTGTCGAGGACACGCAAAATTAATCTTAATTTTTACTCACTTTAAGCCAAGGGAAAATTCTCCACTTTGTCTCCATGGGCACGCGCCTCTGAAACTATCCCCGTCATGTGGTGCCCTATTATTTGCTACGGGTCCAAGACTCCATTTCTTCCTTCAAACCTCCCTTACAATTTTTTGAAAATTCACAAACTTCAATGTTGACCTGCGCCCCCTTTTGACCCTTAAAATGTTACACATGTCTCACCTAGATTGGTCGCAGGCTTTTGGGCCAAAAATTTACTTTAACTTTTTGTGGAAAAGGGAAAAAATCCACTTTTCTTTCCACTGGCCCATTGACCCGCTCTGCACTACCATGCTGCCACATGTCCTCCTCTGATTGGAGTGGGGGTAAAATTGGTGTTGAAAATTTATAAAATTAGAGCCAAAAAACTCTAAGTCACCGCGCGGCCCGCACCTCCATTTTGAAACTTCCAAGACACGTGTCCTCTTGTGATTAGGTGTGGGGTTTCAGGCCAAAATTTTACCTTAAGCCTTTTAGCCAAAAAACACAAAATTTCACAACTTTTTCTCTACCACCCGCATCTCCTCAACCAATACGAACATTCCATGTAGGCAATTTGGAAAAAATGGATCCTCGGGCTCGAAAATTCCACATTTGCTTGAAAAGGTGAAAAATGAAAAGTTAGAGCACCTCCCCACCTTTCCTTAGCCAATGAAAACCCGCCATGTTGCCAATGCATGTTTCAGGAAGAATTTGATAGGCAAATGACACCCGTCTGACCGTTAAAACGTAAAAAATTCTAGGGATGCCCTATAATTCAAAATTTTCACCAAGGATGGTAGATTTTTTTATTTTGAATCAACTAAAGCATGATTTTACAACATTTTCGACCTTAGGATTTGATTTTTAAATACAAACAAGTTTTAATTGATCAAATTTGATATTTTCCATGATCAGGCAAAGGGGAAAATGACATAACCCATAAAATTTGAAAAATTAGGGCACAGAAAGGGAAAAACTTGGAATATTCCATCAAATTACGGAAAAACAAAATGTTTGTGAGAATTTGAAAGAATTCAACTAGAGGGAAAGAAAGTCAGACCATTGATTCACAGGGTAAAACATTTTTGAGCAGATATACATTTAAAAAATTTAGGGCAACATGGTGTAAGCTCATAAATGGCACCTAAATCATCTTTTTCTTAGGGATGGGCACTCCCAGTGAGTGCCACAAGGACAAAATATAGACCAAGTGCCAAAATAATCCATTGGGCAAAGGATTCATGAGCCAAAATCACCAAAAACCAGCTGAGAACCTGACAAAAATGGCTGCCACACAGCAAGGAAAACTACAAAATTGACAAAACAAAGAAAACAAAGACTATACCACTATACAATTGGTGCATACCTCAGATTTGGGTATTAATCCAAGAAATTCTTAAAATGTCTACCATTAACAGGAAGCTCTAGTAATTCCCCATCTAAGTCCTTGATAAATAAGGTATGGTCACCAATTCTGATATCAATGGCATAAGGGCCCATCCATAATGCATCAAATTTTCCATGCTTTCGCTTGTCTTCATGCCTACTATCCCACAACAATACCAGATCTCCAACATTTAAGGCTCTAGGAGTGACCTTCTTGTCAAACAATCTCTTTAATTTTTTCCTAAATATGACCTGCCTTTAATGGGATGATCTTCTCTCCTCATCAAGCTCAATAATCTGATTGATCCTTGATTCATATGTGCCAAGATCTTGTTCTTCCAACTGTTTGGAAAAATAAAATTAAGATAATTGCAGGTGCAAGGGAAGAAAAGCCTAAGTTCCATACACCAATTCAAATGGGCTTTTACTAGTAGCTCTTTTAGGAGTTATCTTATCAACACAAACTGCAAATTTCAATTGTTCACCCCATTTCTTCTTTTTTTGTTCCAATATCCTTCTAATGATCTTTAGAAAATTATTATTGCTGGACTCAGCTTGTCCATTCCCTTAGGGGTTATAAATTGAAGAATAAGTCATATTGATTCCATATTCATTGCACATTGCCATTAAAGGTTTGGCTCTAAAGCACATGGCATTATCAGCTACAATCTTGACTAGGACTCCAAATCTACATATGATTTGATTCAACATGAAGTCCATAACTATTTGGTATGTTGCTTTCTTTGTGGGGATTGCCTCTACCCACTTTTTAAAATAATCAATGGCTACAAGGATCCACTTATGACTAGCACTAGAAGGATCTAAAATCTCACCAATGAATTCCATCCCCCATTGCTTGAAAAGAGCTTCAATTGATACAAGCTACAAAGGAAGGGAGCTTGAAGCTTTCAGTCTTCCATAGAAACATTGGAAACTATTACATTTTCTAACCAACTGGGTTACATCTTTGAAGAAAGTAGGCCACCAATAAGCAGCTCTCAAAATCTTATGTGATGTTACTTTTCCAGCAAAGTGTCCTCCAAAAAATCCCCCATGGAAATCAACAACTATCCTCGGAGCTTCATCTTCAATTATGCATTTCAAGAGGAAACCTTCAGGGTTCTTCCAAGCCAACCCAAGGTCTGTGATGATATATTTTTGAGAAGCCAGCTTGAGGGATCTTTTCTGATTTTTATTTATATGATCAGGACAGAAAAGGTGTCTGAGGTAAAATATTACATCTTTGTACCACTCAAAACTTACCAATTTTGCAAGCACATTTACCCTTTTGTTCGCTAGCTGATTCACTTCCATATTCTGCAAGTTGCTCTGAGCGATGATCTTAGCAAGACCCAAAGTTTGGATGTCCATATCATACTCCTGTAGTTTGTTCACCCATCTACATATTTTACTTGGGATCTCCATCTCTGATAAGATATCTTTCACCATCATTTGGGGAACATAAGCAACAACTTTTGAACTCAATATATAAGGCCTAAAAACTTTTGTTTCTTTCACCAAGGCAAATGGTTGTTTCTCCATGATTGTGTACTTTAACTCAATAGCTTGTAAAGCCTTGCTAATGAAGGAAATAGGCCTCTCAACCCCATCTTTATCCTTTTAGAGAAAAATAGATGCAATAGTATACTTAGAGGAAAAGGAAAAGACTTGGAAATTCCTCTTATAGTTTGTGGCTACTAAAATAGGTGAATGTTTAAGTGCATCCTTGATTCCTTCAAAATCCTGAATGGCAGCCTGCTCCCACCTGATAACGTGGTCCTTCTTTAGCATGCTTGTGATTGGAAGATTCAACTCAACAAAGTTGGAAACAAACCTTCTAATAAAATTAATTTGACAAAAGAAAGATTGGATGCCTTTCTTGGTTCTTAGGATAGGTACTTTGGTGATTGCTTCCACTCTCTCAGGGTCTATCATAACACCATCTTTTGATACAATGTGACCAAGAAGCTTGGCCTTTTGCACGCCAAAATGACAATTCTTTAGATTAAGAGAAATTCCATACTCCCTACATCTGATCAACATCTTCTCTAAGTGCTGCAAATGATCACCTCTTTGCCTTGAAAACATAGTCACATCATCTTGGTAAAATGCAATAAACTCATTGATGTAACCAGAAAAATAAACATCCATTGCTCTTTGAAAATTGGCACCAGCATTCATCAAACCAAATGGCATCCTAACAAAAACATATGTGCCCCAAGGAGTAGTGAATGTTGTCGTAAGTCTTTCTGATTCTTTGACAACCACTTGATTATATCCAGAGAAACCATCCAATGTAGAAAGTAATTCAGACCATGTCACAAGATGCAACATATTTTCCATATTTGACAAGGGATAGTTGTCCTTCATGGATGTTTTTTTAGATTTCTAAAATCCACACAAAGTCTGATGTCTCTGTTCTTCTTTCTGACTGGCACAAGGTTTGCAACCCAAGATGAATATCTAGTGGGCTGAATAATACCTCCATCTTTCAACTTCTTTAAATCCTCTTGCATTTTTATGGAGAGAAGTGGATTAATTTTCCTTTGCCTCTATCTGAATGGATTATTCTTAGCCTCAAGAGGGATCTCATATTAAAACAAGTCTTCTCTATATGCTTTCAACTCTAAATATGACCATGCAAGACAGTCCTGATATTTCTTTAATAGCTGAACATAAGACTGTTTCTCCTCTTTGTTTAGAATGCTTTATAACCAAACTTTTCTTGGCTTTTCCTTTGGTCCCAAGTCATGATCTTCCACATCCCTTGAGGAAGACATGTTTCTATGTATGATGCAATCAACATTTCTAAAATTTGACTCAAGTGCAATAAGACCTCTAGGAATGGTGTTTGTTTTCAATTGGATGATATCTTTTCCAAACAAAGTCTCTCTTCCTTCAGTCATACAAACCATTGGTTTCCAATTAATATGTTGATCTAAAAAATCACCTTAATTTTGCAAGAACCTTTGCACTTGATAATCATCATCAAACACTTGCCAATGCTTGATGTTATCAGGGATAGCTGGCCTAGTCAACACTTCAACATTGTACTCATAATAAGGTGAAATGGTGAAAACTCCAAATCTTGACCCCAACACTGCCATCTTTTAAGAAGCAGCATTCAAACTTCTGTCAATGTGCATAATATTGAAGGAATCAAACATCTCAACTAGATCCCAAACTACATGCTTATACTGCTTCATCTGTTGATTTTTTGTAGCATACAGTTTTCTTATTTGTTTGACAACTAGCTCTAAATCTCCCTTCGCAATGATTTGCTTGACACCATACTTCCATGTAATTCTTAGACCCAACAACAGGGTTTCATACCCAGAAATGTTGTTAGTACATTCAAAATTAAGCTTGAAGGAAAAAACAAATTCTTCCAAGCTAGGAGAAATTAGAATTACACTAGCACCATTTCCAACTTTGGAGCAAGCTCCATCATATAGAAAGGTCCAAGGAGAACATACCTATTCAAGGAAATTTGAATGATCCATTTTGTGTTCTTTTCCATTATCAAAACCAATGAAATTATTAGCATCAACATCAACAAACAACACCTCATAGGAAGCATTATTGGGATCTTCAATTAGGTGCAACATCTTATTTTCACCATAAATTTTGACAAGGCTTCCCTCAATGGGAATAGTAGCAAAATACATGTCCATTTGGACACTCCCTCCAATACTTGCAACCCACTTTCTTAAAAAAAGAATACCCCATTTGGCTGGGGAATCAACAATCACAACATCCAATTTTAAATTCCTCCTGGGATAGGCTGCAAGTTGCACTACCAAACCCTTCACACAACGAACCACCGGCACTTCTCTTGAATCCATGGTAGTAAACTTTCCATAGGTAGCTGTCACTTTGATATCCAACTCATTCATGACTTCGAGAGGCATGAAATTACATGATGCACTAGAATAAAACATACAATTGTGAAGTAGCCTATATTTTATGAGCAAAGTTGTAAAAAATGGATCAAAATTCAATTGGGAATCAACCAAAGATGTCCCCAAATATACCCTCGGTGTCTCTCCATGATCTTCTACCACTGGTTGTATTTCAAGGTCAGCAATGATTTGAGGAGGAGTCTCAACAACATTTACATTTCTTGCTAGAGTGATCTTTTCTTCCTTCAACCCCAAGTACTCAAATGCTATCTTTTTATACTTAGGAATTCTAAGAAACTCAATGATTGGAACACTCATGTTAATTTGGCTCAATACTTGGGCTATGTAATAGGGAACACTCTTTGGTAGGATAGAATTAGATGAGAGAAAATAAGATTCATTCGATGGCAGTGGATTCTTTGTAGCTTGGGCATGAGGAGGATTGTAATTTTTGTTTGGGACAACAAAAATTTTGGCAAGTGTTTCTTTCCTAGGAGCTTCTTTGGGAATGCTTGTGATAGTGCTTCATCTAAAATAATTAAACCTAGGTTATAGTGTCACTGATATTCAATTCATGTCACTTGATAGCTATGTGGGCAAGAAATTTTTAGAAACTATTCCCATGCAAATCAGGAAAAAAACACATCCATCGAGTCCTACCATTTCTTTCTCAAGACTAAATATTTGTGTGATAGACGAAAAAAATACATAGGCTTGATAGAATATTTTCTCTACACACTTGTCTACAAGTTGGAGTGATTTTTCAAACACAAGAGGAAGTTGCATTAATCCAACTTCTTGACCAATTTCAAAAAATAAAAACAACTATTGACAGTTGTTGAGAGAGAAAAGAGTATTCATGATAAAAATTGCATTGCAATCACTCCTGATTGCAATCAATTATGGGTGAGGAGCCAAAAAAATAGAAACACATAATATTTGGTAAGGTAAAACACACCCTTGGACGTATGCGAATGTGCTTGAGCTATCATAGGAAACATATGTAAGAATGTGTTGAAGGCGTTTTAACTTCACAAGTGATATGTGTCGATGTCATCATATCAATCACCTAAAGTGGAAGGTAATTCAATGTCATCATATATTACCGATGTAGATTGATAACCGTAATTCCTAAAGAAATAAGCATCGTGTTGAAATAATGTTTTCCTTTCACGTGTAGGAGCTAGTATTTATGTGGAGATAAGAAAAGTAAATGAAGACATGTTCCAGGATGGCCCCTCTTCGCCGTATCCAGTCCCAGAAGTGAAAGGTAATTCAATGTCATCATATGTGAAAAGTATTGATATATATTTCTAAGAATAAGTTGTAATGAAATAAACATCGTGTTGAAATATTTTTTTCCTTTCACAGAGAGCAGAAAGTACTTATACAAAGACAAGATCAGTAAATGAAGACATGCTCTGTGATGGCCCCTCCTCGCCACCTCAACAATCATTAACACTTGATGGTTAGTTTTTAATGCCTTTAATTAATTAATTGATGCCAATGATAATTTTCATCATGCATATTGATGATTAAGTGAAAATGTGTATTCTTAATTAAATGTTATGAATGGGTGTTATAGAAAAAATATTCCCCTATCCACCGAACAACAGGTTACGTGTATGGATGGTATGAGGTTGTTTTTATATTATACAATGATATTAAAAAACCTAGTGTATAAATAAATAACATTCTATAATGCCTTATACATCACACACACTCTTGAAGCAGTTGGGGCTGGTGGATTGATAATAGAAAGTGATTCAAATTTATGGAACACACATTCAAAAAATTATTGAAGTTAGTGTTGGATACACGATTGAGTACAGATGAAAATTAAAAAAAAAATCGTTGAATGTGCTCAAAGGTTTTCTAGATTAAACCTAGAAGCATAAAATATGTTAGATGTTTCTTTCAAATGAGATGTTAATGAGACAACCAGCACCCACATGCGTCCATCGTTTATGGTGAGTAAACAAAATCACTATAGTGTGACTAAGAGGCTAATCATTGTAGAAGATTTGAACAATCATGCTAAAGACTACGAATGCTTCAAATTTCTTCACGACAATCATTCAAAGAGGAGAGAAACCACACAAGTACGTCCTACAGGTAAAAACATTGAATTATTGGTGTGAATGTGAATTTGTAAGAAATTTTAATTGTCGAGGTCAAGACTAACATATTGATCATTTACTTTAAATGTGGTTCAAATACAGATGAAACATATCTACTTTGCCACTTATCTTTTAGCCATTTAGTGTCCACGTAAGGTGTGTAATGAATGACCTTAATTTCAATACATTCCTTTATTATATGTAAGGTACAAAGCATTTGATATCTTTTCTAATGTTTAATGCATTGTGTTGCAGATGGATCAGATATGCAGAGAGATGTATCTTACAGAATGAGCAGGTTGAGTTGCGGAAAGTAAATGTATGGAATGTAGAGAGGACCTATTTTATAATTATAAACATTTAAAATTCATGTATATGAGATTGTAGATTACGTATATTTAAAATACCTAAATATGGAATGTATAGTGGGACTATTTTTGACAATTTTGAGAGTATTTAAATAATGTGCATGTTCGTATTAGCCAACATAAAACAACTCATGAAATATATGTATAGTAGAAAATATTTTAACATATAGAAAACTGATGTAATTATGATGGAATGATGTAATCCACTATAACTATTTATTACATGGAATTTTTCTTTCTATTTTCAAAGTACTAAAAAAAAACTTTATTTTTTAAGCACTTTGAAAAACACACTGTGTTTTTCAACAATATAAAAAACAAACTACTATTCTCCATAAGGTGGAAACCACGGTGTTGTTTGACCTTTATGTAATGATGTAATCCATTATAACAATGCTTTTCCATCTTATTGCAATCTTGTAATCCACAATAAGTAATTATCATGTGGAGAAGCATTGTGTTTTTTAAGTGCTGAAAATAAGGTGTGTTTTTCATCAAGTTGAAAAACACACTGTGATTTTTAGCAAATTGAAAAATGTAACGTTGTTTTCCACAAGGTGCAAAACACGATGTTTTTTCATCTTATTTTAATGATTTAATCCACATCAAGTAATTATCATCTATATAATATTTTTGTTTTCTTAAGTACTCGTGCATATTGTGTCTAAGGATGGGATAAATATTAATCCTGAGTGAGTTCAACCTATGCAAAAGATATCTCTTCCAACAAGCCAAAACGGTGTTCATTGCTATGGTGAAATAAAAATAGCCATCATCATTGGAGCTTCATAGTATGTTATTTGGGACAATTCTTTGGTCATGAGAGGAATTGATGGTTGTTTTCTCAGATGTGTAGAAAAACCACAATATGAAAAATGCAATGCGGTTTTAACAAGTGTCAAGGTGTAAACCACGATGATTTTCAACACTTTGAAAAATACAATGTTGTTTTCCACAAGGTGTAAACCACGATTTTTTCCCTTGTTTTTATAATGATTTAATTAACATTAAGTAATTATCAAGGGGAGAAGAGTTGCTTATTTTCAAAGTGCTGAAAAATAGAGTGTGCTTTTTGACACATTGAAAAAAAAACTGTGTTTTTCATCACTTTGAAAAATGCAATTCCATTTTATACAAGGTGTAACCCAAGATGTTTTTCCTCATTTTTATAATAGTGTACTCCACATCAAATAATTATCACGTGGAGAATAGTTGATTTTTGTTAAAGGGCTGAAAATTAATGTGCATTTTTCATCACTTTGAAAAAAACACTATGTTTTTTAGGAACTTAAAAAAAAGCAACACTGTTTTCCCCAAGGTTCAAACCAAACTGATTTTCCTCCTTTTTGTAATGATTTAATGTATATAAAGTAATTACCATGAGGAAAATGGATGATTTTTTCAAAGTGCTGAAAAATACAATGTGTTTTTCAATGTACTAAAAAAGGCACTTTATTTTTCACCACTTAGAAAAACCCCTTATTGATTTCAAAAAGGTGTAAGTCATGATGTTATTCGTCCTTCTAATGATGTATTCCACTTCAAGTAATTACCGGGTGGAGAAGAGTTGTTTTTTTCATAGTGGTAAAAATTAAAGTGTGACTATGTTTTTTAGCAATATGAAAAATGCAACGCCATTTTCTACAAGGTGTAACCCACATTCTTTTTCCTTCTCATCGTAATTATGTAATCCAAATCAAGTAATTATGTGGTGGAGAAGTTTTTTTTTTTCAAAGTGCTAAAAATAAAGTGTATTTTTTAAACACATTGTGTTTTTCAGCACTTTGAAAAATGCAACGCCCTTTTCCACAAGGAGAAACCCATGATGTTTTTCCTCCTTTTTGTAATAATCTAATCCACATCAGGTAATCATCAGGTAGAGAAGAGTTGTTTTTTCTATGTTCTAAAAAACACATTGTGTTTTTATCACGTTGAAAAACACATTGTGTTTTTCAGCAATATGTGAAACGCAATGTGGTTTTTAACAAGGTTCAAACCATGATGTTTTTCATTCTTATTATAATGATGTTATGCATATCAAGTAATTAACATGAGTAAAAGGGTTGATTTTTTCAAAGTGCTGAAAAATAGAGTGTGTTTTCAATATGTTGAAAAATGCACTTTGTTTTCCAACAATATGAAAAACACAATGCTATTTTTCACAAGGTGAAAACCATGATACTTTTCCTCCTTACTGTAATGATGTGATCAACATCAACTAATTATCAGGTTGAGAAGCATTTTTTTCAAATTTCTCATAAATAAAGTATGTTTTTCAGGACGTTGAAAAACACACTTTGTTTTTCAGCACTTTGAAAAACCCATGTTTATTTTGACAAGATGCAAATCAGGATACTATTCCTCCTTCTTAAAATGATTTAATCCACATAAAGTAATTATTAGGCAGAGAAGACTATCTTTATTTTAACGTGTTGAAAAATAGGCAAACCCACATGTCGATTTCGACAATAGGCAAACCAAAATTCTATTCCTTCTTCTTGTAATTCTGTAATCAACATCTAGTTATGATAAGATGGAGAAGATTTTTTTTTTTTTAAGTGATAAAAAGTAAAGTGTGTTTTTTAACATGTTAAGAAACACACTGTGTTTTTAAACAATATGAAAAATGCAATGCAATTTTTTATCAAGGTGCAAACCATGATGATTTTCATATGTGTTGTACTGATGTAATGCAAATCAAGTAATTATCAAGTGGAGAAAACAAAATTCTTTCAAAGTGCTAAAAAGTAAAGTTTGTTTTTCGACCTGTTGAAAAAAACACTTTGTTTTCAAACAATATGAAAAACGCAATGTGGTTTTTTATCAAGGTGCAAAGAACGATGATTTTCATCCATTTTATAAGGATGTAATCCACATAAAGTAAGTATCAGGTGGAGAAGCATTGGTTTTTTTTAAACTACTGATAAATAAAGTGTGTTTTTCAACATATTAAAAACCACACTGTATTTTCTAGCACTTTGAAAAACCCCATGTTGATTTTGACTAGGTGTAAACAATGATATTTTTCCTCCTTATCAAAATGATGCAATCAACTTCAAGTAATTATCAGGTGGAGAGGAATTGTTTTTCTTCAAAGTGCTGAAAAATAAAGTGTGTTTTTCAAAACATTGAAAAACACACTATGTTTTTCAGCGCTTTGAAAAACCCCATGTTTACTTTGACAAGGTGAAAACCAAAATTCTATTCCTCATTGTTGTTATGATGTAATCCACATAAGGTTATTATCAAGTAGAGAAGAGTTGATTTTTTTTGAAGTGCTGAAAAATTAAAGTGTGTTTTTCAACAATATGAAAAACTTAATGCAGTTTTTATCAAGTAGCAAACCATGATTTTATTTGTCTTTGGTGTAACGATGTAATGCATATCAAGTAATTATAATATGGAGATTTTTTTTTCAAAGTGATGAAAATTAAATTGTGTTTTTCAACACATTGAAAAATGCACTATGTTTTTTAGCAATATCAAAAATCCAATGCGGTATTTATCAAGGTGTAAACCATGATGATTTTTCTCTTTGTTGTAATTATGTAATGCATAACAAGTAATTATGAGGTGAAGAACATTTTTTTTTTCAAAGTGCTTAAAAAAGTTTCTTTTTCAAAACGTTGAAAAATAGACTGTGTTTTTCAACACTGAAAAAACCTATGTTGATTTCAACAATGTGTAAACCACGATATTTTTCATCCTTATTGTAGTGATGCAATCCACATCATGTAATTATGTGGTGGAGAGGATTTTTTTTTCAAAGTGCTGAAAAATAAAGTGTGTTTGTAAAAACTTTGAAAAACCCCATGTTAATTTCAACAAGGTGCAAAACCCAAGTCGATTAATACTAGTTATCATTACTGGTTAAAAAAGCAAAGGCATTTGTAGACAAGGTATGGATTGGTGAGTGAAATAAATTACAAAACATAAGATCTTTGATCATAGCCGTGATGAAGGGCCATTATGCAGATGTATGATTTTTCAAATTCAAGTATCGAGAAAATTTTCTTTTGATTAAATATGTGATCTCACTCCATGCCTTCCTAGACAACAATAATGTTGTCAAAGGTGAATCTACTTTTGATAAAACCTATTTTATCGGCCATACAATGATAGGAAAGATATACTAAAGATGCAAGGTGATAGTATTGGTAAGGATTTCGTATGAAACATTCAACAAAGTGATAGGGAGCCAACTAGTAAGCAATTATGGATTACATGTTTTAAGAATAAACATGATATTTCATTTATTAATCACAACCCCAAGTTTTTTTACACAAGGTCTCATCAAACACTTGTACGAGATCTGAACCAACAAATTCCCAATTGGCTTTATAAAATTCACAAGGAATCCCGTCAAATATTAAAAAAAATTCATTGGTCATAGTATGGCCAATAGCTAAAATATTTTCCATAGTAAGAGCAGAGCCACATTGTTGTTCAACTTGCATGGCATAAAATTGAGGAATTTCTATAAGACTTCGAATCTCAAAATCGTGAAATATTGAACCTACAAGAAATATTAATAATAGTCAAGGAAGGTAACATAGAATTTAGAGATTTTAATGAGGTGATCATGAGCAATTTGGATGGCCTTCATATTTTCCTTGAATTTATTAGGTTTAAGAGATTTTTAAAATGGATTTTGAAGCATGATCTTAAATTTGAATGATTGAAAGGGAGCACATGTTTATTCTACTCGAGATTCATGTGCATATCTACAAGCGTAATCTCATGTTTGAGATCTATAACTAACACTGACACCTAAGGATTATAATTAATATCCATATTAAATTACAGAGTGATATTGGTAAACTATATGGAAAAGGAAACACAATCCACTCTCCATATGTAAGCAACATGTTTTCCATAGTGCTAAATAAAATAGGTGGAGAAAATAAATTTGTCATTAAACAACTTAATAGAAATTTGTGCTACCAACAAACATGGCATGAAGTTCCAAACCCTAGAAATAAGCTTAGTGGTGCAAACATGGCAAGTACAAAAGATGTTTCCATATAAAATTGAGTGTGTGACACATCAATTTAGAAAGTAGTTTTTGATATATGGTAGGTGATGGGGCTATGATCGAAAAGGATACATTTCATGTCAAGGACCATGTTACCACGTTACTATTAAATCAGAACTTGGACCAAGTAAACCATGGAATTTTTTTTAGAGTGAAAAGTCATCGGCATTGAAAAAGAGTGTCAAAGAAGCCCCACCTATCTTTGAAACTATACTATGCCTCTTGCTCTTTGGTTGACCATCGAAAAGAAAATAGTCCTTGTTTGTCCTTAGTTCCCTCCAACATAATAAAGTATATGTAAATGAGTGAATTGGAAAAGAATAAATTATCTACCAATCACCTCCAAAAGTTATATCTATTGGAACCATTACTAGAAGCATAATTATTACAATTACCTCATGATTGGCCATTAATACTAAATAACACTGAGATAGTCCTATGAGATGGATCTTCTCATTTGATAAGAGTTAATGATCAAATTTTATTAGAAACCAAAATGGATCCTCTGCCATGTTTGTCATCATCAGAGAAGGACAAAGCAACATAGTGTAGGTAAATACACTTCAAGACTATTTCTAAAAGAAAAGATCAATAACTTTAATTTCCTGTAAACAATGACATGTAAATGATCAAATCATTGACATGAAATGTATTTAGAGAATTTTTGTAAGGTTTCTATTTTTTCATGAACATTCCAAGATATAATATTCATGTCGATACATCCTCCATTTGCAAATCTCCTTAACCATCCTTGAAATTTGTCTTAAAGTCTAAAAGTGCAAATTCATTCTTCAAAATTTCTAATTGATCTTAAGGAAAACAATAATCTAAAGTGATGGAAAAGCATTTATCCCCTTCATATTCCATCAAATTTTAGTAATCAATATGTGTGGGGGGAGATCGGGTGATCACTAAAGAGAAAGAGAACTAGAAAATTTCTTGTCACGAGAGGTACCTTTGGAAACAAAGGTATCATGAGAAGCTTGGATCTTCTTAGGACTGTGATTGGATGTGGTAGTAGGGGCAGACTCATGGGGCTGATACAATTTTAGAGGGTTGTGGTGAATAATATGAAGATGAGGCTTTGGAACTTACTAGAGGCTTGCAAGAAGCAACAGGAGTCCATTCCCTGGTCAATCACTCATAATAGGAATATAAGAGGGGCATAAGATAAAGGATTTTGGTCAACCCACGAGGGGGTAATCATAGATCCAGTGGTCAAGTGACTGAAATGAAAAGCAAGTGTTTAAAAGGTCCATATAAACCACCTTCTTCAAAATGTAGGTTTTACCGACTTGCGTATCAACGCAATATTTTAACTCTTGGGATTTTTCAAATTCTACGCATACTCACGTTTATGGACATGAAAAGAAAAAATTATGTTACTCATGACATATAAAACACAAAATAACACTAAATATCTTATTGAAGAAATCCTAAGGTGGGTGGTGGGGTTATGGGGGTAAGGGAAATATATCTCAAACATAAAGCTTAATCTTGTGTTTGAGATATATGTAAGTAAAACGTATACCTATGGATAAAGGCATCAAGATCCAATTACAAAGTGACATCGGTGAAATCTATAGGAAAGGAAACATAATCCCTTTTCATATTCAAGCCATGTGTTTCACATAAGGTGGGAAAAATAAACTTTTCATTCCACATCATGGCATGAAGTTCCAAATCCTTGAAATAATCCATATAGGATTGAGTGTGTGGCTAGTGAGTGATGGCGCTATGATAGAAAATGGTCAATTTTCAAGTTGATGATGACTTTCCTATTTCCACCCATGAGGGAAATTGAAAATATGTTCATTGGAACACATAATATGAAAAAGGTGTTTAAGGACCATTTAGCATGTTTTTTTAAAGTGAAAAGTTGTCCCCATCCAAAAAAAGGGTCTAAGATGTAATGCAACAATATGGTTCACATAAATTTTTAAAGAGATTTACTACACCAACTATTGATTATGAAATTACTATCCTGTTTATGGTGAATCACAACAACCATGAATGTCTGTAACTCGATGGGTTGAGACTATCAGTGTGATTGCATAACATGGAGCTTTTCCCAAGTGTGGGACCTTGTGAATTGGGAAAGCTCTCCGGATGAAGGCCGGTTCCTATTCCTCTGTTCAGATGCACACATAAAAATGTAGAGGGTTTACTCAAAAACATAATCTAACTTGCCAAGGAGACAGGGTAAGAAGATGCATAAAATAAAACCTAAACTACAAAGGTGATGCACCGAGGAATGAAGGAAATATGTCTTGCCAATAAACACAAAACAATTAAAATGTAATGCAAGATCATGCACAGATAACCAGATTTGTAGTGAAAGATTAGGAGGATGCAAATGAACATAGAGAGGGTTGAGAATCATCCATAGACATGCATTATTTTCTCTAAATATTGATACAATACACTACAAAATTCCAAGAGGAAAAGTTGCATTACAGTTTTAGATGGGAGGTTTGAACTCCACAAATTCACCTACCAAAGAGAAAAAGAGAGGGGAAAAACAAGAATGTCCAACCTTTAGAAGGAAGCCCCTCCTTAAAATTTATAGGAAGAATGAGAGAGGGAAGAGAGAGGAATTCCAAATATACCCCAACCACTTCCAAGTTGCATTTACTTCATCTCATTATGGTGGTAGGTGAGAACCCTAGCAGACCCAAAAAGTGGCGAACTATATTTTGCATTTTTAAGAATTTGTTCCCAAAAATTCCAACCTTGCATGAATCCGAGCTCCGTGTGAAAACTTATGGCCGTCTGAATATCTGGGTTAGGATCTGCTTCCTGTCAGCACTCAAAATTTTGTGCCTCCTGAAGGTGTTCCTTGGTGCATCCATTTTTGTGTCAAAATCCTCTTACCTACGCCATAGGCGCATCCATATTTGTGTCGACATCCTCTTACCTGCGCCATAAGCTCATCCATATTTGTTTTGACATCCTCTTACCTGCGCCATAGGCACAACCATATTTGTGTCGACATCCTCTTACCTACACCATAGGCACATCCATATTTGTGTCGACATCCTCTTACCTGCGCCATAGGCACATCTATATTTGTGTCGACATCCTCTTACCTGTGCCATAGGTGCATCCATACTTGTGTCAAAATCCTCTTACATGCGCCATAGACACATCCATATTTGTGTCGACATCCTCTTACCTGCGTCATAGGTGCTTCCATATTTGTGTCGACATCCTCTTACCTACGCCATAGGTGCATCCATATTTGTGTCGACATCCTCTTACCTGTGCCATAGGCACATCCATATTTATGTCGACATCCTCTTACCTGTGCCATAGGCACATCCATATTTGTGTCGACATCCTCTTACCTATGCCATAGGCGCATCCATATTTGTGTCGACGTCCTCTTATCTGTGCCATAGGCGCATATTTCTTCATGTCGACACATTTTTTCGTGCACCCTTTAACTACTATTTTTCCATATCTACCAGAGGGGGAAGATATATACAACAATTTGTTGACTCAACTGGGTCACCTGCCTACTAGGTAGAAGATCAGTGGCCTTTTAGCAATCCATTGGGCATGGAGTCAGAAGCAATAGCCTGAAACCAACTTGATCTCTGATCCCGAGCCTGATACTCCAACTCATTTTTTGAGAGCATGTTGAACTGTAGAAATTCAACCTAAAAGTAACAAAACCTGTGCCGAATGACTTAGGGAAATTAAAACCTAACTAAAACAAGACAATGTGCATACGCACTTAGAGGAATTGAAATCTAGGCTAATATTTACAAGGGTAAACCCTTTCCCTTTTAGTAGTAATGTTTAAGGTAGATTCTGTTAATTGGAATCGGGAGATATTCTCCATCCAATGTAGACAATTAGAAGGAATTACTAGTTTTACATCCTGTGACCATGTAGGGTCTACTCCAAATGGAATCAAAATTGGAATGCTTTCCTAGTTTTTCCTGATCTGCATCCCATTTTAGAACTAGGTCCCCTTCCTGGAAGGTCTTTTCTCTTACCTTCTTATCAAACCATCTTTTTACTAAGGCCTGATCCTTCTCAATCGTCTGAACTACATATTCTATAATTTCTTCTAATTCCATCAACTCTACATACCTGGCCTCCATTGGTTCAAACTCAGATAACTCCAACTGCTTCATGAGCTCCAATGCTGGCAATTCTAATGATATAGGCAATATTGCCTCTTTCCCATACACCAACTTGTAGGGAGAATTACCTATAGATCTCTTTGGTGTTATCATGTCAGCCCATAATGCTGATTTTAGCTTGGTATGCCATGTCCTTTGGTTTTCATCTAGAGTCCTTATGATAATTCTTAGCAAATTCTTGTTTGTGGACTCTGCATGTCCATTACCCTGCGGGTAATAATTTGAAGAGGTGCTCAAATAGATTCCATTCTTGATAGCCCATTCTATAATCTTGGAACCTATGAATGCCAATGCATTATCTGATATGATAGTGGCTGGCTCACTGAACCTGGGCACTATTCCTTCATAAAAGTCTAGTATGTTAGACTCATTTTCTTCTTTGAGTGCTACTGCTTCGATCCACTTGGTGAAATAGTCTGTTTCCGTGAGAATCCACTTGTGGCCTTGGCTTGAGTTTGGGTTGATGACCCCGATGAAGTCCAATCCCCATTGCATAAATGGTTGGTCAACCAAAATTGGGTGCAATGGAAGTGTTGCTAGTCTTTCTTTACCTGTGAAGAGTGCACATTTCTTGCATTTTCTTATCCATGCATAGCAGTCACTGAACACTGTGGGACAATAATACCTTGCCTTCATTATCTTGAGAGCTGTTACTCGTGGGGTGAAATGTCCTCCAAAATCTCCATCGTGAAAATCTCGTAACACCCTCTCAATTTGACCTGTCCCAATGCACCTCAATAGAACTCCATTGATGTCTTTCTTGAACAAAACACCATTAACAAGCACATATGGAATGGCTTGTAATCTAAAGTATCTCCTTTTTGCTTTGTTCATTTTTAGAGGGCATAGGCGTTCCTGTAGGAAGTGTATCATATTCTGAGTCCAACAAGGAGTGGGCACATCATCATTTTCCTGTTCTTGACCATCCTGTAGTACCAAGACAGTCTCTTTTTCATCACTTGCTTCAACTTACAGACTCAAAGCTAGTTGTTCACATAGTCCTTTTCCAAGTACTAGCTTAGTGACTTTAATTTTGATGTCATATTGCATGACACGAGTGATCCATCCTACACGTTTCTCATTGAGATCCTTGTTTAGAAGGAAGTCCTTGACTCCCGCATGAGAGACCAATAATTGGATCTTATTGCTTGAGACTAGGTGCTTGAATTTCTTTAAGCTCCTGATCACTTCAAGGACATGCTTTTCAATGAAAGAGTACCTAGTTTCGTATTCCTCCAAGCCTTGACTTAAGAAAACAACTAGTTGTTATAATCCTTCTTTGTTTTGTTGTACTAGGATTGTAGAAATTGTGTCTCCACCACCAAAGTCATATAGCATGAAATCCTTGGAGAAGTATGGATTGATGAGATTCGGAGCTTGAGATATAGCCTCTTTTATTGCCTCAAAACTTGCCTTGCCTTCAGATGTCCACTTAAATGTCATGCTCTTTTTCAACATTAGCGTTATTGGCTTTACGAGAGCTGCAAAGTTTGGAACAACCTGCAGACAAAATTGATCCTTCCCAAGAAGCTTTGAAGAGCCTTCATATGACATGGCAATGGAAATGCTCGAATTGCTTCAAATCTTTCTGGGTCAATCGTCAATCCCTCCTTTGAAACAATATGGCCTAGAAGTTTTCCCTCATGAGCCAAGAATATGCATTTTTTGGGATTTAATGATAGCCCAAATCTTCTACACCTCTGAAATACCTACCTCAGATGAAAGAGGTGATCCACTACATTTTTTAAGAATACAGTGATGTCATCAAGATATATCAGAACTATTTTATTGATCAACCCCTTGAATGCCATTTCCATTGCCCTTTGGAAAGTGGCTCCATCATTTGATAGCCCAAATGGCATCTTCTTGTAGGCATAGGTGCCCCATTTTGTGGTGAAAGCCATCTTGAACTGGTCATCTTCCTTCACCATTATCTGATTATACCCTGAGTAGCCATCTAGGAGAGAGAATCTCTCCGAACCGGATACCACTTGCAATATTTGTTCCATTGAAGGAAGTGGGTAATGGTCTTTGAGAGATTCCCTATTGAGGTCTTAGAAGTATACACACAACCTGATATCTCTGCTCTTCTTCCTGACTGGAACCAAGTTTGCAACCCATCTTGAGTGCTTTATCAGAAATATAATGTTTGGCTCTATTAGCTTGTTTAACTCTTTCTTCATTAGAGGCTCAATGTGAGGGTTGATTGGTCTTTGCTTCTGCCTGATGGGCTTAGCTTCTTGATCCAATTCTATGGTATGTTATGCCAAATTCGGATTGAAACATCTCAAGTATTCATAGATCCAAGAGAAGACATTTGGAAATTCTTGGCAAATTTGTATGAAATCTGATTTCTCTTGCTCAGTGGCCACTTTGCCAATTTTAAGTGTTTTGCCTTCCCCAACCGGAATTGGCTCTGAATCTTCTCTCTTGACCTGTATGTTTTCCTTTTCCTTATGGAACTAGTCATTAGGGTAGAAGATAGACTCCAATGTTACTAAACCCTTGGGAAGCTTGTTTGTCTGCAGCTGTACTACTTGATCCCCGTACTGCTGCTCTAATCTGTCTTGATTCCTAGCTGAGAATTCAGCCTCTTCTTGTAAAAAATTGACCATTTGTTGATCATTCTCAAACACCTGCCAGCTCGTGTTATTATCTTGAACTGCTGGCCTCACAATCACATGGATATGTGGCTGCATTTTTTCCCTTTTAATGTTTTCAACCACATCAAACATTGCTCCAACAGCTGCGAGCCTATCCGCGGCTTCATTTTTCTTCCTGGGTATGGACACGATGTTGAAAGCTTCAAAATCCTTAAAGAGGTCCCACACCCTATTCTTGTAGTCCTTTAGCAATTCATTCTTTATAGCATGTTGTCCCCTGACTTGATTTATGATTAAATCACTATCTCCAAACACCTGCAAGTTCTTTATGCACTGTTTTCTTGGCCCAATGAAGTCCATGAATCAAGGACTCATATTCAGCTGCGTTGTTTGAACAAGAAAACTGGAAATGGAAAGCTGAATAATATTTGATGCTTTGAGGTTAAACAAGCATAGCTCCTCCTCCTGCACCTTGCCTACTCCTTGATCCATCAAAAAATAACTACCATACCTCATTTTCATCCTTATGGTCTTGTTTGGTGATGCTAGGAATAGGATGGTTTTCTTCATGTATGCAATAGACTCCTAGCTCAGATTATTCTATTTCTTGGTAGGGATAGAAAGCATGTACATTGCTTTCCCATTCATCCATATTCAAATCTGGGATGCTTCCAACTTTGGTGTCAGCTTCATCTGTGCTTTGATAATCTTCTTGATCAAATGCTGAACAGTTGGCATTGATTTGGCTTGGAGTATGAGGCTCAATATGAAAGTTTGCAATTGGTTCAGATCTGATTGTGACCTTGGTACCATATCTTGTTCTGAACAACATGTGTGACCAGTCCGCAGATAAGTAGCCTCCAATTCTAGCTGTGAAATCCCTTGATAAGCATAGGGCAAAGAGTGGTGGCAAATCTATCACTGACACATCTTGTAAAATGGTAACGTTGGGGCATGCATGCAAGGTAAGATTCAAACTTTTAATCACTCCCACCTGTTTCTACTACTGTCCCATCTAATTGCACTACCCCCTTTGATATGACTTCATATTGGAGACCCAGCTGATCAGCTATTTGCTTGGGCATGACAGAACTACTTGCCCCAGAATCAATCATGCAATTGTGTACTTGTTTATTACCAATGATTAATGAAACATAGAATGGAGGGGGCTTCAAAACTTTACTTTGTTGTCCTCCATGACTCCCTTAAGGCTGAGCAACATTTGTGAGGACATTCTCTCGCATATGGACCTATTGGATTTGAAGTTGACCAATTCTTCATGGCAGCTTGTAGAAGATCTCTCTGGCCTGGGATGGATAAAGATTCCCACATTGATATATTCACATTTGTCTTCTTCATTTGATCAATGATGCTAAATGGGGATGAAACATATCTTTTTTGTCCTTTAGTCCTATGCATTCCTTTCTTGTGCATTGGCAGAAACTGATGGCATTTGAGTTGGTTTAGAAGGTGGTTTGGGCTGTCCTTGCATGTTTGGAACTGTATTTTGCTTACCAACAACTTGTGGAGTGATGGAAGGTTGTAGATCACTTGGAAACCAATGACTGCCCTTCACCTATATTCCTCTTCTTTGATCTTGTGTTAGCTGCTACACTCTAAGAAATTGTTTGATTCATGCCACAAAAATCCTCAGCTTGCCAATTCACAAGTGTGGTATCATTTGGAGCTATGTTTTGCTGAGATGTCCCTTTGCTTGCTGATTTGTTTCTTGATTCACTTCACCCTCTATGCCAGTAGTTGTCACCATAAGGCTTGGTTCAAAGCACCATTGAAGCACATAGATTGGTTGTGAGGTTCATTACATGGGAAACACCAATCATACTCTTGAGCTATATTATTTTGCACTGGCACTAATGCTTTAGAAGAAGATGCAATATTGGGGTTATAGGGCTGAAATGGTCTATTGGCAGGAGGCCTTACTTGGATTTGATTTGCAGCTGGATTGGGTGGCCTATTGAGGCTGGTATGGTTCCTATTAGGTTGAGCTTGAGGCTGATAAGAAGGTCTAAAACCTTGGGCCCTGCTGTCCTCTTGAGTGTAACCAGCTCATTTCCCAAATTTTGCAATTGTTTCATGACCTCTTGGAGTTCATTTGAAGCACTAGAGGATGAAGTAGAGGTTTCATTTGAACTTTGATTTCTAGGAGTGGGAATAGGAGCCAAAGTGGGTTTTGACTAGTGCTTGGATTTTCTAAGTTTGGATACAAGGGCATGGGAGGCCTAGGAGCCAGCTTACCCAGCTTGAATAAGATAGTTTTCAGCCCTAATGGCAATGCTATAAGCAGCAGGTAAGGTTGTGCCTCCCCATAGATTGAATTAACATAGAAATATAAGAATTTAAAGCCTTAAAATAGTATAGAAAAGAGCACCTTCTAGCTATTGGCCTAACAGCCACTGGAATTCTATCCCAAGACTTTTGAAATCTGAAGTTGAAGTCAGTCAGCTGCTCATTGGGAGCTCTCTTGATAGTTGTCAATTGTTCTAGTAGAGACAAATTATCTCCCTTTTCTCCAAACTGCTCATGGAGAACTATGCATAACTGATTCCAATTCTGTGATAGAACCAGCTCTAAGGCTCCTAAACCATTGCAATGCCTTCCAGTTGAATGAAGATGCCAGCAATTTGACAGCAACATCCATTTCATTTATCTCATGGATTACACAAACATTAGCAATGTCTTTGACATGATCACCAGGAGTGGTATGATTTTCTCTAGTGAAAAATGGAATGTTATTCAATGCTGCAATTGGAACTGGATTCTGTGCATTGAGGGCAAGTGGGCTGCTGCCAGTGAAATTGACAAAGGGATTTGGTGGTAGATGTGCCATTATGATTGGCCTAAGAACTCTGGTTGATGCAAGAAAAGGTCTACCAGGTGGAGGTGTAGACAAAGTTCTGGTTAGGTGGAGACATGGTGATCTTCATGGTCCTCTTCCTCTCCTTCCTTCTCTACCTGTTGATAGTTGCAAGTGGAAAAATAGCCCCTCTTCTCGAGTATCAAATGACCTGGTTCGAATTCTTCTCATGTGCCTAGGCAACTTTTGTTGCTACACCAGTGCTGAAATTCTATCCCTTCTGAGTCGCCAGATGTGTTAGAGAATGAGCTTGAAAATGCTGGATCTTACCAAGTTACACACCAAACCTGGCAATATTAAAAAATAATTTTTTAAAACCTTGAAGGACCCAGAAGATATAGTTCTTCAATTCGGTTATCAGGTTTTGTTGTGCAGATACTAATCCCCAAAAGGTACAAGCAAAACTTAGGTCATGTAAGGCAACTTACAAAACCTGAAATACACCGTGTCCAAACTTGGGACATGCTCAACACCTGGGAAAACCTGAAATACTAAAAACCATGAAATTTTTAAAGTCAAAATCCTCAAAAATATAAGATCTATACCCTTTTGCAAGATTACCCCCAGATCTATCATCTAGTCCTAAATCTTGACTTGTTTTGAGAAAGGGGTAAGCCCTTGAAAATTGATTTCAAAGTTCAACCTAAAGAGGTGAAAAAATTTGAAATTGTAAAACTTGCAATTTTTAGTCCAAATTTTCTTGAAAATTCCTTCAAGTCTTGTGGAATGACCTCTTTGTCCCAGACGGGCAATGCCAAAATTTTTGTTGGTGAATCACAGCACCCTTGAATGTCTGTAACTCGATGGGTTGAGACTCTCAGTGCGATTGCATAACATGGAGCTTTTCCCAAGTGTGGGACCTTGTGAATCGAGAAAGATCTCCAGATGGAAGGCTGGTTCCTATTCCTCTATTGAGATGCAAACATAAAAATGCAGAGGGTTTAATCAAAAATGCTAATCTAACTTTCCAAGGAGACCAAAATGGTAAGAAGATGCATAAAATAAAACCTAAACTAAAAAGGTGATGCACCAAGGAATGAAGGACCCATTCTGTCTTGCCAATAAACACAAAACCATTAAAATGTAATGCAAGATCATGCACAGATAGCCATCATTTGCAATGAAAGATCAGGAGGATGCAAATGAACACTGGTCGAGGGTTTTCTGGCCAGAATCATCCACAGACATTTCATTATTTGCTCCAAAGATTGATACAATACACTACAAAATGCCAAGAGGTAAAGTTGCATTACAGTTTTAGATGGGAGGTTTGAACTCCACAAATTCACCTGCCAAAGAGAAGAAGAGAGGGGGAAAAAAAGAATGTCGACAACCTTTAGAAGGAAGCCCCTCCTTACCAATTTATAGGAAGAATGAGAGAGGGAAGAGAGAGGAATTCCAAATCTACCCAAACCACTTCCAAGTTGCATTTAATTCATCTCATTATGGTGGTAGGTGAGAACCCTAGCAAACCCAAAAAGTGGCAAATTGTAAATTTGCATTTTTAAGAATTTGTTCCCTCCGACCTTTCTTGGTGAGAAAGTCCAACCTTGCATGAATCCGAGCTCCCTGTGAAAAATTATGGCCGTCTGAATATTTGGGTCAGGGTCTGGTTCTTGTCAGCGCTCAAAATGTTTCAGCCTCCTGAAGGTGCGCCTTGGCGCATCCATATTTGTGTCGACATCCTCTTACCTGTCGCCATAGGCGCATCCATATTTGTGTCGACATCCTCTTACCTGCGGCCATAGGCCGGTTCATCCATATTTGTGTCGACATCCTTCTTACCTCTTTCGCCATAGGCCGCATCCATATTTGTGTCGACATCCTCTTACCTGTCGCCATAGGCAGCATCCATATTTGTGTCAACATCCTCTTACCTGCGCCATAGGCGTCATTTGTCATATTTTTGTTGACATCCTCTTACCTGCGCCATCCGGGTGTCGGGCCATATTTGTGTCGACATCCTCTTACCTGTACGCCATAGGCACATCCATATTTCGTGTCGACATCCTCTTACCTGCGCCATAGGCGCATTCATATTTGTGTCGACATCCTCTTACCTGCGCCATAGGCAACATCCATATTTGTGTCGACATCCTCTTACCTGCACCATAGGCATATATTTCTTCATGTCGACACCTTTTGTCGTGCACCCTTTACCTGCTGTTTTTCCATATTTCTTGAAGTGTTACATCAAAAATTCACTTAGGATGATACACATATTAGGTATCTACCACCATTTTCCACTATGGTCACAAATAGTACCATTAGTTAGATTCCTCAATTGAGATAGCTTACTAACAACTACACATTTCATACATTTATTGATTTACTAAAGTTAAGTTAATAAGCACAACTTGTCAAAGAAGAAAGTTTTGGTATTCCAACCATAACTATGGCACCTATACATTGAATAAAATTTTATTCTTCTAATCTATTGGTATATAACAGGGGTTAATGTTAACCAAGCCTCATGAAAAAATTCATTCCACGAATGATATGACCTTGAAAACAACAATTGCTCATACCAATGTAGTCTAACATAAGTAAAAAGGATAAAATGCAAGAAGGAATGGTTGGGTTCTAAACAATCATTCACATAAGTATCAAGATCAAGAATTTAACATATACTTCTTTGTGTAATACACCATGTTATTCCACTTATAACGATCATCAAATCATCCCTCATCATTTAGTGCATTTATGAGTTTCCTCAACTTTGCATTAGCTCAACAAGAGTAATTTTACTTTACTTTTATTTGTATTATAATTATGTTTGCATTTTATTCACTTGATAACAATCCTTAGGTTCCTTATGTTCTAAAGAGACCATACATTTCCACTATATAATAGAGAAAGACAATCCACATACAAAAATATAAGGTTTCCCTAGGGCACCATGTTAAGTGGTATGAAATATACATTGAGTTTTCATCCACTCAAATCATATTAAGTGGTCTTCAGACTAATTCATCTTGATCCAAAAGGAACATGACCCTTCATGGGTAAGCAGTTGGGCATAAATGGTATTCTAACCTGATGAAGGATTCACACCTAATGGTTGTCATTTATTAATTATTAGAAGAGTCAAAAGGCCCATAGGATTTAAATCTTCACCTATACCCTGAATAAAATTTTATTCTTCTAATCCATTGACTATATAAATAGGGGTTAATGTTAACCAAGCCTCATGAAAAAATTCATTCCACGAATGATATGACCTTGAAAAAAACAATTGCTCATACCAACGTAGTCTAACATAAGTAAAAAGGACTACAAGAAGGAATGGTTGGGTTCTAAACAATCATTCACATAAGTATCAAGATCAAGAATTTAACATATAATTCTTTGTGTAATACACCATGTTATTCCACTTATAACGATCATCAAATCATCCCTCATCATTTACAATTTATGAGTTTCCTCAACTTTGCATTAGCTCATTAAGAGTAATTTACTTTACTTTTATTTGTATTATAATTATGTTTGCATTTTATTCACTTGATAACAATCGGGGTCCTTATGTTCTAAATAGACCATACATTTCCACTATATAATAGAGAAAGACAATCCACATACAACAATATAAGGTTTCCCTAGGGCACCAATGTTAAGTGGTATGAAATATACATTGAGTTTTCATCCACTCAAATCCTATTAAGTGGTCTTCAAACTAATTCATCTTGATCCAAAAGGAACATGACCCTTCATGGGTAAAATCAGTTGATGCATAAATGGTATTCTAACCTAATGAAGTATTCACACCTAATGGTTGTCATTTATTAATTATTCGAAGAGTCAAAAGGCCCATAGGATTTAAATCGTCACCCATTGTTTCTTGTGGTCAAATTCATACAAACATTCAAATTTTTCTAAAAACACCTACTGTAGTGCCCACTTCCCTTCAATACCTTGTGATATTGATCCTGATACTGTTGATTATATTATGGACATAGTTATAGTTTAATTTAGTATGATGTTAGATGTTAAATCATGGTTTATTTTGACTTTGATTTATACATGGTGCATGATGATTATTAGAGACATTTTAGGTATTGATGTTGATATATTATTTCACATGGTTATATTATAGATGTTTTTCAGGACTTGTGATATTTGAATATTTTGAGTAGACCTAGAAAATGAGAATTGAGTTAAAATTGATGATGATATAGTTGTGGATGAAATTGTAAGTGATAATGCTGATTGTCTTGATGATTGTTGTGATTCACATATATGTCGATGATCTTGAAATTATATTTATATTCATTTGGATGTTCTAATATGGCCATGAGGCTGAAGGAGGTATTTTTATTTTGTAGGTGAAAAATATCACAACACACATTGAGGGATTGGAGACCAACCACATTGGAATTCTAGATGAATTCAACAAGGTCACTATGGCAACTTTTATTTGTTTATGTGTGCTGGATTTTGTTAGGGATTCCCATGCAGGGGAATCACCTTCGAATGTGACTAATGGACTTTATATTTTTATTTTATTTGGTTTTGCTAATGTTGTATGTATTTTATAAGTAATGTGTTTTCCCTTTTCATTATTTAATTAAATTTTGATTTATAATGTGAGTAATCTTGTTGTTAAGTTAATTAATTAAAATATGTCATAAAAAAGTAATTAATAGAGTTTTTGGCCTTGAATTAAAGTGTTGTAAGAAATGTGTAAGTAATGTGTAAGGGATATGTAAGTTGATTTTAGAATAACAAACACTTAATATTCTTTGAAATTCAAATCCTTGGAGGCTGATTTTGGAGACTTGTGGGACAAGTTAAACTTGTCCCATGCCTCTTAAATTTATACACTAACCTTGCCTATGATTGGAGGGTTAAATTTAGACCTTCTTTTTCCATTTTTAAAAGTTAAGATGAATGTTTTAATTACACTTTCTTACATGTTTTTAATTTCAGTTCTTATGGGGTGTGGGCTTGTTTTGGAGTGTGTAAGTAAGTTATCATATTATTCACCCACCTATTTATTATGCCTTGGAGATTGAAGTTGAATTATGAGTTAGAGTTGAGGATGTGTGATGTGGCATCCCACTTGGATCCACCTCATCCTCTTCTCTTCCCTCTCTATATATTTGAATTCCTTAGTTTGTTTTTGGGGTTGCTTCACTTTTTCATACTTCATTTGGGGTGAACTTATTTTGCTATTTGAGATCTTACTTTTGGAGAAAGATTTTACAGAATTTTACATGCCTATGTTTCATTGATCTTGGGTTGTTTTGCATTGGAAAGATTTCTGTTTGGAACTTGGAAAAAACTCCATTAAGGAGAGGTAAGATCTTGGCTCTAGAAATGTTCTTCTTTTATTTGTGCAATATTTTATTGTTGTGAATTTTTTGGCATGTGTGTGGGTTGTTTGGGTAGATGGCCTAGGAATGGTGTAGGAGAAGACTACGGGGCATTTATGTGGGAGGCATAAGTGTTTTGGGGAGGTATAAGTGTGGAGGGAGATGGGATTTGGGATCCACTTTATAAAGAAATAGCTTTCATTTCTTTACTCATTATGGGGTTCCATAAGAGGTTGGGGAGGCATAAAGAAATGTGAGGAATAAGGGGTACTTGGGGGAGGCATAAGGGCAAGTCAGGGATTTGAAATGATGGCGATACCCATTTCCCCTTGGGAGGCATAAGTAACACCCCCCATAGTTTCTTGCTCCTTTGGCTTGCATGATTAAGCATGAGTGTTTTTTTTTTCTACATTCTTTGGCTGTAAAATACCGTTTTGCTTTGGGCTGTATTTGTAAATGTGAAATTTGCATGTGTGTTGTGGAAGTCTATTGTTGCCATGAGTTGAAACACATTTCTTATTGCATTGTGGTTGGGGCTTGGGGGCCAATGATGAGGGAGGCTTCTCCTTTTTGTTAGATGTCTTGGTTGGGTGGAGAGCGATTTCTTTCCCCTTGTTCTGTTGTGATCAAATTGAAATAAAGAAAATGGAGAATATCATGTTGGTTTTCTGGAGTAGGGGAAAAGGAAAAGTTTGATAGTCCTTATTGAGATTTTCTTATTGTAACCCTTTCCTACTTGAATTCGATGAACTTTTACATATTGGTGATGAAAATTGTTTTGTTTTTTCTATGAAACTTGCAATTCAAAATGTGAAAGAGATCTACTCTATTTTTTGGTTTTGAATAAATGTGGAAGAAATTTTATTATGTACATTGTAATTGAGGAGGAAGAAAAAGTTTTGACTGTCCCTTGTGAAACTTCTTTTGTAAAATTTCCCACCTTGAAGTGGATGATCTTGTATATTATTGTGCTGAAAAGACTACTCTATTTTAGCTATGAAAGTTTAAATGATTATGGAAGAATATATCTAATATTCAGTTCTGTCAACAAAAAAGAAAAATATGTATTATGTATGTTATATTTTGATAATAAAAGGGAAAGAAGTCGTAAAAGATTCATTTGAATTAATGGAAGTTGTGTACCTTGTTCAAATGATTTTTTTTCATTGGAAATTTACGTTTGAAATATAGTATAAAAAGCATGTGGTTGGAAAATTTCAAAATAAATATGCATGGAGAAATGTTATACTTCTCTGTTCTTTTGAAATGTATGATTTAGAAATCAGAAATGTATGTTGGCCTTTGAATAATTGAATTGATAACCAAATTCATATGTTAGATTGGATTGGGAATGAATTTCGTATATCAAATTGGTAAAGGAAACCTAGATTTGTTTAAGATCAAGTATAAACTCCATCCTTTACTTCACTGTATACTTCACAAATTCCTTTTTATCAAATGTCCAAAACAACCCTGAAATTTTATAAGAGACAAATGAAATAGTCATTTGGAATTAAAGAGATCAAAATGATCCCCAACTAAACTAAAACACTAAAGATATTTTTAAATAACCTTTCAAATCAAGTATAGGTGAAATTACAGGTTTTTTTGCTGTGTAAACATTGGTAATTTTCGAATGACAACAAATCTAGCAAATTGTATCCTTGCAATATATCCTAAAATTTTCCAAGTAAAATCCTTCATGCCTAATTGGCAAGATGAAAAATAATTAATGACAAATTTGAACAAAATTGCTAAGTTAAAAATACCATTTCACTTCTAAGTGATAGAAAGACATTTTCTCAAAATTGACCCTTTAAAATTATCAAAATCAAATTCTTAAGGTTTCTGTGCAAAGAGGACATCGAGAACTTTCCAAAAATTACTCGTTTTCCAAAAACTGAGTTCCCTATAAAATGTTATGGCCTTCTTAAGTTTTTACTTCATTTGGCTTCAAAAATAATCTAACTGTCAAATTTAAATGAATAAAATATTCTTGGGCGGACCCACAGGCTAAAAATTTCTTTTTTTTTTTTTTTCCAAAAAAGTGCAAAGTCATGAAGTTCCCCGCTACTCCGTTAACCCACAAGCCTTAATCTTTTGAAGAAACAATCTAAATCCAAACAAAAAGTTATTTAACAATTTTTCCTCTACATCCCCGCATAGCCAATCATTGATTGACACATGGCTTTATTGGGTGCCGGTGGATACTCAAATCGATTTTAACCTTTAGCGCTTTCAAAATAAATTTTGGAAAAATTTGTAAGTTTCCTCCAGCAGCCCCCACCGACCCGCAGCCAATCAGGTGTTGCCACGTGGATTCACGAGGTGCGTTGAAGGAGGAGAAAATATTTTTAAGACCTTAACACTTCAGAAAATTTTTGGGAAAAATTTTCAAAATATCCTCACCGGCCCACCAAGCCACATCCAATGGTTGGTTGACATGTGGCATCTTCTCGCGTCGGCAGAGGCGTGGGTGATTTTTACCCCTTTTTTCCCTTATGGGCGATAAAATTCTTTTATCCCCACCACCATGCTTTCTTCGTTTTGGCTTAGGAGGCACCACGTGTCCCTTTTGAACTTGTAGACTTGTGCACGCACGTGTGTAAAGGTGGCTTTTCGCCCCAAGTAGGAAAATTTACAAAACTTCACCCCAGCCCTGCCAACACGTCTACTCTGAGGAAAATTTCTCCCCGCAGCCCATAAACCCACCCCTGGGGAAAATTTTCTCCCCTAGTCCCGCCGACTCGAATCCTCCTTTGAGAAATTTTTCTCTCCACAGCCCGCAAACCCACCCCTGGGGAAAAATTTCTATCACCTAGGCCCACCTTGGGAAAATTTTCCTCCCAAGGTCCACTGACCCATAACTTTTGAAATATAGGAATTTATGAGGACTTCTTTATATCACTGGAAAGGTGATAAAATTTCCTATCTAATGGGAATGTTTTTGGAAGGTTTCAAGTGTGTTAATTTTGAGTAAAATTAGGCTGAATCTCTTAATCCTGTCAGAGGGTGGGAGAGTGAGAAATTTCCCTCTTCATCTTAATGATTATTCTAACCCTAATATTTGACCCTATAGATTTAATATTTGTTGTAATGGGAAAACTTTGAGCTAAGATTTATTTTTAATTTTTTGGCCTCTAAACCTTTCTTGTGGCAACTATTGTTTTATAACCTGTTGTAGCAAACACTTTTAAACAAAAAAAATTATCCCATAATTTTTCTGACTAATCCTAGGTTGTTATTGGGTCTCAAATGGGTTGTTTTAGGTAGGCATTACCCTTGGGCACACTAGAAAACTTGAGACATGAACTATAACCTAGCACACTTTTGAATTTAGAAAACAACTTTGTGTGGAAATTATATATTTTAGTAAACATGAAAAACTGAATAAGACCTAGAATAATGAACTAACTCTTTCCTTGGTATGTGCAGGAGGCATGGGCAAGACGAGGGGTCTTTTCACATAGAATTAGACTTTCCACCACCGGATCATGCTGTAGCAGCCAACCTACCATAGATTTTACAGACATTCTAGGATGTTAATGCCGCCTTACACGGAGGGTCCGTGGGAGCATGTACTGCTTGGACATGATAGAGAGCCATCTAAATGAAGCTCGGGCATATCCTTCTCGATGCAGTGATGATCATAAAGGAGAGAACTCCCAAATGGAGTTTTCTAGAATAGAGTCACCACAGAGGGGACAGGGAGACTGAGTTTTAGGACACAAAGATAGGTTTCGGAGCCCTAGGCATAGAGATGATCATGCAGGGAGGCCTAGAGGTTGTCAGACTATAGCTTCAGACCACATCAGGGAGATCCTGAAGCTACGGCCATCATATTATTCTAGTGACATAGGTGGATTTCAAGAAGAGGCCTGGTTGGTGAGATTGAGTGGATGCTTCAAGCTCTTTACTTGTTCTAGTAGCACGAAAGCTCGTATTACGTTACATCTACTAAGAGATGGAGTAGGTGTCTGGTGGAGGAGTAGAAGCTCTACGTGGATTATGAGATAGTTACCTTGAAGCTCTTTAAGGAGTATTAAAAGAGTAGATATTTATCTCGAAGGTTCATACAACAAACGATTGATGAGTTTCACGACCTCCAACAGGCATCTCTTACAGTGGCTGAGTATGAGAGTAGATTTTCTGGATCTACTCCTGTATGTTGATTACATGCAAAATGAGCAGGTGTGGATCCATAGGTTCATCTAGGGCTTGAATCTAGACATTGGAGGTGCAGTGTAGATCCATTTTCCACAAACATTAGCTGAGGTCGTTGAGAATACCTATAGAGTAGAGGAGACTCGGGGAAAGACCCTGCAGGCTAGATACCAAGTTCATAGCCGCATACAACAGATGTAGGACAAAAGATCAAGGGGGTCATTACCTCCTCATCGTGGTGGAAAGGGTTTAACACAATCATCTTTTAGACCACAACAGCCACAGTAGCAATCTCACCCACCATATAGACCTCCAGATATATTTGATGCACATAGGGGTTAGAGTATGGGGCCTCCTCCTAGGGGTTGCATTAGGACATAAGGAGAAGGTAGAGATAATTCAATAGGAGCTCACCAGTAGAGACCTCAAGAGTCCACACCTGGGTAATAAATATCCACAGCACATCCCTCTAGGGTATCGACTGGAACTATGAATCATGTGAAAGGTTTGGGTAGTTGTTTTAGATGTGGTATTACTGGACACTTTTGGAGAGACTACCTAAAGAACTCTAATAACAAGGGTAAGACGTAAATCTTAGAGCCTACTATTGGTGACATGAGGCATAGTCATAGGATGTACGCAACGGTTGAGAACTACCACACAGAGCATTAGAGTACAATGGTTTTCAAATAGGACTTTTAAGAAGAGCAACAGTCAGGGGACAAGAAGTCCCTCCTCTTTAATGGGAGAGGTTCCCTTATTCAGAAACAAACCTATTTACAAATGTACAGGACATGATTTGTTGGTTAAACTTGGATACCACGAAAGTGTTTTCTATGAAGGTCATCAATTACAAAAGGACTGAGGAAATGAGAGCATGGAAAAGAGCAGAAAGGAAAACATGCAGAATTATAGATATCAGAGTAATTCTTTATGTATGCGAAGTCACCGTGAATTGAAAACAAGATCATTCGTATAGAACAAGTAAGATGGAATTTAAAGACACAAAGTTCTGTAAATAACATCTGCCAGAACGCAAAGTTTCTTAACGTAACACAGATTCGTTATCAAGGAAACAAAGTTCCTTCTTGGTTATGCAAGATCACCGTGCTTGCAAAGTTGAAGAGTATGCAATCGATGAGACTAACGAATTTGAGATAAATGATCTTCACAAAGAAAACAAATGAAAGCTTAGAACAGACAGAGATCAGATAGACAAAGAAAGGAAAGTCCTTCTGTATTGATTTCTCTATAATCTATTTACACTTCCAGAAAATATGCCAAGTTCTTCCTCCCTTTCAAAATGGCGCAAAGAAGGCCATTATATAGCTTACAATTCGGTTACTCTTCGTAACCGTTTCTTTAACCGAGAATAGTTAAGGACCGCCAATCGTAACGCCTTAACTTCTTACAAAGAAAACGGAAAAAGAAAGGGAAGAAGAGAAAAGAACAAGGAGAAGAAGACAGGTGGCCAGTCACTGAGAGGGACCCACCGTCTTCGGAAACCGCTGCTTGAATTTTCTTCCACGTATCAGCTATGTCCTTGCCACGAGGGACACACCAGAATTTTCATCTTGAGGATGACAATGAATATCTTTGAAAACTGATGTAACCAGCGTCTTGAGAGCTTCGTTCTTCTGCCAGCTGTCCTTGAAATTTGATCTTCGGATTGATAGCATCAGAGCCGCAACTTAAATTCATATTTTAGCATATTCGGGTCGAGCGGGAAAAACTAAGTATGAATTGCATTAGGTTCACTTGGGACATGTGAGACGCGAATGCGCGAAACACGCGGTTCGGCCGATTCGGGTGAAACAGGGAGAAGACGCACAAATGCATTTTGGGACATTTGGGACGAAAACGCGCGAAGGACGCGGTTCGGGTGTTTCGGCCGAAATTGGAACAGTTTGCATTTTTTTGATTTGGGACAAAGAGCTCTGAGGTACGCGACTCGGGAGTTTCGGCCGATCGGGGAACAGAGAGCAAATTTGGAACTCGGGACAGTTGGGACAAAATTGCGCGAAGGACGCGGTTCGGGCGAATCGGCCGAAAATGGAACAAAAGGCCCGCGGTTCGGGCGATTTGAACTTGGGACATTTGGACAAAAAGTTCCGGAGTACGCGGTTCGGCCGTGTTCGGGTGAAAATGGAACAGACTCGCACTTTTTGAAATTGGGACATTTGGAACAAGAAAGTGCGAAGTACGCGGTTCGGGTGATTCGGCCGAAAATGGAACATCTCGCACAAAAAGTTTTGGGACACTTGGGACAAAAACTTCCGACGGGCCCGAAAATGGAACAACTTCGGGGATTTCGGCCGATCGGGGAACAGAATGCACTTTTGTACTTGGGACAGGCGGGACAAAAATGTCCGACAGGCCCGAAATACATACAAAATGACCCAAAACACAGATTTTCTCAATTTCACGACTTAGGCACTTTAGAGAAAACACTTAAACTCAAAATTTTGAAATTTTACTTTTATCAGAGCAGGGAATTTTGAGTGGACAACAGCTGGCTCCTTCTGGGGATGACTTGGCATAAATTCAAGGAATGAGGCAAGGCAAGAACCTAGACAAACTCGGGGAAAGCAGACCAGTGCCTTATCCATTGGGCCACGGAGTCAAAAGAACACAAATACAGAGGGCAACACACCAAAACAACAAAAGGAAAACACACCAAAAGCAGAGAAGCAAAAACACTGTACAGAATATACAAGGGACTCCCTAATCACCTAGGACTTGAACAACTTGAGATACTGCCCACTATAAGGAAGTGGGAGAGAAGAACCATCCATGTAATCAAGATAAAAGGAATTCTCACCAGAAAAGTGTCTGATCTTGAAAGGTCCGAGCCACAGGGAATCAAATTTTCCATGGCTGCCACGAGGTTCATGTCTTTTGTCCCATAACAGTACAGATGTCTCCAACTTGGAAATCTCTGAACCTAGCTTTCTTGTCAAACAGAGACCTTTACCTTCTGCTGGTGAACAGATATCCTATCAGCAACCACCAATCTATCTTCATTCAGCTTGTGCAGGTACATAATTCTCTTGTCCAGGGCATCTCTGAAACTAGTATCCTCAATGGCCTTCATTAGATGCAAGGCCGGCAGTTCCACTGTCACTGGCAATTGAGCTTCAACTCCATATACCACTTGAAAAGGAGACATTCCAATAGCTCTCTTTGGTGTAATCCTGTCTGCCCAAAGAGCATCATAGAGCTTCTTGTGCCAGTTTCGCTGAGACTCATTGACTAACTTCCTTATGATAGTCACCAGATTTTTGTTAGTAGATTCTGCCTGCCCATTTCCTTGAGGGTAGTAATCTGAAGAGTGAGCCAAAGAAATACCATACCCATAGCAGAAGTCCATTATCTCAGCTGAAGAGAAATTCGAGGCATTATCTGTTACAATCTTGTTAGGTACACCATACCTTACCAAGATGTTCTCTTTGATGAAGCTGCATACCACTTCAGAAGTAGTGCTCTTGACCGGAATAGCTTCCACCCATTTGGTGAAGTAGTCAGTGGCAGTAAGTACATGAGTGTGACCAGCACTAGAAGCAGGATTGAGTGTACCAATGAAGTCCAAACCCCACTGTTGAAATGGCTCCTCAATCACAACTGGCTTGAGAGGCAAAGAAGCCAATTTAGGTCTTCCCACAAAGGTCTGGCAGGCCTCACATTTATCCACCCACTTGGATGCATCTCTGAACAAAGAAGGCCAGTAGTATCCTCCACGAAGTATCTTATGAGCTGTGACCGTTGATGAATAGTGCCCTCCACATGCCTGATCATGAAAAGCTGAGAGCAACTTTCTCTGTTGTTCCTTGTCTACACACTTCAAAAATCTCCCATCTAAGCCACGCTTGAACAAAGCATTTTCCCATAATACATATTGCGCTGACCTCAATTTAACAGTCCTCTTTTCCTTGGCAGTTAAATGAGAGGGGCATTCCCCATAGGTGAGAAAATGGGTGATGTCAGCATACCATTCATCAACTGAACTTAGGAACAGAACAGTAGGAAGGTCAACTTTCTCCAGCAACTCATGTTTAGCTCCTTCAGCAATGAGCTCACAAAGACCTTTTCCACGAACCAGCTTGGTCGGCTTAATGTCAATGTCATACTCTTGGACCTTAGCAACCCAATTCCCTCTCTTGGATCCAAATTCTTGTTGTGTGAGAATTGACTTAACAGTGGTATCTGGAACCAGCACCATGGAGTGAGAGTTGAGGATGTAAAAGCGAAACTGCTTGACAGCTTTGACCACTGCAAAAGCATGCTTCTCCATCATGGTGTATTTTAACTCATGATCTTTCAGAATATAGCTCATGAATGCAATTGGTAGCTCATGCTCATCAGAGTCTTCTTGAGTTAAGACAGCAGCCAGGGTATTATCTGTAGCATAGCAATAGATGATGAAATCTTTGCTGAAATCAGGACAGGCTAAAACTGGAGTTTTAGCGATAGCTCTCTTGATACCTTCAAAGGATTCCTTTCCTTCAGAAGACCAACCAAATGTTTGTTTCCCTTTCATCATCTGAGAAATATTCAAAGTTAATTCTGCAAAATCAGGGATGAATCTTCTCAAGAAATTGATCTTACCGAAGAAGGAGTGCACGCCCTTTTTACTGGTTGGGAGAGGAATTTGCTGGATGGCTTGAACTCGTTCAGGATCAATCTTAATCCCATCCTTGGAAACGATGTGCCCTAATAACCTTCCCTCAGTGACACAAAAGACAGATTTTTTAGGGTTCAGAGAGATCCCATGCTCTCTGCATCTCAGCAGAACTGTCTCTAGGTGATCAAAATGATCCGCTCTTGTCTTGGAAAACACTGTCAGGTCATCAAGGTAGATGACAATACACTTCCCTTTTAAGCTTCCAAAAGCCAGATCCATAGCTCTCTGGAAAGTGGCACCAGCATTAATAAGCCCAAAAGGCATTCTCTTGTAAGCAAAGGTGCCCCAAGGAGTAGTGAAAGCTGTTTTATGTTGATCTACAGTATCAACCTCTACCTGATTGTATCCAGAAAATCCATCAAGCATAGATAACATTTCAGAGCCTGTTACTGCTTGCAATATTTGATCCATCATGGGCAAAGGATAATTATCTTTCAGAGAAGCCTGATTCAGGTTCCTGAAATCAACACAGATGCGGATCTCACCATTCTTTTTTCTGACAGGCACAATATTTGCAATCCATGTTGAATGGTGAATAGGAAAGATAATTTTAGCTTTCAACAACTTCTGTATCTCCTGAAAGATGGTGTCAGCTACTTTGGGGTTGTATTGTCTCTGTTTCTACTTGAAAGGCTTAATTCCAGGCTTGAGGGGAATAGAGTGCTGCATATCTTTTGGTTTGAAAGCTTTCAAATCTTCATAAGAGTAAGCGAGAACATCTTTATACCTTTTTAGAAGATCAATTGCTTTTCTCCTCTCATCTGCTGAGCAACATTTTCCAATGTTCACGAACTTGGGGTCAGTAGAACTCCCAATATCAATCTTATCATACTCAGCTGATTGCTGAGGCCCAGAAGAAGCTCTAGATTTCACATACCTGTCATGCTTATCAAATAGTTCCTCCAAACTCACCAGCCCTTTAGGAATCTTGTTTCCTTTGAGCTTAATGCACCCTTCCTGATCTGTTTCTTCTCCTTGGGTGACAGCTTGGCCAAAGGACACACTTTCACGAGGCAGGTTGTCACTTCCCTCAAAATACAGTTGTTCAAAATTACCTTTGAGTTCCAGGAAGGAAAGAAAATGCTGATCATTATTGAAAACCTGCCAGTTATTGGTGTTGTCAGGTACACTAGGCCGATGGACCATTTCAATGGTGAATTTGTCCTGAGAGAAATCAGGATGAGGAATCAGCAGTGACCCTGAGACAGCCAACGAATCAGCCCTGCTGTTCTTTTCCCTAGGTACTGCTTCAATAGAGAAAGCATCAAGGAATTCAATGGAATCCCAAACCTGATTCCGGTAATGCTTCAGCCTCCCATTTTTTACTTGAAAAAGGCTTCTGACCTGCTTTACAATCAACTCTGCATCACCACGAGCCAGAAGATTCTTTATACCTTGTTCTTTGGCCACCTGCAATCCGAGAATGAGAGCCTCGTATTCTGCTGTGTTATTAGTGTTCTCGAACTGTAACTTAAATGAAAAAGGATGAAGGACACCTTCCGGTGACACCAGTAGAACACCAGCTCCAGAACCAGCTGAGGAACAACTTCCATCAAATTCTAAAATCCAAATACCATTAGGATCTTTAGGTGACATTCTGGGAGGTTGGATTTCATCAGGGGACATAATCATGTAGTTTCCATGACCCATATCCTCATAGAGTATTTGTGCTCTAGGATCATCCGTTTTCTGCACAATATACTCAGACTGCTTTTCAGGCAACAACTTCTTCATTTGTCCATTGACAGGCACGAGTGCATGCGACCAGTCCATTTGGATTTCTCCACCCACATCTTTGCAGAAGTTCCTACTTAGCAACATCCCGTATGAAGGAGGGATATCTGCTACTAAGATAGTAGCCAACACTTTCTTTTCAGGCAAGGCAGCAAAAGCCACTTGTGCATCTTTAATCCTCCCGACCAGGGGCACTTCTTTACTTTCCATGGAGTAACAGGATCCATAAGTGCGAGTGAGGGTCAGGCCTAAAGCATGAGCTACTTTAGCAGGCATTACGTTATCTGAAGCTCCTGAGTCTATGACACAATTACTGAGCCTATGGCCAGCTATAAGAAGTGTTACATAAAAAGGTTTAATTTTGTCACCAGGAGAGGTGACAGCAGCTACCAGGCTAGGCTGTGGTGCAGAAGAAGGAGTAGGCAAAAGACCTTTAGAGGTGGTCTTGGAATGGGAATTAACAAATTGAATCATCTTGGCAAAAGCTTTGGGATGGGTTTGATAGTATTCAGCTTCTGAGATTTGTACCTTGGTCTTTTTCAGGTGATCAACAATATCAAAGGATCCAGAAGTGGACGGGCCATCATCATTTGGAATTCTAGGCTTATCAACTTTAGGAGAAAAAGAAGAAGCAACTTTGGTAACTGGATTGATAGGACTCACCTTTGGTGTAGATGAAGTAGGGATAGGAGATCCTCTTCTTGCAATTACAGGGATAGTTGCCGACTGCTCCTTGAATTTCTTAGGTGGCTGGGTCACCTTCTCCCTCTGCTTTGTCTGTTCTCGAGTCATGACAGCAAAAGATTCGCTGTTCATGTCTGCTACCACTTCATCATAATCATCAATGCCCTCAGTGGTAAAGAAATTCACTCGAGATCCCTCAAGTTCCTCTGCCTCATCATCAAATTCTCTCGCAAACTCTTCGCAAGCTTCGTTATCTTCATCATCATCTGGTTCTTCCACCTCGCAGGTCGCATTGACAGGGACTCTAACAGGAGGTCCTTCAAGTGCTAATCTTGTTTGAGAAGCAGGCAAACGATTCCTGGGCTGGAAATTTCTCCTCGGAACGTCTGCATAAGGAGCGTGCTGAGCCAGTTGTTTCTTTATAGCAAGAAGATCATTCGCAAGCTTCTGAACTAATGGGTCAGTGTTAGGTCCAGGGGTGGAAGAGGAAGAAGCAGCAGACTTAGATTTGGAAGTGTCTCTTCTCAACTTCCCTGACATGATCAAGTCATCCTCGACACTAACAGCCAGTTCTTGGTCCAGAGCTAACGTTCCGAGATTAGCCCTTCTTAGTGCATAACTAACTTTAGGTGATTGGGCATTCAGAAAGAAACATGTTTTGAATTTGATCAACAGGTCGAGTGTTTGTTGGAATTTTATTTATCAACCTGTTGAATCGAGCCACAAACTCTCTCATGGGTTCTTGCGAATCTTTCTTTATCTGAGAAATTTGGGCAAGCAAAGCATGCACATCTTCTGCCGGCTTGAAACGGTTCTTCGAACTGAGTTCTCATTGTGTCCCAGTCGGTTATAGCACCGGCAGGAAGGTGATAGAACCAATCAGCAGCATTGTCTTGTAACGTCTCAACGAACAGCCTTACGGAGACGTCTTCATGTTCGACTCCCAGAACTCCACATGCAACAATGAAGGCTGCGATGTGTTCGTCAGGATGCACTTTGCCATCGCCTTTGAATTTGGGGAAGTTCTTCCGGTTACCTCTGGGTAACTCATGCAGAGGCTGAGCAAGGGCCAGGGGCCCGACACGATGACCCCATGGTAATGGCGCCGCCATTCTTGGAAAAATGGCTTGGAGAGGAACTGTAACACCAGCGAGAATCAAAGCTCGTAGATTGGGACTAGCAGGCTCTGAAGGAATACCACCCGCAGGACTTCTTCTTGAACAGGTGGTGTGCTTGTCGAACGAGTCCTTCTATTTCTTGTGGAAGGAAAGGAAAACCCTGCTGCTCCAAAAGCTGAAACTGAGAGTCTTCAATACCAAGGGTCCTTCTCCCTCGAGTAAAACGCGGAGTCGCCAGATCAAAAGATGATCAAAAATTACAGAACTGGAATGTGATTTTCCCCAGCGGAGTCACCAAAAACTGTTGGTCGTCAAATAGGACTTTTAAGAAGAGCAACAGTCAGGGGACAAGAAGTCCCTCCTCTTTAATGGGAGAGGTTCCCTTATTCAGAAACAAACCTATTTACAAATGTACAGGACATGATTTGTTGGTTAAACTTGGATACCACGAAAGTGTTTTCTATGAAGGTCATCAATTACAAAAGGACTGAGGAAATGAGAGCATGGAAAAGAGCAGAAAGGCAAACATGCAGAATTATAGATATCAGAGTAATTCTTTATGTATGCGAAGTCACCGTGAATTGAAAACAAGATCATTCGTATAGAACAAGTAAGATGGAATTTAAAGACACAAAGTTCTGTAAATAACATCTGCCAGAACGCAAAGTTTCTTAACGTAACACAGATTCGTTATCAAGGAAACAAAGTTCCTTCTTGGTTATGCAAGATCACCGTGCTTGCAAAGTTGAAGAGTATGCAATCGATGAGACTAACGAATTTGAGATAAATGATCTTCACAAAGAAAACAAATGAAAGCTTAGAATAGACAGAGATCAGATAGACAAAGAAAGGAAAGTCCTTCTGTATTGATTTCTCTATAATCTATTTACAGTTCCAGAAAATATGCCAAGTTCTTCCTCCCTTTTTTGGAATGGCGCAAAGAAGGCCATTATATAGCTTACAATTCGGTTACTCTTCGTAACCGTTTCTTTAACCGAGAATAGTTAAGGACCGCCAATCGTAACGCCTTAACTTCTTACAAAGAAAACGGAAAAAGAAAGGGAAGAAGAGAAAAGAACAAGGAGAAGAAGACAGGTGGCCAGTCACTGAGAGGGACCCACCGTCTTCGGAAACCGCTGCTTGAATTTTCTTCCACGTATCAGCTATGTCCTTGCCACGAGGGACACACCAGAATTTTCATCTTGAGGATGACAATGAATATCTTTGAAAACTGATGTAACCAGCGTCTTGAGAGCTTCGTTCTTCTGCCAGCTGTCCTTGAAATTTGATCTTCGGATTGATAGCATCAGAGCCGCAACTTAAATTCATATTTTAGCATATTCGGGTCATATTTTGAGCGGGAAAAACTAAGTATGAATTGCATTAGGTTCGCTTGGGACATGTGAGACGCGAATGCATGAAACACGCGGTTCGGCCGATTCGGGTGAAACAGGGAGAAGACGCACAAATGCATTTTGGGACATTTGGGACGAAAACGCGCGAAGGACGCGGTTCGGGTGTTTCGGCCGAAATTGGAACAGTTTGCATTTTTTTGATTTGGGACAAAGAGCTCTGAGGTACGCGACTCGGGAGTTTCGGCCGATCGGGGAACAGAGAGCAAATTTGGAACTCGGGACAGTTGGGACAAAATTGCGTAAAGGACGCGGTTCGGGTGAATCGGCCGAAAATGGAACAAAAGGCCCGATTGGACTTTGGGACATTCGGGACATGAAAGTTCGCGGAGTACGCAGTTTGGCCGGTTCGGCCGAAATTGGAACAAACAGGGCCGCACTTTGAACTTGAGACATTTGGACAAAAAGCTCCGAAGTACGCGGCTCGGGCGGTTTCGGCCGAAAATGGAACAGAGCGCACTTTTTGAACTTGGGACAGTTGGAACAGGAAAGCACGAAGTACGCGGTTCGGGAGATTCGGCCGAAAATGGAACAACTCGCACAATTTAGTTTTGGGACACTTGGGACAAAAACTTCCGACGGGCCCGAAAATGGAACAACTTCGGGGATTTCAGCCGATCGGGGAACAGAACGCACTTTCGGACTTGGGACAGGCGGGACAAAAATGTCCGACAGGCCCGAAATACTTACAAAATGACCCAAAACACAGATTTTCTCAATTTTTCACGGCTTATGCACTTTAGAGAAAAACACTTTAAACTCAAAATTTTGAAATTTTTACTTTTATCAGAGCAGGGAATTTTGAGTGGATATCTAAGGGAAAAACACTAGATTGTACTAAGGGAGAATCACAACAGTACTAATAAGTTAACATGCACATTAAAATTAAGCAACAAATGCTGAATTTGTAGCAACACAAGACAGGCAAAAATACTTCACACTCAAAGGGAAAAGCTAGCAAAATTTGTTTCAGTACTCATATATCCAAAAAATCCTCTAGTAGTTCTCTTCTTGTGCTTTGCAAAGGCAAAGAATATATAGAAAAAATAAAATTCACCCTCTTCCTAAAAATAGCCTAAGCCTTGCACTCATCCATGCATCCTATTTTTATCCTTTATTTAATAATAGAGAAAGGGAAAATAGAGCATGCAATTACAAATAGGCATTATTAGCCTTACTTGCATTACAGTAAAACTGAAGTTGATTGTTCTATTTTTAAGAAAAGAAGGGTGAATAATTTGCTAAAAATAAGATTTCTTGCTAGGTATGTCTATCTCCATGAACATGCAACTCTGTCTTCTTATCTATTTTGTCTTGTTCTGAAGCATGAAATAAAAAATTTCTGTGTACTGAGCTAGCTCCATGCGGGGACCACCCTTTGATAACATACATGGCTCTCTAATACTCAGCCACTTTTGATTATTATTTCTGTGTTGGATATTGTATTTGAAAGGACCCAAAGACTCACATTTTTGGTGATCATTATTTAGTGTAGGAATGGGTAATAATTATAAACTTGGCAAATTTTATGTAATAATCAATTTATACTTGTCACCTTTGAACGATAGCTTGACCCTTATGATGATTGTGTTGGTGACCCATTTTTTGAAACTAACCCAAGTGGAGTAAGGGTTTTTATGGCTCTGACACACATGTACCTTAACTCACATCAGGTTAATTAACTCTCTACCAGAGTCAATGGAGAAAAGGGGGTCGAAACCCTATCAGTTGGCATTTTTCATTCGAGCTCTGCTTGCTTAGTGAAGCCTTGGCTGATTTTTCCCAGGACACCTTGGATATTTGCTTCTGAGCTTTCTCATGGAGCTTTCTATTTCTATTCTGGCTCATTTTGAGGGGCTTCAATCTGCATAAATAGTTCTCTGTGTTTGAGAGAATCTATATCTTTGATGCTCATCTCTGTATACTTTTGAAATCTCTGGTTTCTTTATTAGCAGCCATTATTGAAATCATGAAGCTCAGATCTGTTTTATTCTTTATCTTTGTGAGTTGATGTTCAAAGTGGCCACCATTTTTGTTGTTTATTACTCTATCATGGCTTGTCCTGGAGGGTTTCAAAGGTAGGTTGAGAGTTCCTCTTTGAGAAAATTCCAAGCAAAGGAGTCTCAACTGCGAACTAAAAATATTATTTCAACCTCTATTGCCATTGTGTCATTTCAAAGGTATGTCTGTAAATTTCCACCCTTTTATAGTTCGAACAAGGGTTACACCCTATGGACTAGTCGTTATCTATTTAGATCTGCATATTTTCTGATGTGGATATATCATTACTTGTTCTGATTTCAATACCCATTTGCATGTTTTGTTTTGCATTAGTGGGTTTCCCTGAAAATAAGTTTTCCCTTCATGCCAAGCTTATTCAGGCTAATATTTTACTATAGTGACCATTATAAAATGTGAACCCTATGTTTTAATTTCTTTTCTTTCACTTGAATTTCCTAAAAATTCTATTGCATCGAAACTATGTACTGTAAAATGGATGCCATGATTTTTTGAAGTTTTATGAGGGCATGCACCTGTGTTAGACTTTACTTCTAAAATATCTCTGGGTAGATGTAGATTTTAGATTCATCCTTCCTCTGATAGTTTTATTTCACTATGAACGCCATTGTTGAGGTATGAAAATCAGCCACTGTATGTATCAGTTTGCTTTTGTGTAAAATAGGTTTTATGTATTACTTCAGGTCTATTCTGAAATTCTTGGCTTCATTTTTATATTCTAGAAAATAATTTTTTTGTAATTCATTGTTCAGGATCAATTTGATTCCTTGAGAATTCTATAGCACCCCTTTGATAATATTTGATATAAACATTTTCAAGTTGATATCACTTGAACATTGAATTACTCTATGAGATGAGTGTTTGAAATGTAATTGTTTTCTAAAAATCACATCTATTGAATGCTTGAATGTAACAATATTCTTGACTTTCTGAAAATAATGTGTATTATTTTCTTAACCTATGCATAACATATTATTTCTAGAACTCTGTTTACAACTCTTGCATGTTGGACAATTCAAGTCTTATAAAAATGTAGTTCCATCTTCTTTTGTGCTTCAATGTTGTACTTGAGCTTCACCTGTAGTTGTATCTATATTTGATCAATCTCTTGCATAAATAGTTGTACTTATTTGATATGGCAGCATCTCTATATTCATTCTGAATGACTTCTATTTCTGTAACTGCAAATCATTTGTATCTCAGAATTGTATAATAATCTGATGAACAATTTATTTCTTCTAAATTGAAATTTATCCTTTACCGTAGCAACTGGATTTGAAATTCTGAAATTATATATGTTCTCGTAGCAACTAAAAATTGCCCGTAGCAACTATTTTTTTCCTGTAGCATCTAGCATTGAATTTATTCTTTGCCCATAGCAACTAGCTTTTCCTGTAGCAACTAGCTTTACCCGTAGCAACTAAAAATTTAAAGTGTTGATTTTACATGGTGAATGCCTATCAAAAATTTTCTAGAATCTTGTCTTCATTCCTTTCGAATATGACCTTCTCTTTTAGACAAACATCATCTTTCAAGTTCTACTTTTATCGCATGCACTTATGACTTGTCTATTTTCTCATTGGCTGCAACTTGTACCTACACACTTAGGAAAATAGTTAGAAAATAATTAGGATTTTTGTCCTCTCTTATGTCCGTATTTTGTTCTTTCTTTTCTCCTTCTTCTTTCTGAGTGAATAAAGCATGCATGTAGTTTGCTCTTCAATTAGAATACATCTCCTTGTAGGAGAGGATTCATATGCACAAATTAGGATAGTGTAGGAATATGAATTGATCCCTGAGCTCGTAATAGATAGTTAACTCTTTTCTTATTTTCAGGTACAATGGCTTATACCATGGAGATGAAGATGCTTCAATCGAAGAAAAAAAACCCCAAGGCAATGATGGGTTCACTCATATTCCTTTGCTTTCTCTTTCATGCATGTGTACCTTTCTTTTCAGTAGTTATATATTACTTCTCAGTTACATTCTAGGGCTTGTGTGGGAAACATTTGACTCTCCTCATGAATAAAACATTGAATTCTAAAAATGAGTTGTGTATTTCCTTGTGCATTCTAGATTTTTTGTATGGATTGTATAATGAACTAAGCAACTCAGTAATATATTTGAATGTCTCAATTATGAAGGAAAGAACATTGATGAGAACTAGTAACATTCAATAATGAACTCTGACTTTTTGTAATCTCCATTTTTGTTTATTGCTTGAAAACTCAGCACTTCACCTAATTTATAATATGTCATCTTCATCAAGACAAAAAATTTGTCCTTCGGGCCTTTGTGTTCTTTTGCTGAAGATGACATTAAAATTATAAGCTATGTGATCTGTTCTATTTTGAGACAACACACATAAATGTAGATTTCACTTAATCATTAATTAATTCAACAATAACTAATAACATTGAAACATCCTTAGCTTAGGTATACTCACCCAAGACTTTCATCCTAATGACAAAGTTTTGAGTTGACCTTTTCACACTAGGTGCAAAAATTGTCAACATTTTTGGTGATCCTGCAGGGAAAGATGCTTGGTAGCTTAAAGACTAGTGCCTTGCTCTTGTCCACTAGGCATGTAGTCTAAGAATGTAACAAAAATTTGCCTTTTCTGAAAGGTCCAACCCTTCCAAAACAACTAAAGCTGGGAAAAGATATGTTAAACAAATCACGTGCATGAATACCCTTATTAAATTGAAAAACATTGCAATGTGCAGGAAATGCATTTATTGAAGGGATATCCTAATCTACCCTATTCTAACCAGCTACCAATCGAGGCTAAACAAAACATGAGACAGGTAGTGAAAAGTAGGTTCCTTTTCTCTATAACTAAGATGATGAATTCAAATTGTAAATCAAGTAGCATTACAGAACTGAGAATGATATGTGTACCTTGAATTTGTTCCAAAACCTAGCCCAAAACATGAAGAATCTTTCTAATTGGTCTGTAAACTAATCTGAAGGGATTTGGAACTGAATGTTAAGTCTCTGACATTCATTCTTAGGCTCTGATACTAGTATGAATTATGGTATTGTCATAGCATGTTTCGAACTGGCGAGATACTTTATAGGACATGGCCTCCAAACAGCTGAAAAGCTAATCTTCGTTTCTTGTACTAAAAAATGAACCTTATTTTTTATCATGGGTTCTTTCTGAAGCTGTTTTGAATGTTGTTCTAATAATTGATCTGCCTCTATAAAATGTTGTATATTCTTTTCGACAATCTGAAATTGATCTAAAAAAATTTGGCTTCTTCAAGTTGTTGTATATCATCAATTATAACATTGTGAAGATGATGAGTTGGTTGTTCCCCCTTTTTAAACTATTTGATGATATTTTTAGAGTCTTCAACTTGTTGTTCATCCTTTTCATTCTGCTGATCCACTACTATGGATACTAGCATTTCAGTAGAAATTTCAAATTCTTCCATTTTATCCCTTCTTACAATGTTCTCAGAATATTTTGATTCCTCCTTAATAAAAAATTGTTGCTCCCAAATACTTGCAGTAGCATTTAATAGTTCTCGTGAAACACTACAAGTACCTAATAACATAGCTATTTCCATGCATGCTGCACAGCAAGGGTCTTCACACTCAACTATTTGATCATGATCATTTTGAAACTGATCTAAAAATACTTCAGCTCCTTCAATTTTTTGTACCACAGGTGATCTTTCGTCTTGATCATTCTGGCTTGACAAACAATTTGTAGGATAAAAAATTTCTATTTTTACTGCACAAGATCTGATTTTAGCAGCATGTTGTTCTGAGACATTATTCTCCCAAAATGGTTCTTCGAGGAGGGAATAATAAATATTTGTATTTAAAATCTTCTCTTCATCCTTTCCATGTAAAAGAGGGACCTTATCCACCATATGTTCTTTGAATGATGAAACTGCAAAATTAGTTAGTTCTATAGGTTGTTCTTCACCTATACAGTTTTCCAAATCTGACAAGAAATCATCAACTTCAAGCTATAAATTTGAAACACAATTTTCTTTAATCTCAATCTCCTTTTTATTCGAAATTGATCTATCCTCTTCTCATATGGATGCAAGCTATGTGAGTATGCTGCCTTCATGCACACTACACTCATAATATGTAGCTTGTTGATCATCTTCCAACTTCTCTTGATCTTCTGGAGAAATAGATTGTACCTCTTACGTGGTTCTTTTTTCCAATTCTAGAATAAAATCAAACTAAAACTTTGACATCCATCCATGCAATTTCTGCAAGAATTCCAGCCTATCTTTGTCTTCTAATAGCTTCCCCTCTTGCTTGATCTTTTGATTCTCTATTTCCTAAACTAGAAGTATGGGTAAAGGAGTGGGCTTAGTTTCATCTTTGAAACTGGATAATTTTGGTAAAGAGGTTGGGGTATGAGATCTATATTTGGAACAATTTTTGAACACCAACTTAGACACTTAATTTTGAATTCAGTATGTGATTTTGGGGTAGAAAACCCTAGAATTGCAGTAGCTTGATAGTTAGGAAATGGAGGAATAAGTTGTATTGGTTGACAAGGAGAATTTATAGGCATTGAATTTTCATAGGGAGGGTAAGTAGGGACATCCCATTGACAGGGTTCCTTATCTTGACACATATCATTCTTCATTGTTATTGATTTCTCAATTAGTTCCTTGATAGCTAAAAATGACTGCTTAAGTTCATTAAGTTCAATTATAAGATCTCTTTGCTTTTCATAATCAACATAACCCTCTACATAAATTTGACCTTGAACAACAAAGCCCTCATATTGATAATCATTTTGATAAATGGGGTTTGGGTTATAAGGGTATTCATTTTGATAAGGGTTATAAAATTGATCTAAATGAGAAGGTGGATAAAAGGACTGCTGATTTGGATGATAATATTTTTGAAAGTGAGGATTCATGGTTGCAGGACCTCATAAAATACTAAACTTATGAAAGCAGGCCCATTATTCACAAAACAACTGATAACTACAAAATAACATATCTTTTTTTCTGAAAAGTACTTGAAGACTACAACTGAAAATTCTAATAGTTGTTGAAAAGTACTATACTGATCTGGAATTAGATTTATGGAGTCACTAGATGAGTCCTGCTTTGAATCTTGAATCTTTAGAATGTATCAATAGTAGTTCTTTCCAAAAATACTATGTATGGCATCTGATTTGCTTGAATGATGAAACACCTCTGAAAGTGAAACTTTTAGTTGTGTGATGTCCCACCGGGCGTGCCAAAAACTGTTATCTTGTAGTGAAGGTCACACAGTGGCTAAAGATTTGTTGCTTGAAGTGGAACACATTTGCAAGACGAAACTCTAACATTTGTGATGTCCCACCGAACATGCCAAAAACTATTATCTCTCAAAAGTGTGCCCTGTAGAGAGATGGTTGTAGGTTTTCTAAGCTTGCATAATTGATCTCTCTTTTGTAGATACAATGGAAACACCTCAGGTCTATGGGTATGCCTATTTTGCAGTGAGTCTCTGGTATCAAGGTTGGTTCCTTAGTGGTGTATCCTAAAATTATTTCTATGAGTTTGAGAGTAAAATATGACACTAAAATGATTAAAACTAAGGTGATATACCAAAATGATATGAGGGATCTGAATGAGTATATGCACAACTGATTTGGGAAGGATTCTTGATGCACGAACCAATAGTTTTTCTGTAAAATATCTAAGGCTAAAACACTTGATTGTACTGAGGGAGAACCACAACAGTAGTAATAAGTTAATATGCACATTAAAATTAAGCAAAAAAGACTGAATTTACAGCAGGGTAAGGTCACTGATCAGGGATCTTTTCATTCACAAGATTAATATAAACATACACAAGACCACAAAATAACTTGGAAAGGCAGGGAATGCTTCACACTTAAAGGGAAAAACTGGTAAAATTTGCTTCAGTACTCATATATCTAAAAATTCCTCTGGGAATCCTTTCCTCCCCTGTGCTTTGCAAAGGCACACAATATATAGCAAAAATCAAATTCACAATCTCCCTAAAAATGTCCTAAGGCTTGTACTCACCCATGCATCTTATTTTTATCCTTTGTTTAATTATAGATAAAGGTGAAAATAGAGCATGCAATTACAAATAGGCATTATTAGCCTTACTTACATTATAGTCAAACTGAAGTTGACTATTTTATTTTTAAGAAAGAAGGGTGAATTATTTGATAAAAATAAGGTTGTTACTACGCAAGTCTCTTTCCATGAACATGTAACTATGTCTTCTTCTCTATTCTATCCTATTGTGAAGTTATGCAAAAATAAAACTCCATGTATGTGAGAAAAATAATTACAATACATGCAATATTTGCAAAAATAATTCCTCCTATGGGGACCACATGCGGTTGAAATTTTTATTCATTTGGTTTGGCCACTTTGTGGACTTAGCATATACTATGTTTTTTAAATCATGAGGGGTAACACCCCACCATGCTAGCATATTATAATATTTACCTTTTCAGTGATCATGATATATGATTTGGTGGCCACTTTATTTGAAACATGCGTTTGGGTTAGATTTGAAAGTCCCTTGCAATGATGAATTCAGTGGACACGCAGGCTATCTCCTTCCACGGTGACTCACCCTTTGGTGGCTTGGGCAGCGACATCAACTCTAATAAAGTTAATTATAACTCTAGTGATTTATATTGAAATTTCGTGCCTTGTTCTCTGTCATTGATCTTTATATTCTATACTGTGATTAGGGATTTCAATGGAATTTATTGTGGGAGGTGGCATCCTGACTGTGGTTAGCATTGATTTCTATGATGATCCAAGGACATTGATCTTTGTACCCTATCTTTTGTGATCATTGATTTTTATTGTGGTTGAGTTCGAGTTAACCCGCTTCTTAGGTTCAGGCAATAAAGGGAACTTGACCCTAAAGCACATTCATTTGGATTTTTGGCTGTATGGGTAAATCCCTGACAAATTTTCCTCCAGACACCATTATTCTATTCTGGTTCAAGCTCAACTTTCACTGCATTTTGGAGCTCCTTCTCTGTAAAATATTCTCTGTCATTTAGGTTTCCTTGTTTCTGTGCAGTGGTCGAAGTGTGGGCCACCATTATTGTCTCTTTGAGCTCGGCTCTATCCTTTTATCTTCTGTACCATTCGTTCCTCTATATATTTTTGAAATCTAAGGTTTCATTTCTTGCCGCCATAGTCGTTTATAGGTAATCTCTCTTACATGCGTAAACTTCTGTTTCTTTTCTTCTTCAGATGTGACACTGAACTTTTGGAAATACTTGTGGGTTCTATGATTTATTTCTGATGATTGACTTCCGAGTTTGAAACCTCATGTGGGCCTGCGGACTTTTCACTTATTCATCCAGTTGCTCAAAAATTTTGACCATTTGATTGTTTATGGTGAGTTTCTTCTTTAGCCCAATCTGCATTATAGATTATAGATCTGTATTTTTCTGAGTTCTAGGTATCTGTCATTCTCGTCCATTGATGAATGAACTTTGAAAAGACTCTGTGATTTTGTTTCTGCTGTTATGAAACTCTAATTTACTTTGTACCTTCCTTTGTTCTACTGTGGTGAACATAGAGTATTTTCTTCTTCTTTTGGATTTTTCTACTTTAGCTTCTTCTCTGTGTGAGTGCTTTATGCTAGGACAACTGTTATCCCACCATTTATTGAGAATATTATAGAAGATGATAATGAGATTTTGTAAATACAGGTAATTTACATTACTTCAAGTCCACTCTAAAATATTTGGCTCAATTCTATATTCTAGAGAATCCATTTGTGGCAATTCATTGTCTCAGGATCAACTTGATTTTCTGAAATTTTGTAGCACCTTTTGAGAATACTTGCTTCAAACTCTCAACATTGTCATCAATTGAACATTGAAATTCTCCATGAGATGAGTGTTTGAAATGGCATTGTTTTCTGAAAATCACATCTACTAAATGGTTGACTGTAACAATATTCTTGATTATTTGAAAAATAATATAAATTTTTTTCTGAACCTATGCATAAAATATTATTTCTAGAACTCTGTTTACAACTCCTACATGTTGGAATATTCAAGTCTTGTAAAAATGTAGTTTCATCTTCTTTTGTACTTCAATTCTGTACTCGAGCTTCACCTGTAGCTGCATCTGTATTTGATCAATCCCTTGTATAGATAGTTGTACTTCTTTGATATGGTAGCATCTCTATATTCATTCTGAATGACTTCTATTTCTGGAACTGCAAATCATTTGTATCTCAGCATTGCATAATAATCTGATGAATAGTTTATTTCTTCTAATTTGAAATTTATCCTTTCCCATAGCAACTAGCTTTAAAATTCTGAAATTATATTTGTTCTCGTAGTAACTAAAAATTTCCCATAGCAACTAGCTTTGAAATTCTGAAATTATATCTTTGATTGTAACAACTAGCTCTGGATTTATCTTATCCCATAGTGAATAGCTCTGCCCGTAGCAACTAACTTTTCCTGTATTAACTAACTTTTCCTGTAGCTACAAGAAAATTTAAACTATTGATTCTACATGGTGAAGCCTTGTCAAAAATTTTCCAGAATCTTGTCTTTATTCCTTTCAACTATGACCTTATCTTTTAGCCAAACATCAGCTTTCAAATTCTACTTTTATCTGTTACAAACTGAAACATTTGCTTCTATTGCTAGTCACTCTTCTATATTGTAACTTCTTCAATTTCAAAATAGTTTTGGAACTTTGAGTTACATTCTTCCTTTTACTGCATGCACTTATGACTTGTCTATTTTTCTCTTTGGCTACAACCTGTACCTACACACTTAGGAAAATAGTTAGAAAATAATTAGGCTTTTTGGCCTCTCTTATGTCCATGTTTTCTTCTTTCTTTTCTATTTCTTTGTTATGAGTGAATAAAGCATGTATGGAGCTTGCTCGTTAAGCAAAGTACATCTCTTGTTACAAGAAGATTCATATACATGAAGTAGGATAGTGTAGGAATGTTAATTGATCCCTGAGCTCATAGCTGATAGTTTATTCTTTTCTTCTTTTCAAGGTAGAATGGATTCTACCATGGAAATGAAGGAGAACAAGAGATGAAGATGTATCAATCGAAGAAAGAAACCCCAAGGAAATGATGGGTTCACTCATACTCCTTTTCTTTCTCTTTCATGCATGTGTACTTTTATTTTTAGTAGATGTCCTTTACTTTTTCAGTTACATCCCATGGATTGTGTGGGAAATATTTGACTCTCTTTGTGAATAAAACATTGAATTTCAGAAATGAGTTGTATATTCCATTGTGCATTCTAGTTTTTCTGTATGGATTGAATAATGAACTAGAAAGCGCAGTAACATAATTGACTGCCTTAATTATGAAGGAAAGAACATTGATGAAAACTTGTAACATTCAGTAATGAACTATAACTATCTATAATCTACTTTTTTGTTTGTTGCTTCAAAACTCAACACTTCACCTAATTTTTAGTTTGTTGTCTTCATCAAGAAAATACAGTTTTCCTTCGAGGATTTTTGTTCTTTTGCTGAAGATGGCGTGAAATTGCAGACTATGTGATCTGTTTTGTTTTTAGACAACACACATAACTACATATTTAATTTAATCATGTAACTAATCAAAAGCAACAAATAACATCAAAACTTCGTTTAGCTTAGGTATACTTCATCCAAAACATTTCAATGTATCGATGAAGTTTTGATTTGCCCATTTTTGCAGAAGTGCAAAAATTGTCAACATACATTTTTAACTACAACATCTGAATATAATCCATTTTCTATTATTCTTTGATGGATATCCATACCCTATCCTAAACCTCCCATTTATGTAGAGGTTGGGAGGATGCTGGAAAAGGTTGTGTGGTTTGGCTTTATGCCTGCAAATTGTATTTTCAAAAATGCTTTTAAATCCTTTTCAACAAACCCATTTTGGGCATATCCTACAAGCATGGCATTCCAGGAGATGACATTAGGTTGAGGCATTTCTTTGAAAATCCTAAAATCCTCATCAAGACCATCATTTTATGGATATCCTGCGATCATTGAATTTCATTAGACCACATTTATTTGAGGTATTTTTACGAACAATTTGTGTGACCTGTGTATGCTTCAACATTTTGCATATATGTCTATCAAGGTATTCATATCTATGACATCTAACAAAAAACCACTTTCGATTATGCTCTAATGGATGCCCGTACCCTGATATAAAGTTTCTCTTTTGGCACATACTTGGCGGATGATGGCAAAGATTTTGTAGTTTAGTTTTACACCTGCTAACTACAGTTGCTTAAATGCCTCCAAGACCTTCTCAAAGAACCCATTTTGTGCATATCTTGCAACCATGGCACTCATGATTAAAATATGACAGGTTTTACAAACTTTGAACTTTGGATGCCAAAAATCAAGATCAAGAAGTCTTTGTGTTAGTGATAGGATCGGGAGGCATTTGGAAGGTTCCACTTTCCTGAGTAAAGAGGATTAATAACTATTAACCCCTTTCAAGTCTAATTGAGTTCCAATTTCAATTTTTAAGGAAACGGATATATATTAGTTATTATGGGTGTTCACCTGACATTGATATTGCTAGTGATAACATCAGCCTATGTAAGCTTATTTAAGCTTTGTTGTAAGGATGAAAATCACGAATTCAACCCAATCTCATTTTTATAGCATTTGAGGGAATTTGTAGCTTTGTGGATACCAGTTGATCCATGTACCTTACCAGTTACATTTTTAATTTCTATTTCATAATTTCAACTCCATGTTCCCATTGTGGGCTGATTGTAAAATCTTACATTTACAAGGAGTTCTATTACCAGAAAACCCTACACCATATAAATGAGGACATCCTCCATTAAAAGATGCTTAATCTAGCTGTACATCTCTATTGCACCCGTGACACTACAAATTTATTTGAGAGACCACCCACTGGTTGACCATACATTAAATATTAAAGACACTTTGAGGTTCTCTCAACATGGTGAGACTCTACCATCCCCATATTGTAACACTTAACCATTCCTTAATGACACTTTTACCAGTCTAAACCAAACTATTGGACAAAATGATATGAAATTCACATGACTCACTGAAAATGTATGCTAAAAACTGAATACGATTTGTTCAATAAATGTTGATTTTAAATTAGGTATGAATTTCCATCCTGGAATTTCTTTTTTCTTCATTTTTTGTTTCATTGCTCCTTTGTGGTGATTTATGCACAGATTGGTAACTGTTTATGATTAGCAAATGTATTACTTGGACAACATGGATGCATGAAGAATTTTCACTATGCAAAACCAAAGGCTGTTGTATTTTGATGTTTAGTTGTATGGTGTTTTTATGGATTTGGTTTTAATGTTTGAAAACCATTTTCCCCATTCCAAGGCTACTCGCCAAACTATTGTCTGCTATGATTTCTTCTCTATACTTCATCATGATATTTATTAATCCTCTGATCTGGAATGAAGATCAACCTCATTTAAGAGAATTTTAAGGATTAGGCCATTCCTACTTGATGCAACAACCTTTGATGCCATCATGAAACAACTCTACTTTTTCCCAACTATCGTAAACTATTGTATATGGTAGAAGTTACCAAAAAATCCTTAGATTTTATTATTTTGTAATCTTTTCTCCCACAAAAAAATGTCATAATCTCCCATACAAATGAAAAAAATAATGTAGTTGGAGAAGTAAAGAGCATCAATTTCTTGTGCACCTAGGTATGTTGCTTTCCTTATAAGAGAAGAAAATAGAACATTTGGTGCTTTTCCCTTTTTATTTTATTCCTTATTTGATTTGCATTGTATTTTTATTCTAGGTTAAATTCAAGTAACATAATTAAATTAGTCTATCTTGATGTATTAGGTCTTTCTTTTATAAATTACATTTGTTTTTCCTCTCAAATTTTTTTTCAACTCAACAATAGCATAGAAGGTAAGTAGCCTGCTCCAGAAGAAGTTTTACATAAAAAAATTCACAGAACAAAGCTTCAATTTTATGCTTGAACTGTGAGAAAAAAAAATCCAAACATTCATCAACAATAATCACACCTTAACACTATTAGTGTTAAGATGAATATAGTATTTATATGCCTATTTCCACTCAACAATGTTATTCCACTATAACAGGGTATAACTTTCATGTATTTTTCTTCGTAAATGAATTTTATTTCATTTCCATCTTTTCCATCCCTTAGTCTCTTTATACCATTTTTAGATCATACTTTTAGTAGAACATGTATTTTTGCTCTAAAAACTTCTTTATTTTTGGTTTTGTAAAACCGTAGTTGCCGATAATTAAAACTGTATCTTCCCCAAAAAATGTCAACTAAAATTTTCTTCATTTTCTGTTAAACTGAAGCTTGTGTGAAACTTAAATCTCCATTATAATACTTAATAGTTTGGTTTAAGATAGTTACATTAAGAAATAGATCTTTTTCTACACAATTTTTTTCACAAAAACATTTTTTACTACTAACTGTTAATATAACTCACATAGATAAAATCTACAATAACACACTTCAATAGTATACATGCATTCACAAATTCATTCTTTCCCATAAGAACTCCATGTACTACTTTCCAAATATTGTTAGAAGAACATCAACTTGATTTGCTGAAATGTTTTCCAAGTGATATGGATGATAAATTTGTTTAGCCCTTTTCAAGTATTTCAGTATAATGTTTGCATTTAGTCTCGATCAGTTGTGAATGTATTCATGATCATTTCATTAAATTCTATCTATACTTGTAATTTGAATGAATTCATATGATCCAATATGATGTCTTCAATTCAAACATAAATCATTCATCCTTTTAAATCTATGCCTGTAATACATTGTCTACACACCTCCTTACAAGCACTTCAATGATGATGACCACATTTGACACCATAGCATCCTGTATTGGAACTAATTGTACCCGCATAAAACAACTACTATCTGAATGCATATAAGAACAATACATGGATGCTTCACCTGTAGAAATGATGCAATATTCACAATGCTGATTACACAACAAAGATTAGAACAAACACAAATGACACTACAACAGGCAGCCATTTCTAGTGAAGATACCATCCACATCCTTAGGGAAAAATTCTACACAAAATATTATAAGCCCACTCCCCCCCCCATAATGAAAAACCACCAATGTAAGACACTGCTAAACTCCACATGTATATAACAAAAACTATAAAGTTCATGTACTAAGATTCATTTTAAAAAGTTTCAATAAATAACCCGAAAAAAGTAGTGCATTTATACTTTGAAAAAAAATCTACTCAATTGGTATGATTCTTTCTCCAGCTGAGACGCTTTTGATTATCCTACAACCATACAATATCTTATATAATAATTCATCTCTCTTTAAATAATTAAAATGTGTTTTAGGCATAAAATGAATAGAAGTATTACTGATAAATATATAAACTACTTAATTTAGTGAAACCATCAACCTATTCCACTTCATATTATGTCACCATGTGCTTGTTGCATCCCTATTTCTAATTAGTAATTAGATTTCTGGGCAAGCCTAAAAAATTAGTGCTTTAGTGGCTATCTACACTTCAATAGTCCCTTCAAGATATGCAACCTACTCAATACTTCCATTGTTGTTCAATATATACATTGTGCCTACATTTACATTACTTTAACATTGTTATAATTTTTAAAATTAATATGTTTTTCCAAATCCGATATTGTTGTTTGTATCTGTAGCATAGATTATTTTGAGCAATGCACTCTTCCCCTGTTCCACTCGAAACAAAAAAGTACCTATAATGCAAGAGAAATTAAAAAAATGAATCATTTAATACTAGACTTCATCATTTATAATATGTATTGACAATGTAAATCAATTACTAAACCTAATAGCGCCTCTGTATGAAATATAAACCGCCACAGTATTTTTTTACAACCAACTTTACAAAACTACAAACACCAAAACATGTACCTTGCATTACACTCCCAACTCCTAATGGCCCATTAATGGCGTAATCTTGTTCCACTTGGAGTGACCAATAGTTTGTATGTTGTATGCGAGAGAAGTGTATGCAGTTTTTTTTAAGTTGGTTGTTTCCTAATTAAAAACACAATCTTAAGGCTCAAAATTTATAGCAAGAAGTAGAAATTTTGTGCATTGAATGTAGGGTTAGAGGAAACCAATATTTCAGCCTCTTCATTGATGGCAAGGTAGGAAAAGATAACATAGAGTGGCAAGGACCAATCAAAGGTTGTAACAAATTGAATAAGAAATATGCCAGAAAATGGTGGCTAGAAAAAAGACTACAGAAAATTTATCACTGGAAATACAACAATTTTCAACAAGTCTCACTCTAGTGTTGGATGTTTCTAGCGTGATTATTGACATATTTTAAATAAATTGTATCTAACTAGAGTTTTAATACCATAAATAGATCTCTCTTAATTGTATCTAAGAATTGTTTATATGAATTTCAAATTTATAATCATCATTGAAACACTTTTGTCAAATGTTTCAGAGCCATTCTAATCAAATGGATAGTTCTTATTTATTTTGTCAAACCTTTTTGGTAAAGATTTCTTGACAACATTAACGCCAAGCACCATATCTATGACCATGCTATTTAAAAGATGAGTAAATGAAAGTTCAATAATAACTAGAGATTATTTGTAGTGCCCACTCCTCTTCGACACTATTACACTATGATTTTATTATTGTCGGATAGATACATTGACATTTTGATTACTATATCTTGATTAGTAGATGACATACTATATGAGCATTTTTACTATTGATATGTTGTGATTCACATTTTGATTATGATACACTAGATGACATTTGTAGATAGTTCGATATATGTTCATTTACATTATTCGGATTGTATACTGACACATTATTTTCTGGATGCATTGCTTATGTATGGATGTTATGAGTAGAATTATGGCCCCATGGATGTTAGAATCGAACTATTTAATATGTTGATAGATGATATAATTTCTTAACTTTGGAGGAAGATTATTGATTTCTATGTACACATTATTAGTGCAGCGCATGGAAATCAACGCAGTGTAATTGAATAAGGAAGGAGTAGGGTATGTAAATACGAGGTGTAAGTGATGCAGTGTAGATTATGTAGCATTTGAAATTTAAGAAAGGCACTAAAAGGTGTATATAGAAATGACATATGTAAAGATGATAGATGGAGTTAGACCCATATATAATGGAATGTAGTGTAGTATGTAGAATGCAGATGATAGATAAATGTGTGATGGGGAACTAATCAATGTAGGAGATACATGATGTGGAGGCTAGATAAGGTATGGATGTCAATGTAGATATAATACATAGTGATTGAATGTAAAGCTAGGCCCATGTATAATGTGACCTAGAGTAAATATGGAAAATGTGGATGTAATGTAAAACTATAGTCATATATAATGATGACTAGTGTAGCATGTATGTGATAGTTGATGTATAAATGACTAATAAATGAGATATGTAGAGGATAAGGTAGGGTGTGTGGTGTGTGTGGTAGAATGTAAATGTGTAGAGTGTAGAGTGTAGTGTGTGGGGTTTTGTGTAATGGTATTCCCTGAACAATCAAGTGTGAACCGAGGCACAAGAGTGTGTCATCGGGTAATGATGGGGATTTTGAAATGCAAACACCTATGTGAGGATGAAAAGATGATATATACATGATTGAGTGGGGGGAATACATGAGGTGTTATGTCCCTCAAATGCACTATGATGATGGAGAGTTATGCGGTAACACAAGAGGTTCCATGCCATTGTGGGAGAGTTTCATTTAATGTGGACTTCCCATTAGAAGGAGTAGTGTCTTTGACAACAGTGATGGGTTGGAGGTTATGTGGGATTGGTGATGATGTAGAAGTGTTGGTAGGAGAAGGGGGTGGACTATGTTTGAGAGGTGGTTGTTGAGGCGATGTTTGATAATTAAGTAGTGATGAATCAAAGCTAGGAACCCATTGTGGTGTAACATTGTTATTACATTCAAATAGGAGAGGCTCAAGTGATGGTATGTACTAAGGTTCAATAATATGACATTTAGTCAACCTATATTGCATATGAGATGTAAAAGGAGGAAAAATATATGATTGTGAAGCATATTTAAGCTATTAGATTTCATATTTGGAAGATATAATAGTGGATTCTATAGCTTGAAATTTTTCATGAAACAAAAAATGTATAGCCTGAATTTATTCTAATAATGGTTGAGTAGGTGGAGGAAGATGGAAGGTAGTATAAACATCTGTAGAGAGTAAAGAAGGATAACATAACCCATGCTTATGTGTTTGTGTAGGAAGATCCCAAGGGATGGCGACTTTAAGGTCTTGTGTACTAGTATTAGTAAAGCCATAATGTTGTAAATATTCATACCCTAACCCATACTTAGAAAAATGTTGGGACATTTTGGTAGAAGGATCACTAGATTTTTCAATTGAGTTACAATATTCTAACAAAGATTGGCCAGCCAATACATCGTAGACAGTTCCTTGATGTCTAAATTTAAAACATGCATGTAGTGTATAAGCGTCCCACGCATGGCATGGATCCAAGGTCGCCCCAAAAGAAAGTTATAGTTAAGTTCATTGCGCATGACATGGAAGGGGATCATAACCATTTTTGGACCAATGGTAATAGGGAGGTTTACAATACCGTACACATGCTTAGGCATGTTATCAAAGCCATGGATGGAAATAGATAGTGGAGTTAGAGAATATTTTGAAATACCTAAGTGGTGAAGAAAGGTAACACTAAAAATATTGAGGCTAGATCCATTTTCTACTATGGCAAACTTAACACCTACTTTGTTAAGAAAAACCTAGATATATAAGGGAGGGTCATGGGCTAAGAACTCTTGTGGCCGGAGGTCGTCAAATTTTGTTAAGGGATAAAACCGAAGTAAACTTATGGTAAACATATTCTAATGATATGTGGGCAGAGACATAATGGGTAGCTATGAATTTTTTAAGGCGAAGGAGGCAATCTAGGTATTTTTGTAAGTATGCCTGAATAGATATGCTCAAGTTTCCTTGAATGTAGTGATAAAGAGAAAAAGGGAAAAGGTTGCAATGACAGAAAATAAGTGGTGTATAAAAGGTAAAAAGAAAAGTGAAAAATCATAATGACAATAGGGAATAAAATTTAAATCCCTAGAAGGTGCGAGAAAGAGATGTCAGGTTCACCAAAATGATTAACAAAAATAATAATAAGATCCTATGACTAAAGAGTATAGGGTAACTATTGTTAATATAAATATGAGGAATAAAAACGTTGTATAAATCCAGTAAAGATAGTATGAAATAATTCTAAATAATTAAATTAAATGAGATAAATCCCTAATTACACAAGTAAAAAATGAAATATGAGTTAGCTGATTTATGATGACTACCGCAGGTTCTTGCAAGTCTGATCACATAATATGGAAGTGCAGATGATCACTCAGAAGTTCCACGAAGGTGATATCTAGAGGATATGAAGGGATTGGATAACCTAGGAGGGGAGTGGAGTGCCCCTAGGCTCTCTATTCCATTATCTAGGATTTGTGGTCCTCGTAGGTTTTCAGGTTATGAATTTTTCTGGGTTAGGAACATGTCATAAATATTATCTATTTGTTGCACTGGATTCTCCGGATGAGTTTAATAATGACCTATGATTAAAAAATAAGTATCAAACCCTAAAAACATAAAATATGCAAATGAATGCGTCAGACTGACCTCAGCCACCAAGCTAGTAGACTTATTACTGAGCATTGAACTATATTGAACAGACATGGATGTAGTTTTGGTGTGTGTGTGTGCATGTTGTACCCTTAAAGGTTCTCTCATTTCATTTACACTTTGTGAAGTAATGAGCAATAATAACTATAGATGATGTAAATAGCATGTGTGCATGGAATAGTATAGAATCCCCCCACCCCCCTTGAAATATTAATTTCATAATTAATCTCAATAAGGCCGACTCATAAAAAGAGAAAGATGACCCAAAAAGTAGTGAAAGGGGGTTTACATAGATCAGGGCACCTAGGGTGTGATCGAGGCACCCAGGGTGTGACCGACACACCCCGAGATGCCCCATTATAGGTTGGGTTGCCCTGATTTAGGGATAGAATGTCAGGGCAATTGTGAAATGGGCAGATAAATGCTAGAAAATACATGGTAACTATAAAATAAAATGTAAAATAAATATGGCCAAAAGGTAGGATTAATTAGTACTTTGTACACTTGAAAACCTTCTAAATAGTAGTATAAGACCGGGCCAAATTATGTGTAAAGTGCATAATTTTGTGTCTATAGTAGTTAATCTATCCTACTTGAGGACAATAGGATGAGTTTGTTTTTTTTCCCATATAGAAGTAATCTTTGAGAAAAAAAAATCCACAAGGTGGCAGAATGATATGACAAGAAGTTCCTAACTAGTAGAAATTAAAAAACACCCACCATACATTATTGAATAAAATAATGCCTAGCATATAAGTGGGGAGGAGAGGGAAGAACCATAGGCTCCATAAGATAGACATAAGATCATTGAATTAATAATGTTTATATTGTTTTATATTCATCTTTTTTTATTTTGAATCATGAACATGTAGGTTATCAAGCACTTTGCATTCCTGAATTTCATAGGGCAGAATTCTACCCTTCATGGATTAATTTTGAATGAAAAGTGATGGTAATGTCGATGGATGTACATTTAAAATTTGAATGTGAAGTAAACATGGAGGAAGAAGAGTGAAAGAAGGAGTTGAATAAAACAATTATTGGAGGGAACTGCTAAACTCTACACATGTTTGGAGTTGAACAAGTTTCAGCAAAATCTGAAGGAGAAACATCTAATTAAAGCTCAATAAGAACTGTCCCTATTTATATATATATACCTTTTCATCACATAAGTAGGAGAGAGTGTAACAATAGGAGTTGTCAATAAAAAGGTAGATTTTAAATTTGACAGTTATTTTATTGTATTTTTCTTTTTGGTTTGGATAAGATTATCTAAAAATTGTAATATTTTATGAATTTGAGTTTTAGCTTGATTTTTTCTTCAAATATTATTTTTCAAATTTAAATCATATCAACTAACTTTAAAAGTAAGTCCAGATCAAACCACCAAATCATTAGTGTACCGAGATTAAATGAGAAATTATTTTTTTTAGAAAAATAATAGTGTTATTAATGAATAAAATAATATTTTAATACATGAAATTTTGTAACAAATCTAAAATAAATCCACAATAAAATATATAAAATCATTCATCATTAATATTCTTTGATCATGTGTAAAAGTTGATGATAAGATCTTTGTTCAGGTACATACTACTTATGCTCGAATCCTCGTAGATCTTGATAACTCTTAAGATTTACCAGTAGAAATCAATCTTCAAATTGGAGATAGAATCTGGGCGCAGAGATTGGACTACGAAGGTCTTGCTTTCAAATGTCGATGATGTTTTCAAATTGGTCAAATTTAAGAGGATTGTGAATATTCCAAAAAAAATATCAAACCTACATGGTGGAAGGATTCTCATCCTGAACATCGAACAATCAACCCCCATACCGACCCAGGTGTAGAACCCACGCAGGATGATAAAACTTCTAAGAAGAAAGCTTCGTCTCCTCAGAATATGGATTCATCGATAGATTCAACACTCCTTGCTATGGGCCACATCCCTATCAAGTCAATTGAAGTTGTTCTTCCAATCTTAGTGGAAGAAGGAAATGAGGAATGAAAGGTAGTGGATAGGAAAAAGAAGGGATCTAAACCCTTCGATGTATTAGACAAGGCATGATTTTTTTCCTGTTGTGTGTTATCATCACTACATCTGGGCTATTGGCCTATTGTGGGCTATTAGCTGTGTGTTTGCTGGTTTTTGGCTGTGATCTTGGCATATTCTTCTCTACTGATTGGGATTTGTCGTTATATCTTGATTTTGATCTCTTTTTGAAATACTAAATTTTTCAAATCTGGCATTTGAGTGCTTCTCTACAAGGGTATAGTCCCTTTCAAAAAACTATTTAACTTTAATAAAAAAATATAAATGATTTTTTTTTTAAATAATAAATATATTGATCAACTCAATTCTTTAATAGAATAAACTATGTGACAAATCTTTTAAAAGATTAGAATAAGTCACTCCAATTGTAGAGAAAATGTCATTTTAGTTAATTTCAAGCACATTTTTTCGATATTTAAGTTCAAGGAAATATTCAATATGCATTTCCAACATAGGTTTAATGAATCAGTCTTGGCAATAAAAGTTAAAACCATGTAATAATATTTTAAAATATTTATGATATGGGGGCTCTGTAATAGATCCTCATTCTTCATAAAAATTAGAATATCCTCTTAATATTTTCTCCAACATTTATTTGATTATCAATCGGTACAATAGAATAGAATAGAATGCCTACAATTCCTCATGGTTGAATTGGCACAGATCCAGTTAAATTGTCTTGTAAATAATATTATAGATCTGTAATAGCTTCTCCTTCCTCAAAAAAATTACACGATCCTCTAACTACAAATCAAAATCTTAATATTTTATCCAACATTTACTTGATTATGAATCAGTAGAATGCCTACAATTCCTCATGGCTATACAGATCCATATCATAGGAACCATTCTACACTGAAAAAAAGTAGGTGTTTAGCTCTTTCAAACATTTGCTATGATATTCTATATAAAATATAAACCTAATTGAAAGACACAAAATATAGATTCCGTCAAAATATTATGTTACAACATAATCAACAATAAACAACAGTAAATTTTTTGTGATAGAAACTGACCTCTTATTAGTCACTTTGAGATTGCCTTTGAGAATCAATAGATGGGTGGAGGGGAAGTGTATTTGTATTGAACTGGTGGAGGTGGAGATTAGTAGTAATATGGAGGAGGATATGGAGATGGTAGTGGTGGGGATTTATAATAGTAATTAGGAGGAGGAGATGGAGATGGCGGTGGTGGGGATTTACAAAAGTAAGTAGGTGGAGAAGATTTGTAATAATATGGGGGTGGAGGTGATGGGGATGTCAGCAGTGGACATTTATAATAATAAGGATGAGATGGGGATGGAGAGGGTGGTGGAGGAGATGGAGATGGCAGGGGTGCGGATTTATAGTAATATGGTGGGGGCGGTGAAGGAGAAGGTGGAGGTGGGGGTGGAGACTTATAGTAATATGGAGGAGGAGGAGATGGGGACGGAGGTGAAGGGGACTTGTAGTAATAAGCACAACTACAAGGAGGGGGTGTTTTGAGACAATAATAGAGATGATAAAAAAGTTGTATATTGTCTCTATTATTGTCAATAAGCGCATGTCTCTAATATTGTCTCTAATTATTGTCTCTCTAGAGACAATATAGATTGATAAAAATTGTCTCTTGAGAGACAATATCATGTTTGTCTCTCTAGAGACAATAAAAAATACTAATTTTGTGTCTCTCTAGAGATGATACTAATTTCAATTTTTATTGTCTCTCAAGAGAAAATACAAATTTAAAGAACGAAAAATATGAATATCAAGAATAAATAACAACCAAATATCATATGGTGCAATCAAAGGCTACATGTCATCTATGATGTCAGAGTGGACTCGTAATTAATATTATTAATTAAGAATAATTTGATTTGGATGTTGTGCCCAACAAATGGGTCCACAAGCATTTTATTAAAATCAAATAAGATAAAATACAAAAGGGTGTCTAATTTCCATTAGCCCTTGAAATACAATGACAAAATACAAAAAAGATATCTAAATACCATTAACCTAACATACAATATTAACACCTTCTCTCCACCACTGTTTCTAGCGATCGGTCTCTTTCCCTGATGCTACTTTGAGGTTCTTTTTCTTAACTTTAATTTTGAGAAACTTCCTCTCCACCTATAGTTTTCATCTTCATGTTTTTCACTTTGATTGTCTCAACTTTGATATAATTCTCTATTTTCATTAACAACGATGGTGCAATCGATTCTGAGATATTAATAACACATATTTTACTCTAGTTCTGCCAAAAGTATTCACAAATTACATTTAAACCAGGACAATAATTAAAACCTTGAAGAAAACTAATAAACTAAGTTACACACTCATACCTATATGATAAAATCAATGTTTTGCTACCATTCCCAACACATAAATATCCACGTGATCTCCTCTATACCCACTATCTGAGAATTTTTTTGTTTCTTTGTTAATAGTCCTTGTAGAAAAACATTGAGTCTATAAATTAAAATGGCTTTAATCAAATGCAAACTATTGACCCTCGTGTTCACGTCCACGTTGACTCCAAACAACACATTAAAAAATTAGGGGAAACCACTAAGAATTGTAAAACATAAAAGCCATTTATAAGTTTTTAAAAATGCTAAGATGCCATGAAAGTAAAAAATGTCGAGAAAATAAGAAAATTACTGGTTTTTGTTCAGAAAGCCAACATTCAACACTTGTAGACTTACAAAGCACTATGCTTTGTGAAGACATTCATAACAAGAAAAAAACTTCTATAAACCAAGTTAGCATCCCCCAAGACATAAAAAAAGCTATGGAAATAACTTGAACTTGAACATGAACATGGATAATTTCTAACACGTTCATGGGAGGTCCTTCAAGACATTCAAGACTATGCTTTGTGAAGACATTCATAACAAGAAAAAACCTTCTATAAACCAAGTTAGCATCCCCCAAGACATAAAAAAAGCTATGGAAATAACTTGAACTTGAACATGAACATGGATAATTTCTAACACGTTCATGGGAGGTCCTTCAAGAAAAAAATGGCAAGTGAACATTCTGCAACAAGTTTTACTTGGTAAATCAGGGAAAACAACAATATATAGCAAATGATGAGTGCCATGGATTGTAATTATTTTGAAATTATTCAAAATGGAAAAGAAAGGTGAGTTCCACTAGATCGACATCCTCTGATGTAACTAAAAAATGACCCTTATTGTACTACATCTTCCTTAGATTTTTGCTCCTAGTAATCCTTAAAACCTACCAAGAAAAAACTATTAGGAATTGATTCAAGTAAATGTAATCTATCTCAATTGTTATCTAATACCCTCATACATAAGAAATGATTCAACTAAATGTAATATATATCTCAACTATTGTCTAATACCCTAATACATAATTTGTGTGAGGAAAAGTAAATAGTAGTTTGACAATTACCAAAAAATTCAAATCAAATAGAGCACAAGAGAAAACATGAGCTTCATAACACACCTCCTGATGATCTTAATGGTTTGGAAAAACTATTGGAAGATTCTCAAGTAGGTAAAGGTAGTGGGCCACTATAAACAGGTTCCTTACGTATATCTTGTTTAAATGACTCTGCCAGGTTTCGTCCCTTCTTCTCCCTACTGAAAACAACATGAGAAATTATGAATCTAGTTAATCATAAAAATGCATTATACAATTGGAATATATCATGATAATGGATCCAACCTTACCAGTCCTCATCAAATGAAGAAGTTGGAGACAAATTCCTCTCAACAGGAACTAATTAATGAGAAACACTCTCTTGTAGATATTTCTAACTGTTGAAATTAGTTTTTTTATTAGTGTGTGTTTGGCCTTATCTAGCCAGTACATTCCTCTTTATTTCTTACTTTCAAAACAACTTAAATTAACAGAGTGCTAAACAAAGGAACATATTTCAAATACCTTATCAAAGTAAAGGTAAAAAGCATCCAATACCCAAGTCTGAAATCAAAACTACTAACCTATTTTCTGCTCTTTCCAATATGGAAACTAAAATAAAAGTTACAGATAGTCAAGGTACCAACAGAAAAAATCTGGATAAAAATAGCTTATCAAAATTAGTCCAAAAGGTAGAGGACAACCTAAGTCTTAAATAAAGCAAACATCTCTGGAACTCCTTGAATTCACTTCCGTAGGTGACACTTCAAAGGCTACTATTCAGTCATGTGAGTAAATTATCTCGTCTTAAGACAAGATAAGGGATTTGCAATAGTACTTGAAACATAAGTATATCCTCTATTATAAGGGGAGGTTTCCTTTAATATTTACATTTAGTTACATTTGAAATCTCTTAGCTTAGCTTCTGGCTCAACATAGAAATCACCTCTCAGTGTTGCCTCTGCATTTCAATTACGGATAAGCTCTTGTTCTTGATATTTTGTTAGTCATTTCAAGAATCATTAACACAACTTCAATGATAAATTAATAGCAAATATGTCACAAAAATTCACCATAAATTTACCAAATTTACATACTTCAATCCTAGATGGCATATTTCTATATCACTCATAGATCAAGCAATTTACTACCTCGTCTATGTACTCCTTCACATATTGCTCACCCCTCTTGAAAATCAATTGGCGATTTTTGGCATTTTTTGTTTTTGTAGTTTCCAATTCTTGTTTCCTTTTCTTCTCCCATAGGTGCTATATTTACATCCTCTTCGCCCATATCTTGACAAAACCTTTCAACTTTCCCATAGCCTTTTAAATATATAATTGACAATACCCACACTTTCCTATGATAAGGTGATTCGGCAAAACATGGATAATTAATAATCAACAATCAACAAAAATATTTTTTTTCATTTCTTTTCAAGCAAGCAAAAACAAATTTGATCAATACTAATTAATTAATTAACTAGAAAAGACTGTTACACTAAATATGATGGAGAAATATGGCACAATAAGAAACAAAAAAATAGTGAAGAAATTAGAATCAAAAGAATAACCTCTCTTCTAGTTATTCTATTGTCTGCAAAAATATGTCAAGAGTCGAGCCCACAATTTTCCCATATGTTAAACTACAAGTACTCAAATACATTCCCAATGACAAATGAAGGAATCTCATACAAAACGATAATTACTTAACAAGGTCTCCAAAATGTAGGAGGTATAGGGTTTTAGTTGTCTACTATGATGTTTCAGTAATGAAATTGTGTACTTTTCAATAAATTTCTTCCCTAGTTGGCAGCACAAAAATTAAGACACAACACATTCTCGTTGTCAAAACTATTTTGATTAGCAGTAGCACTCACCTTCAAACCTTCTGGAGAAAGGTAAGCCAACGGAAACCCACCAGCTTGTGCAATGTTAGATGCACCATTGATGCAGGAGCCATTAGTTCAACATCTTTACTGAAACATTTATATTTAGTTATGAAAATCAAAGCTAGATCATGCTTGAAAAAGCCTCAACTCCCCAAAGATGAGATGGGAAGGGTCCTCATGAAAAGTAACCTTGCATCTTTGTTGTCCACATGAATCCAACGAACATGGTAGTTATAAAGGGATTAATGCTTTAGCAGTCAAGGTCCTTCATCATTTAATCTAGTCTTTTTATTTCACCAGACTCCACTTGTATGGAATATGACAAAGGTAACGAAGTGAATTCACCATTTCATTTTATCTTATATTTTCACTCTTGAGTCCTCTTTGAACCCATTGACCTCTTTCAACTTATATAGTTAGCAAATACTAAATAGTAGAAAAAATGGGTTTTCCCAACGAATGCATTAGTTATTAAGGGTAAATGCTTAGCAGTAGGCTCCTTCCTCATCTGATGTAGCATATGAAACATAAAAGCATGGAAAAAGAACTACCACAACTAACCAATTAGGAATACAAATAAATAAGGATAGAATATTAAAATTTGTTCTACTCCCTTCACTCTAACCACCTAGAATATTAAAATATTTTCTACTCCCTTCATTCTCCACCTAAGGAGCCTTTAATATTATTGTTCATAAATATTAAAGGTATCAGATGATCCCTTCAGATGTCTTGGTATACTAATCTTTGCCTGAACTAAACTGAACCTTGTGTCAACCCAGTTTTCGATTGACCTAGGACTTACTTTTAGCCTGAGTTTCACAAAAAATTGTAGATATGCATATTCAGCAATCATAAATACATCATATGATTAAAATTGAACCTTGTGCCACCCTATGTTATTGTTGATGTAGGACAACTTTTAGCCCAAGACTCGTAGACAAGTATACATATGCATATTCAGGAATCCTAAATGCATCACTTGTAAGCGTCAAATTCAGATCCATGGGAATCATCACTCATAAATAAACAACATAGAAGATAGGTATTTTCACGTAGTGAACCTTTGGCTTTCAGAGTCCAGTTACAATCACAGTTGTTCCAAAATAAAACTTAATACTAACTGTCACCTATCAAAGTATCCTACATTCTTCAAGGGTCCACTGAGCTACTAGATGTTTTTTAAAGTATAAATGATTCTCTGCAATAGAATCAAGAATCCACAAGTGCGAACAACTAAACCCTAAAAGTAATTACTGACTGATCCTTCATAGATGTAGAACATAGAAGCTGCCATAGAATCGTTGTCCAATGCAAGAGAGAGAAGTGCAAACACTAATGGAAACCAAATAATTTTCTCCCACTTTAATGTATTGGAAGTTAGAAAATAGAAACAAAGTATACACAAACGAACCAGAAAGAGATATATTATTATTTGGAGATAGGAATGGGAACTTGACACATTTTTCACAGACAAACTAATCGTGTGTAATTTAAAATATATATTCTCTAGAATTATAGAGTCGCTAGGGAGAATACCTATCCAACATATCCTCGGACTCAACAATATAGAGACGAAGCCAACGGCTATGGCCGTTGGGACAAATATTGGAAACCACCAGGACTAACTTTACTCAACTAAACAAAACAAAACTCGATGTCTGGACATTATACATCATTGAGAAGTCCTACATAACAAAAAATATGTAAGTCAGCTAATACATTCAATAGATTTAAGTATTTCCAAGTCATTACAATGTAAAGCCTTATTATGTTTATATCAAAACTGATGCCTACAGAAATTGTCCTGCTTTAAGGCCAATGCTCCACAGGTGGCTACAAGTCGTCTACAAAAAATTACAGGTCTAATGATGAAGGGTTCACAGTGTTTGAATTTTGAGTGCCTCGTTAACTAATCCAATAAAAAAATACCAGTTTCTTCAATAAATTTACTAGTTTCTTCAAGATTTTTCTTCAGTGCTATTCTAAAAGAAAAATTGTTTTGGAATATAACTTCCCTCCTAACAAGAAATAACAATTCACAAGAACCATATCAGGATGAATAAACTGAATGATTTTCTCATTTCTAAGTGGTTAAGCTATCCAAGAAGGAATACCTACTTTTACTGGTCATTAAATGGTTAAGAATCGCATAGACCTACACTCTCCATTTAGAAGTTAATCAATTAACATGGAGTACTAGTTAATTTATGAAAAATATATTGGGTACTGCAATTATATTTACTTAATTTCAAAAAATACTTTATAGCAGATGTAGGTAAACAGATATGCCTGATAGCTTATATACAACCACTGTTTTTCGACAGTTCACATGTAAAAATACATATATGTACATGGGTCAATGCATGGTGTTGTGCCCCACTTGTTATCCAAAAAATGCGAGTGGGGAAGGTCGTTGGGCAGTATGCTAGGCGGGTTCACGGAAATCCCCCCTTCGTGCAAATAGGGTTTGGGCGACGTGACACATAGGCCATTATCTTGCCACGTGTGACATTTAATGGGGTTTGCATGAAATGGTTGTTCGCATGAACCCCATTCACGTGAAAAAGGCTCACGCGAACCCCATTCATGTGAACGAGGTTCGTGCAAACCCCCATGTTTATATATTTGAGGTTCTGTGGAGGAATTCATTTTCCTCAGCCCACCTCCTTCGTGTGAAGATTACTCAGAATAGATCCCACCAGCAAGCTAACCAATGATGCCCACGTAGACCAAACTAGACTAGAGCCCACCAGTGAGCCACCAACGATGCATAGCAAACAAGCCCACCTACGACGCCTAGGAGACAAGCCCACCAACGATGAGCCCACCAGCGACGAGGAACTAGGTATGGAACCCGTATCCATTTTGATACTAGGGTGTTGTATTGGTGATGTATTTCTCATTGTCATTTCACTACTAAAACACTCAAGTCAATCTACAACTTTCTCATTGTCATTTCAATACTAATTTCTTAATCCTTCATGCCATCTCTAAGCTGTAATCCAATAAAGCTCATGATATGGAGAACCTCAAAGCTCGATTTTTTAAACATAGTGCATACATGTTTAACTACATGGTGAATTGTGGCTTTCCAACTTCTTGGACCTTCTATATCATAAATCCCATCTACAAGAGTAAAGACATGAATAATACTAATTTCTGAAATATCTTTGTTGGACACACCTTGGTAAAGATCTTTTCCACAAGTCTGGACATTAATATCACCACATGGACATAGACTAATAGGTTGAGAACCAAAGGGTAAGTAGGTTTTAGAAGGGACCCACCATACTAGTGATTGTATCTTCACTTTATCTGCTATCATTGAGGAAGCTAAAGAAATAATTGTGAATTATTATTTTGTTTCGGAGACTTCTACAAGGTATTTAATACAGTTCCTCATAGCTTGTTAGTTAAAAGGATTAAGGCTTGGGATCTTCCACCCTTGATAGTTTTACTTGTGATGATACCTTATGAGACCATTGTTGATAAGGTACAAATGAGAAATGGTGATATAAAGGATGTCATATATATTAAACAAGGATGCCCACTCTCTTTGACACTTTTTGGCCCTCACATTAATGAGCTATTATAAATAAATACATTAGATACAATAAATGGGTGCTTATTCTTTTGAGCCTCTAAGACAATTCTTCAATTTGCAGATGACATAATTTTGGTGTCTCATTCTGTAAGAAATCTTTAGAAACAACTTGATATTATATAACCTCCTCTTGTGATACTCATGGGTTTAAAATTTCTTTAGGTAAAAAGTGTCATGACTTTCAACGTCTCTATCAATAAAATGAGGTGATTCTTATTTACAAAGGGAATAGGGTTGAGTTAGTCTCTTCATTTGTATATTTTGGGGTTCTCTTCTCTAGAACATGTGTTAGCTCAATTCCATGTATATATTCAAGATTGAAAAAGGAATTTGCAACTCTCACCATACTTAAAAAATGATGTTTTCAAGACATACAAATGAAGACTTGCTTCTTTTAATTATTGGTCACACTTGCCCTCTTGTATGGCTTTAAGACTTAGGGATTATACCTTCAAGTTGAGACTGAAAAAATAGAGAGTGATGATCATAATGTTGCCCAAACATATTTATGCCAATAGATCAATACCTCATGCCATCATCCTTATAGAATTTGGCACAACACCGCTCATTGCTTCATTGATATTTCACTCAACAGTTATGATTCAAAGACTAAAGAATTTGGGTAACTCCTAGAGTGGTTGCCTTAGGTATCAATAACGTGCTTTCAAAACATCTATGGAGTAGACACAACATACATGGGTTGATTCATGTTGGTATGTGAGAACATCCTCATTGCTTTGCCTTATTGATCTTGATATTTAACAGCTACCCCCTAGGCATAAATTTCATATGGATGCTCCTCATTAAGAGATATAAATAATGGAATTCATACTGATATGTATAGAGTATATCTCAAGTCCACATGGACTAAACCTAAAGAGATGCTTGCCTCAAAACGTACATACTATTCATATTTGTATCTTCATTTCAGTGATGGGTTCATCCAATCCATGGTACACCAAATTACATGTACCTTTTAGTTTGAGAGTTCCTCTTTCTCAACTCATAGTTTGTTCCAATCAAGTTTTATCACATTCCACGAACTAGAAATTTTTTTATTGTTTTCCCTAGATTTGGGATGAGAACAAACAATTTGTCATAAAAACCACATCATGCACCAAAATTTATTAGGAAAGTATCCTAATTAGGTGCACCAAAATATTGTAATTTTTATCTTTCTTCCATTTGTAACATTCTCATTAGTTTGATTTCATGATATATGTGCATCCAATTATTCAAATCCACATCATAATCCCCACTTATGGACGAAGGTATCTCTAATGGAATATGGAAATCCTCATTGGGATGGGTGTAGTCCTTGTATATATGTGTAAACTTATAAAACTATCATTTTTCTGGCTTGGTAGGGAATCTATTCCATATTTTAAATATTTTTCTAAGAATGGTTTATTTGATTGTGTATTACAAGGAATCTTCCAAGTATTACACAAAGGTTACTCAATTATATCTACATGATTCCTAATGCTTATTCCTTGGAATTTTTGATATGGTGATGGATTACAAATTTATATCTTCACTAGGTACCATATTGACCATTGTTACATTACGTAATTACTTATCCTTACACATTATATCCAATGTGCGATACTCTTATGTGTGAAGTTGTGTAGGAACTCTACAATATGTGCAATATTTTTCTTGCATTTGATTAGATGGGAAAAATTGTAAAATGTGATTTATCTTTAAATAAAGGTATAGAACCACCACATTTGGCATCGAGGCTCTATTATTATTTACTAGTAACCACCTTGGTATCCCCATGTTACACATTACACTTGACATCTATGGAGTGTTCTATCCCTAATTATAATTATGGTATCCCTTGTATGGTCCTTAAGGTTGAGTAATGTTACAATGTGGTTGATTGTATGAAATTTTAGTGCCCAACCTATATTTTTTTTGTAAATAAGGTGGATCCCATATTAGAATTTTATATGGATATGGTGGAGTCCATTATACATTGTATTAAGGAGATGAATGACCGTAAATTGTTACATGATGCATTTATAATTCCGACGTAGAGGTTTGGAAATTTAGGGTTAATTATGATTGCCAATTATGCTTGTACCCTAAATTATGTTTTTGGATTTAGGGTCAATTGTGACTGACTTATATAAGATATATGTAATTTCTTATTTTCTAAATTATTTGCATTGAAGCTTTAAAATCATATTTCTATTTTCATTAAAATTGGAGAATATCTTAGGATAATTTTTTCATTAAAACTACTATTAATTGAATTTTACTTTCATTTTTTTACAGTCATGGCTTCTTCCGGTTCTAATTTGTTTGAGAGGACCGATTTAGAGATTACAAAATTGTAGTCTATTATCAAGAATCCCACTACACTTGGGCAGTATAAAGCCCATTGTGAAAAAATATTGGTTGATCTTCATAGAATAGAGACAATTTTGAAAACATATAACCCTTTTGATCATGAGTCAAAAAAATTCATGGATTCATCAAAATCAAGTGTATCGGGAGATGTGGGACATAATGAGATTACATTATGACTTTCTGATAAGGAAGTCGTTAAGAGGTACTGTTGGAGTTTTTATGCAGACAAACGGAAAATAAGGGCATATTATGTAAACTAATTTTCATGTCCCCTATATGCCCCTTTGATTTATCCTAGATTTGTGGCCTCTCAAGGCCAATTTCTGAATAATGACCAATTATCGTTAGACTTCGTAATGATGCCACATACTGAGGTTCACTTAAACCTAAAGGTAAACTATTTAGACATCCCTAGATATTTGGGGTAGGGGCATGGCCGAATTAACCATAGGGAGGCTTATAGAAAGTAGGGAGCTCTTATAGTTGTTGAGGCATGACAGCTTATATCAAGGCCACAACCATTCTTATCAAGATTTCAGAATGTCACAGCACCTGTCATTATGACTGTACATGAGGCTGCTATCAAGGGTCTTGCTAGAATTGCTTGTGAGACCCAATTGATATCTTCTGACCGTGTGGGTAATTACCTTCAGAGATGTGATACTAGCAGTGGAGGTGCTAGTAGCAGTAGTGATGCATGCAATGAGATATAAGCTCATGCATATTTGATTTCCCGAGATGACTTTGAGCTAGTAAGAGATCCCACTCAGGCACATCAGCTAGGACGCATCATGGCTGCTGACTTTTTACGTGCATATGAGGTGATTTTACGACGTTGCAGCATTCCACTATTGGGGGTTTTAGATTTTATAGAGCAGAGTGGGAGTGTATCTTCTAGTCCGAGTACTACTACCACTACTACAGATAGACTTCTTGTTGCTGAGATCGTCACACCTAATGTTCAAGTTCAGGTGTGAATATTAAACACACAATATTTAATTAAAATTTATTTTATTTCATCATTACTTTATAATTTATTAATATTAAAATTAAACATGTACTTCTGTATTTACGCTTCTGCTCCAGTGTGTGGAGCTTCACATCCCACACCATTTACCCATGTGACATACACACATCTCTTAACAAAACACAAAAATGAATCTTGATGTTTCAGGCCTGAGTCATCTTGGCTCACTTGGTGACATAGTTGTTGGTGTTGAGGTCATGGGTGGAAATCCCATAGATTTGGGGATGCATTCCGCAGACTGTATAAAAGCCTATGTTTTAATAGAATTAATATTTAATCTAAATTCAAATGTTATAAATTAATGAAATTTATTCAAAAAACTTATTTATCAACTTATTACATTTTATTTATTTTGTTTCACAGGGATCTATGGGACAAGGATCTACACATAGTGTAGATACTCCCAACATCTGCCCAGGGACAGATACTGAGGTAATCAATTGTACATATCTGTTATATGATATATTGAATTAATCAAGAAATTGTTGCAAAATTTTTCTTATATATTTTAATATATGGTACATGCTATATATAGTTTATGACGTGTATATTCCTTTTTTCAACATGCAAGGTGCAGTAGAGTCTAGTGAGGGGTCGGGCACTCGCCCTAGTGCACAAAGGAGACTTCACTGATATTTTATAGATTTTAGACATTTTAGACATGTATATACTCATTAGACATAATTTTTGATATTTTAGACATACTTTTAGAGATTTTAGACATGTATATACTCATTAGACATGATTTTTGATATTTTAGTAATACTTTATGTTACATGATTTTTGATATTAAACTCAGGAAATATAAACTCATATGTTGTTACAAGTGTGTGAAATGATGGAAAATGAATTTAATGTAATGCAATACATTTCCATGATTTATACTATTTTAATGTAATTGTAAGTTTGACTTTATTTGGAGATTTATACTATTAAAACACCTAACGTAAAATGACTCAATGTAAACCAAAGTATTTGGAGATACAACTCATGCCATCCTACCTCATAAAGAGTAATAAGTCTTCATTTGCATTTGAAATATGTTCACTCACATTTCTACCACCATTTGTAATATTATTAACCTTGAGTCATAATATCTTTCAATACAAGTAATAAATGTATTTTGCATCTATTAATATTAATTATATGCATATGTTTTGAATTTTTAGTTTACACACTAATTTATATCAAAACTCTTTATTACTTTTAATTTCAATCAAATTATTTTTTTGAGATTGTGTGTGATGAAATTATGAAGCATGTATCTCATAAGAAAAGGATTATGTGCAACATGGGTTAAATATGGAACAAAATCATTGATGTCTAATGTTGTAAGATTTCACCTTGAAAACGTGCATAAAACATATATGTAATATGAAATTTTCCATATGTGGATTTATGATAAAATTTATATCAGCATAAGTGTAAGATGTCTTTTATGAGTTAAATATAGGCAATGAAAGTTCATGAATAAGATGCCCCATATGAACTAAGTATAATCAAAGAAATCCCAAAAAGATAATATGCTCCAAGTAAGAAAATGTAGTCAAAATAATCTTTGAAATAAGCTATCCCATATGGTCAAGATATGAGAAATATTTAAATCACGAGGGCACTATATTTAAATGATATACCATTGAAAATAATATATCCTTGTGTGGGAAAGATGCAAATGATGTGGATCATCAAAAAAATTATGATCAATGTAAACTAAAATTATGGGTCCTTTTCCCCAATAGATGTATGATGTGAATCATGATAACATAGGTAAGTATGAAAATAGAATTATGAATGATGTGGATTGTGGCACCATAAAACATGGTAAACGTTTAATGAAAATAAGTGTGGTAGAAACCATGTCAAGCATATACTCAAGCACAAGGAAAACATCTTAGATATGTTCAACATGGAGTAGGCACATTCACCAGTAAATACATGCCATTATAGACACGTAAACCTAGTCTTTAACACTTGGCAACATTAGATTTGACACTCTTTAGCGCATTTGGATGATTGGCATATATTTGGCTCTTTATCACACTTTCATTCTTTCTAATTTACCATACATCAGCTTAGTCACCTTTATCTCCAAGTTATACCTACTAAGTTTTAGTTGAATATATAAAAGAATGTATTATAAAACCTACACATACATTCTCCATCTCACAAACCCATACTTGTAGTCTCCAAATGGTATCATCTACCTTGGATCTGTTACTGTCATATTGTATTGTCCTCCTCTACCATCATTTTCCTCACAGGGGAAGTAGTTTCCTTTTAAACACATGCACTTTCATTAGGTCAGCCTAGGCTTAATTCATGGGTTAAAAATTTCCATAAATTCTACTTAAGATACATATTATGTGCAAGGATTATATATGAATCATAATTGATATAAAGATCTTATTTAAACATGTAATGATTATATTTGGATAAATACAAGCTCTAGATATTTTCTTAATAGAAGAGTCATGTAGTTCTTTAGTGTCTATATCAAAATTTAATTGTCTATCATTTTACTCACGTGAAATTTTAAATGATTCAAGTTAGATTTATCGACACTAAGATATATTGTTTCATATTGTTATAAAAGATGCTGGAAAAGAGAAACTAAATGAGGAAAAAATAATACTAAGTTTTCAAAACTCATTTGTTATATATAGATATAAATGGAAATAATATTATTGGAGATACTAGGGAACAAAATTACATGATTAATGAACCATCCTTAATATCATAGCAAGAAAATTGTCAAATATGTGTACCAAATGACAAATAAAATAGATTAAATATTTAAAATTCCTAAAAGACATGAATATATAATATTCCATGTCCTTCTATATAATACCAAGTGGCTCTACTAATTGTTCAATGACCTGTAAATTTTTTTCATGGTCTTCTACATCTAGTCTCCATTTTTTGCGTTGACTAGTTTTAGTCTTCACCTGCTACAATTGTAACCCTGTATCAATTATGTGATGGGTGTAATGATACACCTTTTTCTGGTTTGTAATCAAAAAAGTGAATCCCACTTTGGAGGGATTTCACTTATTGTAAGTATGTTCCGTGCACTATGACCGAGCCAGTATAAAATGTTGTCTCTTCACTTGTTATTTCACATGTTAGCTTTGTTCTCCCTTCTGTGGAACACAACAAGTAGTACTCCACTTTCTCAACATTGTCTTCTTTAGAAATGACTGCAAATACATAACTTTTAACAAAATTAAATTATACATTCAATGATCCATGTATAGTATAAATATATATTTAATTATCAAATTATTCAATCCTTTTAAATAAAACATAACTTGTTTAACTAGTTTAGATATGTGGTCATAATTAGCTGAAATTAGTGGCACATCTTCAAAACTATCATCATGATCTGATCCATATGTGTCATCCACAACTAAAGGAACTTGCTTCCACTCACCTACATACCCATGTTTTTGACTATTGCACTTTGAATATGATTTGTTCATTCATTCATAAAAAAAAAAGAATAATCTCTTGTACAGATTGTCCAGTTATTACTATCCACACTCATCAAAGAGTGCAAATACCTGGAATTGGGAATCCTTTCACATCCATACTTTTCCATTCGATCAATACATTCATTTAATCATGCTCAAAATATCAATAAAGTTTTTTAAAAAATCAAAATTTAGAATAAAAAAATTTAAATTTAGTAACTTGTAGTTCACTTAATAAATCACATCAAAATCTACATATTTATGTTTTAAATGTGCATGTACCTATTATCTCCCAAAACAGTCTGTGTGGGGTTGAAGCCTATGGGGTTGAAGCATGTGATGTTGAATCTTGTGAGGTTGAAACCTGAACTGTAAAATGTTTCTTACACCATTCAACAATGGTGTGGGAATCAATCAATCGATCTCCCTCATAATCAAAGCTTTGTTTCTTTAGAGCATGTTTTCTACATGCACCCACACCATCATGTTCTCCCTTCCCATGACCACTCTAAAAAAAACTCCATAAATAAGGAATTTTTTGATGATCTTGATAATGGATGAGTGCAAAGAAAGGGTGAGAGGATTTGAATTGTGATGCGTAACCATCTGACCAAACAAAATGTTGATCTATTTGTATTCCTCGTTGATGAAGACATTGAAAGAACAAACCAAAACAATGTTGCACAAAGTGGGTGTCATGTTCCCTGTCATCACTTATATAGAAGTGACACTCCTTGATCATTCGCTTCACATATGTACTTTCAACCTCATCCAAATCCAATTGTTCATGCCTATAAAATACTTGAACAATGATAGTAACCTGGTCAGTATGATAATACTGTGTTTGACTTTCTTTTTGATGAGAAAATGAGTAATTCTCAGTAAAATCAACCATGGAAAATATGGAACCAATAGGGAATGTGTCTCTATTAGTCTTGAATTGTGTAACCTGCCACTTTGAATAGTGTGAATGTTTGATGTACAGACTAATTAAACTTCAGAAATTTTTCATGAATGTAGCAATGGGGATTTCCTCTTCTACCAAATCCAACCTGGTTGCATCTTTTCCAACCCTTGTTGAATATTTTATGTATTTGAACCTACAAAATCAATTCATAACATGGACAAATTGTCATGTATTCATTTTCAGTAAACATAAAAATCAAAATAAAATCTAACATCCAAATTTAAAAACATAAATTTATATATATCACTTGCTAGCAATCCATTTTAACTGTGTCCAAATCTTCATTTGTTTTTGACACTAATTTCAAGTCCCCACACTTCTCACAGAAACCTTTGATGCAAGTCATATGATCATCAACATGATCATTAGATATCATGCAAAGAGTTGAAGTTATGAATTCACTGACACGTGTAGGTGGGCATTTTCTTCCTGTAACTTTCTATACACCTGAAAAAAAAACATAGATTTGTAAATACATTAATTTTAAATCACATCTCAAAAAACAATATTTAAATCTATATATATATATGAAATCACACCTAAAAATATATATACATGATCTATAATTTTTTTGTACCTGATAGTGATAATCAAACTCAAGGTGATAACGACAACAACATGTGTCAAGGACTTTATCACCTTACACATACCAAGCCTTCAAATTTTCAAACATTTGTTGTCCAATCTTAAGATCTGAATTTATTTCTGTAAACTTTATGTACATCTCGTGTTGAGTTATTTCAAGCCAATGTTTTATATGTTCATCATAGTTATTTCGAGCTATCTTGTGTTTTTAAAACATCCCTCACATTCGGAGAAGGACGAGTCCTCTCGGTCCAAAAATCAGAAACTACCTTCACAATATTATCCTCTATTTTATCAAAATGTGGATTTCTACACATTAGTGCCCAATTTCCTTCCATAATAGAGTCATCCAATGTCTTCCTCCTCTTTGCATACCTACTGACCGTATTTCTAGATAAACCCAATGCCTTGGCAATGGTGGGTAACATGATGATTATTTGTTGTATCTTCACTTACAACTGAAGTTAATATTGCTATACGAGAAATACTCTTATCAGCAGACCTAGTTTTTGTACCCAAAGAATTTATTCCTTTAAAACCATTCCCAACAAATTCTTCTTCTACACGTTTTGAATTTTTCTATCCAAAATCAACACAAAACAATTCTAATGTTTCCGTCATATCAAGATGATTCAAGAATGTAACCAAAAAATGTGCTCTAGCAACTGTAGTCAAATTAACAAATTCACCATATATTATCTCTACACTATTTGTTGTTTTCTTTCGTGATAGTGGTTCTTGTTGGAAAAATTCTTCTGGGAAGTAATTTTTGTAAATCCATCTTCACCGAGTGTTTCACATTTTTCTGGGAAGTAATTCCAGAACTTTTTTTATCACTTCAGCATAATTTTGTGCATCATGATCTGTGTCCATAAACATACATATAGGATCCTATCAAAACCCTTGCCTTTACCCAATCTAAAAAACATATTATCATATTTAAACCTTATAACTAAAAAAATTTACAATCTATCAAGGGTTTCTATACATATGTACCAATTTTTACAGCCTTGTCTTTCACTTGTTGTCTCTCTCTCTCTCTCTCTCTCTCTCTCTCTCTCTCTCTCTCTCTCTCTCTCTCTCTCTCTCTCTCTCTCTCTTTGTGCCTTCCTACAAATAGATCTTCTAGCATTCTTCTATGGATTCTCTTCCTCAATATATTTTCATTTCTCATTCTATGCATTTCCCATGATTCATCCACTTCAATAATTTTCAGTTGCGCACATAATTTGTTATAGATTTGAATTTCTAAGAGTAAACTCGATACAAAACTATATGTGCATGCAACTCTTTTTATATACAAATCTCAATAGAAATTATGTTATTTTTAATTTTAGTTTTTTATAACTTTAAAACAACTTTTCTAATTTTAATAGAATTTATATTTAATATGTGAAACAAATTTTCTAAATTAATATTACATATTTTTAGTTAAAAACAATTTAAAAAAAAAAACTTAGTTTTAAAATAAAATATTATGTAAAAAACTAAATTTAAAACATTAAAAACGAACAATATTAAATAAATAACTTGTAAAACATTAAATTTAGAAGGAGAAACACAATTACAAAACATTAAATTTAAAAGGAGACGTTTTGGCAACACTTTGGTGGCACAGGGGGGGTTTCATGCAAACCCCTCTGAGTGGCACTGACGTGGCGCCTTGGTGGCACATTTTGGCTCCAAATATTTTTGGGGGATAATTGTGAGCCAAAATCTGCCACTCGGGTGCCATGTAATTAGGGTAAACGAATTAGTTAAATTACAAAATTTTGACACAAAATTCAAATTTTTATTAGCTTTCCAAAAATGTAATTTTCATTTTTTAAAAATCTATTTCGTTATTTATTTTTTAATTTTTACTAACATACGGTATTTTAGGACAATAAATAGTACACCATCATCCAAATTTCAATAATAGTATAATATATCAAAAAAAATTGAAAAAAATAAAATTACTATTTATTGAAGTCTTCTTCATACCTGTGAAAAAATACCTCAATTTCAATGTAAATCTTAAATTTTATTGGTATAGACATATGTACACTATTTATTTGAAAATATTTTTACTAAATAATTAATTAAAAAAAATTATAAGTCAAAAAAATAAGAAATTTTGATAGAATCTCAAAATTAAAATCTTAAAAATACATCTTAAATTTCCTGGTAAAAAAATAAATTTTCATATAAATAAACCATCCGAGGATAATCATTACCCTTTTATAACATAAGAAACAACGTATGGAAACAATTAAGAAAAAGACCATATTTTTTACCAATTTTATTTTTAAAAATATACATGTCTTATAAACTCTAAACGCAACATTTCGTTAGTTTGTGGAATTTCATGAATGTGTACGGTTTTGTGGCTATTACCATTAGAAAATCAATGAAACTGAAAATTCATGTTTATAAAGGTACAAAACATACCAAAAAGTGGGACATTTTATTGTTCTTTGACCCATTACAATAAATGGGCTAATTTATCCCCCTTTATTTTCATTAAGTGAATTGATTGGTATCAAAACTCGTAGTTTACGAGATTCAATAATGGCTTAAGCTTCCCTCAATCTCTCTTGTCATTTTATTTTTCTATTTTTAAGTGTGCAGTGGGATTATTAGGTTTTATATCAAGAAAAATCGGGGCATGTAACTATGTTATATGTGTATTTAGATTTGATGTGAAGTGGGGAAAAGTAACAAGTGAAACAAAAATGGTATTGGGATTGTGACATACTAGTTGGGAATAATATGCTAGAACCTTTCATGTCATAGTCTAGTATGTTGGTTGCTCAAAGGTTGCTTCCTCAGTTTCCCATAAATATGTTTGTTTAGAACCAAAGATAATTTTTTTCTTCCAATTAATTTTCCCTTGAACCAATAAGTCTCATACTAAGAAATGAACTCTTAGTGACTGTAGGAACTATAGAGGTGTTGCTTCTCAATACAAAGGGGCTACAAAATTCTGATTTCCTCTGTTAGCTTCAATTCATTCATCTTCTTCAAATCAACTCATTACTTAGATCTGCAACAAAATTTTTATAAAAAAATAGATAAATTTATGTGGGACTGTAGGAAAAATTGACCCGTATGTGATCATCAAATGATGAACTTGGAATAGAAGAACAAAATTTCATCTTGTAATAATATTACATGATCAATTTGGTGTTGTTATGATAAACAGTTAAATCACAACCACCACATCTAATGCCTTTAGCATTTCTTTGGTGTTTCAAGAACCATGCATGAAAGAAGACAATGGGTTAGTTATCAAGGCACCACCATAATCATTGCATCCCAAAACAAGGAAAAGTGTAACCACTCCTTTCCACCAGAAAACAATACAGGGACCACCACTCTAATGCCCATAATTTCCCTGGCTACGACCCATGGGGAAGATGTTATAAATTTTTTAATTTTTCCTTCATTTGTATTTTTAGATCACTAGCACAAATTCTGAATTTCATGGCCATGACATACTTTGAATCAATATGTGTAGATTTATATGCCTCTCAGAATAATAATATAAGATAATGGAGATATTTCAATGATATATTAATGTGGAAATAGATGAATAAATACATTTTCAACTTGTTTCATGAAGACCTAAGGACAACAAAGAAGAAAGGTCAGTGGTCGAGGTAATAGTACACCACCATTATCATCAATTGGTTGCTACGTAAAATTATACTCGTGATGTGTTCTGAGTTTATGAGAAGAGGATAAATTAGCTATGAAATATCACTTCGAGTAAAGGCATCCTATTAAAAACACTAAGAATCCTTTCTCACCTATTATCTCCCTTATTATATATTGATTAGGGACAAGTTATAAATTCTTACATTAGCAAAAATTATCAACCAGGTATGTTTATTTTAAGTATGCACTTTTGGAAGAAAGAGAGAAATCTTATAAGGTTACTTGGTAAATTTCTTATAAAGAGAGTTATAAAATTGAGATTAGTAGCGTATACAGGAGGAGTGAAAATTACTCTACATTATAATATTGAAATGTTAATATGTGGAAATCCATTTTTCTCTTTTTGGGTTTCTCTACAACTAGGTATAATTATTTATTTCACACCCATACCAAAAGGGTTTTGTTATGTTTAAATGTGGTACCCTTAACATTACACTGATTTTCCCAAGAAACAACAAATCACTCAAACTAGAACCCAACTAACTAGAAATATCAATCATATTCCTTACACCAAGGGAACAATTCTACAATCTTATATCTGAACACAAATTATTTATAGAATAACCATGACGACGTATGGTGTCCAAAGTGACCAAACTATAGCACAACAGTTAGCATTCATAATCCCTTGTAACAGAAAATTTATCAAGGTATTAACATTCAACCTAGAGAACATGTATAACATCATGATAATCATATTCTAAAATATTACACCCTTCAAGGGTGTCCTAAGAAGTTGAATGGTTCATTCAGACCAAGTTATCTTGTTCTATGATCTAGCCAAAATAACTATAAAAGGGGCCTACCAAGCAAGTACTAAATACCCAAATGGTAAAACAAACATATCCATATAATTATCTATTATATAGGGAGTCAAACAGGACATCTAACACCCAAAAGTATAGAGTAAATTTTGAACTGGAAGAACCTTCTCATGGATAACTGTTAAAGTTTTTCTACTGCATTTCAGTAGATTTATAGTGAAATTAGCTATGGAAATAGGTTTCAAAAATAACTAATACCAACTAAAAATCTTGTCATATAATCTCTCATCAATTATCCTATATATAGAGACTCTTATGCAAGTTACAAAATATAATTATGATACCTAGAACTCTAGTTGTGACCTCGTTTTCAAAGTTGATTTATGTGATTGACTAGTTTTTCTTTTGTCCCATAATGACTAGAGGCCTCCAAAATATGCTTGAAAAACTATCTCTTTAGTGCATTTTCACAAAACCAATTATTTCAATCAATTTATGTGGGAAAATGCTAAAGGTTAGAAGTGGTGTATTTCAATTTCCTACCAAATTTCCCTAATTCATGGGTCCAAATTGAAACGAATTTTCTTATATCTCAGCGATTTTCCCATACAACAATGCGATCAAAATGCCTCAAAATGCTTTCAACTACACCTTTAAAAATATCTTATAAATTTATGTTTAAATGATGTTGTGAAATCCCATGTCACTATAGAACCTGACCATTTGAAATGATCCCCACTACTGAAGCCCAGGATCCATTTTGCACGCTATTTTTGAACTACTTTTTTCTAACTTTTACATAGTGTTTTAGAGTAGAGAATTTGAACAAAACTTGCATTCAAATCACCCCCAATTATTACATTCTTTAAAATTTCCCATTTAAGCTAGTATTCACATCCAAAGAGTAGGAAAAACTCTTAACAATGATTTTTTTAGATGTGCGGCGTCAATATCCTTATTGCGGCATACGGAACAAAATAGTCAGGAAGTGAATAAGTTTAACAGAAATGTTTTTCATCAAATGGGAAAACAAATCAAACTAGACTTATCAATCTATTACACGAACATACCTAGTGTGCTGGGTGTTAGAGCTTGATCTCTGATACCAACTATAATGCCCAAAATATAGTGACACAAAACACAAAAAACCATTCGGTAAAAATTGTAATGAATTGATTTTTGTAACTTCGTTAAGAACTAGTCACAATTAGACCAATAAACAACCACTTAATATATTTTTTCATTAAGTTTATTAACGTTTTTTTAATATCAATAGTAGTTATAAAATTCGTACCACCCATAATCTTTGTGCCAAATAAATTACTTAAGAGAAAATGAATCACCTACCAAGAGTTTATACTAAGAAATGGAGAAGGTGAGCTTACTTCATTTTTATTTTATTACAATTTATTAGAGTGGTGCGGTAGGATAAACTCTCCAATTTAAGTTTAATTCTTAACATACCCTAAATGAAACATACTTGAATTATCCTACACCAAGTAACATTACGAATAATTATAATTATGTAATATATACATGAATGAATGAAAAATAGGTGATTATCGAAATCCTTGTTTCATTTTGATTTACCAATTCATAGGTTATCCTTTTCTTTTTTGCATTAGTACATATTGTCTATGTAAATATTATAAGTTTGAGGAATCCGTCAAAAGAGACTAAAAAATAATCAATAATATAAAAGGGGGAATATTTTAACATAATCCTAGTAACTGAATCATAAGAAATAATGAAGAGAATGATAATTTGTATTGATGTTGTTCATTTCATCAGTGGAATAGGTTGGGGGAATGTTAAAGCATCTATGTCTCAATTTCTTTTACTGTTGTACATTTGGAAAATTATATCCCACAACTAAAACATGACAAAGCATGTATAAAATAAATGAACATTGTTGTTTTAAAGCTTAAATATATTAAGGTATATTGCATCCATAATTTATCTGAATTGTTAATGTTTTAAATATATTTTTAAACATTTATTTACTAATGATATTTTAAAATATTTATAGGAACAAAGTAGAAAATGCTTATATGGTTTGGCCTCCTTGATAAAACATTTACCTAAGCTCAATAATAATTGAATAACTATCTTGTATGCGTTAATGTATAGTACGATTTTAAATTAGTTAGGGAATATTTACTCCCTATATTTCATAGTTTTCTATAAAAAAATTTATATGGTGAGATTAATTAAATTTTAGGTGTCTACCTTGTATCTTTGAGGTAATAACATAAGTAATGTTTTCATGGTTATATTAAAACTAACCCTTACATTGGGAAAAGTATTTTCAATAGAATATTGATATTCAGTTACTTGTGAGTTAGAATCTAGCTAGAAAGGGGATCATTGCTACTATTATAATTTCAATAATAAATGAATAGCTTAGGATGCAACAATTCAATCCAATAAGATTGAAAGTATTTATTTTAATGTTATATATATTGTGATCAATATATATTATATTTATGTTTTTGGGACTCATAATTGTTATTATATTATCAACAATTCCTATATAGGGAAACTAACGTTTTTTCATAATGATAATTGATGATATAACATAAATAAGTGTTAAATTATACTTTATTACATCTAGTCATAACACCTATGTAATAAAATTTTATATTTTAGAGATAGATGAAAACCATCTCGAAGTTAGAGATCTTCAACATTACCTAGGATCCACTATCACCTTTTATCTATTGTAGAGAATCATATCTAAAATCACATAAATTCTCCATGTGCAAAGGTTCGATCATTTATTCATTATCATCTTTGTGCTATAAAATATAAATACAATATTCAATGACATGATTATTATAATAAACTAAATAAAACATATATTGATGAAATATAATTTAAATTTTTATCCTTCCATATTGAGCATATGCCCATTAAAATTCAATGGATTTTAAGGGATTTTTGATCTCATATTTGTCAATTTGCACCTATTACTCTTATATCTAGTGGGACATTTGATTTTCACAATAAATATTTTGCAAATTCTTATTTGGTTTCTTCCAGGCTTTAGGGTTGCCATATAGTTGAATGTAAATAGTTAAATAATTTAAAATATTTGATGGTGCCATATTTTATGGAAATAAACAATTGATGCTATTAAAATAAAATAAAAATTAAATATAGTAATTACTTATTACTAGACTTTAATAGTTTTTAAAACAAATAGAGTAAGATAAAAGACAATACTTACTTTCAACTAACATCATAGAAATATATCATTGAGGTTAGTCTTTATGAACTCACTCTCTTTTGTTATGTCATCATTTCCTAGTTTTTTTAAGACATGTAAATTATATATAAAAAATACATAGTTCCATGGAAAAGTGAGATAAGAAAAGGTGTCAAAAGTGGCTGATATTTTTCACGACATAAGAAACATTCGATATTAAACGCACAATTTTACATGTATATGCTCAAAATTTAACAAGTTGATTTAAAAAATATCTAATTCTCAAAACATATTTTATAAAATAGTTAAATTTTTATTAAATGGTGGATATTAAGATGGATAAATGTAGATGAAAACCTTGGGTATTATTATTCTAGATGAAAATCAAGAACTAAACCAAACAACTTCCTAATCCAACACACATCTCATCTACCTCCGATTGATCCAAGTAAGAAGGGAGAAAGAGTGTTATACATGTACTTACCTAAAAGCTACAATTCTCTTCCCTTGTTATTTTAGATGTGCTAAAGCTAGTTGTTGTATTGCTTCAAATTTTTTATGATGAGTTGGACAATATTCCCCCTTGTTGAATGATAATTTTTCTTAAATATTGATATCTTTCCTTGGAATTATATTGGTAGCATATACTTGAAATTTCCTGATTTTGATTCCATAGTGTGTGTCAATCTTATTTATAGTTAGGGGAGGGAGGAATGGATGGTTGAGATATCTTCATATAAATAGTGGTGTTATCTTTTTTTACCCCCTTTGGTAAAATAAACAACCTGGGAGGTTGGGTTTGAGAACTAGAATATTATTCATGGAGAAATATGGAATGATACAGCTGATATTTCAAGTTTGGGAAGAATTGGATGTGATCTAGGGAAGTTTCGGAGGTCTTGGGGCCATCCATTAGAAGCTGGATTTTGGGCCTTAAGGAGTGTGTAGTGTGCAAGAGGACATGAGATTCAATGGAAGATTATGGGATCTTAGTAAATAATTAGAAGTCCAAAATGGTTCCTATGGAAGTAATTTCCCATTCTCTACATGGTGGAAAAGACGAGACATCTTGAAGCATCATACACTTCCCAAGGTAATTCATTCTTCTATCGCACAACTTAAAATCCCAAGAAATAACGATACATTTCAAGGTGATAATGTCAAACTTGGATCTTTATAATACTACCATTGGATTCATTTGGTTTTTTTCATGAAAATTCATTTAAAATTTCACCCCAAAACTCATTCGGGAGCTCGTGATACCGCCTTTGGAAGTTTGCCTCCCGGGGTTGGTCAGCTGGGTTGGTCAACTGGGTTGGATGCTTGGGTTGGTCAAGTAGGTTAGTAGGGTCACATTTTTTGATGCATATAGATAGTTTTAAATTCCCTTCGTATCCCTCACATTTACTCGACACACAATTTGGTCAGGTGACCAAGCTGCACGGGTACCAAGGTTGGTCATCCCAGCAGATGGATGACCATTAGGTTCGTCGGGTAGCCCATTGTATGGACATCAAGTTGGAGGGGTCACCAGGTGTGAAGGGCACCAAGGTTGGTGGGCCTAGTAAATGGATGACCATTAGGCTGGTCGGGTAGCTCATTATACGAACATCAAGTTAGATAGGTCACCAGGTTGGACGGGTACCAAGGTTGGTCAGCCCAGGAGATGGACAACCAACACGTTGGTTGGGTAGCTCATTGTATGGAAAGAAATATATGGTTATCCAACCCCCTCAAGTTGGATGAACCATGATGTAGAGATGGTAACCATGGTTGGTCGGTAACCACAATCATGTATGGCCCACATAGTTGGATGATGTCTAACCCCCCCTAGGTTGGGTGGTTGAAGTCAAGTGATGCATGGTCAGAAGAGTCATTAAGTTAGACCTCTGATGGCATTATGACATGATTGGATGGATTACATGGTTAGGTGGCCCATGAGTCTAAGCAAGACGAGGGTAGGTGAATGAATGACAACCCAACAACCATATTTAATGTAGTATGGCACCCATGTCTTTTATGAAAAAAGTAACCTCAGGAAGAAAAATTATATGGGTGACCATACCTCTTTAATGAGGGTGGGTGAAAATTGGCTATAAAAATAACTTGAACCCCTCATTTTTAAAAGGAGACATTCTGGGAGTTGGGGAAACTCTTGAATTTTTTCCCCTCAACTTCATTTGACTTGTAAGCCTTCTCCTGCACCCGGAAAGTGTATTTATGCCTCTGAGTATTAATGTATTGGTATTTGCATTTTAAAAAACAATAAAATCATGTTTCGTGGTGTTTTCAACCCTTTCTCATGATTTGTTGTTTCATGTTCCTCTGTATTTCATGTTTGTTTTATGTACATGTATTCCACATTTAAAGGTGTAAGATGTTGTGTTTCATGGATTGCAGATGGAATATGGAACTTGAGTATTTGTCACTATTGTTATTAAATCATCCAAATCTATTTTTACCTCTTCTTCCTCCCTCAGATGAGTATCTAACAACTTTTTCTTGTGCTATGACCCTATTAGTATAGAATTTCCCTCTCCATGAACTTTCTCTCTTTCTGTATCCTTGGAATTGTTAAGATAAATGTAGTTAGGTGTCTTTTTTGCATTATGAATAGTTTATCATTAGGATTAGGTAGAGGAATTCACACTTCTTCGGAGGACCATCTCAATTTTGCAAGTCCCATAACTTGAGATATGGTCCAATGTTATTAAATTACACCGGATGCCCCATGTACACTCAAGCCATTCTGGGGGTGTTGAAATTTTTCACTAACAATTTTTGCATGCCCGGTGGGATAGGTTTGAAGCACCTTACCACCTAACTTTATCAATTCGATATGTTCTTGGTGAAGGTTTCAGCCTTTGGAGGCATGTTCAAGCACATCTGGTGACTCTACTATTCAAGAAAACCTGTCACCTCATGTGTAGACCACTGTCATCATTTTGCCACCCACTTTTGTTTCCACATCTTTCCACTTTCTTCCTTCCCTGAAGTTGTGCAATCATGACCTCATTCCGCTCATAGAATTATTACTTGTAATAACAGGAATCTAAGACCTACCCATCTCCATATTTACAAGTTTCATTCTCACGTTATTTAAAAACCCCTCTAGATCCATATTTTTTTGAATATCAGATCCAATATGCATACCCCCATGAGTAAGAAGCCAATTAGTTTAGTTACCCACAAAACTATGGAGCTGTTGAAGAGAAAGGGTATACAAATTTTGAAGGATACCATGCGTCTAAGGATACTGAGTTAGAGATGAATATCTTAAGGTTGGAGGCAACCATGGAGCAACCTTGAGATATATGTCAACTAAAGTCATTGACATCTACTTCATGGCACCTTACCCATAGGAAGGCCCTATACCATTTCACTTCAGTCCGTAGTGGAAGCTTGCCTTCATAGTTGAGATGCTACCATAACTTGATACATGGATCAAGGAGGTCAAGGCATATGAATCCAATGTTGGTCTATCTTTTTTAATGGGATACACCTACATTTCCATCCTATACTCCTCTCCCCATTCCACAATCATATCCATCTCAACTGGTGACTCATTACTGAAGATTCTTACCTTCTTCCCTGAATATAGATTCCCCTTTCTCCATCTTCTACTCTTCCACCCCACTTGAGTATCTACACCAGTTTCCCTTCGAAATCCAAGTCCCCTCCATAGAAGAAGAAGCCACACCTTCCCTTCCACCACCTCAACCAAATAAAACACTAGGTGAATCTCAACCCACTCCTCCTATTGTAATACCAAACCCATTTTGGGGTGAACGGGATCAGAAAATTAGGTAGGGAGGGTAAAAAATCAAAGATCCTAGCAAGGAATAAATTTCAAGAAACCTGAAAGAGCAGGATGCAAGGTTTAATATCAATAAAATTCCACTAATGAATAAGCCTTCACAGGAGGTTGGAGTTCATGGAAAAAAGGTGGAAGTTAACTATGCGAAAGAACAAATACAAGAGGAGGATAATGACATTAATATGTTTTCTTAGAGAGTAGCGTACATGATGGAACTATATTCTCATAGGCTGTTGACAAATCACAAGCTTTAGAATCAGAAAATTAGGTTGAGGCAGCTCCAAATCATCAAGAGGAGGAGCACGAGTAAGAAAAGGAAAAAAGGCCCCCAAGTGTGCAAGATATCTCTATGAAATGCAGTGACCATCATTGTCCTTCATGTCTAGATCTTGCTACAGTGTTGGAAGGTTGCATGGAGCCACCAAACCCATCATAATCAGATGCAACTAACCATGGGGAGCTTCATGCTATGGAGGTGGTAAAATCATATTCTTAAGACTTGGACGAAGAAGAGATCATAGAAAGCTTCTTGCTTTCTTTTTATGGTTAAATGTCAGATCATTCTTCCACTTCATTCTTACAAGAATATGATTTTATCGAGTATTTTGACATCTAAATCCTTATGCTTGAGCAGGAGGAAGATGATGAAAACAAGACTGAATAAGTCATCATCGACAAGATGAGACATTTAGGGAGTTGGGGAAAATCTTGCAAAATTTTCCCTCAACATCATTTCAGTAGTAAGACTTCTGCCATGCCTGGAAAGCGTATTTATGCCTTTGAGAATAAATGTAATAGTATTTACACCTTATAAAGCAATAAAATCATGTTTTGTGGTGTTTTAAACCCTATCTCATGATTTGTTTTTTCTTGTGCCTCTCCATTTTGTGTTTGTTTTTGGTGCATGAATTCCGTATTTGTAGGTGTAAGATGTTACGTTTCATGGAGTGCAGATGGAAGATGGATTTTGTGTCTATGTCACTATTGTTCTAACCTCACCTAGCTCTATTTTTCCTCTTCTTCCTCACTCAGTAGAGTATCTCATCCCGTTTCTATTTGCTATCACCCCGTTAGTGTAGGATTTCACTCTCCATGCACTTTCTCTCTGTCTCCTTGGCATTATTAGCATAGTTGTAGATATGCATAATTTCTAAATTAGGAGTAGTTCAAAATTATGATTAGGTAGAGGAAACATACCTTATCTGGAGGACCATATCAAGTTCACATGTACCATAGCTTGAGAGATGGTCTCGTTATCAAAAATAAGCTCATGCTTATTTCTGGTTAACTGCACCCATTTTTTCTCTTTTAGTACTTCAATATAATTTTTTAGATATTCTAAGAACTTTAGATTTCCTGAAAACATCTCCATCAGGTGGGAAATTTCTTCCACTTTCTAAATATATAAAGAAGTCCTTCTAACTCCACATATTTCGTAAGTTACGAGCCGGTGGGCCTTAGAAGGTATTTTTGCCCAAAATTGGGTTGGCCGGAGTTTTCAAGGATTTGTACCAATGCGGAGAGGTGGGGTGGTGGGAAATATTTAGAATTTTCACCCAAAGGGAAAATGTGGGCTGGAGGGCTCGAAGAGGAAAATTTTCCCAAGTGAAAATCGGGTCGGCTGGTCTGTGGGGAGTTTTTGAAATTTTGTGCTTTTTCAAAAAGGGCACAAAGTGAATTTTGGGCCTGCAAACCCATGGGGATGCTTAAAGCTAAAATAATGGAAAATGCCTAAGACCCGCAAAGGGACATGTGGACATGTTGAAAAGTTGAAGCGGGCCGACGAGTTGTCAGAGGTAGTTTGAAATTTTTTCCCCAAGAAGACGTAAAGTGAAAAAATGAGTCATGCCTCTCCTGATGCCCAAGGATCCACGTGTCACGCCTTTGTCAGCTACGAGGAAGTGGGCCGTCGGGGGAAATTATAGAAATTTCCCAACTTTTTTCCAAAGGCACAATTTCAATTTTGGGCATGCGGAAACTTTTTGATCAAAGTGATTTCTGGCCTACGGGACTGCGGGAGGATTTTGTAAAATTTTCCAACTTTTGCAAAGAAGCGCCAAAGTGAATTTTGGGCTCGTGGATCCATTTTACAAAACTGTTTTTTTTCCCATTTTTCTATAGATTGGATTGTAAATTTCAAATGATCATATCTTTCGATCAAGAGATCGATTTTTTTAAAAAATGGACTTTTTGGAAATATCTCAACCTCCTCTATGACATAGAAGCATAAAATATCATTTTTAGGAAGTTTTGGTGGGTGAAAATAGGAAAATGTATTTCAAGCCATTAATACGGGATTCGATTGATTCAACTACCTGATCTGATTTGATTCGATCCATTGTTCTTCCTTCTTCAACATGCTGAAAAGACAAAGGGAACCAGACTTAACAGATAGTGGGTGGATCCATGATGGTAATTGGTGGTTGGTAGTTGGATCTTTAGATAAGAGTCGAGATTCTCCTCTCTCCTTTTGATTTTCATCCTATATATTGTAAAACTTATCATTTGAGAAGGAGATACATTCTGGGCATAGGGAAACTCTATCAAATTTTTTTCCTAACTCCATTTTGAGTTGAAAACCTTCTCCTATATCTGGAAAGTGGATTTGTTCCTCTAAGCAATAATTTAATGGTCTGTGCACCTATATAGAGCAATAAAATGTCTTTTGTGGTGTTTCTTCAACCCTTTGCATTGTTTTGATGTTTCACCATGCCTCTCCCTTTCAAATATATTTTTTGTGCATGTATTTCACATTTGAAGGTCCAGGGTGTTGTGTTTCATGGAGTTTTTATCATGGATTTGGATATGGGTTTGTGTCACTTTTGTCTGACCTTCCCATCTTCCCTTTTCTCCTGTTTCATCCTCCCTCAACATAGTATCTAGCCTCTTTCCTTCTCTGGTGTATCACTACTTTAGTGTAGCATTTCTTTCACTCTCTCTTTCTCTTTGGTTCCTTGGAAAGGTTAGATTAGGATAGTTTTTTTTTTCCTTCTTAAGAGTATTTTGTGGCAAGTAGTTTAGGAACAAGACCCAACTTTCTCTAGAGGATCATCTTAGAATTGCAATTCCCACATCTTGAGAGATGATCCAATGTTATGGAATCACACCAAATGCCCCACTCTCAATCAAGACATTCAGGGGTACTGTGATTTTTCCCTTATAGTTTTGGCACACTCAGCGGGACAGGTTTGAAGCACCTTAGCACTTCATCTTAGCAAGTTGATGTGTTCTTCTTAGTATTTAGCCTTTTGAGGTACATTTAAAGCACATCTAGCGACTTCATCTAGTCAATAACCCATCCTTTGAGTTGTAGACCTTTTCCATCCATTTCCTCTCATTTGCATCCATTTTCTTCTTCCATCTCTTTCATTTTCTCCCATTCCATGAAGTTACGCAATCATGACTTCATTTCTAGCTTGGAATTCACACTTGCAGAAGAAGTGTTATTTAGGTTCACCTCCAATGTATTTTACAACTCCTCCAGATCAACATTATGATCAGATCCAGAATAATCATGTTTACCCATATTAGAATTTCCAAAACTAGTTTGGCTATGGAGCTTATCAAGAAAAAGGGTATGCATATAATGACAAAAGTCAAATGGAGAATGTTGATCTGCTGGAGAAGATTCAAAAAATGGAGGCTAACATGGTTCAATCTAGGTCCATAGGATAGATGAAGGCATTCAAGATTGGTTGTAGTTCACCTTTTGCATGGGAAGGAGCTTTTCCAAGACATTATAGCCCTTAGGAGAATCTTGACTTCATGGTTGAAATGCTCCCCCAAATTGCACAAAGGATTGAGGAGATTGAGGCTTATGAGTTGGATACAAGATAACCTTGTCAATGGGTAAGTCCACAATCTCATAGATTTTATTTTTCTCTTTCTCGAGTAGCACCATCTCAACCCAAGCTATAATTTCCAAGCTTTCCATATACTACCCCAAGTGTTGATTTCCTTTCTCCATCTCCTGATCTTCCATCCAATCTCAGTTCTTCTTCCCTTTTCCCTCCCAAGTAGTCATTCCCTCTAAACAAACAAGATGATCTACTTCCATCTCCACCACAAACAATAGCAAAATTGGTTGAACTCCAACCTGCCACTCCTCTTGCTTTCCCAATTCCATGTGGGGAAGAGATTCCAAAGACCAATCAAGGAGAAGAGCAAGAGGAGGAACCCAACAGAGAAGAAAGGATAGAAGATCTGAAGCATTGGGTTTCCACGTTTGATTTTACAAAGATCCCCTTCATGGTTAAGCCAATAGAGGAGGTCAAGGTTGAAGAACCAGTGGTGGCTGAGGCTCAGTTTTAAGCAGAAGAAGAACAAGAACAAGAAGGATAAGATCAGAAATATTTTTTCTCTGAATGTAGTGTCCATAATGGCACTTTGTTTGAAGAGTATGTTGATCTAAGCACGGCTGCACAATCAGTCAAGAAGGAAGAGGAACAATCAGCTCCAAGTCCAGTCAAAGAGGAGTATATAGAGGTGACCAAGATAGATTCAGAGGCTTTGAATCATGAGCCGGTTAAACAAAAAATTATAGACCCCTCTCCAATTCAACTTCTCAAAAAGTCTTATTTTTCTTAAGATCCTGAACTCACTAGCTTCATGTTTGAAGATGAAGCTTCATATGGTGAAAATAACAAAAATTTTAAGATCACCATCCAAGAGGGAGAGACCTTTCTATAGTAGGACAATAAAGAGTTTTATTTCATATCAGACTCAAGAGAATGTTTCGATGAGAAGGAGTGAGTTGAAATTGTAATCTTTTCTCTATCATAATTCATTCTTCAACCATAAGAAATTGTTACCATGGAAGAGAACGTGCACGCATAACCTATTGTTTGTAACATTCCTCTTAAATAAAAGTTAGAAGATTTTGATCTTCCAAAGGTCACACCTGCTGCAGAGGAAGGGAAAGAGTATGAGGATTGCATCATCTCTTTTACATCATCCATCCTAGAAGATTTGCAACAAGACTCTATTTTTGGAGTTAAATATCATAGTAGTGGGTAGATTCAAAGGATCAGACCATGCCCAATCAGGTACTTGGCTTCATTTGAGCCAAGGGAGAATCCAACACCAGTCATGCTTTCTTCTAAGCATGAGGATGAGTATCAAAGTACCAAGTATCAGTTGCAATTCCTCTTCAATCCAAAAATAGAGAAACTAAAAGAGGTATTTTTCTTATTTCCAGTTGAAACCTTGAGGATTTGGGTGGAGGACCAGCTAATAGTTAGTTTTTCACTCATGCAAGCATCCATATTCAATGTCAAATCATTTACATGGCTTCCCTTTTCAAGAAAGGGAAGTTTCTTCTCCCTGCTAGTTACAAGATTTGTTTGAACTCTCTTTCTCTATATATTACATGTATAAATGTATATGTATATATATATATATATGCATATCATTATTGCTTTGAGGAATATTTACAGAAGCTCCATACATGACTTGTTTATTCTGTACTATTGAATATTATCTTACAATACAAATAAATGAACCTGTAGAGTAGCATAAAAGACACCCACGTTGGTAGACATGTGAGAACCTTGTAGGAAAATTAAAAAACATGAAAATGTGTCCCTCAAACAACAAAATAAAGTGTCATATACATCATGCATAGAAATTATTTTAGTGAGCACATTAGATCTGATAAGAAAACAATTTGCAACATCAAATTCAGATCAGATATCTTGGCAAATCTGCTATCAAAAATTTTATTTCATCAGGATACACCTTTATCCTATAAATAAAAGCACATAGTTTCCAACATGTTTCTACAATCATATATACATATCTTTATACTAGATATAGCAAGGATGAATGGAGAACCTTGAGAACAAAATCATACCTCTCTTGACCCGGGAATTCCATAAATTGATTTTGGATTATCATTAGACATGTAAATTGCATAAGTAGAGTCATAAGCTATAATCGACCATTATCTTTTGCAAATTCCACAAGTTGCTCTATTTTATTTCTTGTGGCCACAGAGCCTGTTGGATTATTTGGCGAATAAATGAATATGATATCCTCCTGGCATAAAAATTACAAATCTGGAAAAAAATTGTTCTGAAGAAGACATTTCATGTATTCTATCTTTCCATACTTCTTTACAGCATTTTGAAATGTGCCTGTATGGCCCATTATAACACTTGAATCAACATATGCCTATTACAAAAAAAGAAGACACTAGTACATCAGGTGTGCTGGTGACTTATCTCTTATGAAAGACAAACCAATTTGTCATTATATCAAGAACAAAAGCTATTACAAAAAAAAAAATCAATTACATATCATTCCCAAACAAACCTCCATTCACCTAGAGTCATTTCTGAAGGATGGACATGTCATGCACATTCTCTTTAACTTAATATAAAGTTTTTTCAAACCTCTTTAAAAAAAACTAATTCCTACCAGTAAGGGTAATTTGTCAGTATTCTAAAAGATATTTTTTTAAATGCAGAAGATCAGATCTTGAAAATATTTCCCAGTACCCCCAGCAAATTTTCTAGTTGTATGCAACGTGTTTATGGGTGTAACACAAGGTTGGTATGAATTATTAACCTTTAGGGAATGAATTCCCACAACAAAAGTTATTAGCTAGGTAATAAATTTTAAAATAATAATTTTAACCTGTACCATTTAATATAGTCCACTCTTCTTAAATAATGTACGAATAGTTTTACTTGTATTCAATACTAGGAGTTTATTAAAATGGTTACACACATTTGAGAGCAACTGAGATTGACAATCCACGTATAATCTAAATCCTTGATTTGATATCTATCTGAATTCAATATATTGGCAAGTGGCAACCATATCATCCATGTGTTAGTTATTAATTAATTTCACGCATAATCAAATTTTAGTTACTAACTTTGTTTACCAAGACCTTGTGAATAATTTTAATGGAGCAATCAACAAAAGCGTAGCTGATTACATCTTTGAGATATTGATCAGGTTTGCAAATAGTAGGGAAACAAAACGTGAGACTTGTAACAATTGTATTGTTTTTTATCAACAAAAGTGATTTCATATCATTGAAATTGAAGCAACAAATAAGACAATTCCATTGATGAAACTGCAAAAAAACAATTCACATTGAATCTAACATCAAAAGGTTCATTTAGATTGATTTTAAGTATGATACTGAGCAGAGAGACATGGGTGTGTGACCTTTTTGTGTTGTTTACAGGAAGAATGAAAAGCCTCTAGTTGAGGTGCAATTAAAAGTTCCCAGAAAAAAAATTTTGACAAAGGAGATCTCTTTCATGATTCTATGAAAACTAAAGAAAACTTTTGAAGAATTTCTAAAAGCTAAAGTAAAAGATGTTCTACAAATGCCAACTAAGTGATATAAATTGTGAATTGCTCAAATTTTTAATATTCTACAGAACTAAAACCCAACAGATGATCAATAAATTTTGTGGCAGATATCAGTCATAATGTAATTATTTCATTTATCCATATCTAGGACTTGAAATTAAATTGGTTTCCCTATGTTATCCTGTTAATATTACTTGAAACATTTTTCTTAATTCGTAGGGTCCTAATTCTTTTGTTCCGTATTTCCTAGCAGCTATTTATTTCTCTAAAGAAGTTCTTGTAGCTAGAAATGTTGTGTATATTTTTAGTTTGTTTTAAAATTTACCATGCCTCTGCTCAAAATGTGCAAATTAGTTTTGCACCATATGTTAAATCGTTTAGGTATTTAGTGATTAAATTATTTATTCCAAGTGGAAAATGGTTTTTCACAATGCCTCGAGGATTTTAAAGGAAAAGCTTACAAAATGTTTCAAGTTGAATTAAAGCATAATTCAAAACAAATAGACCTCAATTATAAATGTTAGTAGTGCTCACATTCAAATTGGTTGTTATTTGCATATTTTATACAATGTTCTAACTCCCTATTTTGATTTGATATGTTATATATTTTAATATTAGAAATGTAGTGTCCATGTTATTAAATTAACCAAGTCTTAATTTGTTGTTTGGTTGGACTTAGGTTGGATCATATCATGTAGTCTCACTTTTATTAACATCAAGGGCTACCACCACCTGGTGTTATGAGCAGAGGAATTGATTTAGAAGGCATAACTAGCATCTTGGCCGGACATTTAGGCACTGGAATGGGTGCAAATACTCTTACCAAGAATGTTCACACCATTTTAGTGACAATAATGGGAAGTAGATGAGCTGTGAAACTTGGTACCCCGGATCGTTAATTCTTATCTCACTTGTTGGTACGAATTCTTGTTTCTCTACTTTCTCATATTTTTGGCTTCTAACTAGTGTTAGACTGGAAAAATCCCTGATGATATTTGTGATTTCATATTTTGTAAGCATTAAGATGTTCTCTTTTAATATTTTATTTACTGAAAGGATCCCTAGCAATCATAGTGATATTTATTTTCATTGTATACATTGAGACAAAAAAAATCAGATATAAGAAAAATGTTGTTTCAATGAATCAAAACATTTATAAATCAGTGTAAAAGGTTCCTACTTATTCCTGATTTAATGTATAAAATGGTTTCCTCTTTTTTGTTGTAGTCTTGCTTATTGATATTTTATAATCTTTGTAATATCATCTCAAGTACTAATTTTTCTGGTAGGTAAAGTTGGGGCCATTTTAGTTTCAATTCCACATGCCATTGTTGCTACCCTCTTATGTTTTATGTAGGCAATGCTTGTGTCACTGGGTGACTATCAAATCTTAGATACAATGAAGTTAAATAAAATAAATCAAACAACCCTTGTGCACAAAGTTCAAGTCAACTATCTAAAATAGGGGAATCAAATAGTTAGCCTACCAGTTCGTGTTTTCTCACAATAGATAAAAACCAATAATTAAATACTACCATAAAAGATAAAACTTGAAATATCCCTTTCTAGGTTGCAAACTTCCTACAGGAAAAAGAGAGAAAAGAGAAAGGGGAAGCTAACCCTTACCTCCACTCCATGTATGTTCCCCACTTGATCACTCTATTTCACAACAAGAATTTTGAAGTTGTATCTGAAATTCCAAGGAAAATCAAAGGTAATCAACATTCATTTTCCATCTGCGAGATCCTCTAGGTGTTTTCATCTACTACACGGCCAACACGCCAACATTCCCATCACATTCCACATCAACTTCCTTTTTGGTTATCTGGTGACTACAATATAGATTTTCTTTGGGTGGGGTCAACCCATTACAACTCGAATTCCTTGTGCATGATTTTTATATTTCGCACATAGGTTTTTCCTGGTGTGGTAGCTGTAAAAGAGAAAACATTCCTATTTCTCTGAATGTTTTAATGGTGCAAAATATCCTATTCCAAAATCCCATTTTACACAAGTTGGAAGGATGGCATCAGGGAAGTAGGTAGAATAAAAATATACATTGCAATCAGGAAAAGGTTGATTCTGAATGCCACTAGCATTCTGGTTTTAGCCATCAAATCATCCCCGTGGATCATTACTACTTGATCTGTGATGTTTTCTATCATCAATGGAAATGCAAATCACTCGCTGTTTACTTTACCTCCTTTGCACAATGGTAAATGAAATTAAAACCATTTTGATTAATAGTGAGCATGAAATGAAGAAGAAAACATGGTAGCATAGATTCCAAAACATACAGAGTGCTCAACAAACCCTAGCTTGCCCAAGTAGTCTAAGGAGAGAAAAGCACAGTTTTTTGTAGAATTTCCAAAATAAACAAAATCGTAGTAATTATATCTCCAAGGGACCCCCCATATTTCTTTTGAATACTATGCATTTTACCAAATGTAATGTCGGATCCAGATTGGACCCTTTTTGTAAGCCCTAACATGTAGAAACAAAACAAGAAGATAGATCCAAAACATTATTGCTTCTCAAATAGAATGAACTAGTCAATCCGACCGTTGCCTCCAAAGCAGAACCCTGAACACAAAAGAAGAAATGAGTGATAGAAACTATCTTAGGAGCATATAATCCAAAAGTTTGGTAGGGAACTGGGCTTTGGGTTGCTCCAGGAAGAGGACCTAGCCACCACACCTCCATCAACAGAAACCCATTTGGCATTCAAGCTAGTAGACATACCAGCTGCCATTGCTTTGTCTATGATTAGGGTTGGAAAGCAGACGGAGATGAGATAAAAGTGCAAATGGTTTTGTCAGGGATAATTGAAAAGGTGAATAAATTATTAAAAGTTCAAAACAAGGGAATATAGAGACAATATTTTTTTAAAAACAAATATAGAGATAAACGTTAAATTTTGTCTCCAACTATTGTCTCAAAGCACCCCCTCTTGTAGTAGTGAAGGTGGTGGAGGGGAGGGAGATGGTGGAGGTGGAGATTTATAGACATATGGTGGTGGAGGAGATGGAGATGGTGGAGTATGATATTTGTAGATGGAAGGTGGTGGAGGAGATGGAGATGGTGGAGGTGGAGATTTGTATGGTGGTGGGGGAGAAGGAGATGGTGGTACCGGAGATTTATAATATTATGGTGGAGGGGGTGAATGAGATGGTGGTGGAGGAGACTAGTAATCGTATGGGTGAGGAGAAGATGGAGAGGGTGGTGGTGGGGATTTGTAGATATATAGTGGGGGTGGCGATGGAGATGGTGGAGGAGGGGATTTATAATAGTATGGAGGAGGAGGAGGAGGATATGGAGAAGGATGTGGTGCAGACTTATAGTAGTATGGTGGTGGAGGAGATGCAGATGGTGGAGGTGGAGATTTATAATGGTATGGTGGTGGAGGTGAAGAAGATGGTGGCGGAGGAGACTTGTAATAATACGGGGAGGGAGGAGATGGAGATGGAGGAGTTGGGGAGATTTGTAATAATATTATGGAGGCGAGAAAGAATAATAGTAATGAGGGGGCTGCGAATAATTATCATACTCAGCTGCTGCCAAAGCCACCAAGGAGAATACCATAACCATTAAAAGTTCCATTGTATTTGTACCCTACCAAGACCAATCTTCTGCTTCAGCTGCTGCTGCAGTTCAGCTATCATTGAAGTTCTAAGGGTTCGTATTTATATGTGGTAATGCATGATACAAGTCTTTCTTTCTGCGTTGGGGACCAAGTCCACTATGCCACTTATATCATATTTAATTTTTCACTCGTGTGTAGTTCTTAACATTTCTTTTATAATGAATGATTGATCAGTAAATTTGTACGAATTCAAAATTAGCTCATGTAAAAGACACTGTAGAGGAGAAAATTTTGTAGAAATAAAATTATAATTATTTGTACTATTTGTGTAATTTTAAAATATTTTGATGGGATGGTTAAAAAATTCCACTGTGTTACGTAGAATGTCCCATATTTTTAAAAATTAATACTCATTTTGTCAGTCCATTTTGTTCCTTAATACTTCTTTTTAGCATAGGAAACTTCCTATTTTGGTAGTCAATCCATCCTAATTGAGAACAACATGATGTCTTGAATTTTTTTAGGTGTGCAGAATAGTCTTGGAGGAAAAAGCTACAATGTTGCAAGAACATACGACAAGAACCAGGTGGCCCTTTCCTCTTTCCCCCATTCCCCTACCATCTTCCTCGGTCTTTCATCAATGAGATTTTCAATCTTATAGGGCGTGTCTTATGTTATGAGACACATAAGTTTTTCTTTGTAGTAGTTGTGTAGAGTTGTGTAAAAGTTTACTTATCGCAAGAGTTAAAAGACTACATTGATATTCAAGTCACTGAAACCTACTATTTGAAGGTGGTTGATATCAAAGATTTTAAAACACTTTTTTCTAGTGCTACTTGCCTGATCACCAGATCTGTCACTGTCCCTCATAGACTAATGAAAATCCTTTTATCTTACAAATCTCTCATATTCCTTTTATGAGTAACAAAGTGGACAAATGGACCATTGCCACTTCTCACAAGCCTCTAACATGTTCTAAAGCCCCTTCTACCTTTGATTCACCACCACTTTCTAAACTCTCATTCTCAACTTGTCACTCGGCCCTTACTAGCACATTCACTCACATCCCCAAGAATATCCCAGATTCCAATGATACCTTTGTTTCCAAAGGTACTTCTAGTGACAAGAAATTCTCTAGCGCTCTTTCTCATTCATAGTCAACCCCCACCCCCTTCCATCCACAACTCCCCCAACCTTTTCCACATCAAAGATGATGCTCTCGATAGAAGGTGAGGGAGCTAAATGTTGTGCTGTCATGTTGGATTCTTTCTTTTGTTTAAATCAATTACCAATTTTGAGGAATGACTTATCCCTTTTAGACTCTAAGATAAATTTTGAGAATGCACAATGACAATTTTATAAGGACAATTTCTGAGTTTCTCCACATTAATATTCTCTCTTCGAATGTTTGGGAACTAATAAAGAGCTCAAAAAAATTATCTATATGCTTTGCATGTGAGCAGATTCGATCATTTAAAAGTTATTTGTTTGCAGGAAGTTCAAGTTGTTGATTTGGTTTTATAGATGGTCTTGAAGTGCATTTGACTAGACTTTGTTCCTTTGTCCACATCTTACGTTCACGAATGTGGCGGAGACTCTATTTTGGTTTCCACTATATTTTCACCGTTACTTATTATCTCAGGGGAAGATCCTTCTCACAAGCATATTTGGCTGATACTTGGTATTAATGGTCAATCATCAGGCAAACGTAATATTTATGCTTCTAGTCATTGTGTTAATAAATTGAACTTTTGGAGGTGATTGGAATTTTTTTTTCTATTTTCCAATTGCCTCATTTACATATACTTAATTATGGTAGAGGGAATTGAAAAAAAACAAGGATGATTACTTTCATTATGGTATACCAAAGAGAAAGAGGCATAACATTATTTCAAAGATAGGTCGGGTGTAGTGCCCCTATTTGACAACATAACTTTGCAGAGTGAGGTGTACTATATGGCGTATTAAATGGGATTGGTTCGGCATATGATCACCCATCAAACCAAACATGGAAAGCAACACATCCTAAATTCCATTTCAGACCTGTTATTTTCCTTGCATAATAAGACAAGCACTTTATTTGAGATCTAGATGTGCAACCAGTTTCAAACCCATGTTAATGTTGTAAATTTAGTAGTAATTACATAGCCGTAGTGAGTGTAGAATTTAAAGCTTTACTTTACTAACAATAGTAAAGTAGGATTTTTGTACTCCCAAGACTAATTAAACATAACATGATGGGGAAATATGCTAAACGAAGCTCTCACTAACATTTGTCCACAAATCCGTACCATTATTAGTTAAATCATCCCTAGACAAATAGATAAATCTATAACTGTAATATAACCTCATTTTACTACATACAAATTGATTGATCTGGATTCGTAGTTGTATCTAAAAAGGTTTCATTTATCTCTTATAGGAAGGAAACTACTTCCTGAAGTTGTTTTGTTGTTTTATGCAAAAGAAGAAGAAGAATATTGAGGATTAGGAGGTGCTTCATTTGGGTGTAATGTCTAGCTGTATTTATTTTTCTTCTCTTTTTCTGTGCACCTATGCTATGTACACTTTGTTGTAAGTGGAAAAAATATATATATGTGATAATGATAGTCATAGGGATAATACCATGCCAATGTTTATTTTTGTTGCCCATGTTTATATACTAACTTGGTAGGTTGCAGATAGCGGAAGCAAGAGTAAAATAGATGTTGAAAATATAAATTTAATGTTTAATACTGAAAATGTGTGATCAACATGGAATTAGAATAGCCATGTATTTTACCAGGGTGTATGCACAAATATGGGGGGCTAAAAAATGGACACAAATCTGTTCTTTGGTCATTTTGGCCACAATGCGCTCACATTATGGGTTGGTTGTGTTACAACGTGAAAAGGGAAAATATAAGTCTTGTTATAATGTGATCGTGTTACGGCTCAGGTTTACCAAGCTCAAATGTGTTTGCGTTATAATGCGCTTGTGTTATAATGTGCTCGTGTTATGGTTTTCTATGTGTTTTTTCCGCATTATTCCTCCCAAATGGACATATTTTGCATTGGAAACAGGAACGTGAACATGTTATAATGTGAGCATGTTATAATGCTAGTGCATTATAACATGCTCACATGTCATCTTTTTGGGGTTTGGACTAAACCAATCCAAAGGCTTGGATTTTCCAGACCAGAGGTTTGGAATTTGTATTGCGTGATTAAAACCATGTTTGATAGAAAAACATCAAAATTTCATGGTGCACCCAAATATTTTGTACATTAAAACATAATATTCGAAAATAAATTATACTACAATGTCAAGCTTGTTTTTAGCTTCATGACAATATAATTATTTCTAAAATCTGATTATTTTAAGGCTTTCATCCATAATTTCTTTTACTAGTGCCTTGTTTTCTTGCAAAAACCTATGCATACATTTTGGTGCACAATTTACTATTTTTCTCATCCAAATTTAAAAAAAATGTGGTTTTTTCTAAACTCCATTCTACACGCACTAAAAAAAATTGACTTTTTTTCTCAAAGTTAAGGGGGTGGCACAGACAAATAATTTTTGGGATATGTGCACTTTGAAAATTTATAAAAAATTATCTATTCATCCCAAAAAATTATGAAAATTTAGTGGGACATCTTATATGGTCTTAGCTAACTTTATACCAAAGGTATTTGAAAAAAAATTTATACAACTCAAAAAATGGTGAGGCACACACACAATAGGTTCTTATCTTTTTTATTAAAAAAAATTTGACATACTTTATGTGTGCGCAATATTTGAGCCTCTTAATATCAACCATTTTCAAAAAATTCATAGTTTAGAAAATAGATTCCGAGCTCTACGTTACTTATTCTTATCACTTTGTCGATTTTTTAGCATAGGCATGCTAAATTATTGGATGAAGTACTTCAAGTTTTTCTCATTTTAAGAAAAAGGTGTCCCGTTTTTAGCCCCTTTTTGCCCCCCATCTTTGTGCACTTACCCAACAATAGTATTTGTTTTCTTATTAAAGAAGAATAAATCCTCTCATTGCATATATGTGTTAAATATAATGATGGTGTAATTTTACTTGAAAATTTATAATTCAACTATACTGTTGAATAACGTATTTAGTTAACTGAGCTAAATCTTCATAATTTTGTATATTGGTATGATAGTGAGATAAAAATTAAAAAGTAATTATGTTGTAAGCATGTAAATAAAAAGGTTATTCATTGATAGTAATACTTTTGATAGTTCTTTGAAACCTTTTTACACCGTTTTCCACTTGGAATAAGTAATCATGTGATTTTCAACATAATGTAGTTAGTGCACTTATCATCTTGTATGTTGTTTTTATTGTAAGTAGTGCATAAGAAAGTTAATATTTAACTGATAGGTTTTGCAATCACATTAAATATGTAGTTGGTCATGGTCTTTTTATAATACACTCAAATCATGTTTCCTTGATAAAATAGTTGTGGTCATTAATTCCTCTCCCCAAGGTAAAATATGTTGACTCTAGGTTACATGGACATCTTGGTTATACACAAGTCAGAAAATTTTTGGAAGACGGAAAGTGGTTACTGCATTTAAGGGTGATATAATTCCATTTGAATTGTAAGTGTGCTTGGTTATCTTATTTTTCTACGTTAAAAAATAGCATTCCTTACCCACCATGGCCATGAAAAACTATCAACTTTCCTAAAATAAACCACTTTCAACTCTAGATAAAGATAATGGCTGACTTGTAGGTGTAACGCCTGCTAAAACAACCCACTTGTGACCCAAGAACAACCTAGGATTAGTCAGAAAAATTATGGGATAATTTTTTTTGTTTAAAAGTGTCTACTACCCAGGTTATAAAACAACAGTTTCCACAAGCAAGGTTTAGAGGCCAAAATAATAAAAAAGAATCTTAGCTCATAGTTTTCCCATTACAACAAAAATTAAATCTACAGGGTCAAATCTTAGGGTTAGAATAATCATTAAGACTAAGAGGGTAAATTTCTCACTCTCCCACCCTCTGATCAAGCTTAAGATATTTAACCTAATTTTCCTAAAATTTAATGCACTTGAAACCTTTCAAAAAAATTCCCATTAGATAGGAAATTTTCTCACCTTTTTGGTGATATAAAGAAGTCCTCCTAACTCCCTGTATTTCCAAAGTTATGGGTTGGCAGACCCTGGGAGGAAAATTTTCCCAAGGCGGGCCAGCGGGCCTAGGGGATAAAATTTCCCCCAGGGGTGGGTCTATGTGCCGCGGGGAGAAATTTTTCCCAGAGGAGGAGTTGGGTCGACGGGACTAAGGGAGAAAATTTTTCCCACAGGTGGGTCTGTGGGCAGCAGAGAGGAATTTTTCCTGGAGGAGGAGTCAGGTCGACAAGGTTGGGGAGAAGTTTTTGAAATTTTCCCTCTTAGGGTGAAAAGCCACCTTTGCATCCGTGCGACCATAAGTCCACAAGTTCGTAAGGGACACGTGGCACCTCCTAAGCCAATGTGAAGAAAACAGGGTGGCGGGGTTAAAAGAATTTTATCACCTAGAAGGGGAAAAGGGGGTAAAATTCACCCACGCCTCCATTGACGTGAGAAGATGCCACATGTCATCCAATTATTTGCTGTGGGTTGGTGGGCCAGTGGGGAATTTTGGAAATTTTTCCCAAAAAATTTCTGAATTGTTAAGGCTTGAAAAGATCGGCGCCTTTGCTGATGCCTCATGAAGCCACGTGGCAGCACCTGATTGGCTTCGGGCCGGTGGGGTTGTAGAGGAAAATTACAATTTTTTCCAAATTTATTTTTGAAAGCGCTAAAAGTTAAAATCGATCTGAGCATCCATCGAAACCCAATGAATCCACGTGTCGATCAAGGATTGGCTATGGGGCTACAAGGCCGTAGAGGAAAAATTGCCAAATAATGTTTTTTTTGGACTTAGATCATTTCTAGACAAAATGAAGGCTTGCGGGTTAGCAAAGCAATAGGGAACTTAATGACTTTGCACTTTTTTGGCAAAAAGCAAGAAAAGAAAGTTTTAGCCAGGGGGTCCGCCCAAGAATATTTTATTCATTTGAATTTGATAGTTAGATTATTTTTGAAGCCAAATGAAGTAAAGACTTTAGAAGGCCATAACTTTTGATAGGGAACTCGATTATTGGAAAATGAGGACTTTATGGAAATATATCGATGTCCTCTTTAAATAGAAACATTAATAATTTAGTTTTGATAAAGTTTAAAGGGTAAATTTTGAGAAAATTTATTTCTGTCACTTAGAAGTGAACTGGTATTTTTAACTTATCAATTTTGTTCAAATTTGTCATTAATTCTTTTTCATCATGCTAAATAGACATAAAGGATTTTACTTGGAAAGTTTTAGGATAGATTGCAAGGTTAAAATTTTCTTGATTGGTTTGTATTTGAAAATTACCAATGTTTACAAAGCAGAAAAAACCTGCAATTTTGCCTATACTTGATTTGAAAGGTTCTTTAAAACTCTCTTCAGTGTTTTAGCTTAGTTTGGGGATCATTCTGATTTCATTAAGTCTAAATTAGTATTTCATTTTTCTCTAATAAACTTGCAGGGCTGTTTTGTACATTTGATAAAAAGGAATTTGCGAAGTATACAATGAAGTAAAGGATGGAGTTTATACTTGATCTTAAATAGGTCTAGGTTTCCTTTACCAACTTGATATATTAAATGCATTCCCAATCCAATCTAACATATGAAGTTGGTTTTCAGTTCAAGTATTCAAAAGCCAACGTACATTTCTGATTTCTAAATCATGCATTTCAAAAGAACATAGCAGTATAACATTTCTTCATGCGTATTTACTTTTGAATTTTCCAACCAGAGATTTTATACTATATTTCAAACGTAGATTTCCAATGAAAAATAATAATTTTAACAAGGTACGTAACTTCCAATAATTCAAATGAATCTTTTATGACTTCTTTACCATTTATTATCAGAATATAACATACAGAATACATACCTTTCTTTTCTATTCACAGAACTAAATACTAGATATATTCTTCCATAATCAATTACAACTGTCATAGCTAAAACAGAGTAGTATTTCCAACACAATAACATACAAGATCATCCACTTCAAGGTGGGAAAGGTTACAAGAGATTTTTCACAAGGGATAGTCAGAACTCTATCTTCCTCCTCAATTATAATGTACAAAATACAATTTCTTCCACATTTATTCAAAACCAGAAAATGATTTATATCTCTTTCACATTTAAAATTGCAACTTTCATTGCAAAAACAAAACATATTTCCATCACCAATAATGTACAAGGTCATCCACTTCAAGTGGGAAAGGGTTACAATAAGAATAATCTCAACAAGTACTGTCAAACTTGTCTTTTTCCCCTGCTCCAAAACAACAACATGAATATCCTCCATTTTATTTATTTCAATTTGATCACAACAGAATAGTGGGAAATATAACGCTCTCCACCCAGCCAAGACATCCAATGAAAAGTGGAATCTACCCTCATCATTAGCCCTCAAGCCCCAACCACAATGCAATAAGAAATGTGTTTTAACTCATGGCAACAAAAGGCTTCCACAACACACAAGTGAATTTCATATTTACAAATATGGCCCAAAGCAAAATTGTAGTTTACAACCACATAATGTAGACAACAAACAACACTCAGGCTTCATCATTTAAGCCAAAGGAGCAAGAAACTATGGGGGATGTTTCTTATGCCTCCTAAGGGTAAATGGGTATCACCACCTGAGAACAACTGCCGAAAAATATATATATCATTTCAAATCCTCGATATTCCCTTGTTCCTCCCCCAATTACCCCTTATTCCTCACATTTCCTTATGCCTCCCCAACCTCTTATGGCACCCCATAATGAGTAAAGAAATGCAAGATATTTCTTTGTAAGGTGGAACCCAAATCTCAACTCCCTCCAAAATTATAGGTCTCCCCAAAACACTTATGCCTCCCGTAGAAATGCCCCATAGTCTTCTCCTACACCATTCCTAGGCCATCTACCCAAACATTCCACACACATGCCAAAACATTCACAACAATAACATTTGAACAAATAAAAGAAGAACATTTTAATAGCCAAACTCTTACCTCTCCATAATGGAGTTTGTTCCAAGTTCCAAACAACAAGCTTTCCAATGCAAAATAGCCCAAGATCAACAAAACATGGGCCTATAAAAGTCTGTACACTTTCTCCAAAAGTAAGAGCTCAAACAACAAAATAATTCTCCCTAAATGAAGTATGCAAAAGTGAAGGAACCCCGAAAACAAGCAAAGGAATTGGAATATATATAGAGTGAAGAGAAGAGGATGAGGTGGATCCAAGTGGGATGCCACATCACACATCCTCAACTCCAACTCATAAGTCAACTTCAATATTCAAGGCACAATAAATAGGTGGGTGAATAATATGACAACTTACTTACACACTCCAAAACAAGCCCACACCCCATAAGGACTAAAATTAAATACATATATTAAAGTGCAATTAAAAAATTCATATTTACTTACAAAAATTCACAAAGAAGGTCCTAATTTAACCCTCCAACTATAGGAAAGGTTTTTATATGAATTTAAGAAGCATGGGACAAGTTTAACTTGTCCCACAAGTCTCCAAAATCAGCCTCCAAGGACAAAATCCCTTACAAATTCTATATGAAATCAACTTACATATCCCTTACACATTACTTACACATTTCTTACAACAGTTTAATTCAAGAACAACAAATCTATTAATTACTTTCTTATGACATATTTTAATTAATTAACTTAACAAAAAGATTACTCACATTATAAATTACAATTTAATTAAATAATGAAAAGGGAAACCACATCACTTATAAAATACATACAACATTAACAAAAGACCAAATAAAAGAAAAACATAAAGTCCCTTGGTCACATTCCAAGGTGAGTCCCCCCCATTGGGATTCCCTAACAAAATCTAACACACAAAAACAAGTACAAGTTTCCATGGTGACCTTGTTGAATTCATCTAGAATTTGAATGTGGTTGGTCTCCAATCCAATGATGTGTGTTGTGATATTTTTAACCTCAAAATACAAATACCTCCTTTGGCCTCGTGGCCATATTAGAACATCCAAATGAATATAAATATAATTTCAAGATCATCAAAATATATGTGAATCATAACAATCATCAAGACAATCAACACTGTCACTAATAATTTTATCCACAACTATATCATCATCAATTTTTATTCAATTCTCATTTTCTAGGTCTAGTCAAAATATCCAAATATCACAAGTCCAAACAACATCTATAATATAACCATCTAAAACAATATATCAACATCTATATCTAAAATGCCTTTAATAATCATCATGCATCATATATGAATCAAAGTTCACAATAAACCATGATTTAACATCTAACATCATACTAATTTAAACTATAACAATGTCCATAATATAATCAACAGTATAAGGATCAATATCACAAGGTGTCGAAGGGAAGCAGGAACTACATCCGCCTCCCCTTAGACTCAAATTCCTCCTGAAAGTCACTGCGACAGATGTGGGAACTAAACTTGTAATTAATTAGCATCCTCCTACGTAGTTGCAGTCTCATAATATCTATGCCACTTCACCCGGACCTGATCAATCTCTCTACCTCGATGGCCCAGGGTCCTACGATCTATAATGTGAATAGGCTCCACCATCACATGTCCCTAATCCTACACCTGTAATGATGTCCAATCTAGCACATGATAAGGATCTGCAACATATCTCCTAAGACATGAAACATGAAACACATCATGTATGTAAGCCAAGCTATATGGCAACACTAGATGGTAGGAAAAAGGGCTGATATGCTCCAAGATCTCAAAAGGACCCACAAATCTAGGAGATAACTTAGAACCTTTTCCATAACATATAGGGCTCTTGTGTGCCCTGACATGAAGGAACAACTTCATGCCCACATCAAAACTACAGTCAGTCCTATGTTGGTCTACGTACTTCTTCTTCCTGTCTTGTGCCTCCTGTAGCCTCTGTTTGATCATAACCACCTACTGCTCCATGTCGTACAATAAAGTTGGTCCTAGAGAAACCCTATCCTCTAACTTTTCCCAACTAAGGGGTGTTCTGCACTCTCTACCAAACAAGACCTTAAAAGGATCCATGCCTATAGAAATCTGAAAAATATTATTGTAGGAAAACTCCACCAAGTAAAAGTACTCCTCCCATTTGGATTGCTAGTCCATAACGTACATGCTAAGCATGTCCTCTAAGATCTGATTCACCCTCTTCGTCTGGTCATCTATGTCCGGCTGATATGATGTGCTCAAGTTGATCGTCGTCTCGAGGGCATACTGCATGGTGGTACTAAAATGGGAAGTATACAAAGGATCACGGTCATAGATGATATTTTGTGAAATCCCGTGCAACCTAAAAATCTCATCCAGATAGACCGGTTCCACTACACTAGCTGTATAGGTGGTCTTCACCAGAGAAAAATGAGCCACTTTTTTCAATTTATCTCCACCGTGACCATGATGGCCTCATGGTGGTATCTCGACATCAGTAGCCCAAAAATGAATTCCATGGAAATGGTGTCCCACTTCCACTCCGGTATAGCATGAGGAAAGAGAAGGCTAGCTGGATGTTGATGTTCAACCTTCACTTTCTAGCACTCTAAATAGCATGACATGAATTGAGCCACATCTCTATGAAGTCCTCTCTAATGGTACAACTGTCTCAAGGTGGTGTGTATCTTCTTCACCCTGGGATGGGATAAATAGGGTGTATGATGTGCCTCTATCCAAAGATCTTGTCTCAAGCCTTCGTCTCTAGGAAATTAAATCTGACCTCTGTACTTGGGAAGACCATCAAAATTCCCCTCAAGGGATCTCTGAGACTCGATCTCTTCTCTAGCTGCAATTTAGAAGATGTTGTAGAAACGTGCTTCGTAAATCTGTGCTCACTGAGGTTTCCATAGCCACATGTCTGTGTCTGCTAAGAGTGTCTGCAACCACATTCTCCTTCCCTTTCACATGCTCTATCTCCATATCATACTCACAAAGAAAATCCATCCAATTCCACTGACGAGCATTGATATTCAATTGTGTGAAGAGGAGGTGAAGACTCAATTGATCACTCCTTAGTGTGAATCTCCTGCCAAGAAGAAAGTCTCTCCATCAAACCAAGGCATGCACAACTACCACAAGCTCAAGATCATGATTCAGATAATTAAGCTCATAATATTTGAGTCTGTGAGACTTAAAAGCCACCACTCTACACTCTTGCATCAACACACCATCAAGTTCTGCCAAAGAAGCATCCATGCATATGAAAAAATAACCCTATGGATCCAACACTGCAAGAATAGGTGCCGTAGTGAGACATTTCTTCAGTGTCCTGAACGCCTTCTCACACTTATCTGATCAAAAAATCTTCTTCCCTTTCTTCTGAAGGGAAATGATGGGGTGCGTAATCATTGAGAAGTCTTGAAAAAATATCCTATAATATTCTGCTAATCCCATGAAGCTATACACCTCTGTCATAGTAGTGGGTGCTAGGCAATCCATAATAGCTCCAATCTTGGAAGGATTGATAGTTATACCTTTCCCACAAATGATGTGGCCTAGATACTACACCTTTGTTTGAAAGAATACACACTTCTCCAAGTTCCCATAAAGATGTTACTCACAAAGACACTGAAGAACTTGGTGAAGGTTCATCTCGTGCTCCTCACACATACATGAGTAGATCAGAATGTCATCAAGGAAAATGAGCACGAAGTGATCTAAGAAGGTCTTGAATACCCCATTCATCAAACTCATAAACATTACGGGGGCATTCGTCGAACAAAAAGGTACCACTCTGAACTCATAGTTGCCATTTATTGTACGGAAGGCGGTCTTATGAATATCTGCCTCCAAAATTCTTAACTGGTGGTAGCCTAAATTAATGATCTATATTTGAGAAAACTGTGGCCCTCTTTATTTGATCAAACAAATCTTCAATGCACAGAAGTGGCTAACGATTCTTCATCATTACCTTGTTCAGATGGCGGTAATCAATACAAAACCACAAGGATCCGTCCTTCTTCTTTACAAAGATCATTAGGGCACCCCAAGGGGATACACTAGGATGAATTAGGATTTTCTCTAGAAGGCCCTTGAACTACAACTTGAGCTCACAGAGCTCATGGGTAGTCATTCGATAAGGTGCTCGTGAGATAGGCTCTGCTTCTATAACCAGATCTATATTAAAATCTATCTCACATGGGGAAGCTAACCCCAGTATCTCCCTTGGAAGGAAATCAGAAAAATCTCTCAAAATGGGATGGTCATCTAGTGATGGTCCACTAGACCCATCCTCTTATCGGTTAGTAATTGCGACATTAAATATCTGACAATCCTGTCACACACACTACTTAAGCTATATATTAGAGATGATGTGAATAAAAACATGTCTTTTGACCCCTGCTATTACTGCCCCAACTCCTAGATCATCTGTACAAGATATGATCTTGTGGTAACAATCCACTCTGGCTCTGTGTGTAGATAACCAGTCCATGTCCAAGATGACTCCATAAGATCCCAACGATAGGATACGAAGATCCAAGGTAGTGGTAAGAGGTACCAAATCCAGTACACACTCCTTAACTAAGGAGTTTTGGCTCCAGAAGCCATCTCAACATCCCAACTATGACCCTGCCTAAATGCCACCATTTTGCATCGCTTTACTAAAGATGGTGCAATAAAGGAATCAGAAGAACAAAAATCAAACAAAATGTACGTAGGAATACCACCAATGCTATTGTTGACAATTTTTACACCCATTACAAAAAGGTCAACTCGAAACTTCGTCGTTACGAAGAAAAGTCTTGGGTGAAGTATACCTAAGCTAAGGAAATTTTGATGTTATTAGTTATTGCTGAATTAATCAATGATTAAGTGAAATCTGTAGTTATATGTGTTGTCTCAAAACAAAACAAATCACATAGTCTATAATTTCACTGTCATCTTCAGCAAAAGAACACAAAGCCCCAAAGGAAAACTGTGTTGTCTTGATGTAGATGACATATTATAAATTAGGTGAAGTGTTGAGTTTTGAAGCAGTAAACAGAAATGCAGATTACAGAAAGTTAGAGTTCATTACTTAATGTTACAAGTTCTCATCAATGTTATTTCCTTCATAATTGAGACATTCAATTATGTTATTGAGTTGTTTAGTTCATTATACAATCCATACAGAAAAGTGAGAATGCACAAGGAAATACACAACTCATTTCTAAAATTCAATTTTTTATTCATGAGGAGATTCAAATATTTCCCACACAAGCCGTGGGTTGTAACTGAGAAGTAATTTATAGCTACTGAAAAGAAAGGTACACATGCATGAAAGAGAAATAAAATGAGTATGAGTGAACCCATCATTGCCTTGGGGTTCATGTTCTTCGATTGAAGGATCTTCATCTCCATGGTAGAAGCCATTGTACCTAAAAAGAAGAAAAGAATTAACTATCAGTTATAAGCTCAGGGATCAATTCATATTCCTATACTATCCTACTCCGTGCATACCAATTCTTTTCTAACAAAATATTTATTCTACTTGAAGAGAAAACTGCATGAATGCTTTATTCACTCATAAAGAAGGAGAAAAGAAAAAAGAAAATACAGACATAAGAGAGGCTAAAAAGCCTGATTATTTTCTAATTGTTTTCCTAAGTGTTTAGGTATAGGTTACGGCCAAAGATAAAATAGAAAAGTCATAAGTGTGTGCAACAAAAGTAGAACTTGAAAGATGATGTTTGTCGAAAAGAGAAGGTCACAGTCGAAAGGAATGAAGACAAGATTCTGGAAAAAATTTGACAGGGCTTCACCATGTAAAATCAACACTTTAAATTTTCAGTTGCTACAGGTAAAGCTAGTTGCTATGGGAAAAGCTAGTTGCTACGGGAAAAGAATAAAATCAATGCTAGTTGTTCTATGCAAAAACTAGTTGCTACGAGCAATTTTTAGTTGCTACGGGAACATATATAATTTCAAATTTTCAAATGTAGTTGCTACGGGAAAGGATAAAACTCAAATTAGAAGAAATAAGTTGTTCATCAGATTATTATACAATTCTGAGATACAAATGATTTGTAGTTATAGAAATAGAATTCATTTAGAATGAATATAGAGATGTTGTCATATCAAATAAGTACAACTATCTACGTAAGGGATTGATCAAATACAGATACAACTACAAGTGAAGCTCAAGTACAACATTGAAGCAAAAAAGAAGATGGAATTACATTTTTACAAGACTTGAATTGTCCAACATGCAGGAGTTGTAAACAGTGTTCTAGAAATTATATGTTATGCATAGGTTCATAAAACAGTACACATTATTTTCATAAAGTCAAGAATATTGTTACAGTCAAGCATTCAATAGATGTGATTTTCAAAAAATAATTGTATTTCAAACACTCATCTCATGGAGGAATTCAATGTTCAAGTGATCTCAGCTTGAAAATTTTTAAATCAAATATTCTCAAAGGGGTGCTACAGAATTCTCAAGGAATCAAGTTGATTCTGAACAATGAATTACAACAAAATTTATTTTCCATAATACAAAAATCAATCCAAGAATATCATAATAGACCTAAAGTAATACATAAAACCTATTTTGTAGAGAAGCAAGCTGATACATACAGTGGATGAGTTTCAGACCTCAACAATGGTGTTCATAGTGAAATAAAACTATCAGAGGAAGGATGAAACTAAAATCTACATCTACCCAGAGATCTTTTAGAAGTAAAATCAAACACAGGTGCATGCACTCAACAAACTTTAAAAAATCATGGCATCCATTATACAATACACAGTTTCGATGCAATAGAATTTTAAGGAAACTCAAGTGAAAGAAAAGAACAATAAACAAAGAGTTCACATTTTATAATGGTCACCATAGTAAAAGATCATCTTGAATAATCTTGGCATGAAGGGAAAACTTATTTTCATGGAAACCCACTAATGCAAAACAAAACATGCAAATGGGTATTGAAATAAAAACAACTATTGATATATCCACATCAGAAAACATGCAAATCTAAATAGATAACGACTAGTCCACAAAGAGTAACCTTTTTTCGAACTATAAAAAGGGTGGAAATTTACAAACATACCTTTGAAATGACACAATGGCGATAGAGGTTGAAATAAGATTTTTAGTGCATAGTTTAGACTCCTTCACTCAGAATTTTCTCAAAGAGGACCTCTTAGCCTACCTTCAAAACCCACCAGGCCCAGCAATGACATAGTAATAAGCAAAAAAAATAGTGTCCACTTTGAAGATGAAATCACAGAGATCAAGAATAAAATAGATCTGAGCTTCAGGATTTCAATAATGGCAGCCAATAAAGAAACTAGAGATTTCAAAAGTATACAGAGCTGAGAAAAAAAGATATATATTTTCTCGAACACAAAGAACTATTTGTGTAGATTGAAGCCCCTCAAAATGAGCTTGAATAGAAATAGAAATCTCCATGAGAAAGCTCAGAACAAAATATCCAAGGCCTCCTGGGAAGAATCAGCCAGGGCTTTGCTAAGCAAGCAGAGCTCGAACGAAAAATTCCAAATGATAAGGTTTCAACCCCATTTTCTCCATTGACTCTGGTAGAGATTTAATTAACCCAATGTGAGTTAAGGTAAATGCATGTCAAAGCCACAAAAACCCTAACTCCACTTGGGTTAGTTTGAAAAAATGGGTCACTAACACAATCATTAGAAGGGTCAAGCTATCGTTCAAAGGGGGCAAGTATAAAGTGGTTATTACATAAAATTTGCAAATTTAATTAGTATTACCCATTACTACAATAAATATTGATCACCGAAAAGGTGAGTCTTTTAGGTATATTCATTGGATCCTTTCAAATACAAAATACGACAAAGAAATAATAATCAAAAGTGGTCGAGTATTAGAGAGCCATGTATGTTATCAAAGGGTGTTCCCCACATGGACCTAGCTTAGTACATAGGAGTCTTTTTGTATGCTTCACAACAAGAAAAAATAGATAAGAAGACAAAGTTGCATGTTCATGGAGACAAACTTGCCTTACAAGCAATCTTATTTTTAGCAAATTATTCACCCTTCTTTCTTAAAAATAGAACAATCAACTTCAGTTTGATTGTAATGTAAGGCTAATAATGCCTATTTGTAATTACATTATCTATTTTCCCTTTATCTATTATTAAATAAAGGATAAAAATTGGATGCATGGGTGAGTACAAGCCTTAGGCTATTTTTAGGAAGAGGGTGAATTTTATTTTTGCTATATATTATGTTCCTTTGCAAACCACAAGAAGAGAACTACTGGATGAGTTTTGTAACGCACCAAAAATACCAACACAAGGAAAACACAGTGAAATACCAGATAACTTTTTTTTTTGACTTACTTGATGATAATACAACACTACACAAGTTCTCTAGGGAATACAACCAACCAAAGACATGCTTTCCACAACACGGACCCACTCTAGTTACAGATAGACATGAGGCACACACTAAGGACACAATGGTTCATCTAAAGTATGCAATCTTACAACAAGGTCTTCCCACAGAAGGTTTCTTTAGATTCATGTTTTAGCTGTAAGTGTTTTTACATTCTTTACTTTTCGCAGAGGAATCACGATAGGAGAATCTGAAAGTCATGTCTCCTTTGAAGAATTTTCCCCTACCTTGATAATGTTAATATACAGTGTAAACCAATTATAGAATAGCAAGAGGTTACTTCATTTACTTGATTAACTTATTCATTTGTGAGGAGGCAGTTAATTTCTCAAGGCTCTTAACTTTATCATTCTGTTTTCAACGTTGTGCTTTTGGACATATATGTTTTACCTTTTCAAGCGGTCAATTTTATTTTATTTTATTTTATTCCAGTACATGACTGTCTAAATCTTGGATTCATCATTAAGATCTTATCTAGTTGTTAATAATATTTCATTGGGGTCAAGAGTCTAATCAGAAAAATTAAAGAGTTTCACTTGGGCTTCACTTGAAGAGATAGAAATAAGTATACTGTTTACATTTTCAACGGGTAAGACAGATCGAAGAGTTTCTTAGGCAAGTTCCTTCTATTTATTGTAATCTCATTATCTTCCAAGAATTTAATCATTGATTTCACCTTAAGACTATTCTAAGGACTCACCACAATAAGAGATTGTTGATTTGTTTACGCGGGATCACAAGGTATATTTGTTTCTCTTGTTTTCTTTTTGCTAGGTTCCAAAACATAGTCCTTTACCAATCGACACAAGACCAAGGTAACTGGAGCGATGCAAGAAGATTCAAGTTTTAGATAATTATAATTAGGTTTGACAATTCAAGGATAAATCATATTCTGAAAAGTGAAAATTCAACAAAGAATACACATGTCAAAACAAGTTCATTTAATCTTATTGACAATAATATTTCTCAATTGACTTTCAAACGATAACAAAAACCTACAAGAGAACAATACAAAATTATAAGACAATGCCTTCTAGATAGCCTCCACAATTTCCATACCAATGATGTAAAGCAAAAGAAAAACATTCGTACAACAGCAATTCCTAAGAAGGATGGAATCCACTTTCTACACGTGTTTCTTTTTCTCTCTCTTTTTTTTTCTTCTTTTCTACTCAGGAAAAATCCTCCTGCACATTTGTTAGCACATGTCAGTTCGCAAGAACTGAGCACGATAAAAGCTATAACATTAAGACATTATGTTGTTATCTAACTGTTTCAAGGAAGAAAGTACTGTTGAAGAAGAAAACAATAATTCAAGAGTCTAAACAAGAGCAATTAAAGAGCTGTCCAAAAGCATAAACTGTCTAAATAAAAGGGATGGCACTAACTCTATTCAATTAACATTTTCACATAGGAGCAGTTAATAAACATCATAGTGAAATTTCACCCACATCACAATAATGACCGTCATTAACAAGATAACATTTCGAAACAAAAAACAATTACAGGAAGAGAATTAATTTCAAACGTGATCTATCCCTATTTGTTTAAGTTAGTTCACCAAGCCAAGGATTCACTATGCCACTGGAAGATCCCAAACAATCAATCGACATGAGAATATCTAAACCAACATGACTTATTAATATTAAGATGATGTGCCTATAACAGTTAATTTTATGTCAGTACAGAATAAATAAATTGGACAGAAAAGGGGTGAAATGCACAAATGACCTCGCATGGGTCACATCCTATCCTAACAATCCTTCTATTATACTTTCTTCTAATCAAGAGAATGTCCTAAGAAAAAGGACAAATTTGACAAGACCAAACATATCCATTATAAATCTTACAGGAGGGTTACTCAATCATTCACAAGAACACAACACAAGATACATAGCTTCCAAAGGATCTATCGTCAACAACAAGTTGACTTAAAACTTTCTGGTCAACACAACCATTCTACTACAATGACAGCAAGGAGGTCATATCACAACGATCATAACACAAACCAGTCAACCAATGAGTTTCCAAACACACCAACCTCTAAGTCACAGGAGAATGAAATTTAAGCATCTTTACGGAGCAAAACGTAGGGTAATTTCTTATGCATAAAACCAACATCCCAATTTTAAGATTTGAAAACTTCCTCAATAATGATCCAGTAGATCTCGTATCCTCCAACATGTGTGAAACAAAAACAAGGTACGAAAAAGAGTATTTCCTCTAACATTTTAAGCTATCCAAAAGAAATGTGAGTATCGTCAAAAGAAAACATTCCATAGGTTCAGCTACATTCCTCAAGACATACAACAGTCACCAAGGGAGAGAAGGTGGTTCCAAAGACAACAATCTCCAAACGGTGAACTTGAATTGATATCAATTATGAAAATCAAACATGACACTTTGAAGAATAAAAGTATTTCTTCGAGCGATTCAAAACAAAATAACAAAAGCAACTAACCTAGTTGAAAGTAATATCAACTTAGCTCAAATTGATAATCAGTCAAGCTAAGCACACACCAAGTCAACCGGGAAGGGTTACTAGAAACTAAAAGAAAAGAATAGAGACAGGAAAAGCATCATTCACCTATACACAATGCACTTGCAGTACTCAATCCCTAATTCGCAAATACCCGACATAACCCAGGACTACAGATCTCGAACCAAAACAAGAATAAGAACAAAACAGGAACTATAAGGTTGAGTCCAACAACAATGTTTGATAAAACATTCGAATCATGAGACCAACATAAGGAACTAGGGGGTGTTCATTACAGGACCCCCACCTCTTTTGTTTTATTAGCCTTAAGAACAAGTTCACCCAACTAATAATATTTATTAAAACCCAGAAAACAATATAAGGGCTTTAACCAACGCAATCATTTCTAACGCCAAGACAAATACAAACGAGCCAGGAAAGTGGAAACCAAATAGTATACCATCACATGAGACATTAATATGAAGAGTAGAGTTATTTAGTGATTCAATTAAATAACAACATAAGAATTAATGGTATAGAGAATATCGTGCCTGATTAAGCTCCCGCAGTCGATCACAAGATGGACGGGGCGTGCAACAGCAACCGAAGCCTAAATCCATTTTCTTCAAGCTCGTTGGGTGCCCAAACATCGAACATCTTCATGTTGGCACAGGAAGGAGTTCACAGCCAGGGTGGGTGGTCTAAAATACTTGCCATCATTCTCCCAACACCGCTCCAAGATCAGCCCTAGAACTTCTGTAGGTCCCATTCTGGCAATGAACTTAATCCTTCGTCATTCATCCAAACACCTCCACCATCTCCATATGCATCTGATTGCTTCTAATTTGGACCTCCTAACCTTGGTGCTTTCATATTAGGAGCAGCCCTAGTTTGAGACAAAGCAAAAGAAGATGGCTTTATAACCAAAAACAATCTCTTGGTACAGACTCCAAGTATTTTGCGGCAAGCTTTCTGACCCAAGCTCTTGGGGAAAAGGGTAGAAATAGGAGATCTCTTTTGAAACAATTTTGGAGTTCTCCCGATGCATTCATGTGCCATCGAGGCTATGCAACACAGAATTTGCTGATCTCTATCAGGACTTAACCTTGTTAACAAAATCTCAAATGCTTACTGGAACGGCCCTCCAGCGAATATTGGGAGCTTAAACCATTTTGCAAAGCTCCAGCTAGTAAGGCACAATTATACTTGCAGTTATCAGGAGCTAGAAGATTCTCAACGAATTGACTGAACAAAAGCTTTCATAAAATACCCTGCCTGGCATGTGGCATAGATTTTGAAAACCCCTCTTTTTTTTTTTCTTCAACAGATTTGAGGGCAGCATCATACACTCGGTGAAAACATTTCAGCTATAGCTTGGAAGGTGTGATAATTCCAACAGAAACCTTTATGCCTACCAGCTTAGTGACTCATAGAAGATGCTCATATAGTTGCAAGGCAAATTGTGCTTCATGAATACTCTGATATGAAACAGATCCGCCCCTAACAGATTCTCTTCCATGAGTTACATCCTACAACAAGTAAGATCTCAATAGAGACTCTTTGTAAATAAATTTCATCAGGTTTGTTGGTAACACCCTCACTGTCACGAATCGGTTTTGGGGAAATGACTCAGTGCAAGATATGGATCTGAGGAATATCCTGCTACCTTCATCTCCCAAGACATTTTCTTCAACATTGCATAGATCTTCTATGCCTGTGGGTGTGATCTGTCACCAACACATAAAGCAGGCGCCATAACTGCAGCAAAGCAAACGTGCTTCATGAATATTCTGATCTGAAACAGATCCTCCTCCAAGAGGCCCTCTTCCATGAACTACATCGAAGAACAAGCAAGGTTTCAGTAGAGAAATCTGTAATAAATTTCATCAGGTCTGGTGGTAACAGTCACACTGTCACTTAATCGGATTTGATAGAAATATCTTATAGGAGAGTCTCGAATTTGAGGAAGCATTTGCACTGAACAGATAACAACACAGCGGACAACCTGCTCATTGGAAGCGCTCAAAATGGCTTCAACTAAAACTTTATCTCGTCCTTCTACTACGGCTGCAAGACTTTACACAACTGATCACGACTGGTCGCGTGCAACCAGAACAACAGGAAAATCATTCCAAAAACAGCCCGCGCGGCCAGGAGAAGGGAAACAGGCCTCCATTTCACCCGAACGCCTCAGGAAACAGTAAGGAAAATCCATCTAGTCTCCTCATGCGGCCAGACCAAAAGAAAATCGTGGGCAAACCAAACAATCCTCCTTGTTCACGCGACCGGGGAAGACAGAAAAGGACGCGCCCAGGAGGAACAGTGAAGGAAACGTTTCAAACACGCCTGCAACACTGGCTTGGAGCTCCATCTAATCCATCACGTCAAGCCAGGCTCACGCAGCAACTAAGGGCAAGAAAACGTGCCAGGAGAAAGAAAATAAAACGCCTACGCAACCAAGAACAATGACAGTTTGGGAACAGGTGCCCAGCAAAGGAGAATGGGATTTTCCACGGCCTCAACCACTCGCATTAAAAGAGAATCCAGGAGAGATCATGTCGAAGAGAAAAAAATGAGCTCCACCCACTCCTGTCTCCCTCACGCAAGGACAGCAAGGAAAACGTGGTGGTCAAAACAACCCGTAGCTCAGGTGGTTGGGAGGGGCAGGTAGAATCAAAGAAATATGATGCCCAGCTGGGCATTACAAGTTTTTTGATATATGAGTACTGAAGCAAATTTTTCTAGTTTTTCCCTCTGAGTGTGAAGTATTTTTTCCTGTCTTGTGTATGTTTATATTAATCTTGTGAATGAAAATTCTCTAATCAATCACCTTACCCTGATGCAAATTCTACATTTGCTACTTAATTTTAATGTGCATGTTAACTTATTAGTACTATTGTGATTCTCCATCAGTATAATCTAGTGTTTTGTCCTTAGATATTCTGTAGAAAAACTATTGGTTTGTGCATCAAGGATCCTTCCCAAATAAGTTGTACATATACTCACTCAAAGCCCTCACCTTAATTTTTAATTATTTTTAGTCATCTTTTACTCTCAAACTCCAAGATACATGTCTAGGATACACTAATAAGGAACCGGCCTTGATACCGGAGACTCACATCAAAATAGGTATACCCACAGACCTAAGGTTTTTCCATTGTATCTATGAAAGAGAGATCAATTGTGTAAGCTTAGAAAACCTGCAACCATCTCTCTACAGGGTGCACTTTTGAGAGATAACATTTTTTGGCATGCCCAGAGAGAGATCATAGAAGGGCTTTGCAATTAAACGTCATAGTTATGTAGAGGTTAATGCTAGTTATGAAAGGTGAAGAGATCTTATAATTTAAATTAATGAACTTAAGCAGTCATTTCTAGCAGTAAAGGAACTAATTGAGAAATCAACAACAATGAAGAATGATAGGTGTCAAGATAAGGAACCCTATCAATTGGATGTCCCTTCTTATCCTCCCTATGAAAATTCAATGCCTATAAATTCTCCTTGTCAGCCAATGCAACTTATTCCTCCATTTCCTAACTATCAAGCTACTGCAATTCTGGATTTTCCTACCCCAACCTGCAACCATCTCTCTACAGGGTGCACTTTCGAGAGATAACAGTTTTTGGCATGCCCAGAGAGAGATCATATAAGGGCTTTGCAATTAAACGTCATAGTTATGTAGAGGTTTATGCTAGTTATGAAAGGTGAAGAGATATTATAATTTAAATTAATGAACTTAAGCAGTCATTTCTAGCAGTAAAGGAACTAATTGAGAAATCAACAACAATGAAGAATGATAGGTGTCAAGATAAGGAACCCTATCAATTGGATGTCCCTTCTTATCCTCCCTATGAAAATTCAATGCCTATAAATTCTCCTTGTCAGCTAATGCAACTTATTCCTCCATTTCCTAACTATCAAGTTACTGCAATTCTGGATTTTCCTACCCCAATATCACATACTGAAGTCAAAATTAAGTGTCCAAGTTGGCATTTAGAAGCTATTCCAAATACAGATCTCATACCCCAACCTCTTGCCCAAAATTTTCCTATTGAAGCTGAAACTAAGCCCACTACTTCTTTACCCATATTTCTAGTTCAGGAAATAGAGAATCAAAAGATCAAGTAGGAGAGGAAGCTATCAGAAGAAAAATATAGGTTGGAACTCTTACAGAACTTTCATGGATGGAGGTCAAAGTTTTAATTTGATTTTATTCCAGAATTGGAAAAAATAACCACACAAGACATACAATCTATTTTTCCAGCAGATCAAGAGAAGTTGGAAGATGATTAGAAAGCTTTATATTCTAAGTGTAGTGTGCATGATAGCACCATACTCACACATCTTGCAGCCATATGAGAAGAGGATAGATCAATTTTGAATAACAAGGAGATTGCAATTAAAGAAAATTGTGTTTCAAATTTATAGCTTGAGGTTGATGATTTCTTGTCAGATTTGGGAAACTACATAGGTGAAGAACAACCTATAGAACTAACTGATTTTGTAGTTTCAACATTCAAAGAACCTCTAGTTGATAATGTCCCTCTTCTACTTGAAAAGGACGAAGAGATATTTTTAAATACAAATCCTTATTATTCCCTCCTCGAAGAATGATTTTGGGAGATTAATGTCTCAGAACAACATGTTGCTGAAATCAAATCTTATGCAGTAAACAAAAAAATTGATCCTGTAGATTGTTTGTCAAGCCAGAATGATCAAGATGAAAGATCAGCTATGGTACAATAGTTTGAAGGAGCTGAAGTATGTTTCAGAATGATCATGATCAGTTTCAGAATGATCATGATCAAACAATTGAGTGTGAAGACCCTTGCTTTATAGCATGCATGGAAATAACTATGTTATTACGTACTTGCAGTGTTTCATGAGCACTATTAAATGATACTGCAAGTATTCGAGAGCAAAATTTTTTTATTAAGTAGGAATCGAAATTTTCTGAGAACATTGTAAGAAGGGATAAAATCGAAGAATTTGAAAGTTCTACTAAAATGTCAGTATCGGTAGTAGTGGATAAGCAGACTGAAAATGATGAACAACAATTTGAAGACTCTGAAAATGTTTTCAAATAGTTTAAAAAAGGTGGAACAACCACCTCATCATCTTCACAATGTTATAATTGATGATATATAGCATCTTGAAGAGGCCAAAAAAAATTTAGATCTGTTTCAGATTGTCGAAAAGAATATACAACAATTTATAGAGGTAGATCAACTATAAGAACAACATTCAAAATAGCTTCAGAAAGAATCTGTGATAAAAAATAAGGTTCATTTTTTAGTACAAGAAAAGAAAATTAGCTTTTCAGGTATTTGAAGGCCATGTCCTATATAGTATCTCGCCGGATCACAACATGCTGCGGAAATCCCATAATTCATACTAGTATTAGAGCCTAAGAATGAGTGTCAGAAACTTAACATTCAGTTCCAAAGCCCTTCAGAATAGTTTACAGACCAATTAGAAAGACTCTTCGTGTTTTGGGCTAAGTTTTGGAACAAGTTCAAGGTACACATCTCATTTTCTATTTTTTCATGCTACTTGTTTTGCAATTCGAATTCATCGTCTCAGTTCTTGACAAAAGGAAGCTATTTTTCACTGCCTATCTCAAGTTTTATTTAGCCTTGACTAGCAGCTATTTATAATAGGGTAGATTAGGATTTCCCTTCAATAAGTGCATTTCCTTCACATTGCAATGTTTTTTAATTCAATAAGTGCATTCATGCACGTGATCTATTTACCATATCTTTTCCCAGCTTTAGTTGTTTTGGAAGGGTTGGAACTTTTGGAAAAGCATAATTTTGGTTACATGCCTAGACTCCATCCCAATGGACAAGAGCAAGGCACTAGTCTTTAAGCTCGCATGCAGCTTTCCCCATAGGATCTCCAGAAATGTTGACAATTTTTGCACTTGTACAAAAATGGGCAACTCCAAACTTCACTGATATGTTGAAAAGTTTTGGGTGAAGTATACCTAAGCTAAAGCAAGTTTCCATGTTATTTTTTACTGCTGAATTAGTTATAATATTAATTGAAATCTACAGTTATGTGTCTTGTCTCAAAACAAAGTAGATCACATAGTCTACAAATTCACGCCATCTTTAGCAAAATAATACAAAGCCCCAAAGGAAAACTATGTTGTCTTGATGAAGACGACAAAATAAAAATTAGGTGAAGTGTTGAGATTTGAAGCAGCAAACAAAAAAGTAGATTACAGAAAGTCAAAGTTCATTACTGAATGTTACAAGTTCTCATCAATGTTCTTTCCTTCATAATTAAGGCATTTAATTATGTTACTGAGTTATTTAGTTCATTATACAATCTGTATAGAAAATCTAGAATGCACAAGGAAATATACAACTCATTCATGAAATTCAATGTTTTATTCACAAAGAGAGTCAAATGTTTCCCACACAAGCCGTGGGATGTAACTGAAAAGTAAAGTACAGCTACTGAAAAGAAAGGTACACATGTATGAAAGAGAAAGCAAAGGAGTATCAGTGAACCCATAATTGCCTTGGGTTTTCTTTCTTCTATTGAAACATCTTCATCTTCATCTCTTGTTCTCCTTCATCTCCATGGTAGAAGCCATTGTGCCTGAAAAAGAAGAAAATAGGAAAGTATTAGCTATGAGGTCAGGGATCAATTCACATTCCTACACTATCCTACTTCGTGTATATGAATCTTCTCCTAACATGAGATGTATTATGCTTAAATATCAAGCTGCATACATGCTTTATTCACTCAAAAGAAAGAAAGAGAAAAGAAAGAAGAAAGCATGGATATAAGAGAGGCTAAAAAGCCTAATTATTATCTAACTATTTTCCTAAGTGTGTAGGTAAAGGTTGCAGCCAAAGAGAAAAATAGACAATTCATAAGTGCATGCAGTAAAAGGAAGAATGTAACTCAAAGTTCCAAAACAGTTCTGAAATGGAAGAAGTTACAGTATAGAAGAGAGAATAGCAATAGAAGCACATGTTTCAGTTTGCAACAGATAAAAGCATAATTTGAAATCTTATGTTTGGCTAAAAGAGAAGGTCATAGTTTAAAGGAATGAAGACAAGATTCTGGAAAAAATTTAACAGGGCTTTGCCATGTAGAATCAACAGTTTAAATTTTCTAGTTGCTATAAGAAAATTTACTTACTACAGGAAAATTTAGTTGCTACAGGAAAAGTTAGTTGCTATGGGTAGAGCTAATCGCTACATGAAAAGATAAATCCAGAGCTAGTTGCTACAGGAAAAGATATAATTTCATAATTTCAAAGCTAGTTGCTACGGGCAATTTTCAGTTGCTACGGGAACAGATATATGTTCAAAATTTCAAAGCTAGTTTCTACTGGAAAGGATAAATTTCAAATTAGAAGAAATAAATTGTTCATTAGATTATTATACAATGTTGAGATACAAAAGATTTGGAGTTACGGAAATAGAAGTGATTTAGAATGAATATAGAGATGTTTCCATATCAAATAAGTACAACTATCTATGCAAGGGATTGATCGAATACAGATGTAGCTACATGTGAAGCTCAAGTACAACATTGAAGCACAAAAGAATATGGAACCACATTTTTACAAGACTTGAATTGTCCAACATGTAGGAGTTGTAAATAGAATTCCAGAAATAATATGTTATGCATAGGTTCAAAAAATAATATACATTATTTTTTTGAAAATCAAGAATATTGTTACAGTCAACCATTTAATAGATGTGATTTTCATAAAACAATGACATTTCAAACACTCATATCATGGAGAATTTCAATGTTCAATTTATGCCAATGTTGAGAGCTTGAAGCAAGTATTCTCAAAAGGTGCTATAGAATTTCAAAAAATCAAGTTGATCCTAAGACAATGTATTGCCACAAATGGATTCTCTAGAATACAGAATTGAGCCAAAAATTTCAGAACGGACCTGAAGTAATGTACATAACCTTTATTTACAGAAATTCATAACCATCTTCTGCAATATTCTCAATAAATGGTGGGATAACAATTGTCCTATCACAAAGCACTCACACAGAGAAGAGGCTAAAGAACAAATATCCAAAAAAAGAAGAAAATAATCCATGTTCACCATAGTATAGAAAATGAAGGTACAAAGTAAATTAGAGTTTCATAATAGCAAACACATGATCATAGAGTTTTTTCGAAGTTCATTTCATCAATGGCCAAGAATGAGAGATACCTAGAACTCAATAAATACAGATCTATAATCCATAATGCAGATTGGGCCGAAGAACAAACTCACCGTAAACAATCAAATGGTTAGAACTTTCGAGCAACTGAATGATGAAGCAAAAGGTCCACAAGCCCACATGAGGTTTCAAACTCGGAAGTCAATCATCAGAAACAAATCATAGAACCCACAAGTATTTCAAAAAGTTCAGTGATACATCTGAAGAAGAAAAGAAATAGAATTTTACACATGCAAGAGAGATTACCTATAAATGACTATGATGGCCAAGAAACAAAACCTCATCTTTCAAAAATTTACAGAGGCACAAATGGTATAGAAGATAAAAGGACAAAGCTGAGCTTAAAGAAACAATAATGGTGGCCCACACTTTGACTACTAGACAGAAACTAGGAAACTGAAATGATAGAGAATATTTTGTAGAGAAGGAGCTCTAAAATACTATGAAAGACGAGCTAAAATCAGAACAGAATAAGGGTGTTGGGAGTAAAATTTTATAGGGCTTCTTCCATATAGCCAAAAATCTAAATGAATGTTCTTTAGGGTCAAGTTCCCGTTACTATTTGAACCCAAGAAGTGGGTTAACTCGAAGTCAACAACAGTCAAAATAACGATCACAAAAGGTATGGTACAAAGATCAACATCCTCTGATCATCATAGAAATCAATGCTAACCATAGTCAGGATGCCACCACCCACAATAAATGCCAGCCAAAGCCCTAATCACAGTACAAAAACTGACGGTCTATGATCAGACAAAATACAAAGATCAATAACAGAGAACAAGGCACGAATTTTCAAAATAAACCACCAGAGTTATAATTAAACTTAATTAGAGTTGATGTCACTGCCCAAGTCACCAAGGGGTGAGTCATGAATGGTATAGAAGATAAACGGATAGAGCTGAGCTTAAAGAAACAATAATGGTGGCCCACACTTTGACCACCGGACAGAAACCAAGAAACTGAAATGACAACGAATATTTTGCAGAGAAGGAGCTCTAAAATACTATGAAATCTGAGCTCAAATCAGAATAGAATAAGGGCGTCAGGAGTAAAATTTGATAGGGCTTCTTCCATACAGCCAAAAATCTAAATGAATGTGCTTTAGGGTCAAGTTCTCGTTACTATATGAACCCAAGAAGTAGGTTAACTCGAAGTCAACCATAGTAAAAATCAATGATCAAAAAAGATAGGGTACAAAGATCAACATCCTCGGATCATCACAGAAATCAATGCTAACCACAGTCAGGATGCCACCACCCACAGTAAATGCTAGCCAAAGCCCTAATCACAGTACAAAAATTGACGGTCTATGATTAGACAGAATACAAAGATCAATAACAGAGAACAAGGCATGAAATTTCAAAATAAACCACCAGAGTTATAATTAACTTAATTAGAGTTGATGTCACTGCCCAAGTCACCAAGGGGTGAGTCACCATGGAAGGGGACAGCCTATGTGTCCACTGAATTAATCATTCCAAAAGACTTTCAAGTCTAACCCAAGCGCATGTTTCAAGTAAGGGGTGACCAAATCATATATCATGATCACCGAAAAGGTGAATATTATACTATGCCAGCATGGTGGGATGCTGCCCCTCATAATTAAAAAAAACATATTATATGCTAAGTCCACAAAGTGGCCAAACCAAATGAAGACAAAGTTCAACCACAGGTGGTTCCCATAGGAGGAATTATTTATGCAAATATTGCAAGTATTGTAATTATTTTTCTCACATATAGGGAGTTGTATTTTTGCATGCCTTCACAACAGGACAGAATAGAGAAGAAGATAGAGTTGCATGTTCATGGAAAGAGACTTGCCTAGTAAGAAACCTTATTTTTAGCAAATAATTCACCCTTCTTTCTTAAAAATAGAACAATCAACTTCAGTTTGACTGTAATGTAAGTAAGGCTAATAATGCCTATTTGTAATTGCATGCTCTATTTTTTCCTTTATCTATTATTAAATAAAGGATAAAAATAAGATGCATGGGCAAGTACAAGACTTAGGCTATTTTTAGGGAGAGGATGAATTTTATTTTTGCTATATATTGTGTGTCTTTGTAAAGCACAGGGGAGGAGAGGATTCTCGGAGGAATTTTTGCATATATGAGTACTGAAGCAAATTTTACCAGTTTTGCCCTTTGAGTGTGAAGTATTCCCTGACTTTCCAAGTTATTTTGCAATCTTGTGTCGATTTATATTAATCTTGTGAATGAAAATTCACTGATCATTCACCTTACCCTACTATAAATTCATTCTTTTCTGCTTAATTTTAATGTTCATGTTAACTTATTAGTATTGTTGTGGTTATCCCTCAACACATTCAAGTGTTTTTCCCTTAGATATTCTCCATAAAAACTATTGGTTCGTGCATCAAGAATCCTTCCCAAATCAGCTGTGCATATAATCAGTCAGAGCCCTCATACAATTTTGGTGTATCGCCTTAGTTTGAATCAATTTACAGTCATCTTTTACCCTCAAACTCACAGAAATCAGTTTAGGATACACCAATAAGGAACTGACCTTTATACCATAGACTTGCCTCAAAATAGGCATACCCATAGAAATGAGGTGTTTACATTGTATCTATGAAAGAGAGAGATCAATTGTGCAAGCTTAGAAAACCTGTAGCCATCTCTCTACAGGGTGCACTTTTGAGAGATAACAATGCCTTGATAGACATGTATGCAAAATTTGGAAGCATATAAAAGGCACGTGAACTGTTTGCAAAAATGCCTCAGAGATATGTGGTCTCATGGACAATAGTGATAGGAGACTCTGCACAAAATGGGTTTGTTGAAAAAGCATTGGAAACTTTTAAGCAAATGTGATTGGCAGCTATAAAGCCAGACTCCATAACCTTTGTCAGCATCCTCCCAGCCTTCGGTAAAATGGGGGCATTAACGTAGGGTATGGACATCCATCATAGCATAATTGAAAGTGGTTTTTTCTCAGATGTTGTAGTTGTGAATGCCATGATCCTAAAAAATACTGCAACTTATGTTCTTCTGTCAAACGTCTATGCAGATGTGGGCAGGTGGGATAAGGTTCAAATGGTAAGGATATTAATGAAAAATAGAGGAATGAAAAAGATACGTGGGTGTAGTTGGATTGGAAGCCCTAAAATGGTACATGTTTTTTTGTGTGGGAGACAAATCACATCCGTAGACATAGGAGGTCTATGCAAAATTGGAGAAAGTGTCCGTGGAGATAAAGGCAGCGGGATATTTTCTAGAATCAAGAAGATGATTAGAACACAAAAGAAAACGTCAAAAACTATCACATATCATGTATTAACATCATATAATTTATTTTGTATCCAGGCAGGTAGATCAAAAATATCATAAATAGAAGATGGCATACTACTATGCACCCTACACACCAGATTTGATTCAAAGTCAGAGCATACCACCTAACCAGATATGAAATGCAGAAAGCTCTTGGTGGTATAGCTAAGCATTCAATATTATTTTGGATATACGATTGATTATTTTACATGACTTTATCGTATACAGATGATGACATCCTGGGCTAAAATTCCATTGATAAGGACAGCCAATGCTGTCATAATAGACATGGAGTTGGAGCAGCCTTCGGTTGGTGTGAATGTTATCATACCATTTTTTAAGATGTTAACTGATGTTCTTCCTGACAGGGCTGTGTCTGAATCAGATGATCAATCTGCTCTTATATACAGAATTCCTTCTTTTTTTCAGGGATATTGGGTGGATGTAGTGCGTAGTTATGAGAATGTGAGCAAGTGGTATGAATCTATGGAAGCAGAAACCACAACAGGTTGGCTTAAGTTCTGAAGGGATGATGTCAAAATTGTCTTCTGGATTAATAAATATTTATCTGAGATGAGTTTAAAATCTTTGACCCTTCCATAAGGTGCTGCTCTTTATTGGATGAAGAGAACCAAGGAAAAACTATTATCCGAGCTAAAATCTATAATTCTTCCACTATGTCATAGCACATTGTAGAACTTCATTGGCATATTGTTGAATGGAAAATAAAAATTGTTCTGCTCATTTTGTCAAGCAGTTTCCACCGTCCTCTACCAAAATGGCAAATTAAATGTGTAGATATGGTGCGAATTGATTTTTCCCTGATGCTTCTTTGGGTTTTAGTGGCATCCCGAGCATGTATGCCAAATAGGGAAGAATACAAGATGATTGCGAAGTGTTTGACAAAATGTGGGAAATTTTGTAGGCCACCAAAAAAAACTGAATGAACTCATTTGCGTTGTAATATTAGATTAAGTTATTTCATTCTATTAAACTCACGTGTATAGGAGAATGATGATCCTTTAGTTTGCAAAGAACGGACATGTTAAGGATACTCTGGCAATATATTTCAGTAAACCAAAGAATATCCTGTTCGCCAACTTAAATTAGATCAGTAAAAATATCACGCAGGGTTTTAGGGTGAGCTGTATTGTTTGATCCTCTTTGTTGGATCGAACTCGAACACAATATAGAAAGGTAATGTTTACATCCTATATGCACAGATAAACCCTAACTATTTTATTAGATATCCCGTAGCTATAGAGACATACATGGATAGGTCCCTGCCCTGCCAATAAGCGGTATGCCTTTTCTTTGCAGTCCTCTTAAAAACTACACAGGACAAAAACCCTCAATACATGACATAAATTATCATATCTTTTTAACCAAATCTGTTTCTGGTTCAAAATTTCTTCAAGCTCCCTCTCTTATAAATTTCCATTAAATGCTTCCCAATAAGCAACGCTTGATGGTTTATATGATTTAGTGCAGTTATTGTGAAATAAATTGAAGAAGTTGGCTATAGTGAGACATTCACATATATCCTTTCACACACTGATAATAAAAAAATTTAAGTGCAGCGGTGAAGGCGGAAGGTTTCAAGGTGGCGATCAAAGTTATTCAAGATACTGTAGGGAAGTATCCACACAGCTCAGCCATTTTGATCCAGATTGCTATTCAAAACAGTGTAGACACTTTGGATGTGAAAAGCCACTCCCGTAAACATCTCTCTACTATCTATGGAACATTTCGACTACTTAATAATAATACGAGTATTAGATGGATTTCAAACGAACTTTGAATAGAATATTGATAATTGGAATAGAGCTTACTAAAGACATTAAAAATGATTGCAACTGTCCAAATTGGTCAATTCACAACACACTCCCACGAGTATCCATTCACAATCATTCTTTACAAATAATCGTGGAATAGAATGGACTGAATGGACTTGCTTCTTGTGATAATATCCTCAATATAGACACAGCAGGTGGAACCGTAAAAAGCAAGCAATATTTACAAATCTGTGTTGACACTAAGTCAAGAATGTCCTCTTTTGGTAAAATTATATTTATGTCTAATATTTCAATTTTTTCCGAGTCATCCTCTTATGTCGTAGCAAATACACGTGCTACAATGAAATCTAGTTTGAACCCAATATAGATTGGCTCTGGTAGCCTTTAGAGGATAACAGGGTCCCCAATGCTTTTTGAGTCTTTTCTTGAACTCCACCTCCACATTGGTTGCTATGCTGACAGCCTTCGTATGATCTGAGGAGGAGCCAAAACAATAATGAAGAGTAGCGTTAAACTATCTCTCCCTGTCACCTCAACACCTTTTTCTTTTTCACCTCTGGATTGGACAAATTTCTCATACCTCAGTTTTTTCCATTGAAAAGAAAAATGATTAAAAAAATTCTAGTTGCAACTGTATCTGATACAAGGACTTTTCAAACCAAAGAAAAACAAAGATGAGGCTCACGAAGCCCAAACAGAAAAGCCATAGGAAAACTTTTGTCAGTACTGGTGAGAGGAATAGCAAAGTAAAAACAATGGGGAAAGCCCAAAAACTTACGCAAGCATTCAAAGTGCTTCTGACAGAATTGAGACCTGAAAACAAATACTTGGCACGAACAGTCAAATAACCACCTAGCAAAGGCTTTTGACACTTTGGGAATTTAATTGAATCAAGCTAATTCTGAAAGCCTTTTCCTGATTGTAAACAACGTTTTTTAGTTAGACGTGTTGTTAGACATTGTTATATGAGTTGATTATGCTGGTTCGCAAAATCTACGGATGTTAAACTAAAGCATTATTTATGAGGATTGTTATGCATATGTAAGCTAGGTTTTCAAATAAGTGAGCAGATTTGCCTAGGGTTCATAATTCTATTCGTAATACATATTTTAATGTTAAAGATCACATTGGCTTCAGAGAGGCATTTGTGTAAGGAGAAAGCAATCGTCATTTAATTAAACACAACAATCTTTTGGCTAGATATGTGAAGAGCATGAATGTAACATTTCGATCATTGTTGGGTTTTCAATTAACTGAGAATGGCATGAAAAATGGTTTTGTTTCTATTGCAATTAACAGTGATTTCCTAAAGATAATTATTCATACAGATGCTGGAAATTGCTATAATAGTTAAAAAATGTTTGCTTCCCATGATCGCATTTCTTCCTTCTCTTTTCTCATTGCTTCTTTTGTAAACTGACCACTAATTGTAATGGCTAATATATGGAAAAAAAAATAATAATGTGTTCCCTGTCTTTTAAATTAAACTTGCAAAAAAACACAGAGTCAGCTTGAGCTGAGATGAGAATTGGAATCACTTCATAGGTTGGATTCCAAAGATCTTGTAAAATGTCCGAACAACTAAAAGTTGCAACAATTTTCCATCACAATTGTTGAAACTATTACTCCCTTTGTTCTTGAAATTTTTAACGTTGAAGCACCTCTCTATGTTTATCATAATGGAATTTTCCCTCTACATTTTTTATTTTCAGTATGGTCTTGTAAAAAAACATCAGGTTTTTGTTGGAAAATGAAGTCAGAATTTATTGTGCAACTAATATTTGTCTTTTCCAGATTTAGCTCCTTGACATATCAAATTTGCATTTAATTATGACTACTGCACATTTTTTTTTGGTTGGTTATTCTCCCTAATTATCTCTTCTCAGAGATTTTTTGTTGACTTGCTAAGGCAATTTTTTATGTAGGTGTTTTATTATTAATAACACCTTTTTTTATTGGGAGAAGTAGAAAGAAGAGAAAAAGAAGAAGCAAGAAGAAGAAGAAGAAGAAGAAGAAGAAGGAGAAAAATCAGATTTGGGAGAAGAAGAAAAATGTGCAGTCCCAACTCAAGTCTGAACTGGTTTTGTTGAAATAATTCCTTCATTTTCAATGTTGTTAATGTATGAATGAATGTTTTGTGTGCAGCTGTAGCTGCTATTCATTATTGACATATATACACATATATATATATATATATATATATATATATATATATATATATATATATATATATATATATATATGTATTGCTGAAGCAATTTGTTGCCCAAATCTCTTTTATTCGCAGTCTAAGAGTGTTATGTTATTTAACTGTTATAAATTCTTGTAGCTTCTCCTTATTTTTCCCTTGTTCTGGATCCTTTAAATCCGCTGGGTTTTATTTTCTATTGTTGCATTGAAGATTTTGTAGATTCCGTAGACTTTGCAGTTTTTGTAGATCCTTGTATTCCCTTCATTTTTGTATCAGAGCTTGGCTAAACCCTTCTTCTATTTCATTTCTGGGTTTTTAGTTTTTTTTATTTGGCAACCATTAATGGCTTCTATGTCTGGTGCATCGCTGGTTAGTGTGCAAAGACTGATTTTCACAGGAAAGAACTATGAGTATTGGTCTTTGACCATGAAAGCTTTGTTTCAATCTCAAGACATTTGGGAAATGGTTGAAAACGGTTACCAGGAACCAACAAAGTAGGCATCGTACAATGCTCTTACACAAGCTCAAAAGGACATCTTGAAGGAACAGAGAAAGAAGGATGGGAAAGCACGGTTTTATATCCATCAAGAAATGCATGAGAGCATACTCCCAAGAGTTGCAGTAGCAAAGCAAGCCAAGGAAGCATGGGACACACTCCAGATTGTGTATCAAGGTATGGACAAGGTTAAAACTGCTAAATTATAGCTCCTTAGAAGAGAATTTGAAAATTTATCAATGAGAAACTCAGATTCAGTAGAATATTTCTTTACTCATGTTGTTGGTTTGATAAATCAAATGAAGTCCCGTGGAGAGGTCATAGAGGATAGGAAGGTTGTTGAAAAGGTACTTAGAAGTCTCCCTTCTAAATTTGATGTTGTAGTTGTGGCTCTAGAGGAAACCAAATATTTGAGCCAGTTTAGTGTTGATGAACTACATGCCTCTCTTATCAATCATGAATATAGACTAAACAGATCAAATAGTTCAATAGAAAATGTATTTTCATCTCAGATTTCTATAAATCATGGAAGAGGAACGAGGAGTTTCAGTCCTAGAGGAAGAGGGAGAAGTTCTCCTAGAAGTGGACATAGTTATGCAAATGCTGGTGGTAGAGGTCAAAATCAGAATTTCAATCACCCAAGTGGCCAAAGATTTGACAAATCACACATTCAATGTCACTATTGTAAGAAGTTTGGGCATTATGCTCATGAATGCAAGGAAAAACAATATGATCAACAGAAGCAAGGTCAAAATCAGTCAGGTATTACTCCCTCAGGTAGCATGTTCATTGCATGCATGAAGATTGCTAAAGCAATCCCTACAAACTCTCCAGTTGAGTGCAATTTTGTTCAAGAAAGCCCATGTGACATATGGTATTTAGATTCAAGCTGCAGTAATCACATGACAGGTAATAAATATTTGTTTTCTAACTTGGATGAATTAGTTTAAACTGATGTTACACTTGGTAATAACAACAAAGTCATTGTTATGGGTAAAGGTATGGTTAATATTCTAACAAAAAAGGGGGAGCCAAAATTTATGCCTGATGTATATTATGTTGCTGGTCTAAAACACAACTTAATAAGCATTGGACAGCTAATACAAAAGGGATATAGAGTGTACATGGAAAATAATGAATGTGTTATCTTGGACAAGCTTCCAAGCAATATGCTTATTGCCAAGGTACAAATGACTGTAAACCACATGTTTCCATTAAAAAAAGGCCGGCTATGAAAGGAAAAATAGCTCAAGTTGTTCATTAGACACATACTGTAAATTCTGGAGCAACTTTTAAGGTAGAAGATACAAAATCAGCAGCAGCCAAAGATAGCTATGGAAATGTTCAAAACAACCACAAAAGGGTTCAAGACAGCTACGGAAATTTTCAAGACAGCTATGGAAATGTCCAAGACAGCTACAGAAATGGCCAGAACAGCTCCAAAGAGGAAAATGATGTTTCTGTAGAAACTCAAGCAACGTTTTAATTAGTGGTAAAGGATGATTCTTGGCTTTGGCATTTTAGATTTGGGAATTTATATTTTGGAGCACTGAAACTTCTTTATATGAATAATATGGTAAAAGGTTTGCCATTAATTGAGAAACCGGAAAAAGTTTGTGAATGATGTATTATGGAAAAACAACATAGAGAGTCATTTTCGGTTGGTAAGACAAATAGAGCTATAGCTCCACTTGAGATTGTGCATTCAGATATTTGTGGGCAAATGCAAACACCGTCTATAGGAGGCTACACTTATTTTCTTAATTTTATTGATGATTTCACAAGAAAAACTTGGGTTTATTTCTTGAAACACAAATCTAATGCATTCACTTATTTCCAGCAGTTCAAGGCACTTGTGGAGAAGCAAAGCGGCCACTACATCAAGGTTCTAAGGATGGATAGAGGTGGTGAATTTATATCTAATGAATTTATAAATTTTTGCGATCTCATGGCATACACAAGTAATTTACAGCTTGCTATACACCTCAGCAAAATGGTGTGGTAGAGAGGAAGAACCAAACAATTATGGAGATGGTGCATAGCATGATGGCAGCGAAACATCTACTAAATGAATATTGGGCTGAGGCAGTGGAAACTACTGTTTACATCATGAATAGGTTCCCAACAAAGAGCGCAAGAAACAAAGTCCCTCAAGAGGCTTGGACAAGAAGGAAACATAGTGTTTCTCATATGAAGGTATTTGGATGCATTGCATATGCGCATGCTCCAGATGAGTTGAGAAGGAAGTTAGATAATAAAGGACAAAAATCTATATTTGTTGGTTACTCAGAGGAAAAAAAATCATATAAGTTGTTTGATCCTATCAATAGGAAAGTTATAATCAGCCGTGATGTTCAGTTTGTGGAGGATGAAGCATGGGATGGAAGCATAGAGAGGACTATCAGAATTACAGTTGCTGTCCCAAATGATAATATGGTGGATGAAGTGTTTCCAACACCAAATATAACTCAAACAACAGCTCCTTCCAATCCCATGATGCTACCACAAGTTGCAGCTCAAGCTACACCTTCATTCACACCAAGGAGATCTTCAAGGCTATTGTCCACACCAATAGGACAGAAAAATTCACAAGCATCTACACCAGCATCTACATCAATCGGTATCCTTGGAGCAACACCATCTAGCACTCCAAGTAGTTCTTCATCTCTGGATCCAACTCTAGCAAGCATGATGCCACGAAAAATAAGGAGTTTGAGTGAGTTTTATAATGTTGACACAACTAATTCATTTTCAGCTTTTGCTTTATTTTCTCATATTGATGATCCATTAACATTTGAAGAGGTTGTGAGTAGTGATATTTGGGCAAAATCCATGGATGAGGAGATTGAATCCATTGAGAAGAACCAAACATGGGAGTTGGTTGATTTAGTGGAAGGCAAAGATGCAATTAGTGTCAAATAGATTTATAAGATTAAACAAGATGTTGATGGGAAATTGCAAAAGTGTAAAGCAAGGCTAGTTGCAAGGGGCTTTACACAACAGCCTGGTATAGACTTCAATGAGACATTTACTCTAGTTGCTTGGTTGGATACATTTAGGACTATTTTAGCTATTGCTGCCCACAACAAGTGGCTTGTTTATCAAATGGATGTAAAGTATGTATTTTTAAATGGTTATTTAGAGGAGGAAGTGTATGTGGAACAACCACAAGGATATGAGTGACCGGGTCATGAAGACAAGGTGTATAGGTTGAAGAAGGCACTCTATGGATTGAAGCAAGCTCCAAGAGCTTGGTATAGCCACATTGAATCATATCTCATTCAAAATGGTTTCTAAAGGAGTGGTTGTGAACCAACATTAGACATCAAGATCAACAAGCAAGGTAACATTTTGATTGTTTGCTTGTATGTGGATGATCTAATCTTTACCGGTGATCTAAACATAGATTCTTTCAAATCAGTAATGAAGAATGAATTTGAAACGACTGATTTGGGTCTTATGAGGTATTTCTTGGGGATTGAAGTCCATCAATCCAATGATGGTATATTTATTTCTCAATCTAAATATGCAAAAGAATTCTTGAAGAGATTTAATATGGCAAGGTGCAAGGTATCCCCAACACCGGTTATGACAGAGATGAAGTTAAGCAAGGAAGATGATGGAGCATGTGTGGATTCTACATTGTTCAAGAGGCTAGTTGGAAGCCTTATGTACTTAACAGCCATAAGGCCGGATATTATGTACGGTGTAATCCTGATTTCAAGGTTTATGGAGTCTCAAAAAGACTCACATTGGCAGTCCGGTAAGAGGATATTGAGGTATGTAAGTGGTACAAAGGATTTTAGTATTTTGTATTCCACTTCAAATGATTTCAGTCTTGTTGGGTACACTGATAGTGACTATGGAGGCAACATAGATGATAGGAAAAACACTTCTAGGTATACTTTTCACTTTGGTACAGGTGTTGTGTCATGGGCATCAAAGAAACAACCCATTGTGAATCTTTCTTTAGCTGAAGCTGAGTATGTGGCAGCCACTAGTGTTGCATGTCAAGTTGTTTGGATGCGAAGGATGTTGAAAGATTTGATGCATGATCAAAAGGAACTCAATATAGTTTTCTCTGATAAGAGTTCAGCCATAGCATTATCTAAAAATCATGTGTTTCACAAGAAAACTAAGCATATTGATATGAGGTATGATTTTATCAGAGAGCTTGTAAGTAACAAAGAAATTTGTCTTGATTTTTACAGGTCTGAAGATCAGTTGGCTGACATATTTACAAAAGCACTGGCAAAAGAGACATTTGAGTATTTATGAAGTGGCTTACGAGTTTGTGACTTTGCACAAGTTAGCAGCTCCGGAAAATTATCAGTTAGCTATGGAAATGCTACAACAGTTTTTGAACAAACTTGATTCATATTTCGATGATTTGCAGTTGTTCATAATTAAGGGGGAGTGTTAGAAAATCAAGTTAGAATTTATTGTGCAACTAATATTTGTCTTTTCCAGATTTAGCTCCTTGACATATGAGATTTGCATTTAATTATGACTACTGCACATTTATTTTTGGTTGATTATTCTCCCTAATTATCTCTTGTCAGAGATTTTGTGTTGACTTGCTAGGCAAGTTTTTGTGTAGGTGTTTATTATTAATACATCAAGTTTTATTGTAAATTGGTAAGAAGAGAAAAGAAGAGCAAGGAGAAGAAAGAAGGAGAAGGAGGAGGAGGAATATCATATTTGGGAGAAGAAGAAAAATGCGCAGTCCCAACTCAAGTCTAGACTGGTTTTGTTGAAAGAATTCTTTCATTTTCAATATTGTTAATGTATGAATGAATGTTTTGTGTGCAGCTGTAGGTGCTGTTCATTATTGACATATATATATGTATTGTTGAAGCAACTTGATGCCTAGATCTGTGTTATTTGCAGCCAAGTGTTTTATCTTATTTTGCTGTTATAAATTTTTGTAGCTTCTCCTCATTTTCCCCTGTTCTGCATCCTTTAAATCCGCTGCATTTTATTTTCTATTACTGATTGAAGATTTTGTAGATTCCGTAGACTCTGCAGTTTCCGTAGATCCTCGTATTCCCTTCAGCTTTAAGACAAATAAAATTATTTCACTCCTCCCCTAGCAAATTTTACCCGAATGGCTTTTCCACTTACAAAATTCAGACTGCCCAAGCCTAAAATCTCTTAATGATGATCATGAACATGCAAAGTGGTTTGTTTTCTTAATGAAATTTTGTAATATTACATTGATGGCTCTGCCTCGCTGTTCACTGCAAATACGGGGGGAGGAGCAAAAAGAGTTTGGTAAGCTCTCAAATTCAAAATTAAATCCCACAAAATTTGCCTCATTTGTCTGGATTCACTCTTGCTTTTCTACAACATTTAAGAAGTACTCTCTAAGACATAATACCTACACTAAAAGTCTCAATGAAAGCCTGGGAACTGTTCACTTACAGGGGAATTAAAGCAGAAATATTCCAAAAGTTATGGTGTATTTTATCATAGCAGAGGAGTTGGTTATTAACGATATGGTGGAAGAAAGGGGTTTTTTATTTGCAGCTTCTATCAAATATTCGATGCTACAGAAAACATTGTGAAATAGAAACCGCCCCGATACAACAATTACCAGGCCTCTAGCCGATAGTCAACAAACAAAAAAGTAATCAGAAGAAAGAGGGAAATGTTAAATTATGGGCAGTAAAAGCAGAAAACTACAGCAACAAACAAGAATACTCTTTGTGAAAGGGAAAACATAGCCCAAGACAAACCTGTGCACAGGTGGGGTTGTTGTATAGGAAGGTTGGAAGCAGGGGTGACACAAGCAAGTCGATAGAAGGAAAAACCAGAAGAATCCGCATCCAACAAACACAGCCCATATTTAACGCTGGCCGGGACCGATAGGGAGAGATGGAGCCGAAGGCAGGCAGCAATAACACACCTGAAGAACACGTGGCCACTGATGGACAGGAAGGTGAAGTAGAAGTGCATGATGACAACCACCTGAAACTGGAGAGCGTCATCGTAAACTGCCAAGCGAGCATTATGCACGCCTCCAGCGTAAAAATGAATGTTGTTTCTGTATTATTATAAATGATGATTGCATGTTTACTAATTCATGTATAAAAAGCTATATTTTCCTCTTTTTTTAACACAAATTTTTACATAGTTTTAAACATGTTTAATAAAAATATAGTTTAGATTTTATCTTGGGTGCAAACGCTTGTATTATTAGCATCCTCTCACCTTTTATAAAAATGGGAGATTTAGAACAAAGAATTTTCGTCTTGAAGAACCAACATTTGTTTCTAATGTGAAATGCATGACATCATCTAAATATAAAAAATGTGGAATATTTTTTGTTGTTTTTTCGAGTTTTAGTGGCATCCCAAACTATTTTGTAATTTTTTTTAAAAATTAGGTAAAAAACTAAAAATATATATAAAACTACTTTCTGAATATGGCAAAAATAATTTAATCAAATATACACTCAAATAATAGTGAAGGCTTAAAATCACCTACCCATACAAATTGAAATTAGTGATACAAACCTCTCTCTTGGACCCTAACTATACATTTTGTTATAAAATATCAATAGGTTAAAACTTGAGTGGTTAATTTATTTATGAAAAACAAATTGGTATTTCTTGTTATTTATTTCTATTTTTCTACTTCGTAAAAAATTCTCAATTATTGCATTGAATTCCGAGAAGAGGGGCGATAAAAACAATTGCCTAAGTTTTTTATTGTGTATGTGTTGTGTCTCAGTTATAATATAAAGCCATCCAAACAAATAAAAGTAAAATATATATAAAATTTTATCTATCATCTTCTTTATCCATTAGAGCGGACGTGGATAGAACAGAAGCAATCTATATTCCTTTACACACAAATAACAGGTTTTTAGTTCCTATTAAACTCTTTTGTAAGTGTAGGAGAAAGGTAGTTTACTTCGAAATCTAATAATAAACAATCGCTTATCATAAAAACTATTCTGGTGGGTAAGGACTACCAGCAATTGGCTAAATAATAAAATTGGCATTGAGATTTGACATTATTGTCCCTAAATGTTGGCATTCTACACCCTTAATACCTATTTGTATATCCAGTAGCCAAAAACAATTCTAGTTTAGGTCTATCATTTGAAAAGATAACCATGTTTTCCAATCTCTCTCTCCTTTTAAAGGCCATTGTTTAGGTTGAATAAAATAATGTTCTGCATCAATATTGGTTAAAAATGTATTCGTGTATATGAATATGATGATTTTATTCTATTATTTTTATATTGTGTAGATTTTCGAATCAAAATAGAAAATGTAGACACCGTTACGCAACATCTCAACAATGGATGCTGATAAACTTCACAATGCATGTATTTCTCTTGTGAAAGTTGTAAGACCATCACCACCAGATTCAATTGCACCTAATGCAGATAACTATCTAATGTAGCACACGAAGAGATATGGAAGCCGCATATATGCTTGTTATGTTTGAGATGCTATTGCTTGTCGTCAAGGAGTCACACCTCACAAGTATAGATGTCCCAAGAAAATGGATCCAAAAAAATCTTCCTACAATTCCACAAAAATTTTATATAGGATAATATCACGAGTTCACATTTTTCGTACACCCGCCTCCATATGCAACCTAGCCTGGTTTATCTCAAGATGTCCTTCCATGATGGGATGACATTAACTGCCATCAAGAAAATCTTGAATAGTGGAAGATAAATGAATGGATAGAAACACATCATGATTCTGATGAGTGTAACAACGATTATAGTGGGGATGCCTACACAAACCATTATTATCTACTTTGATCCCCCATATATTTTGTAAAAGTGGAAGATGCTTTTTAAAATGTATTCCCCACTTTTGTTTTTTTACCACTATTGATTTGTCTTGTACAAACACGTTTTTGAACTAGTTATAAGTAATACATAGTTTTTAGTGCATATGCTACTATGTATATTTGTAGGAAGGTTGTGCTTACATGTATGAAATTCAACATTTATTAAAGATATCTCACATTTTAAGGTGTGAGCTTTCTAAGACATAAATATTAGTTTATTTTTTGTTTTCTTACTTGTTCATCATATGGACATATTGTTCCAAATTCTTAGCCAAGAAGTTAATTTTGTACTCTTGTTTCTTGATTGATTTTGGGTATAGAAAGATTATTTATAGATAAAATTATACTATAGATGGGGATTATAGATTAAGCTTATATTGGTTTAAACATTGTAACACCACCTAAAATCTCCCACTTGAGACCCAAGAACAACCTCGGTTTAGTTAGGGAAAGTTAAGGAATAATATTTTTTTTTAAAGTGTTCCCAACAAAATTCCAGAGTCCATTAGAACAATTATCAGATCATCCTACAAAACACTAAGAGAGTGAAACTCATCCCTAGCACAGATAGATTATATTCTTGCAAGGCAAGGGAATAAATTTTCTTAGGCACAAAAAGTGGGCGAGGGAAGAAAACTTTCTCTTGGGTGCGGAAGGATGGGGTGCAGAGGAAAATCTTTTTTCTCGTGGGCACGAAAGAGATTCCTTTTTTTCCCAGGTGCGAAAGACGGACATGCAGGAGAAGTTATTTTATTCCCAAGTGTGCAAGACGGGCACAAAAGAAGATATTTTTCTCTCGGGTGTGGAAGACGGGGGCAGAAGAAGCTCTTTTTTTCTCCCGGGTGTGAAAGACGGGCGCGGAAGAAGCTCTTTTTCTCCCCGGGCGTGCAAGACAGGGGTGAAAGAAGCTCTTTTTCTTCTTTGAACTTCAGGAGGCCATAAATTTCAATAGGGAACTCAGTTGTTTGGAAAACAAGGACTTTCCAGAAAGCTATCGATGTCCTCTTTGCAAAAAAACATTAAGAATTTAATTTGGATAAATTTTTAAGGGTAAATTTTTAGAAAATTCTCTACAGGATTATAAAATGAAAATTGGTAACATTTGACTTATAATTTTTGTTCAATTCGACCTCCTTCCTTTCTCAACATACCAAATAGACATGGAAGGTTGCTCTTAGAGGAATTTAGGATGGATTGCAAGGTATAATTTTGTTTGATTGATTTATAATTCAAAAATTGCAACTTTTGACAGTAACACGACTGCAATTCTACCTTTACTTGAGTTGAAAGGTTCTTTAAAAATTTCTTCAGTGTTTTAGTTTGTTTGGGGTCATTTTGATCTTATTAAGTTCAATTTAATGTTTCATTTATTGTTCATTGTTGAAGGGGTAATTCTGTACATTTTTGATAAAATATTTGCAGAGTTTATAGTGAAACAAAATGAAATCTATACTTGCACACAAACAGATCTATTTCCATTTACCAAAATTTAAACTATGAATTCATTCCACCCAAATCTATCATACTAAACCGATTTAAATCAAAATGTGTAAAAGCCAAAAGATACAACTTCTGATTTCTCAAATCATACTTTTCAAAAGAATAGAGTAATAATGTATTTACTTCATACGTATTTCTTTCTTTTACATAGAAATCCCTCAAAATATTTTAACACAAATTTTAAACAATAGTAACTACATTTGTGGAAAAGAATACAATCTATTTAATTCAAAAATGATATCTTTACAACTTTCTTCTTTCATTCCTCAATTTCAATATTCAGAATACAATTTCCTTCTCATTCTTTCAAAAACAAAAATCAAAGTACATCTCTTTCACATTTCAAATTACAACTTTCATAGTTAATACAAAAACATCTTTTCCATCATGAAATATATATTACAAGGTCATCCACTTCAAGTTGGAGAAAGGTTTTACAAATAAGGAATAATCTCAACAATGGACTGTTAATTCTATCCTTTTTATCCTTTTCTCCAGAACAGCAACATGCAAGATCCATCCATTTATTTCAATTTTGATCACAACAAAAATCAGAAGAAAGACAGTGCTCTCCACCCATCCAAGACAACAAATGAAAAGGAGAAGCCATTCTTCTTCATTGGATCTCCAAGCCCCAACTACAATGCAATAACAATATGTGTTTCAACTCATGGCAATAATAGGATTCCAAACACACACAAGAAAATATTTCACTTTTAAAACACTAGCCCAAACAGAAATGTAGTATACAACCACATTAAAACATAACAAACAAAACTCAGGATTCATCATGCAAGCCAAAGGAGTAAGAAACTATGGGGGATGCTACTTATGCCTCAAAAAGGGGAAATGGGTATCACCACATGATTACAAACCACCAAAATATAGTATTTCAAATCCCTGAAATACTCTTATGACTCCCCTAAGTACCCCTTATTCCTCACATTCCCTTATGCCTGCCCAACCTCTTATGGCACCCCATAATGAGTATAGAAATGCAAGCTATTTCTTTGCAAGGTGGAACCAAAATCCCAACTCCCTCCACACTTATGCCTTGCACAAAATACTTATGCCTCCCATATAAACCCCATAGCCTTCTCCTACACCATTCCCAGGCCATCTACCCAACCTCCCACAAACATGCCAAAACATTCACAACAATAACATTTGCATAAATAAAAGAGGAGCATGTCAATATCCAAGCTCCTACCTCTTCATGATGGAGTTGTTCCAAGTTCCAAATATTAAGCTGTATTCCAATGCAATCAAGTCCAAATATCCACCAAGCACAAGCATTCAGTACATTCTTCAAACTTCTCCAAAGCAAGAGGTCTCAAAAGAGTTAAAGAAATTCACCCAAAAATGAAGTATCCAAAGGTGAAGAAAACAAAAAGAAGGTAAGGAATTTGAATTTTATAGAAGAGGGAAGAGAAGAGGATGAAGATGGATTCTATGGAGGATGTGACATCACACATCCTCAACCCCAACATAAAAATACAACTTCATTCTCCAATGCATATTAAATAGGTGGGTGAATAATATGACAGTTTTACTTCCACACTCAAAACAAACCCACATCCCATAAAGGACTAAAAGTTAAAACAAGTAAGAAAAGTGCAATTAAAACATTCAACTTGACTTTCAAAAATGCATAGCATGAAGTTCTAAATTTAACCCTCCAACCATAGGTAATGGTTGGTAAAAAAATTTAAGAGGTATGGGACAAGTCTAACTTGTCCCAGAAGCCTTCAAAATCAGCCCCCAAGGACAAATGTCTAATTTCAAAGAAATTGAAATGTTTCATACTCCAAAATCAACTTTCATATCTCTTACACATTACTCTTACAACACTTTAATACAAGGCCAACAACTCTATTAATTACTTTCCTTATGAAATATTTTAATTAATTAACTCAACAACATGATTACTCACAATATTTAACACACCATTTAATAAATAATGAAAGGGGTCAATGCACCACTAAATAAACACATGGAAACATTAACAAAGGGAAAAAATAAAAGAAATACATAAAACCCCTTGGTCACATTTGAAGGTGATTTCCCCTCCCCATGGGAATCTCTAACAATAATCAAACACACACAAATAAATACAATTGCTATGGTGACCTTGTTGAATTCATCTAGAATTCCAACAGTGGTTGGTCTCCAATCCCCTGATTGTGTGTTGTGATATTTTTAACCTACAAAAAAAAAAAACCTCCTTCGGCCTCGTGGCCATATCAGAACATCCAAATGAATATAACTATAATTCCTAAATCATCATTATATATGTGAATCACAACAATCATCAAGACAATCAACAATATCACTTACAATTTCATCAACAACTATATCATCATCAATTTTAATCCAATTCTCATTTTCTAGGTCTACTCAAAATATCTGAATAGCACAAATCCGAACAGGATCTATAATATAACCATGTCAAATAGTATATCAACATCAATATCTAAAATGTGTCCAGTAATCATCATGCATCATATAAGAATCAAAGTCAACAATAATCCATGATCGAACACCTAACATCATACTAAATAAAAACTTAACAATGTCCATAATATAGTGAGTAGTATTAGGATCAATGTTAAAAGGTTTCAAAGGGAAGTGGGCACTACATTCCGCTCCCCTTAGACTTGAGGAAGTCACTAGAACAAATGTGGGAACTGAACTCATATAAATTAGCATCCTCCCAAGTAGTGGAAGTCTCAGATGGCGCTCCATCAATTATCATTGATTGCTATATTAATTCATATAGAGAACACACCAATATATAGGCTACTGAGAGGGAGGACAGGAGGAACAATTACATAACTATTCACTAACAACTACTAATAACAAATGTATTAATTAAACTAACATTCCCCCCCCTTAATACATTGCTCTTACAAATGTACCCCCTAAAAAAATCAAACTTCACCTTGCTGAGAGGCTTGGTGAGAATATCTGCAACTTGAAAATTAGTAGGGCAGTACTGGAGCTGAATTTGGTGGTTCAAGACCTATTCAAAAATGTAGTGACATTCAACCTCAATATAATTTATTCATTCATGAAAAATAGGATTCTTCACAAACTTCAACACACCTTGATTGTCGCAGTGAATGATGGGAGGTTTCTCTTTAGGAATCCCTATATCTGCAAGAATGTGATGTAACCAAATTAATTCGCACACAGCTCCTCATGTGGCATGGTATTCAGCCTCAGTGGATGAGAGAGTAACAACAGGTTTGCTTCTTGCTAATCCATGAGATAGGTCCAGATCCAAGATGAAAAACATATCCCTGAAGTGGATTTCCTGTCATCAACGGATCCTGCATAGTCTAAGTCTGTATATCCCTATAAGAAGAATTGAGTGTTCTTCTGATACTCTAAACCAAAGTCAACTATACCTCAGACATATCTCAACACATGCTTTGCTGCTATCCAATGACATTTCTTCAGCTCCTGCTTAAATATGGAGAGATAGCTCACTGCAAAGAAAATATCTGGCCTGGTATAAGTCAAGTAAATGAGACTTCTCCACAAGCTGCTTGTAGTGAGTGCCATCTACCTGCGGTGAATCCTTGAAATCTAGATAATTGCAAACCTTTTTCCATATGTGTGGAAATTGTGTTTACAATATGACATATCCATACTTCTCTAGGAGATGTCTTCACATATTTCATCTGGGAGATGAAGATATGATTCTTCTTCTACCATATCTCTAAGCCAAGACAGTAGTGAAGTAGCCCTAAATCGGTCTTGTTGAAGGATTTATTTAGATCATTCTTTACATCATCCAAAATATTGTCAGAACTTCCTGTGATCACAAGATCATCTACTTACAAAACCAGAATAACAATCTCTATTCCTGCCTTCTTGATATACAAATTTGTATCTGAGGGGCTACAAGTGAATCCATGTTATAATAGGTGATCATCAATTTTTATATACCATGTCCTAGGTGCTTGTTTGAGTCCATAAAGTGACTTTATCAGACGACATACCTTGTGTGGTTGATGCTTGTCTACAAACCCTCCAGGTTGGGCCATGTATACTTCTTCTTTGAGATCTCCATTTAGAAAAGCACTCTTGACATCCATCTGGTAAAGTTTCCATCCATTTTGTGCTGCCAGTGCATAGACAACTCTGATGGTTTTGATCTTTGTATTGGGTGCAAAGGTCTTGTCATAGTCAATTCCTTCTTGTTGAGCATAACCCTTTGCAACAAGTTGTGCTTTGTGTTTTTCTACTGAACCATTTGTCCTTATATTTTGTTTTGAAAATCCATTTACAGCCAAAGAATTTCATACCTGGAGGCAAATCGACAAGTTCCCACGTACTGATTCTGAAGTAGGGAATCATATTCAACATTCATAGCCTATTTCCACTATGGTTGGTCTAATGCCTCACAAATAGTGTTAGGTTCAGTGCTATCAAGAACTAAAGTCATGAGTGTAAAATTTACCTCATGTCTGGATTGACTTCGTCTTTTGACTCCCTTAGAAGTATCAGGAAGTGAGTTCAGGTGTGCATCGCCTAATAGTTACTCTGGAACCATTTTGGACATTGGTGTTATTGCTGCTGATGTGAAGATGAGTTTTCCAATGTGCGTAGATCAACGAATAAGTCTCCACTCATCTCTTCTTCTCTCTGAGAAGAATCATCTTGCCCATCATCTAGATGTGTGAGAAATCTATGTGACGAGGTCGGTACTCGATCTCCATTGTGTGGTAGTGAAGTCAAAGGATGACTCATCACACACCACATCTCGACTCTCATAGATATTCTTTGTCTCAGGATCCATGAGACGATATGCCTTTGAGGTAGTAGTATACCCAAAGAAAAGACATGGCAGTGTCTTTGGATCGATATTCTTTCTTTTCTTATCTGGAACATGCATTTATGCAATACAACAAAAAACTCTCAAATGATGAGATAGAATGTTTACGACCAGTCCATAACTCTTCCGGTGTCCTATTCTGTAAGATCTTCGTGGGTTCCCGGTTGAGTAGATACACTATTGTTTGGACTGCTTCTGCCCAAAATTGATCCTCTAACTTGGCGGTGGAGAGCATATAATGAGCCATCTCCATGATAGTCCTATTTTGGTCACTCAGAAATCCCATTCTGTTGGGGTGCGTAGGGTGCAATTAGATGTTGTTGAATACCATGCTACTTCAGGTATGTGCTAAGAAATTCTTCGATACAAATTCCCCCCCTTGATCTGAGTGGAGAAGAAGGAGAGGCTTCCCAGACTGTCCTGGTGGCTTGTTGGTAAAAGGTTTGGAAGTTTGTCAAATGCCTCACTCTTCTTCCGAAGGAAATATACCCACATTTTTTGTGAGTAATCATCAATGATGAGTTGGAAGTACTACAAAACCTTGGAAGCTAGCTGGCAGGGGTCCGCATAGATCGGTGTGAACGACCTGAAGATGCTCTGTAGAATGATAAGAGCTCTGTTTGAACGGAGCTCTATGTTGTTTTCCCACAAGACATCCCGAGCAAACAGGTAAGGAATGGGAGAGTGGAGGAAGCCCTCTTACCATTTCCTTGGCACTGAGCTAATGCAGAGCCCCAGTAGAAAGATGACCATATAGAAAGTGCCATAGTGCAGTGGACTCCGCCATTGAAGCAGAGAGAGAAATGCTAGATGAAGTGACCACATCTAGTGCAAATAGATGGCCCTTCAGAAATGCTTGAACAATGATTGAATCTCCCTGGGAAATGATGCAGGACTTGACCCCTTTCTCAACAAAGAATTCAACCTGCATTTGATGGTTAAGAAGTTGACTCACATACAAAATATTTGAGGTCAAACCTAGAACATATAGCACCTTCGTGAGAGTACATCTTCGTGTTCCAAGAGGAATGATGACATCACCAATCCCTGCTGCAATATACTCTTGATTGTCTGCAATGGTGATCTGATCTCTAGTGGGCTGGTCACTTAGAATATGAAACAACTTCTTATTGCTAGTCATGTGTTTTCTGGTGCCTGAATCAATCAACCAGACATCTTCTGACAACTGCGAAGTCTGTGAGACTAGAAAAATGTCAGGATGAGTTGCATGTCTGGTACCTCTTCATCGGAGGTGGCATCCTGCTGAGCAGCAATGTGGCCCTTCTGCCTCTGATTAAAAGCACGCCATCGGGATTTCTCTGGAATATCCTTGGCCTAAAGTGATCTCTTCACTAGAGTTACCATACTTACGACCGTTGTAATAACAGTTTGCAGTCATGTGCGTATCCGTGGAGAAAATGTGGCACCACCGATCCGCCTTATGATTATGTTGCTTCTGGGGTGGCCGCTGTGGTGGCCGTTGTGAAGATGGTTGCTAAGGATGTTGCTTCTGATTCTGGGGGGCTAACTGCCCTTCCTGAGGCTTATGTTTTTGCCTCATGATGAGAGCCTTGTCTTCGAAGGCTTCTTGTACATTTTGAATGACTTCTTCCTGCTAGAGATAATTCACCAGGGTGGCAAAACTCACCTCCTTTTGAGTGATGGTCAACATGGTGATCAGTGTCTGAAACTGGAAGGAAGAGATCACAACGTGAGCGGGACTAGCAGCTTGTCATCCACTGGTTCACCAAGAGCAGAGAGTTCTGTACACTAACTCAGCCACACGCCATGCAAGAAGGCTTCTACTGATTCGCCATCATGCATACTCATTGTATGAAGATTTTTCTGAAGATGTAACTTTGTCATTCAGATTCTTAGCTTCATATATAGTACACAATGCAGCCCATGACTGAGAAGAAGTGGTTGCTTCCTGAATGTATGGCTACACCTCATCAGAAAGGCTCAGGGTGATAAGCATTAGTGCTTTCGCATCAGCCTTTTCATATTTTTCCAACAGATCAACATCTGTGGGAGGGGCATCTTTGCCAGAAACGATCCCCCAAAGATCTTCGAAACTGAAGAATCATCCTCATCTTGGTTTTCCATGCGGTGAAATTTGGCCCTTTTAAGAGTTGGGCATCGGATAGCAATATTTTTGGAGAAGACATTTTCAAAAAATCAAAATTGTATTTTATTTATTTATTTTCAAAAATTGCTACAATGCTTACTAAAGAAATCTGTCCCAAAGATGGGCTCTATAGGCTTGTGTAGTGAGACACTGACACTCCTGTGGGCATTCTATTTCGCGGTCATCATCTGTATCATAACCGCGTTCAAGTTCTACACGAATCTACCATGCTTGACATCGAACGTCAAACCAAAAATATTCGAACAGTCCTTGGCACACAATCTCGTCAAAGAGAATGTTCCCAGTGTTGTGTAGCTCGTTGACCAAGGTAAAGAATAGCCCAGTGGTGTCTTCGTTGTCACTCAATGCCCAAATATTTGGTGCATTGCTCGCGGTGCTTTGTGCATTGGAAATTTGTGACATACGCACACACACGGTTTCGAAATTTGTAGGCTTTCTTTCACTTGCCTACAGAGGTTGTATGTCTACAGGGATTTTCCACTTGCACAGTTTAATGGCTTTCTTACACATGGTTGTATGTCCCCAGGATTTCTTCCACTTGCACAGTTTAATGGCTTTCTTGCACATCAAAGAAGAAAAAATAGTCACTTAGGGCTCCTTCCACGCACATCAAAGAAGAAAAAATAGTCAGTGAGGGCTCCTTCCACGCACATCAAAGAAGAAAAAACATTCACTGAGGGCTCCTTCCATGCACAAATTTTCTCTTCTTCTCCATGCCACTCTTCCTACATGTTTTGCTCAGCAAATTAGGTCAGAAAGAATCTTCTGTTCAATGCTTTTAATTTGGTTTCAGTCCACGCAAGTTGCTCCAGCCTTCCACGCAGCAATATGCTCCAGCCAAGAATAGCAAATGAACAAGCTGAGTCTCCACACAGAGAACTGTTCCTCCACGCATAACAATGTTCACGTAATTCCTTGGTCACCTCTTCCAGCGCACAGGTCATGAATTGCATGCCATAAACCACGCGGGGCTCCTCCAACACCAAATGAAATGCCACAAATTGTTTTCCAACCTTCCACGTAGCAAGAGGATGGTTTCAGGCTCTCCTGTTGGTCACTACTCCTCCACGCATAACAAAATGGCTTTGATACCAATGATGGCACTCCAACAATTATTATTGATTGCTATATTAATTCATATAGAGAACACGCCAATATATAGGCTGTGTGAGAAGGAGGACAAGAGGAACATTTACATAACTGTTCACTAACAACTACTAACAATGAATGTATTAATTAAGCTAACAGTCTCATCATATATGTCCCACTGCACTTGCACCTAATCAATCTTTCAGCCTTGAAGGCCCAGGGTCTTGCGATCAATAATATGAATGGGCTCCACCATCACCTGCCCCTTATCCTACACCTACAATGAAGTCCAATCCAGCACATGAGAAGGATCAGCAATGTATCTCCTAAGCACAGAAACATGAAACACATCATGTATGCAAGATAAGCTAGGTGGAAATGCTAGACGGTAGGCCAATGGGCTGATACACTCCAAGATCTCAAAAGGACCAATGAATCTAGGAGCTAACGTATAACCCTTTCCATAGTGGATAGGACTCTTGTGAGGCCTGACATGGAGGAACAACTTCATGCCCACATCAAAACTAGAGTCACTCCTACGCTGATCTGCGTACTTCTTCTACCTGTCTTGTGCCTCCTACAGTCTTTATCTATCAAAACCACCTACTGCTCCATGTCCTGTAAAAAATATGGTCCAAGAGAAACCCTGTCCTCTAACCTGTCTCAACTAAGAGGTGTCCTCCAATCTCTGCCATATAAATCTTGAAAAGGAGCCATGCCTATAGAACTCTAAAAAATATTATTATAGGAAAAATGCACCAAGTACAGGTACTCCTCCCATCTCGACTCATGATCCATAACATACATCCTGAGTGTATCCTCTAAAATCTAATTCACCCCACTCCATCTATCCATCTGTCTCAGGGTGATATGTTGTGCTACATGGTAGTAAAAAAATGGGAAGTATACAATGGATCGCAGTCACAAATGATCTTGTTATCTCTCGAAAGTGCACCCTGTAGAGAGATGGCTCTAGGTTTTCTAAGCTTACAGAATTTGATCTCTCTATTTTGTAGATATAATGGAAACACCTCAGGTCTGTGGGTATACCTATTTCTAGGTGAGTCTTTGGTATAAAGGTTTGTTCCATGTTGATGTATCCTAAATTGCTTATAGGTTTTAAGGGTAAAAAATTACTGTAAAGTAATTAAAACTAAGGTGATACACCAAATTTGTATGAGGGCTTTTACTGAGTCTATACACACTTGATATGTGGAAGGATTCTTGATGTACGAACCAATAGTTCTTCTGTAGAATATCAAGGGAAAAACACTTGAAGCTATTGAGGGGACATTATCACAACAATACTGCTAAGCTAAATATGCACATTAATATCATACAAAAACTACTGAATTTTGCATCAGGGTAAGAAAATTAATCAAGGAATTTTCATTCACAAGACTAATAGAAACATAAACAAGACTGTAAGTGATTGGGAAGGAAGAAAATACTTCACTCTCAGAAGGAAAATTGGAAAAAAATTGTTTCAATACTCCTATATCCAAAAATTTCTTTTTGTGCTTTGCAAAGGCACACAATATATAGCAAAATTAATTTACCCACCCTTCCTAAAAATATCCTAAGGCTTGTACTTGCCCCGTGAATCCTATTTTTATCCTTAATTTAATAATAAATAAAGGGATAAAATAATACAAAATAGTACAAGAGGCATTAATAGCCTTTGATTACATCTCAGTCAACTAAAGTTGACTATTTTATTTTTAATAATGTTGGGTGAATAATTTTATTAATAATAAGTTTTTGCTTGTTGGGCAAGTCTCCCTCATGAGCATGCAACGTTTGTCTCCTTCTCTGTTCTGACCTCTTGTGAAGCATGGAAAAAATAACCCCTTGTGTAAGAACAAATTATTACAATAATTTTAATATTTGCAAAGTATAAACATACATCATGGGGACCACCTGCCCATGTGCACATGCTCTGATATTGACATCCCTTTGGCTTCTAATGGTCACAAAAGTGACATACTGCAAATCATCTATAACTCCTTCTCTGTAGGGACCACATTTTCACTTTACCATGGTTTGGCCACCCTTGTGGACTTAGAAAATATAAAAGGGATGAAAATTTTGACATTACACATGCCATAATATAGCTTTACCACCTTTTGATAAATACATGCATGTATATATTTGCAGCCTTTGCATATTTGATAGTGTATAGTTTAAAAATTCAACCTTTTGGTGATCATTGATGGCATGATTTGGTTGGCATTTGAATTATTGAGAGCATACACTATGGTTATACTCTAAAAGTCATTGCAATGATTTTGTTTTAATTTGATGACGTGGGCTAGCCTCTTCTCCATGGTGACTCACCCCTTCATGCATTTTGTCGAAAGGAAACCTAAGCTTGGGTTGACTCTTTTTGGAAATTTGGTGATGATTTTAAACCACCGATATGTGTACTTTGAGATCTAAGGTCATCAATCTTTGGACTCATGGTTAGGTTTTCTAACTGTGCATTGAATGTGGTCAGTGGGATTGACTGTAGTTAATTATTTTGAGCTTGGAACTCGATCCTTGGCCCTTGATCTTTGTCCTTCTGATTTTTGGTCATTGATCTTGATCCGTGGTTGAGTCCTGTTGACTCGTCTCTTGAGTTTACATGCCAAAAGGTGACTTCGACCCATAGTGATCACTTCATTTGGTTTTTTGGTGATGCGGGTGAAGCCCTGACAAAAAAATATTTGATGCCCTTGTTGGTTGCTTTGTGAAGCTCTGAACTTTTCCATTATGGGTAACTTTGAAACCCAACCCCTCTGACATTCTATTCTCCGAGCTTGATTGGATATGTATCTTTGTTGTTCGACTCTGTATATTTTAAAGTCTCTGGTTTCTTTATTAACCGCCATCGATGAAGCTATGAAGCTCAGCATTTTTGAAGGTTTGTTGGCCACTCATTTTAACTCAAGCTCTCTTCAGGGTCTTATGGACACCATTGTTTCATGAGAAGGGTCTGTTTTGATCTCTAAACACGATAACTGATCGTTGTTTTGTCATTTTCACTTTATTCTTAGAGAAATGTTAATACCCATTCTCTCTCTATATTTATTAGGTTTTTTTGGTTCGTGCATGGTCGTTAGAGTTGAAACCTTTTTTGGATTATCATTTTTTTCCCTAAATTTGATGGTTCTCTAAGGACTTGACAACTTGATGTTAATTGGCGAGTTTTGTCTCTTATTCTAATTTCTGAAGCTTTGTATTTTTGAGTTCAAAATTCGTTTGGGTTCTCATTCTGGCTGTAGATGGATTTATATTCACTTCGATTTCCTGTATCATCCATAAAGTAGTTTTCTTATTCTTTGAGTATTTACCTTTATTATGGAACTCTTTTCTAATAATAAAATTTTCTTTTACTTATCATTCATAACTGGAACAGTGGTTTCATTTTGATAGTTTCCTTCACTTATTACATTGCTTCTACCTTATGACTCTTCCAAACTCAGAAACTGGTTCTGCCATCATCCTGACACTGCAATATATTAGTTCTTTTGAAGAAAAACAAAGTGTTACCTTTCTTGAAACTACATCTGTATTGTTTGACTCTAATACCTAGATCTGGGATCTCATATTACACTAATTACTCAACCATTCCTCTATGATTTTACATGGCGAAGCCCTGGCAATTTTTTTTCAGAATTCTTTCTTCCTTCCATTTCCAGCATAGTAGTTGTATTTTTCTGATTCAAAATATAGAAAACAACACTTCTATTTAAGCTAATTTGGTAATTGAAAGATGAAACATCATAATTGTTCATTTATGATCATGAATTTTTTTTTCTACTTTTCTGTACCACTTTAATTAATTTACATAATCCTTTTAAAGCATGTGATAGTTGAAAATAACATGATGAAGAGTTGTAAATGTCCATTTTACATGGTGAATCCCTGTCAAAACTTTCTTAGAATCTTCTTTTCATTCATTTTCAGTTGTAATATTTTCTTTCCAGTTATCTTCAGATTCTTGAAATTTGATTCTTCTTCTTTAGTTGTAGGCTAAAACATGTGCTTCTATCTTCCAATCTCTCTTCTCTCTGTAACTTCTTTTATTTCAAAATAGTTACTGAAATTTTGAGTTACATTCTTCCTTCTTTCCAGCATGTACTTATGATTTATCTATTTCTTCCTGGCTGCAACCTGTACCTGCACACTTAGGAAAATAGTTAGAAAAATACTTAGGCTTTTTCGCCTTCTTATGTCTATGTTCTTGTCTTCTTTTCTCTTTCTTATTTCTGGGTGAATAAAGCATGTGTGTAGTTTGATCTTCAATTAGAATATATCTCCTGTTATTAGAGATTCATATGCATGAATTAGGACAGTCTAGGAATTTGAATTGATCCCTAAGCTCGTAACTGATAGTTATCCTTTTCTTCTTTTCAGGCATGGTGGCTTCTAGAATGGAGATGAAGAAGAAGCTAGAAATGGAGATGTTTCAATCAAATAAAGAAACCCCAAGGCAATGATGGGTTCACTCATAATCCTTTACCTTCTCTTTCATACATGTGTACCCTTTTTTTCAGTAGTTGTACTTTACATTTCAGTTACATCCCACGGCTTGTGTGGGAAACATTTGAAAATTCCTTATGAATAAAACATTGAATTCTGTAAATGAGTTGTATATTTTCTTCTACATTTCATCTTTCTATATGGATTGTATGATGAACTAAACAAATCAGTCATTTAATTGAATGTCTTAAACATGAAGGAAAGAACATTAATGAGAACCTGTAACATTCGGTAATGAACTCTGATTTATGCAATCTGTACCTATGTTTGTTGTCCCAAAACTTAACACTTCACCTACTCTGTAATTCGGTGTCTTCATCAAGACAAGATAGCTTTCCTTTGGGGCCCTTGTGTTCTTTTGATGAAGGTATCATGAAATTGTAGACCATGTGATCTGTTACATTTTATAACAGCACACATGGCTGCAGATTTCACTTAATCATTACTTAATTCAACAGTAACCAATAACATCAAAACTTCCTTAGCTTAGGTATATTTCACCAATGCCTTTCATCGCGATGATGAAGTTTCGAGTTGCCCATTTTTACAAAAGTGCAAAAATTGTCAACATTTCTAGCGATCCTGTAGAGGAAAGATGCTTGCCATCTTATAGATCAGTGCCTTTCTCTTGTCCATTGAGCATGGAGTCCAAACATTTAACCAAAATTTTCCTTTTCCAAAAGGTCCAACCCTTCCAAAACGGAATTAAAACTAGGAAAGGATCTGGTAAACCAGATCATGTGCACGAATGCACTTATTGAATTGAAAAACAATGCAATGTGCATGGACTGCACTTATTGAAGGGAAATCGTACTCTAACAATCACTATGAGATTTTTAATAAGAATGTTTGAGAAACATACCATTCACGGGAATGGGAAGTCCCTCTCTATTCAACTTCAAAAGCTGAAAAGTATTGTGTTCTTTGCAAGATGAAATCATGTAAGGGCCACTCCAGATTGTATCAAACTTTGTGTGTCTTCCTGGATTTGCATGATCAGTATCCCACTTCAACACAATATCTCCTTCATTGAAGATTCTTAATTTGGCTTTCTTGTCAAAATTCTTCTTCATTTGTTTCTGATTCTTTTCCATATTCAAATGAGCTTTATATCTTACCTCTTTCAATTCCATTAACTCTGCATAACGAACCTGTAATGGTTCAAATCAAGTAGCTTCATTTGATGTAGCAAATCCAGTGCACGTAACTCAACTTAAATAGGCATTCTTGCTTCTTTTCCATACACAAGTTTGTATGGTGAATTGCCAACTGATCTTTTAGGAGTCACCCTATCATCCCAAAGTGTTGATTCAACATCAGATACCAAGCTCTTTGATTATCTTTGAGCGTTCTTCTGATGATTCTTAAAAGATTCTTGTTAGTAATTTCAACTAAGCCATTACCTTATAGATAATAATTAGATTAAGAACTTAAGTAAATTCCATGGTTGACATCCCAATCTGTTGTCTTAGCACCATGAAATGCTAAATCATTATCTAATATGATAGTTATCAGAACACCCAATCTTCAGACTATACCTTCATAAAAGGATAGTATTGAAGCTTCATTAGCATCCTTCAAGGCTACTACTTTAGTCCATCATGTAAAATAATCTGTAGTAGTTAAGATTCACTTATGTCCTTGTGAAGAAGGCGGTTTATCAAGCCAATAAATTCAATACCCCATTGCATGAAAAGGCTGATCAACTAAGATAGGTTGTAAAATAAGTGAAGATAAATGTTCTTTTCCAACAAAGAAAGCACATTTCTTACATTTTCTATTCCATTCAAAATAGTCCTTGAATATGCTAAGCCAATAGTAACCAACTTTCAGAATTTTTAAGGTTGTGGTATGTGCTAAGAAGTGACCTCTTGTAGGTCCTTTGTGGAATTCTGATAGTAATTTCTGAATTTTATCGTAGTCAACACATCACAGCAAGATTCCATTTATATCCCTTTTGAACAACACACTATCAACAAAGAGATAGGGAACAACTTGTAACCTTAAATATCTTTATTTATTTTTGTCCATACCTTTCAGATAGGTGCCATGTTGTAAGTAATTACCCAAATTAGTCATCCACCTTGATTCATGAGTCCCTTGAGCAAGTTCAAGTTGCTGATTTTCTAGTTGGACCATGGTGTTTGATTGTTGGTATGTAATTTCAGCATGCTTTTTTGAATCTTCAGGTTCTGTAGCTTGTTATTTTTCCATATCAGTAATTAGATGTTCACAGAAACCTTTCTCTTGAACTGTCTTAGCAACCTGGATATCAACATCATATTCCATAACCTTCGTTATCCAACCCACCCTTTTCTCATCCAATTCTTTATTTAACAAGAAATCTTTCACACTTGCGTGAGAAACAAGAACATGAATTTTATTTTTTGAAAGCAAGTACTTAAAATTATTTATTCCTCTGACTACTAAAAGTACCTATTTTTTAAGAAATGTGTACCTTGTTTCGTAATGCTGCAAACTTCGTCCAAAGAAAGAAATTGGCTGCTCAATATTCTCATCATTAACTTGAGTTAGAATAGCTGAGATTGTTTCAGCTCCTGTAAGTGCATGCATTGTAAAATCTCTATCAAAATTTGGATTTGAAAGATTAGGAGCCTGAGAGATAGCTATTTTTATTACTTCAAAACCTTCTCTCCCTTCGTTGGTCTAAGAGAAATTTTTCTATTTCTTTAGGATAGTTGTGAGTGGTTTAACCAATGCTACAAAATCTGGAGCAAATCTTCTAACAAAGTTGATTTTTCCTAGAAAACTTTATAATGCCTTCTTATGATGAGGCAATGATAGTTGTGATATGGCTTCGATCCTGAAAGGATCAATTGCTAATCCTTTCTTGGAAACAATATGACCAAGTAATTTACCCTGATGTACTGAAAAGATAGAATTAAGTGGATTCAAAGATATCCCAAACTGTCTGCATAACTGAAAGGTTTTCCATAGATGTATCAAGTGTTCTTTTGTATTTTTTGAGAGCATGGTAATGTCATCTAAATAAACCAGGATGCATTTATTTAACAAGCTCTAAAAAGCCATATTCATTGCACGTTGAAATGTTGCACCGACATTTGAAAGACCAAAAGGCATCCTTTTGTAAGCATAAGTACCCCACTTGGTGGTAAAAGCTATTTTATATCTATCTTCTTCCTAGACTAAAATCTGATTATATCCAGTATAACCGTCTAGTAGAGATAATTTGTCTGCACCAGAAACTATTCTTAAAATCTGATCCATATTTGGGAGTGGGTAATGATCTTTTAATGAAGCCTTATTAAGATCTCTGAAATCTACACATAGTCTTATTTCACCATTCTTCTTCCTAACATGAACAAGATTGGCTACCAAACTTGAATTCTTAACTGGAAAGATAACATCTGATTCAATCAACTTAGATAATTCTTTCCTCATTAGAGGCTCTATTTTGGGATTTACATGCCTCTGTTTCTATCTAATAGGTTTAGGATTTGGTTGGAATTTGATTATATGTTGTGCTAAAATGGGATCAAATCCTTTCAGGTTTTGGTATTTCCAAGCAAAAACATCTTTAAATTCCTTGCAAAGATCAATAAATGACTATTTTTCAGTTAAGGAACATACCTTTCCAAGAAATAGCTTTTTCCCTTCATCAACCGAGATCTCTTCGTAATTATCAGTCTGGGTTGACATTTTAGTCTTGACCTTTCTTAACTAATCATCAGTGCTGAAGATGTCCTCCAATGTGACAAGACCTCGATGTAATTTATTTGTCTTTAGTTGAACAATTTGGTCATTGTATAATTGTTGTAATTTATCTTTATTTACTACAGAAAATTCAGTTTTTTGCTGTAAAAACCTGCAGATTTGATCATCATTTTCAAAAACTTGCCAATTTAAATCACTATCAGGTATAGAGGGCCTGAAAATTATTTTAATATGGGGCTGAATTTTATTATTTTCTATATGTTCCAGCACTTCGAAACTAGCACCAATTGCTTGCAAGTCTATCTACATGCTTGTTTTCAGTTCTAGGAATACACTGAATATTAATAGCATTGAAATCTTCCATTAAGTCTAAAAATCTATGTCTGTAAGACTTCATTAATGGATTCTTACAAACATTAAAGTTCTTCACTTGGTTGATAACCAACTCAGAGTCACCAAAGACTCGTAACATGTTGATACCTCTCTTTCTAACCCAAAGTAAGACATGAATTAATGCTTTGTATTTAGCTACATTACAAGTACATAGAAATTGGAGACTCAAAGCTAAGAAATACCTTCCATTTGTTGGGGAAGTGAGCATCAAACCTTCTCCTTGTCCTTTCTTGTTCTTAACTCCATCAAAATGAAGCTTCCAAATCCCTTCTGTTGAATCTTCTGTTTTAGACATCAAGGGAAGTGTTGTATTTTCTTCATGCATACGATACACACCAAACATGTGTTCTTCAACCTCCTTAAAAGGATCATGAGCATGTTCTTCCATTGTTTTTTCATCCATAAACATGTTAGAAACACCATCTAATGCTAAAAACTAAGTTACCTCATCAAAGTCAGACTAATCTAAGTCTGAATAATTAGCAACTGCATTTCGAGAGTGAGGCTCAATGTGAAAGTTGTCCAATGGTTCTAAGTTGATTGTAACTTTTGTGCCATAACGAGTAGTGACAAACAAGAAAGACAAATATGAAGAAATATAACCTCTTATTTTTGTTGTAAAGTCTCTAGATAAGCATAAAGCAAAGTATGGAGGAAAATCTACAACAATAACATCTTGCATAATAGAAACATTTGGGAAAGCATGTAACATCACCTCTAAATTTCTGATTACACCAACTTTATTGGTTGCAGTTCCATCAAGATGTAAGACACTCCTTTATGTAAGCTCATACTATAGACCCAATTTTTCTGCAATTGCTTTTGGCATAACTGTGCGACTTGCACCACTATCCACCATGTAATTATAAACTAGATGTTCTCCAATAATCAATGACAAATAAAATGGTGGTGGCTTCTTGATGTCATGAGTGTTCAAAACTTTCTGAACCATCCACTTAAATTATTTAATGTGTCTTGTTCAAACACTCCAAGGACCATATCTTCCTTCTGAACTTCCTTTTCTACTGTATTTGAAGAAATCTGCAGCTTAGCTAGTTCATGAGAAAGTAAATCTTGTTGTCCAGGAATACTTAGAGCATCCCACATTTAGATGTTAACGTTAAGCTTTTTCATTATATCAACAATGTTAAAAAAAGAAATAGTTTTAGAGGCAGAATCAACTATCTTAGAGTAAGCTTTAGCAAAAATTGATTCTACTTCAGCTGCCTTGGATATCTGATGTATAAACAGTCTTCTTGGATTAGGATGTAGTTGTTTTTATGGCCTTTATCAACAGGAAAACTTATTATTTTTTTAGGAACAACAGGATTGTTGGTTGACTTTGGAACTGTAGATGCTCTCTTATCAATGACAGTAGGCAAGATAGGCCTATTTTGTTGTTTTTGACTTTTAGCAACTTTTCCTTGAGCCCTAGTAGTGACTGTAATGAAATCCTCCTCATTGAAACTGACTAAATTTTGTTCAGGTGCTTTCTGAACATGAGTTTCTTGTTGTCCCACCCTCTATTTGAGGCATGAACAATGTTTCAGATTGAGGTTGTGCAACAAGATTCAAATTCAGAAAATCATTTGGGAAACTTATAGCTGAATGAGGTTGATTGCAAGGTTAAAACCACTCTTTTTAGTAGCCATATTAACTAGGACTAAAGCGTTAGATGAACTAGGAGCCTTTGGGTCAAATTACCTTTGCTAGTAAGGCTGCCTATAATTTTGATTTTGTTGATAGGGCTTCCTATTTTACTGATTCTGTTGATTTTGCTGATAAGGAGCCTGATAGGGTCTACTAGGTAATGCAATTCTTTTTTCAATTGAAGTTAACTTATTCCCCATAGAATGAAAAGATATAAATACATCATTTGATAGGGCTACAACAATAGGTTATATGATTGTAATACGCTGAGGGATAGGTGCTACATCTACCAAAAAAAGCATTGAAGGCCTTGGTGCCAATTTTCCATCTTGAATAAGGTTGTTTTGAGCTTTTATAGCAATATCATAAGCATCTAGAAGATTATTACCTCCCATAGATTAAATCATAGCTGAATTATCACTATTCAAAGCTCTGAGGTAATAAAGAAAATCGTGGTTAGCTTGATGCTTAACACTTGCTGGGATTCTTTCCCAAGTCCTAACAAAATGGATGTTGAAGCTAGACATGTACTCATGAGGGGCTCTTTTAATAGTGGATAGTTGTTCAATGAGAGACAAGTGATCTGAGTTATCCTTGAACTGTTTCAGTAATTTTTCACCTAAGTCATCCCAAGTTCTTATGCTTCCAATTTCTAGGTTTATATACCATTGCAAGGCTTGAACCATAAAAGATGCAACTAAAAGTCTTAAAGCTACGTCTTCATGAGTAATATTATGGACTACACATATGGCTGCAACATATTTTATATGTTTAGCAGGTGTAACCTGATTTTCACTCGTGAATGATGACAAAATTTTCATGGCAGCATTAGGGATGTCATGGTAAACTGGGATTACTAATGGACTGTCATTAGTAAAGGTAACAAAATTCCTTGGAGGTTGAATAGCCATTTGAAAAACTAGGATGTTAATAGAAAAATTGATATGTGGTGAAGGAATATAGGGAGGAGGGTTATCAAAAATGGGTCTATTATAAGGTAAACTATTACCAACTCTTCTCCATCTAGCAGAATTCAAATGTAAAGAAACAAACTCAAGGAGGAATTCCTCTTACTGATGATCTCGTAGCCACTTTAGGCATGGAACATGCTACAATACTGGTATGATATCAGCTTAACAGAGTCACTGAAAGATCTTAAAATCTTCAGAATAAATTGTTACAGCTTGCTCCCAAAAGAAACTTTGTAACTGTTGTAAATCTGTTATGGATCTGTCTTAACTTATACGCAGATCTGATTCGTGATCCCACCGGGCATGCCAAAAACTGTTATCTCTCGAAAGTGCACCCTGTAGAGAGATGGCTTCATTTTTTCTAAGCTTGCAAAATTTGATCTCTCTCTTCCGTAAATACAATGGAAACACCTCAGGTCTGTGGGTATACCCATTTTTAGGTGAGTCTCCAGTATAAAGGTCGGTTCCTTATTGATGTATCCTAAACTACTTCTGGGTTTTAAGGGTAAAAAATGACTGTAAAGGAATTAAAACTAAGGTGATACATAAAATTTGTATGAGGGATTTGACTAAGTCTATGTACAATTGATATGTGAAAGAATTCTTGATGAATGAACCAATAGTTCTTCTATAGAATATCAAGGTAAAAACACTTGGAAGTATTGAGGGAGATTATCACAACAATACTGCTAAGCTAAACATGCACATTAATATCATGCATAAACTAATGAATTTTACAATAGGGTAAGATGCTTAATCAGGAAATTTACATTCACAAGACTAATAGAAACATACACAAGACTGCAAGTGGTTAGGAAGGCAAAAACTACTTCACACTCAGAAGGAAAAACTGGCAAAAATTGCTTCAGTACTCCTATATCAAAAATTTCTTTTTGTGCTTTGTAAAGGCACACAATATATAGAAAAATTAATTTACCCACCCTTTCTAAAAATATCCTAAGGCTTGTACTCGCCCATGAATCCTATTTTTATCCTTAATTGAATAATAAAATCTAGTACAAGAGGCATTAATAGCCTTTAATTACATCTCAGTCAACTGAAGTTAACTGTTCTATTTTTAATAAGGCTGGGTGAATAATTTGTTAATAATAATTTTTTTCTTGATGGGAAAGTATCCTTCATGAGCATGCCACTTTATCTCCTTCTCTGTTCTGACCTCTAGTGAATCATGCAAAAATAACCCCTTATGCAAAAACAAATAATTACAATAATTGTAATATTTGCAAAGTATAAACATCCATCATGGGGACCACCTGCCCATGTGCACATGCTCTGATATTGACATCCCTTTGGCTTCTAATGGTCACAAAAGTGAGATACTACAAATCATCTCTAACTCCTTCTCTGTAGGGACCACATTTGTACTTTACCATAGATTGTCCACCCTTGTGGACTTAGCAAATATAAAAGGGGTGACAATTTTGGCATTACACATGCAATAATATAGATTTACCACCTTTTGATAAATACATGCATGTATATATTTGTGGCCTTTGCATATTTGATAGTGTATAGTTTAAAAATTCACCTTTTTGGTGATCATTGATGGCATGATTTGGTTGGCATTTGAATTATTGAGAGCATACACTATGGTTAGACTTTGAAAGTCATTGCAATGATTTTGTTTTAATCTGATGATGATGGGCTAGCCCCTTATCCACGGTGACTCACCCCTTCATGCATTTTGTTAGTGGAAACCTAACTTGGGTTGAGTCTTTTTAGAAATTTGGTGATGATTTTAAACTTGCCAATCTGTGTACTTTGAGATCTAAGGCCATTGATCTTTGGACTCACGGTTAGGGTTTCTTACTGTGCATTGAATTTGGTCAGTGGGATTGACTGTAGTTAATTGTTTTGAGCCTGGAGCTCGATCCTTGGCCTTTGATCTTTGTCCTTCTAATTTTTGGTCATTGATCTTGAACCGTGGTTGAGTCTTGTTGACTCATCTCTTAAGTTTGCATGCTAAAAGGTGACTTTGACCCATAATGATCACTTCATTTTGTTTTTTGGTGATGCAGGCGAAGCCCTGGAAAAAAAATTTTGACGTGATTGTCTGGTTGATTTGTGAAGCTCTGAACTTTTCCATTATGGGTAACTTTGAAACCTGACCCCTTTGCATTTTGTTCTCCAAGCTTGATTGGATATGTATCTTTGTTGTTCAGCGCGTTATATTTTAAAGTCTCTGGTTTCTTTATTGGCCGCCATCGATGAAGCTCTGAAGCTCAGACTTTTTTGAAGTTTTTTTACCGTTCGTCTTAACTGGAGCTCTCTGCATGGTCTTATGGCCACCATTGTTTGATGAGAAGGATAAGTTTTGATCTCTGAATATGGTAACTGATTGTTGTTTTTTCATTTTCACTTTGTTCTTCGAGAAATGTTAATAACTATTCTCTCTCTGTATTTACTAGGTTTTTGTGGTTCATCCATGGTCGTTCGAGTTGAAACCTGTTCTAGGTTATCATTTTTTTACCCTAAATTTGATGGTTCTCTGAGGACTTGACAGCTCGATGTTAATTGGCAAGTTCTGTCTCTTATTCTGATTTCTAAAGCTTTGTATTTTTGAGCTCAAAATTCATTTGGGTTCTCATTCTAGCTATAGATGGCTTTATATTCACTTCAATTTCTTGTATTATTCATAAAGTAGTTTTCTTATTCTCTGAGTATTTACCTCTATTCTGGAGCTCTTGTTCTAATAAAGAAATTTTCTTTTACTAGTCATTCATAACTAGAACAGTGGTTTCACTTTGATAGTTTCCTTCACTTATTACATTGATTGTACCTTATGACTCCTCCAAACTCAGAAACTAGTTCTGCCATCATCCTGAGACTACAATATATTAGTTCTTTTGAAGAAAAAATGAAGTGTTACCTTGCTCGAAACTACATCTGTATTGTTTGACTCTAATACCTAGATCTGGGATCTCATATTACACTGATTACTCAACCATTCCTCTATGATTTTCTGAGTATATAGTTTCTTGACTCGAATCCTTTCTGGGTTGGAACCTTGCTAAAGATTTGTATCCTTTCCTTTTGAGACTTGATATCTGACTGTTTGACTTTTCTACAACTCTTTAACTTGGATATGAGAGCCTTGTGTGTGGGTATTTACTTTGTATTCTAGATATGATGATCTGATGCACAATTTATCCTTTCTACTCTGAGTTTGATCTTTTCCTGGAGTAGGTGATGATGTTCTACATGCTTTCCTTATTGTTCTTGACAGTATGAAATATTGTTTACTTTAGATGCAAAACAAATCTCTGAATTTGATAATCTGTAAAACAAAAGTATGAACTTGCATTCTTTTCTATTTCTTTATTTCAAATTCTAAAATGGTCCTTTGTAATCTTGTAAGTGGCTTTCTAGAAATTGTAAACAATTCTTCATCTGTTGTAACACCATTTTTAGGCATAAGCCTTGATTCAGATGCTTTGTTGAAATACTGTAACTTGTTTCTTTTACTTAGATGCTTTTATTTCCTTGATAGTAGTATTTCTGGCATGCTGGAAAATTTAAAAAGTTGATTTTACATGGCAAAGCCCTAGAATTTTTTTTTAGAATTCTTTCTTCCTTCCATTTCCAGCATAGTAGTTATATTTTTCTGATTCAAAATATAGAAAATAACACTTCTGTTAAATCTGATTTGGTAATTGAAAGATGAAACGTCATAATTGTTCATTTCTGATCATGCAATGCTTTTCTAATTTTCTATATCACTTTACTTAATTTAAATAATCCTTTTAAAGCATGTGATAGTTGAAAACAACATGATGAAGAGTTGTAAATGTCCATTTTACATGGCGAAATCCTGTCAAAATTTTCCCAAAATCTTATTTTCATTCCTTTTTAGCTGTAATCTTTTCTTTCTAGTTAACTTCAACTTCTTGAAATCTGATTCTTCTTCTTTAGTTGTAGGCTAAAACATGTGCTTCTATCTTCCAATCTCTCTTCTTTCTATAACTTCTTCCATTTCGAAACAATTACTGAAATTTTGAGTTACATTCTTCCTTCTTTCCAGCATGTACTTATGACTTGTCTATTTATTCCTAGCTGCAACTTGTACCTGCACACTTAGGAAAATAGTTAGAAAAATACTTAGGCTTTTTGGCCTCGCTTATGTCCATGTTCTTCTCTTCTTTTCTCTTTCTTCTTTCTAGGTGAATAAAGCATGTATGCAGTTTGATCTTCAAGTAGAATATATCTCATGTTATTAGAGATTCATATGCACGAATTAGGATAGTCTAGGAATATGAATTGATCCCTGAGCTCATAACTGATAGTTATCCTTTTCTTCTTTTCAGGCATAGTGGCTTCTACAATGGAGATGAAGAAGAAGCTGGAAATGGAGATGTTTCAATCAAAGAAAGAAACCCCAAGGCAATGGATGGGTTCACTCATACTCCTTTACCTTCTCTTTCATGCATGTGTACCTTTTATTTCAGTAGTTGTACTTTACTTTTCAGTTACATTTCACGGGTTTTGTGGGAAACATTTGAAAATACCTTATGAATAAAACATTGAATTCTGTAAATGAGTTGTATATTTCTTTCTGCATTTCATAGTTTTGTATGGATTGTATGATGAACTAAACAACTTAGTCATTTAATTGAATGTCTTAAACATGAAGGAAAGAACATTAATGAAAACCTGTAACATTTGGTAATGACCTCTTATTTCTGCAATTTGTACCTATGTTTGTTGTCCCAAAATTTAACACTTCACCTACTCTGTAATTCGGTGTCTTCATCAAGACAACACAGCTATCCTTTGGGGCCCTTGTGTTCTTTTCCTGAAGGTATCATGAAATTACATACTATGTGATCTGTTATGTTTTATAACAGCACACATAGCTGCAGATTTCACTTAATCATTAATTAATTCAGCAGTAACCAATAACATCAAAACTTCCTTAGCTTAGGTATACTTCACCAATGCCTTTCATCATAACAAAAAAGTTTTGAGTTGCCCATCTTTGCGCAAGTGTAAAAATTGTCAACAGATCTTCCGCAGAATCCTGTGCAACCTAATGATCTGATCCAGATAAACCCGTGCCATTGCACTAGTTGTATAATTGGTCTTCACTAGATAAAAGTGTGCCACTTTTGTTAATTTATCTACCATGACCATGATGGCATCATGGTGATATCTCGACATTGGTAGCCCAACAAGGAAGTCCATGGAAATGGTGTCCCACTTCTACTCTGGTATAGCATGAGGAAAGAGAAGGCGAGCTGGATGTTGATGCTCGACCTTCACTTTCTAGCACTCAAAATAGCATGACACAAAATCAACCATGTCCTTATGAAGTCCTCTCTAGTGATACAACTGTCTCAAAGTAGCGTGCATCTTCTTCACCCCGAGATGGGCTGAATAAGGTGCATGATGTGCTTCTATCAAGATGTCCTACCTCAAGCCTCCATCTCTGAGAAAATAAATTTGACCTCTATGCATGATAATTCCATCTGCCTCTAATGAGAAACCATCAAAATTCCCCTCAAGGGGTCTCTGGAACTCGATCTCTACTCTTGTTGTAATGTAGAAGCTTTTAAGAGGAAGCTGCTGTAAAATCCTTCTCCATAAATCTATGCGAACTGAAGTGGCCATAACCACATGTCTTCATCTTTGGAGAGCATCTGCAACCACATTCTCTTTTCCCTTCACTTGTTCTATCTCCATATCATACTCACAAAGAAACTCCATCCAATGCCACTACCTAGCATTGAGATTGGGCGGCATGAAGAGGTGATGAAGACTCAAGTCATCGGTCTTGAGTGTCAATCTCTTGCCAAGAAGAAAGTGTCTCCATTGAACCAAGCCATTAACCACTACCGCAATCTCTAGATCATGAGTCAGATAATTGAGTTCATAATCTTTGAGTTTACATGACTCAAAAGCCACCACTCGGCCCTCCTGCATCAATACACCTCCAAGTCCTCCTAAAGAGGCATCTGTGCATACAAAAAAGTCACCCTATGGATCTGGCACTGCAAGAATAGGTACTATCGTGAGGAACTTCGTTAGTGTCTTGAAGGCCTGCTCATATCTATCTAACTAATCAAAATTCTTCCATTTCTACTGAGGGGAAGTAATGGGGTGCACAATCTGTGAGAATTCCTAAACAAATCTCCTGTAATAACCTACTAATCCCATGAAGCTATGCACCTCTGTCACACTACTGGGTGTTTTCCAAGCCATAAGAGCTTGAATCTTGGAAGGATCAACAATAATACCTTCCCAAGAAATGATGTGGCCTAGATACTAACACCTCTCTCTGAAATAATGCACACTTCTCCAAGTTCCTGTAAAGCTGCTACTCATGAAGACACTGAAGAAACTGACGAAGGTGCCCCTCGTGCTCCTCACACATACGTGAGTAAATCAAAATGTCATCAAGGAATATGAGCATGAAATGATCTAATAAGGTATTTAATACCCCATTCATCAAACTCATAAATATTACGGGAGAATTCGTCAAACTAAAAGGCACCACTATGAACTCATAGTGCCCATATCTTGTATGAAAAGTGATCTTATGAATATTTACCTCCAAAATCCTCAGTTGATGGTAGCCTTACTTAATATCAATCTTAGATAAAATGGTGGCTCCCTTCATCTGATCAAACAAATCATCTATGCGCGGAAGGGGATAACAATTCTTGATTGTTACCTTGTTTAGCTGGCAGTAATCTATACACAACTATAAGGATATGTCCTTCTTCTTCACAAAAATCACCGGTGCACTCCAAGGGGATACACTAGGATAGATTAGGCCTTTCTCCAAAATGCCCTCAAGCTATAACCTTGAGCTCATAGAGTTGTGGTGTGGCCATCCAATAAGGTTCTCGTGAGACAGATTATGCTCCCAGAACTAGATATATATGGAAGTCAATCTCATGTGGGGGCGGTAACCCTGATAGCTCCCCTGGAAAAAACATCAAAAAACTCTCTCAAAATGGGATGGTTATCTAGTGATGGTCCACTAGACCCACTCTTCGATAGGTCACTAACTATTATAGTGAAAATCTGCCAACCCCGACGCACACACCACTTAAGCTACATAGCAGAGATGGTGTAAATAGAAATGAGTCTCCTGACCCCAGCTATCACTGCCTCAACTCCTAGATCATCTGTGTAAGATATGATCTTGTGGTAATAATCCATCTTGGCCGTATGTGTAGATAACCAGTTCATACCCAAGATGACTCCATACGAGCCCAAAGGAAGGACACAAATATCCGAGGTAAAGGTAAAAGGTCCCAAATCCAAAACACACTCCTTAAATAAGGAGTCTACAGAGATCTTGGCTCTAGAAGCCATCTCAATGTCCCAACTAATACCCTACCGAACTGCCACTAGCCTACATCACTCTACTAAAGATGGTGTAATAAAAGAATCTGAAGAACCAAAATCAACAAAATGGAGGTAGGAATACCACCAATGCTACCTCTACCCTCAATCACGGTACTCTGATGCTCAACCTGGTGGTTCTTGATCACTACATAGATATGATGACTATGCCTAATGTCACCAATGGTAGGCTCTGAGATCTGTGTCTTACTCATGTTATTAGGGTTTTGTGTATAATCTCTACAAAAATGTCAAGCAACACCGCAACCAAGAAAACCGCTGGATCCTCTCTAATGTGTAGCAAGTCTGGTCGGTACTCTAGAGGTATGTGGTGTGGATCTTGATGATCTGGCTATTGTCTACTGAGTTCTCTGCTGGTGATCTCCTTCTGAATGAGCCCTCTAGGAACCCTATGTCCTAATGTGACCCCTAGGAGGAGGCCCCATATTCTAACCCCTTATATGCATCGAATCTCTGTGGAGGTCTATAAAGTGGGAGGGACTGTTGCTGCTGCTGTGGTCTAAAAGATGACTCTACTAAACCCTATCCACCACGAGGAGGACGTACTGACCCCCTTGATATATTGTCCTTCATCTGCTAGATGCCACTCCGGACTCAGTCTCTATCCTTATGGGTCTTTCCTTGAGTCTCCTCTGTTATATAGGCCTTCTCAATGGCCTCAGCTAAGGTCGATGGACAATAGATCCGAACTGCACCTCCAATGTCAAGATTCAAGCCCCAAATAAATCTATGGACACGTACCTGCTCATCCTACATGTAATCAACATACTGGAGTAGATCCAGAAATCTACTCTCATACTCATCCACTGTAAGAGATGCCTGTCGAAGGTAATGAAACTAATCTATCCTCTATTGTATGAACCTCCATGATAAATATCTTCTCCTGAAACACTCCTCAAATAGCTCCAAGGTAACTGTCTCAGAATCAACATGGAGCTTCTACTCCTCTATCCTCCACCAAACATCAACTTCGTCTCTCAGTAGATGGATCACAACACGATATTTCATGTTGCTAGAACAAGGATAGAGCTTGAAGCATCTACTCAAGCTCCCTAACCAGGCCTCTGCCTAAAGTCCACCTATGTCACCAGAATAATGTGATGGTTGTAGATTTAGGATCTCCCTAATGTGGTCTAAAGTTGTAGTCTAACAATCCCTATGACTCCCTACTTGCTCATCTCTAAGCCTAGGGCTCCAAGACCTATCTCAGTGTCTTAAAATTTTGTCTCCTTGTCCTATCTACGACGACTCTGCTCTGACTGACTCCACGTGGAAGTTATCTCTGCTATACTCCTCATTATGCTGAGGAGATGCATGAGCCTCAATGGATGTCACCCTATCATCTCCGACTGAACGTGCTCCTACATTCCATTTGCGTAGAGTGTCATTACCATCCTGGAGTGTCTGTAAAATATGTGGTAGGATAGCTGCTACAATATGATCTAGTGGTGGTAAGTCTAGGTCTATGTGAAAAGACCCCTTGTCTTGTATGTGCCTCCTGCACAGACCAAGGAGAGAGTTAGGTCATTATTCTAGGTTTTATTTAGTTTTCCATGTTCACTAAATATGTAATTTCCACACAAATTTGTTTTCTAGATTTAAAAGTGTGCTAATTTTAATATTGTACTAGGTTTTCAGTTCATGTCTCAAGTCTTCTATTGTTCCCAAGGGTCCAAGTTTTGAACCCATGGCTCTGATACGAAGTGTAATGCCACCTAAAGCCTCCCACTTGAAACCCAAGAAAAACCTAGGTTTAGTTAGGGAAAGTTAAGGAATTTTTATTTTTTTAAGTGTTCCCAACAAATTTCCAGAGTCCATTACAACAGTTATCAAATCATCCTACAAAACACTTAGAAAGTGAAATTCATCCGTAGTACAAATAGATTATATTCTTTTTGGGCGTGGGAAGAAATTTCACCAGGCACAGAAAGTGGGCACGGGAAGAAACCTTTATTCTGGGAGCACAAGGATGAGCGCGAAGGAAACTCGTTTTTTCTACCAAGTGCGCAAGACGGGTGCGAAAGAATCTCTTTTCCTCCTAGCTGCAACAGACGGGTGCGGAAGAGATTCCTTTTTCTCCTAGGCATGAAAGATAGGTGTGGAAGAAGCTATTTTTATCCTGGGTGTACAAGAAGGGTGTGGAAGAAGCTCTTTTTCTCCCAGGCACGCAAGTCAGGCGCAGAAGAAGCTCTTTCTCTTCTTCGAACTTCAGGAGGCCATAACATTTGATAGGGAACTCGGTTTTTTGAAAACAAGGACTTTTTGGAAATCTCTCGATGTCCTCTTTTTATATAAATATTAAGAAGTTAATTTGGATAAATATTTAAGGGTTAATGTTTAGAAAATGCTCCGCAGGCTTATAAAATGAAAACTTGTAACTTTTGACTTATAATTTTTTTTCAATTAAACCTCCTTCCTTTCTCAACATGCCAAACAGACATGGAGGGTTTCTATTAGAGGAATTTATGATGGATTACAAGGTATAATTTTGTTTTATTGATTTACAATTCAAAAATTTCAACTTTTTACTCCAAAATGACTGCAATTCCGCCTTTCCTTGAGTTGAAAGGTTCTTTAATAATTTCTTAAGTGTTTTAGTTTGTTTGGGGTCAATTTTATCTTATTAAGTTCAATTTAATGTTTCATTTGATTGTTCATTGTTGAAGGGGTCATTCTGTACATTTTTGATAAAAAAATTGCAGAGTTTGTAGTGAAAAAAAATGAAATCTATACTTGCACACAATTAGATCTATTTCCATTTACCAAACTTTAAACTATGAATTCATTCCACCAAATCTAACATACTAAGTTTATTTAAATAAAAATGTGCAAAATCCAAAAGATACAGTTCTGATTTCCAAATCATACTTTTCAAAAGAATAGAGTAATGTATTTACTTCATACGTATTTCTTTCTTTCAAACATAAATCCCATGACATAATTCAACACAGATTTTAAACAACAATAACTCCGTTTGTGGAAAATGATATAACTTCTATTAATTCAAAACTCATATCTTTACAACTTTATTCTTTCATTCCTCAATTTCAATATTCAGAATACAATTTCCTTCTCATTCATTTAAAAACATAAAGAAGATTACATCTCTTTCACATTTAGAAATAAAACTTTCATAGTCAATACAAAAACATATTTCCATCATGAAATATATATTACATTGTCATCCACTTCTAGTGGGAAAAAGGTTTTACAAATAGAAATCTCAAAAGGGACTTTCAAAACTATTTTTTTCCTCTGCTCCAGAAAAGCAACATGAAGATCCTCCCTTTATTTCAATTTTGATCACAACAAAAGTAGGGGAAAGGAAACACTCTCCACCCAACCAAGACATCCAATGAAAGGAGAATCCATCCTTCTTCATTAACCCCCGAGCCCCAACCATAATGCAATAAGAAATGTGTTTCAACTCATGGAAACAACATGATTTGACACATACACATGTAAATATTTCACATTAAAAACACACTCCAAAACAAAATGTAGTTTACAACCACATTAAGACATAACAAACAAAACCTAGGCTTCATCATGTAATCCAAAGGAGCAAGAAACTATGGGGGATGCTACTTATGCCTCCCAAAGGGGAAATGGGTATCACCACCTAAGAACAAACTGCCAAAATATAACATTTTAAATCCTTGACATTCCCTTATGCCTCCCCCAAGTACCCCTTATTCCTCACATTTCCTTATGCCTCCCCAACCTCTTATGGCATCCCATAATGAGTAAAGAAATGCATACTATTTCTTTGTAAGGTAGAACCCAAATCCCAACTCCCTCCACACGTATACCTCCCTAAAAAATGTATGCCTCCCAAAAAATAAACCCCATAGCCTTCTTCTACACCATTTCTAGGCCATCTACCCAACAGCCCACAAACATGCCAAAGCATTCACAACAATAATATTTACATAAATAAAAGAGGAGCATTTCAAGATCCAAGCTCCTACCTCTCCATGATGGAGTTGTTCCAAGTTCCAAACAACAAGCTCTTCTAATACAAGTAAGCCAAATATCAACCAAGCACAAGTATTCAACAACCTTCAAACTTCTCCAAATCAAGAGCTCTCAAAATAGCAAAAGAAATTTTCCCCAAATGAAGTATCCAAAGGTGAAGAAACCCAAAACAAGGTAAGGAATTCAAATTTTATAGAAGAGGGAAGAGAATAGGATGAGGTGGATTCATGTAGGATGCCACATCACACATGCTCAACCCCAACACAAAAATAAATTTCATTCTCCAATGCATAATAAATAGGTGGGTGAATAATATGATAGGTTTACTTACATACACAATTCAAGCCCGCGCCCCATAAGGATTGAAATTTAAAACATGAAGAAAGTGCAATTAAAACCTATAACTTGACTTAAAAAAATGCATAACAAAAGTCTAAATTTAAGTCTCCAACAATAGGTAAGGTTGGTATAACAATTTAAGAGGTATGGTAGAATTTTAACTTGTCCCACAAGCCTCCAAAATCATCCTCCAATGACAAATTAGAATTTCCAAGAAGGTGGAGTGTTTCATACTCCAAAATCAACTTACATATCTCTTACACATTACTTACACATTTCTAACAACACTTTAATTCAAGGCCCACAACTCTATTAACTACTTCCTTATGACATATTTTAATTCACTAACTTAACAACATGATTACTCACAATATTAACACACCATTTAATAAATAATGAAAGGGGTCAATGCACCACAAAATAAACACATGCAAACATTAACAAAGGGACCAAATAAAATAAATACATAAAATCCATTGGTCACATTTGAAGGTGATTCCCCCCCATGGGAATCCCTAACAAAAATCAAACACACACAAACAAATACAACTGCAATGGTGACCTTATTTAACTCATATAGAATTTGAAAGTGGTTGGTGTCCAATTCCCCGATGTTTTTTGTGATGTTTTTAACCTGTAAAACATAAATACCTCCTTTGGCCTTGTGGCCATATCAGAACGTCGAAACGAATATAACTATAATTCCTTAATCATCAATATATATGTGAATCACAACAATCATTAAGACAATCAACGGTATCACTTACAATTTCATCAACAACTATATCATCATCAATTTTAATCCAATTCCCATTTTTTAGGTCTACTCAAAATATCCAAATATCACAAGTCCAAGCAACATCTATAATATAACCATGTCAAACAGTACATAAACATCAATATCTAAAATGTCTCTAATAATCATCATGTGTCATATAAGAATCAAAGTCAACAATAATCCATCATCAAACACCTAACATCATACTAAATCAAAACTATAACAATGTCCATAATATAGTCAAAAATATTAGGATCAATGTTAAAAGGTGTCAAAGGGACGTTGGCACTAAAAAAATTCATGGCCAGTCTTCATATGAAAATAATTAATTTCTTTATGTATATTTTCCACACAACCACTAGTTATTGACACTCAATTGACATAAAGAGTTCAATTGTAAACCTTTTTAAAAAAAAAAACTTGAAACACTATTATACACATGAATAGGTAATATCCATGAAGAAACCTATATTTTTTAGATATTCCATTAATTCTCCACCACATAAATTATTGCATATTAAAAATGAAATCCTCAAATGAGTTTCCTGTGGATTTTGTTGGTAATAATCAACAAATTCCTTAGATGGACAATAAATTTCATTTTAATACCATATAAAAGGACTTAGAACATGATTACCTCTATTATTTCATCTAAAATCTTTCTTTTTTCGATTATTCATGTTGTTGACAATAAAGGTTCGTTTATCCTAGTATTTGATAGCATTATATCCAATGTCACATATAATGGAAGCCATATATTATATCAACAATATATTAACAAAAGGCATGCTATGACATACACCACACACACTTTTTTAACCATATAATGAGGTCATCTTGGTGTCAATTAAAATTCAACCTAGACTCATTTTATCAATCTCTCTACATATAATACTAAACACACATAAATGTTTATAAACTGTGGATTAACAACATGGAAGAAAATTCAAAAACTCATTTCATTCTTAAATTTGGTCAGAGTGTAGCAGAAATAGTTATTCCATTTGGCATTAATGTTATACAAAGTCTTGTACATAACAAATGGCTATTATATAGCCAAAGAAATAGATAACAAACATCCTACAAAATAGGAACCCACAGAAACAAATAACCCATTAAGAGCTTTATGGGTGCAACGATATAACCACTAAACTATATGAATATATTGTTTATAAAAATATATTTAGTCAACAAGCCTATTAATCATTTACCACACCGTAATCAAATACTTTCATATGTATATAGTAAATACTCATGTAAATACTAAATTCCTAACATTCCCCCCTTAGTGTTTACATAAGAAGAAGCACATCTGAAAAACTAGAAACATAATCATATGCCTTCACATACTTGTAGGTGTGCATACTACTGGCTTGGATCTTCCTATCTGGATCTTGTTACACATGACCAATCTGCTTCACCACACATAATCCCATACCAGATGATCATAATTCCACTGAATCACCTATATACATGAGCTCCAGAGTTCCCTCTTTCACTTCCATTGAACACTCTTTCATTGACCGATCGATGTTAGAAGTACGACAGTCATAGAATATCATGAGTCAGACGATCACTCTAATTCAACTGCCCTCAAATACAATTGTTCTTAGATTCCAAAATTCACATTCTCCTCGTTTCAATGATAGCAGGGGAAGGAAACCACACATCAGTTGATTCTACATACACCACACAAATGAAAAAGAGATGCCACAATAGAAAAATGCGGCCTCTTCATTGGTGACTAACTAGAGGCGTTCATCGCCCTCCGTCCTTCGTTTCCTCCATCCTCTAGTGAGACTCTCCTAAGTCAACAAATCTCGACTTTGAGGCTCATTAGTTTCCACTTTGTACTTTATTTTGTCTTCCCCCACAATGTGAAATACATTATTTTCCGGATGTCAGGTAACACCGAAAATGCATCCGTAAGGTAATTATTTATTTATTTATTTATTTATCTTTTACAGTTTTGACAACTTGACTCATCTAAAATATCCTAAAATCCATAAAATCACCTATTATATACACTTTGATGAACACAAAAATTGACTCTATTTTGACAAATATAAGACATTGTTTCAATTACAACCAAGGCTTTTAAAATGACTAATATAAACTATTGACGGTATGAACAATTGACTCTAAAAACTATAATTGACATAACAACAAAAAATAATTGATTACATTTTCTACGACACACTACTAATGACATTGAACAAATGATCGACACTGGATAAATAATATAATTTCAATTAACTTCAAACTTAAACTATATAGCATGACCAACTTTTAATTCTTATCACAATAAATAAACTAGCAAAAGCATCCATAGGTGATTGTGAGAGGCCGACAGGCATATACGAGTATTTGAAAGTAGTATAGCATTAAGAAAATGCAAAGTAGAGATATGGTACATCAAAATACATCATCATAAAATAGACAGTAGTAGCCTAAAAGGAACCCTATTAGAATATAGTGGAAGTATATCGAAATCACAGAAAGAATTGGAAAGGGCCCAAACTATACCCTTATATCATCTCTACAAACAATGGTTACAAGAAAATCGAGAATATCACCTCTATTTACACCTCCTTCAATGTCATTTCTCTGTAATGTAAGCCTTCTCTTCTCCTCAGTATGTAACCATGAATACAGGGTGAGATCTAGAATGAAAAGCTCACAGGCCTTTGAAAATAAGACTAGAGCTTCTGCACTTATCATCTACTCATCAATTCTTTATAAGTGAGAAAAATGCTAACATCAAGATTAAAATCATCAGCAAGGCATAAATTAAGAGAGGTATAGGATGATACTACCATTACCTCTTTCATCAGATTTCCATCTCTTCATTATCCTTGCGAGAGGAAATTGATGCTTCTTGAATTCTGCCAAGGAAAAGGAAAAGATTTTGTGTGTTGAGACTGTATTGAACACATAGACTCTATTTAAATTGCATCCATGTACAAATTTTTTAAGGGAAGTAACTCAATGGAATTTGTCCAATCATGCAGAGAAATGAAATTCAATCCATTATTTAGAATTATGAATGGCAAAGGAAAACTGAAATTACTTGCAATTTGTCTAATAACTTCTCATTTTACTATAAACAAATTGATTGATCTGGATCTGTATTTTAAGTTGGTTCAATTGTCTTTGAGAGGAAACTACTGCCTACCACTATTTTGTTTGTTGTATCCAAAATAAGAATAATATTACAGATTAGGAGTGTAGTGTCTAACTATATTGGTTTTTCTCCTTCTACTTCTGAGCACTTGTGTTAGGTGCACTATAACCTTTGCAACACCATTCTTGCGGTAGATGATGGCTACCACTTCATTTTCCCTTCATTTATCTTTTATTTCTAATTGTATTGATTAAGAAATTGAAAGTGCCCTTTCCTCCTATCCCGCTTATATCTTTGTAAGATTTGTATCTTTCACTTAGCTTCTTCTACGTGAAACTATCTGTTTATCAAGTCTCAACCCAAATTTTAATTTATGGATTTTGTGCTCCTTGACTTCTGAGAAAATTAATCTTTTCCTAAATTTTTGTTGTGCCATTGGAAAAAATGTAGATGTGCTTGGATTTCCATGCCGTGTCAATATTTTCAATCCGTTACTTACAAAGAATAGAAGTAAATTAAATACATTAGAATTTTCACGGGTAGTTACACAATATGATTTTTTTTTTAAAGGAGGACGACTACAAAAAAAAAATCAGTTACAAACAAATTTGGCTCTAATAAAGCCTATCGGCCAATTAGAATGACCATAACATTTACTAATAAAAACAATTACATTCTAGTGAAGAGAATGGTTATTTGAATATGGTGAAACAGAGATTCAAACAACCAACGCAACTAAAAGAGCACATTTTAGAGCAGAAAGATAGCTACCACTACACTCCAAGAAAAAATTCAAGCTATCTTATGAACAATTTAAAAGCTGAAATTCTAGTTGAAAATCGACTGAATGCAATATCTTAATGCACAATAACTAAAGGAAAACAACAATACACTTTGGCTTAATCTTTAACTAAATGCTCACAACAAAAAACTCACAGATGCTTGTGGAATGCTTGGATCCACAAACTTCTTCAACGCAGATGGATGATGAAGCTAAAATGTATGTGCTTCTCACAATGACATTGAATATATCCTAATCAAATCTTTCATTGATGAAATAACTAACTTTGATACCAACTCTTAAATTTTGTAAGAATACAGCAGAAAAAATTCTTCTATTCGGCATTAATCTTCTAGAGAGTCTTATACATAGAAAATGACAATTATATATCCAAGGAAATAGAGAACTAACATCCTAAAAATTAGGAACCCATACAAATAAATAACCTACTAATAGAGTCATGGGTGCAACAATATAACCACTAAACTATATGAGTATATTTTTTATAACAATATATTTATTCAACTAACCTATTAATCATTTACAATAACGTAATCAACTATATAGTAAATACTAAATTCCTAACATTCATTACATTTTCAAAGGATATGTGATTATTTTTTATTTTATGTTTAATTGAGGGAGTTTTGTGTCTAATTTTTCATTTGATCGCTCATATATCAATTTTTTGGTTCAAATTCTCTACAAGTATACTCTTTTGGATGTATATTATCACTCAAGATTTAAAATGATGATTGTTCTTAATACAAGGCTTGTCATTTATCAACTTATATTGATGTTCATGCATGTGAGATATGCTCCAATATTTGATTAGGTCTGTGTCACATTTTTTTACCCTTTTGTACCATCAACAAAATATGTCCCAAAGAAAAACATGACCAAACACATAAAACTATCAAACATGTATATTTAAGAGCTTAAATATACCAAGGCACATGGCATTGTATATGCTTTATTTCATGATTGAATATGATTTCTTCCAATGTTCACCATTTTCATTTATATAAGTAACATTTTTTTAGGAGGGTGTAAACACAAAATCTATGCACTTGGGTACATTTCTAGGTCAAGTAGCATACTAGTATATAAATGATTCATAAGAAAGAAAAGTAGTAAATGAAAATATATTTTAGGTATTTTTATTTGTTTCTTATTCTTTTATTGACCTTATACACAGTACAACCATGTCAGTATTTGACTTATTTATTTTTTATAGCCTCGAACACTAACACCTAGTTAGGACACTAGCATCTAGGTGCTCCTATGCCTCCTGGGCGCTCCTGACCCTCTCTAGCCTTTTCTCACTCTTTCGTGTCTCTTTTACTTATTGGTAATCTTTTAGATTTCTAGGTTGGCCTTCTAGTTATCAATTATGAAATTTAAACAAGGTGATCATATATATGCATAATTATAGCTCTAAAATAAGGTGCCAAACACTTGTATTATATACGAGAAAAAATAGCATTACAAAGCATCCATCTAACACATACATACAAAGGAAAAGGGTTGCATCACTTCTGCCTACATAAAAAATGAGGGGAATTCTATTATATTCCATCTCACAGATTCTATTCATTTTCTACAATCTATATGTAGGGTGCTATCATGATGTAACTTGCACAATGGAATCCTAAGGAATCATATCACACACCTTCACACATAGCTAAATGGATTATGAAATGTAGTGCAATTCTTGGTACTAAGTTCAATATTCAGGTGATCGTCGGGGTTAGTCTCACTAAACATTATACATCTTTTTTCTTATATTTAATGTGGTTTGTGGACATTTGTAGGTGGAAAATTGTTTATCAGGATAAATGTACAATCTGAAACATTGAAGAAAATTGAAAGTGAAAAATATAAATGAACAGCGAAGATCCTCCTTCATAGAAAGGATCATAACCTAAGCATCTTGTTGAACATTAGTGCTCATATACAGTCACTAGTGCCCGAGAACTCCTATCCTTCCATAGATGCTTATGTCCTACAGAATCTTGAATCTTGAAATATCTAGTGACACCTTACAACACTTCTGTCAATATGTTTCAACTATTGACCTTCCCAGATCACCTTCAGATCATTTTAAAGTTAGCTAAGTCATCTTCCCCCTCTCTCTTGCTTAGGGTTTCATATTATTGCATGATTGTTTCTTCTCCATTTACTGTATAATATAATTTGTATATCATGCGCTATATTAGTTACTCTTTAATTAATATTTAATTCAATTTATATTAAATCATTTGGTGAACCCCACTCGTGATCAAACAATTTGATCATTATTTTTCCTATTCCGTTGGATCTTTTTTCATGGATCCTCAAGTCTCCTTGTATCAATTACTTTAAATGCACCCACCTTGTAAATATGTTCTTCAAAATCCCTACACACTATGTATCTCCCTCGTAATACACTGCTTGCACAATTATGTCACATTTTTTATCATCTCTATGATAACCTTATTAGTCTTAATTCCACAACCAATCAACCCATCTTAGAATCAATTCAAACTTTACACCATGATTTTAAAAATAAATTTCAATCTATGGAAACAATGATTACATCCCCCAAAGATGAAATTCAACATCTTAAGGATGTTTCTCATGCCCATGATTGTTATTATGTCTTCTATAAGTGCTCATATAAGTGAACCCCAAGTCTTACTACTACCAGCACCTATAATATTTGATGTAAATACCATGCAACATTATATTCTTCCTGAGCTCCTCAATCACCAATTAATCAACTTGCCACCCACTCATAACTGCCCTCCTTATTAGCTTGCTAAATACCAAGGTTACCCATTTTACAATTATCATATAATTAATGGAATTTGTGACAATGATTTCTATGATTTAAAATGAAGAATAAAACACCTTGAGCTTTAGGATTTTATTTCATTTACTACACAACATTTTGCTACATCTTCATCTCCTATTGATAAACGCTATTGGGCTCTCAATTCTTATCCCTTCATGTCTAGTGAGCATCATGCCATAATTATTAATGTTTCTTCTCTAGTAATTCAAGATCTTCCTATCTAACCCAATTTAAATCCGCCTTCAAAAATGAATTCCCCACCACCTCCTCGTATCAAGTCATTTACAAAGTTAATAATTCTAATCAAGCAACCAATTTTAAAAATTCGTGGCCCATCACCTCTTCTTATCACGTTCTCTACAAAATTACAAATTCCCAGTAAGCAACCACAAACCAAGCAAGACTAACTAATTGACCCTGTGATATCTGATCTTTTTCTAATTCCTTTTGTTGATCAAAAATCCATCTCTGGTCCTACTCTTGCATCTACCTCTCGTCGTGATGACAATATGATTTCTTATGATACATTTCAAACCCCATCACAATGGTGTCTTCCTTCTTACTTCATCACATAGATCTCCATCATTGGCATACTTTGGGGAATCACACATTCTCCCCCATTTCATCCCTATTAGTTGTCTCTATTGTCCACTACTACGCTTTGCACTCTACGCTTCATGTCTCATCTTTCTCAGAACTCCTACACCTTTGGTAAACACATTTTACAATCATTTATTGATGACACACTCTTGTGATACATTTCACAATTGAATGTTGAGGGAATACTTCATTGATAGACCTCACATCACATACTTTTCACACACTACACTTCATGATATATGTTTTCTAAAATCTATTACCAATCACACACAACACTCATTATCTAATGACACATTCTAGTTGCACGGTTCATAATCGACTGTTGAGGATCCATTTATAAATTTAACCCCACATCATATAATTTCACTACATTTCACGTTATTTTCTTCATGATACATATTTTATAGGATCTAATCTCAATCACACACTCAACACATATTTTCCGATGACGTATTGTAGTGCTGTAATTAACATTGGACTGTCGAGGGCATACTTCATCAATGAACCTCACATCATATAGTTTTCCTACACTTCACTCTTGGAACTTCATGATACAGATTTTTTAGCATCTAACCTCATGCACATATAACACACTCATTTCTCGATGACACACTCTTGTTCTTTGGTTCATTCTTGATTGTTCAGGGAACATTTCTAAATGAACCCCATATCACTACACATATGCAAGGGAAACGAGGCTCCATCTAATCTTCACATATTTCATATCACATCATTACACTCACACAACATTTAAATTTCTTCTACACAATAGTTGTATTTATTCTTGTTATCTTATTCTACTTACATGTTGCACTTTTCTTACAATGCTAGATAGATTCTTAGTATTTCATAATCTATTTCTATATACACATTCACGTTCACTTCATATCTTGAGGTGAATGCAAGACCTATTACAGATTCACACACGATGCATGACGCTTGCTCTCTACCAGTCCCACTAAGGCTCCTCAGGGAATCTAGTTTTGCTACTCTCATACTATACACTCACACGTGCTATAGTTACGATCTTTAATACTTATTACTATAACTTTACTGTTAGATAATTTCACACAATTTGACATACTATCTATCTTTATAACATGCTAACAAGTGCTTCATGTGTAGAATTTGTCTTGAAAGATCAATAAAATTGTATCTATCTGTCACTTCTTACTTTATATTATTTTTTATTATTTGTGAGATATGCCCTATGAATTCTGTGAACATTATATGCTTGTGGCCACTTCAGCCTTGATTGTCTTGTGACATTGTGAGTAATATCTGATGTTTGAAACCCTCTTTTAGAGGTCTATCTTTTTTTCCTAGTTCCTTGTTACATTATATTTTATTACATGCTACCTAATTTTACAACTAACAATTGTTACTAACCTATCTTGTTTGCATGTGCCTTGGTTTTCTGATATGCACATCCTCTACCCCATGTAGGTATCCAATTTAGATCAATATTAGGTTATCTCCTTTGGAACGCATTCTCCTACAGTCATTGCATACATCGCAAAAAAGGGGGGCATAAATTGGGTGAATAAATTACCCCTATAACATCTCAAAGCTTCAATACATCACATCACAATATAGAATGAACACAGGAATACATTTATAGATTGGCTCAGAGTAATACTTGGGCATAAAACATAGAGCAAACAATAGTGCCCCAGTTCTGGAGAGTGGCAGTGGGTGCTTATAACCCCCTAGGTTCTTAAGTCCTAGGGGAAACGATAATCAATTTCTAAATGCAACACATTTCACAACAATTTTTGGATCAATTATCTAGTAGCATGCACTTACCTCTAGTTATAGAATTGAGTATAACAAATAAAATTGGATAAAATCGGAACAAATCAAAAAAATTAGAACAAATCAGGGATGTACCATCTATAATGGAACTTATTTTGAAAGCATCGTTGAAGGATAGAAAAGCCATACCTCTCTTGCAAACACTCTTTTCTTGGGTGTGAGATTTTTGAAAAAAATCACCTTTGGCATGAGATCACCCAAATAACTCGCTCTTGGCATGAGATCGCCCAAAAAACTTCCTCCCGGCGTGATATCACCCAAAACAATTACCTCTAGAATTAAAATCCAACAAATCCAAGTAAATAGAAATATTTTCTATCTCATACTCTCTCACATATCAGGGGTACACTTTCCTTTTAAAAACTTTTACGCTCTTTAGTTACTTATACATGCTTTACTTTGATTCTAATATAAGAAACTTCGACTACTCTTTTGCTGTTCTTTTGTAGATTTTTTCTTGAAACAAAAAAAGGATAACCTCACACTAGCTTTCGAAAACACACTAATTCACATATACTTCACCCCTAGGGCCCACTTCCCTCTCCTAGTCTCAACACTTTGCAATCACTTCAAACTTCACTTGTCCACTTGAAATGATATATGCTACACTATTCTCTAAAAGATCATAAGGTACACATCTTCTATTTTCTATATGTTATCAAGTATTCAATCAATAACATAAAGTGGGGCTAAAATTTAAACATAAAATCTATCCACTTGCATACATTTCAAGAAGCTACAACATACTAATATATACATGATGACTAATAAAGAAAACTAGTAATTGATAATTTCTTTTGGGTCTTTTTATTTTTATCTTATAATTTTCTTGACTTTGCACACCCTACATCCCTATTAGTATTTGAATAATTTATCTTTAATGCCCTCATATAATAGCTCTAAGTTCAGACAGTATCACCCAGATGCTCCTATCCCTCATCGGCGATCATAACCCTCTCTAGCCTTTTATCACTCGTCGAGGTCTATTTTCTACATCTTGGGATTATTTTACACTTTTCGTTCATCCTTCTAGTTGTCAATTATGAAATTCAAACAAGGGAATCATAAAACTACATAAATATAGCTCTCAAAAAAAAGGTGTCAAGAACTTGCATTATCTACTATAACCAAACCTTGCATCCAAAGGCATAAAGAGAATTGTAAAGATCCATATAGTAAATCCATAGAAGGGAGAAGGGTTACATCAGTTCTGCATACACAACATAGGACGGGAAGTTTATTATATTCCATATCATGCATTCTATAGATTTTGTACATTCAAGATCTAGCCCGCTATCACTATGCAACTCACACAAAGGAATCTTTGGCCATCATATCACAAAATTTCAAATAGAATTAAATGGATTCTCAGATGTAGTGTAGAGCTTCATACTAAATCCACTCTTCAGTTGACCACCAGGGTTAATGTGACTCCACATTTTACAAAAAATTTATTACATTTGATGTGGTGTATAGACATGTGCAGGTAGAAATGTTTTTGGAGGTTATAGGTATAATTCATGACATTGATATCAACCCATCGAAACAAACAGAAATCAACGAAAAATCTCATCCTACAGAGAAAGGATCATAACCTGAGAATCATGCTGGACACTAGCACCTAGATCTAGTCACTAGTACGTGGGAACTCCTATCCTTCCGTGGGTGCTTCTCTCCCTCCTTATTCCTAAGTGTCAGAATCTCAAGTGATTCTTGACGACACTTCTCACAGTTTTTTTCAACAATTCAATTGCCCAGATCACCTCTAGATCATTTCAAAATTTAGCTAAGTCATCTTCCCTCTCTCTCTTTCTTATGGTTTCATATTATTACATACTTATTTCTTATCCATTTACTATATATTATAATTTTTATATCATACAGTGTAGTAGTTACTCGTAAACTTAGTTTAGATATATATTAAATTAGAGAGAAAAATAATAGTATTGGGAGAATAAAATGTTAGAAATGGGTTGGGATTATGTTGGTGTAGGTGGTATTTTTCTTCACTTATATAGTTTTTATTCTACCTCACTGAGTGAGTCATCTCACATAGGTGGACATGGATCTAGGTGTCATCTTAGTTATGATAGATTCTCTTACAAAATCTGTCATATGTGTAAGTGTGTCATAGGAGTTACATTCCCATTTGGGAAAGTAGCTCCTCTTCTCCATTATGAAGAAATATTCTCTTACATGGGAGTTACACATTCACTTCCCTATATGCACACCACCTCTTTTGATCTATGTGAATCCTAATCCAAGCAAAGCATTCCATTCCACTCCATTTTTCAAATCTTGAGCTCTCATGTGCATGCACATTTACTTTACAAAGCTTGCTTGCTTTAATCTAGCAAATCCTACACTTTGGTGAAGTGCAATTATTTGATGCACGTTTATTCCTTATAGGTCTTCGTCATTCCTCCGACATGGTATCAGAGCATGGGGACTAGAATCACGCTGCTTGCCATTGTTGCTCCACCGTGTAGCTGTATATTTGCTTAGATGTTCTCTATTAGTTTGTGCTCTCCTTTTCATATCTCGCGATCTCTTATGGTTATTTGTAGTGGTATGTTTTTCAACTATGCTATCTTCGGGCTCAGTAATTACGTAATCGGATATGCTCCATTTTTTGGTTTCCAATAACAAGGTTATTGGTGACCTTCGTATGCATCCAGAAAATTCGTGCTTTGTATTTTTTTGTCATTTTACAACTCGCCCCCATCCTTCATTCATTGATCAGTTAGTGGTTGGCCTCCATAGTAGTGAATGGTATTTTCCTCTAGGTCTGTGAAGCTATTTTGCATTAGATACCTTGATCATGACTATACTTTTGCAACATCCTGTGCACTCATTATCTCTCTAATATCGTCCTCTGATATCCAAGTTATCGAGTCTATGATATCCCCAGTGAAGTTGACTCAAACTATTCCATTATCGCTTTGAAATTACATGCTCATAATATCTTCATTATGTCTACGTTCATTAACTGCACAACATGGGTTTTACTCTTTCATTACTTTGAACAAGTTTTTGTCATCAATATACCTTAATTAGATCGTTCGGCCTACTTCTCCTATTTAGTTAATACTCTACTCTCCAAATGATTTCATAATTGGTATGAAATATTTTCCTATCCATTAATGAATCTTAGATAGTGTGCCAAAATCCACAAATACACAACTCATGTTCTATTTTTCTCACTTGGTGGTTACATCTAGTTGATGTACACTATATTCTTGAATCTGTTGATCGAACCTCCTTGTAACTGTGTCATTGTTTCATCTTGACTAAATTGAGGAGAATGTGTTATTTGAAAGTGCTATCTCGGTCGTACCTTGCTTGAGAATCTCTGCCACCCGTTACTTTGCTCTCCAAAGGGAATCTTCCTTATGAACACTCTGACTATAGTTTCAACTCTACACCTGTGTGGATTCCTTCCTGTAAGTGGTTACAACTACATGGCATCTCTATTCCAGCTTGCACTCAAATGACACACCCTATCAAGTTAGTTTGCATTACACACAACAACTTTTCTCCAACTCATCCTTGAGTCACTCCTTCGACTCCTGCATTGTTTTTTTCTCATGTGCACCACTCGGCTGCTCATGGGATCTCTGCCAGACCATGTATAGTTTACGTAATACAACTCATTTTGGTCAACAACCACCTCCCAGCTCGCAATAGAGTTAGCTCGGTCATAATACCTTGAACCCTAGCTCAGATCCCTTTTAGAATTATTTGGCAGTGAAAAAAATTCACTCCTTTTTAATGTTTTGAGGAAAAACATTTATTTGATGGCATTGTAATAATTTTTAGGCTCTAATTTTCTTGTAATTATGTCCTTCATTCTTGTGTCGAAGATGGAGGGCAAGGTCCTGGGTTGGTAATCCCCCCTCGCAAGAAAACTAAACCCTACCTAAAATTTGATGTCATTTCCAACGAGTACCCACACGACATCCTTTGCACCCATTTCGGGAACTTTTTTAATCAGTTTGTAAATTTTTTTAGCATTTTCCATTAGTTACAGGAATTGTATTTTTGATATAACTTTTGACTCGTTGCTCGCACTTTTAAGTGCTTCTTTAGTCAAAGTTGCATGATTTCTCACACATTACGTGATGAAATTATCAGTTTTGTAAACACACTAATTTATAAAGTGCCACATTATGGGGAGGTTCACTAGTACTCTTGGGTTTTTATTCGCAGACACATTATCGACTATGTCTGACATCTTGCTTTCGTGCATCTTGCACTTTTTGATTCCGCATCATGAAGGGTACTCTTTCCAGAATTGAGCATCGTAGGATCACTTTATAGCCTCCGCTACTTCTCACTGGGAGAGGTAACTATTTAAAGGGTTTGGCATGCTTCTATGGAATGTTACTTCACTCACGAGGGTCTTTCATCCTTCTTACTTGGGCCAGTTCCTGTGCCCACTGATCATTGTCATCTAGAGGACTTCCTTGACACTTGCTACAATGTTTTTGGATCACTTGATGATGCATGTCTCTAGATCTCTCTGGTTTCATGTGGCAGACTCAGATCCTCCCTAGCATGTCTGGAGCATTCTTCAGTCCCTCTATGGAGACACTTCACATACTATCACCATTGTTGTTGTTGTTACTGATCCTGTTGTCTCCTCTTCTTCGTGTGATGGTAGTTTTGCTAACACATACTCGCTTGGTTCTACTTCTGATGTCGAGGCTTATGCACCCAGTTCTGATGTCGGGAGTACTACAGAGGACTCTTATCCTCCTCTCACTATTCTAGAGAGTGTTGAAACATCCCACATCTCATCAGATATCGAGTAGTCTCCTATTCAGTCTCATATATTCATCACACCTACCTCTTTTCCACCTTCAGATGTTTGAGGCCCCTTTCACTCCTCTACCTTAATTGGATGACTCATACCTATTTGACATCACTCTTTTGTTTGTTGAGCCCCCTCATTGGTATCAGTATTTTCCTGAACTTAGTCATCTTTTTGCAGAGTACATGATTGTGATGTACTGCAGGTTCCTCATCCATCTACAGGTATTTTAGAGGAGTTCATCATCTCCGTTGTTGGGAGTGCTCCTTCAAGTAATCTTACCAATTCCACTTTTTGCGAAGACCTTCATTGATCCACCGTTGCTTGTGGATCCATTTTCTATTGTGGGGGATGTTTTATTACCTTCACATCAGTTGGATATCCTTTCTACAGGTGTTCACCCTTCATACTCTGACAATTTTACACACATGACATTATCTTCGGTTCCTCGGCACTCACTCGCTAGACCTATGCCACACTTTCATGGACCAGACTTGGAGTTCTTCATGTTGCTACCTTCAGTTTCCTTCACAGAGTGGACAGACTTTCATCACATCATTTCTATCCTTCCTAAGGGCAGGACCACAGTTCAGTGTAGATGGCTCTTCTTCACTCCAGAGGTAGAGAATATCATCATAGATATTCTTCTGGGAGACTTCCTAGAGCTATAAATTTCAGATCCATCCATGGCATCTTTTGCAATCATCTCGTCTCCCTCTTCTTCTCTCTTCTTCTTCCTTCTGAGAGATTGCCTCTTTGTACATGGGTACCTTTACAGAGCTCATATGTGGTCGGGACCCATGTTTGGAATTTTTCTTGGATTAGAGAGTGGACTTGTCTCTCTTTTTGGGGGAGTTTTTTCCCACTAATTTTTCTCCTTTTACTCCACTTTTCGGGAGTTTATTGTACGTGGGTACCTCATCAGGCTTTGTGCTGGGACCCATTTCTCATTTCTGACTTTTCGCCTCATCCTAAGTTATGATCAAGGGGGGGTTTTGGTATAGGTGTTATTTTTCTTCACTTATTTAGTGTTATTCCACCTCACATGGTGAGTCATCTCACTTAGGTGGACATGGATCTAGGTCTCATGTTAGTTATGACAGATTCTCTTACAGAATCTGTCATATGTGTAAGTGTGTCATAGGAGTTACACTCCCATTTGGAAAAGTAACTCCTCTTCTCCATTATGGAGGAATATTCTCTTACATGGGAGTTACACATTCACTCCCCTATTTGTACGCACCTCCTTTGATCTATGACAAGCCTAAGCCAAGTCAAGCATTCCATTCTACTCCCTTTTTTGAATCTTGAGCTCTCCTATCCATGCACATTGCTTTACAAATCTTGCTTGCTTTAATCTCGTAACTCCTACACTTTGGTGAAGTGCAACTATTCAATGCACGTGTATTCCTTCCAAGTCTTCTTCATTCCTCTGATAGATTAGAAAACTTTGGGCCTCAAAATAAGGTGCATGAATAATGAAAATGTGATTAAAAACATTATAGTGAATCTACCATTGTGATTATAACTCACACTGTTGATTATCACAATAGTTAGTGTATTTTTTGTTCATAGATGTCCACATTTCTTGTTGAACTATATTGAACTTATGATTAATGATGTTGGTTTTATTACACCATTTTTAAACATATTGTACTATGTATTATTTTAATATGATGGTAACTTTTTCTCATGGGTTGGAGCATACCACTGCAAAGATGGATCAAGTTCTAGGCCTTCTAATTTAGAACCCAACCAAGGGTTAAGTTACATATAGTGATATAAAGTGGGAACCTTTTCCTTACATTAATGGTGACAATTTGTGACTTTTTGAATCGCGAGTGATAGAGTGGAGGAATTTTTTAAAGGAGAATGAAATAGAAAGTTGTACCCAATAATATTTTATGTCTTGTATCACAATAAAGTATATCACCTATTCCAAGAAATAAGATGAGATTAAGTACTACTTTGGGATATGTGATGTAAGTATCCTCTCCTTTTAAATATTGAGTATGCATGTGGACATTTGTTTTTCATTTTTGAGTGTTCATGTGCTAACAAGTTGAATATTTATGTGCATATATTAGTGTTTATATGGGCTTGAGGACTTCCATAAAATATATTTCCTATCACAAGACACATTATTATTTCATAAATAGGTAACGTTATGATGACAAGTCCAAAATCATATCTGATGTGGTTTTAAGTGACATTTTAGTACTCATAGAATAATAAACTCACCTGATCACATGTTTCTTTCCTATGACCATGCAGAACATATTGATAGTGAAGGAAATCATTTCCATGGCTAGGAATATGAATAGTTAAAAGGGAAGATTTTTTTCACCACCCTTTTTATTAGCCCACAACTTAATTAGTGGGTTCATATGCTACTATTGTTAGGTTTGTATGTTGATGTTATCCACCTTAAGCACCATGAGATGGTACATGAGAAGGTAACATTGTTGAAGGGTGAAATAGAATGAGATTATTTCCAAAGAAAATATGACATATTAAATAGATAATAAAAAATTAAGGAGTTACAATGTGTGTTTAATCCCAATTATGTAGAAAATATTCGGGAGCAGAAAATAGAAAATCCTAAGAATTTGGTTTTATATTAGGGATGTAATAACCAAGAACTTATAAGGATTGGTAAATCCCATTCATATTGGGCATCCAAATCCTAAACAAGTTTGATTGGTTGTTGAGATTTGGAAACAATAGTTTATTTGAAATGGATTAAATTTTTGGAATGAATCAAATGAAGGTATGCTTTTAATTCTTTAAATACTAGTAGCAGTCGATACTTCACTTTTCAAAATATAGAAGTTAAATTGTGTTATATATTTTGGCACAGTTTCAATTTTAAATGTTATTTGTGTTTGATTCCAAACACCAAGGGCTTCTCTTATTATGGGTGATTATTTGTAAGTCATGTACTAGTGATCTCACCGAGCATAAGAAATTACTCAATCAAATGTTATAGCTGAAAAATATTAAATGAAAATAAACTCCTTCATGGTAGATGATGTGAGTGTGGAGATTAAAAAAAAAGGTAGGTGTTGTGCAAATCTTACTAGCTTGTTGTCTTATGTACGGAAACTTTTGATTGTGAGGTTTTCTTATACATTTGGCATACATACAACGTGTATGGTTGAATAATTTGATAGAATGTGTGAGAGAATATTATGTAAGGAGAGAAATGTTTATTGAACTTCAATACATTACATGTCTAGTTTTCTTGATGAAGAGATGGATAACATGGAGTTAAGAAAGTTTGTAGAGAAGTATTATTACAAATAACTGATATTTTTTCAATATTGGAAAGATTCTTTAACTCCACATGGTAGGAATGTGGTCAAGGTGTTATTGTACCCTGAAACATGTCAAAAAAGAAACTAATGCAGTCATAAATCATATAATTCATATCTAAAACTATTTCTTGAGTATTATTTGCTTTGTTGCACATCGGAGGAAGGATTGGCTAGTTCACTAGCTAACCTCAAGTGCTCATATGTACTAAATTGGTGGCTAAAAATAAGAAAATATAATGGATTTACAGGAATTTAAATGTTTAAAATATTTAAGGGGTTAAGGATTAATAAATTCCATAGTATTATATCACCTTCCACACTACTACTAGTTGTATAACATGGGTGCAAACTCATATAAATGATAAGTTACATTATCAGGTATAATGTGCAACACCACTTATGTAAATATCGAGTTGTCCATTTTGAACCCAATCCTTCATATGTAAACATTTCATTAAGGTAGGGATGATGTAATAGATAATAGAAGTTAGTGTCATTCATGACACAAGGGACAATGTTAGCGACTCCATAAAAAACAAGGATATAGATGTGAATGTTAAGTTTTTTCCTTCTTCATTTTTCTTAGTTGGTAGTTTTTTCCCAATCATATATGGTGGATATGTTTTCAATGCATAAGGTGTAAAAATTAGTGTGAAAATGCAAAATGAAATTGATGCTCGTATGGATATTGGAGGCTCACATGATGTAGATATGGGCAATAATCTAAGACATAAATCCATTTGTGTATGTGTAAGTTGTAAAATATGCCTTTGTGTGATTATATCATGCAGAGAATTTCATATCCATTTTATTATGAAAGTTTGTAGATGAATTCACTTATCTGATAATCATGGAACACCGAACATGTTCCTTCTTGCAATGCATTCTTTTTTTCTTTAATCTTCCTATACGTAAACATTTTCCTCCATACTTACTACTTTTCAAGTACATCTTAAGAAAGTCCACTTGTTTGAAGTTGTGAGTACAATAGAATGGAGAATCCGGAACTCTAACAATCTACCATTTTTTTTAGGTACTTGTTGAGGAAGGAAAGGATAGCAGGAAGAGAAAGTTGGAAGCCGAAGACTACAGGAAAATCCATTGAACAAGAAATGATAGATTTTCCCTTCTCTTTTATTCATAGCTTTATACACATGTACTTTCTTTTTTGTACTTGAATTTTAGAGTTATTCCTCATGGCTTGTGTGGGTCCATTATACTTTCGAATTGTGAAATAAATGAAACTATCTTACAAGAATGAGCTGTAAATAATTCATTTTTCATTATTTTTCATTATCATGATGTTAAATGAATTCTTTTCAACTCATGTACACTAGGAAATTTTCAATTTATCATAATTAATGAACTCAAAGTGACTTGATTAAAAATGAATGATGAATAAAAGATAGGTAACAACCTACTTGAATTCCTCTTAAAAGGATTGTCCTTGTGCAAGCTTTGGGATGTCCACCTTCGATATTTTATGTCTTTCTCATCTATGTCACATTCATGCATTGGTTCCTGAGTAGCTGATGCATGATTTTCATGGAGATTTCATCTGGAAAGACACTTTACATGAAAATTTGACATTCTGAAAGCAACCCAGTGGCAATTCATGCCATTTTCCCTTTGATTAGGCCATTTAAAACAATCCCTCCAATTTTAAAAACTAAGTTTTGAGTTGACCTTCTCGCACGGGTGCGAGAAATGTCAACAAGTATTTTAAAAAATCCCACATTGTGATGAAAAAAAAACTATAATGTTTTTGGAGATGAAATTTGGATGAGGCATTTGTGTGTAATATTTATTTATTTGATTTCCCACTTCTCATGAGTCTTGTCTATGCATCTTAAACTTTCCCCCATGACACAAATGTATCCACCCAATTTCTGTAGGTGTAATTAACACCTCAATAGTAAAGAACAAAGTTTCCTCAAGAATGGTGGTGCTTTGAAGTAGCCCCCAAACTAACAAAATCAAATAACTAGTATTTATTTGAGGCATTTCATTAAACAGTTCATAGACCAAGTGTATGTGTCTCCTTTTTGCATACCTATCTACCTTAGAGTATTCCACTGCCACATTTGACAATGGTTTTGCCTCAACACTACTTTAGGGATGACCAAAACTAATTTACACATCCTAGACCAGCCTACAAATTAGAAAACATATTTTTTTTAGTTTTGATACATTTTTTCAGAAAATATGCTTGTAGCATGGTGATCAATGAGACCACATCCCTAGGAGGCAATTTGAAATACATTTAAAGTAATTATTTTTTCTTCATATTATATACATCCTGATGTCAGGTGTTCCTTATGCCTCTACCATTCTAGAAATTAATTTATTCTTTCCTTTTAGTGTAGACCATGAGTATGTGGAAGAGTAAATAATTCAAATTTTAGCATCCTTTCAACAAACCCCTTTGCAAAAATCCTTGTTGACAAGGCACTCCACAAATATAAACTTTCCCAATTGGTTTTGGCCTGTTACAGGATGCTTTCACAAGCTCCAAGTTTGGCTTAGGTTGGGGACATATCCGCACTTCCTTAATCTCAACAACACTTATTGTATATCCCAATTTGTTTCTTGTTATTTAAGCCACACATTATTCAAGTAAAAATCAATGCCAAGAAATACATCCTTGAGAAAAGAACCCACGAGACAAGCGTATATTTTACCACAGGTCTAGAGTATGTTGGTAGAGAATGAAATACCCTAATTATCACCCAATCAACATCCATTTAATGCATAGTGGTCCATGCATTCCTACAGGTCACACCTCCTCTACATTTTGTCAAAGGTTTGTTTTTAACATGTAATTTCCATTCATTGATTTTCTCAGTACATACCTTGAAAAAAATTTTGTCATCGTACTTGAGGAGAAGTATATTGAATACAAATCTTCCCACCAAATTTATAATAATTTTTTTATATGTATTTTATTTTCTATTTTCTCATTTATTTGTTTCATTTTATGTTATTGATTTGATTAAGATTGTTACTATTATTTTGAATTCATGAATCAAATAGGATCATGGAACCAAGCAAATAAAAAAACAATAGGACTTAGAACCCTTGATTGTTTCCTAACAAGGAATTCACAAATCGTTTAACATTGGAAGGAAAGGGATTTATAAGGACTCGATTCTTATATTTTGTGCAAAAAAATTAAAAATGAACCCACTAATAACGATGGCCTTGGACTAATATTCTTGAGTAGATGTGGCATAGAGGGAATACAAATTTCACCTTGAAGGTTCCCTAAAACACATGTCTCCACCATGAAACTTGCTCTGAGCTAGGATTTACAACAACAAAAAATGTCAGTAAAAACTATTTACAAATTATGAAAATCAAACATGCTCCAAGTGGAAACATGCAGAGTGTTTACAAGAACGTATTTTGTAATAACTGAACATAATCTACTCCTAATATAACCAAAGGAAAAGGAAGCGGAAAAATTCAAAAATTGGTTGTGAGAAATAACTTCCCTTTCATATAAAATAAGACCATGTCATCATTTTTTCATCAAACAGTGTATATATTAAGAGTGGAAATCTATCTTGAAACTAATTTCCCTTCCCATTAATCAAATTACCTACTAAAAAGAGAGTGAATACCTCCTCATCTTTCTCTGCAGTTGCTTTTTAGAGGTATTGAAGCTAACCTTTGGTACTTGGATGATCTTCCTCATACTCTAAGGTAAGCATGACTTTTTGAAACTCCCTTTTCGGATCTAGACTATCCAAATACTTGATTGGTCATATTACTATGGGAACCAATGGACTGATCCTTGTGATTTTCCCATCTTCGTTGCATTCAAATCCATGAATTGAGTTGTTAGAAACACTTTACTCTTCACCATGGATGCTTGCAAGCTACTCTAAACACTTTCTTGCTTCCTCTTGTATAAACATCTGTGTTTCAACACTTTCATGTGCCTCTTCTTCATCAAACAAAGATTTAAGAATCTAAAAATCACTAGATTTACTTCGTCAAGAAGTAAGTTTGAAAACTGATTTATGCTCTTTTTCTCTCCTTATTGTAAATTTTCCTCATCGATGACGATTGTTGATTTTGGAGAGGGGTGAATCATTTTATTCCTCATCCTCAACAAAGAATTTTAACTGATCAAGCTCAACCTCCCACTACTTTTCCAAATAATATTTATCAGCTAGTCTAATTTCATCTTTTACAAGCTCTAAAAAGTATAATTTTACCAAGGATGGAGGAGAGGAAAGGTCTGTATTTTGACAACCAAAAAATATAAATAAAATCTCTATAATATCCTCTACATTAAAAGTCTCAGTGCCTATTTTTTTCCTCCATATTTTTCTCAGCCAATGCATCCTTCATTATAGATTGTTCAAGAGAAGACGTAAAAATATCTTCAAATGTTTGGGGTATTTATTCAGTTATGATATCAGAATCAGTCTTTTCATTAATAAATATATCATGATTAGCAACAATGAAATGCACCTCAACTAATTTTGATGCATTTGTATGAGGTTTACTGATAGCCTCTTGATGATGAACCTCCTCCATTTGTAATATTTATCAGACAATTTAGTAACCTCTAAGAACATAGTGCCAATTTACACACTACACTCAGAGTAGAGAGATTGGTTGTCATCTTGTTCATGCTTCTCTACAAATTCAACCTATATCTTATGTTATTTAATCTCAGTATTTTTTTAGGATTAACTAGATGTGGGATTCATTTATCCTCGAACTTTGAGCTCTGATCCTTAAAATTTTGTATGATAAATTCCCCACTTGTTTCTTCAGTTGGATTCCCTCTCAAATAGATTTTATGAATATTTGTATCCCAAATTAGGTTTGGTAATGTGATATGAAGGGGAGATTGATATTCTAGCTAATATTGCAATGGTTGAAATGATGGGTGAAGTGCAGTGTCTTCTTATGGAGGAGAAGGGATGTAACATGTATGTTTGAGAAATCTAGGAACTTGAATATTTAGCCAAGATAGTTCAACATAATAAGGAGGCATCATATACCCACCTGGTGATGGTGAACGTATACCTCATTGATAGGGTTCTTAAAACTTTGGTTTAGCATCCTCTAATTTTTGTAAATTTATAGACATCAAGAAGGAGGTGATAACACCAAGAAAGGGAAATAAACACTCTCCATGAGGGAAAAATGGGAATTCAATGGAGAAGGAGAGGGTAGACACATGTGCCATATATTAGAAATTGAATTTAACCCTCAATTTCTCACATAAAAGAAAAATAAAAATGGAGCAACTTGTAAATACAACAAACACACAACATATTAAAAAAGGAATATGAGGGAAGAATGCAAATGAAATACAAGTATAGGGAAGAAAGAGAGAAAAGAATAAAATATTTTATTGATTGATGTGAACACATACCATTACGTCAAAGGAAAAAATTTACCAAATGCATGGAACAATCCAAATATGATGTCTCCAACTCAAACCTACTTGGGAAACCATTTTGGCATGTTGTGTTGGAAAAATTAAAGAGTCCAACACTTTATAATGAATTATATTAAAAATATATGGAGAAAGTGGAAGAGAAAGATGAGGGAAAGGGAGAGGGAATGACCACTTTGAATTCAACCAACAACCAAATGCAATAAATCTCTAAAAACCCAAATTGGAACCTGAAAAGTCCTTTTCTCCATGTTATTTGAATTTTAGGAGGTATGGGTCTAATGAAGCAATAAATTTGGGTGGTTGAACTATTAAAATTTCCTTTTTCACTGTTGAAACCATTTTCACCTTTTCGACAACCAAAACAAAATCATTTTCTATGTTTCTTCAATCCAAAATGAATCCCTTGAGTAGACAAATCCAATACCACAAATGTTGTGCAATTAGATCCCTGATTCAAACAATATGTCCCAAAAATCAGATCCCAATTGGACAAGGCATATTTTTGGAGAACGTGAGGAACTATGGAACGTTCCATTTGGGTCTTAAAAATCTTATTTAATCATAGTTTTGTATTTTAGGTTGGGCAACGTTTCAGGGAACTAGTGAAATGAGGGAGATGTTCCCCTTATTCCCTTCCAGGTTGATTTTTCTGATCTATCTTAGTGGCATTGAATGCGGAGGTACAGGGTGCAATGGGAATGAGGGCCATGTTTTGAAGTTTTAAATGAGTTCCAACTTAGCCACTTTGCACTACCGATTCCTACCTTTATCAACATATTCATGGTTTTGGGGAACATGAGGCATGATATATCTATTCCCCTTGTGCCTTTAGTTCCCAATATAATTGATGCAGTGCCCCTGTTTTTCACTTATCAGTGTTTGTGGATGAGTGATGAACCATTGGAACATCAAAATTGTTTCGTCTATGTGATAATTTCCTTAAATATCCAATTGCTCTCAACATTTTATCCCGAGCAATGGAACGGAGAACAATAGGAACAAAGGAACAATTCCTCATTTTCCTCCAAAGGCCGATTTTCCTTATTTTACCCAAATTTTGGCTATGTTTGTCCTGTGAGGCCTAAAGAGAAGGGAAATAATTCTCGGAACAATGAGACTTTCCCCGACAAATTATTTTTTCACCAAAAAATGATTTTCCCAAAATTTGACCAACTCCCTTCTAAAAAGGCTCAGAAAGAGTGCTAGAAGATTAATGTTTTTCCCTAACTAATCCATGACAACATGAGCCTTTTCTTATGACTTCTCAAAACACCAGAAATAGCTTGCGCATTGACCTTTTATAACATCTCCTCCTTATGAGAACCATATTGTGAACATCACCAATCTAAAATCAAAACACTTTCATGTTCTATGACCATTTTGAAAATCACCAAGCATACCCTAAATCAGATGAATTACCTTTGAAAACATCTCCTCCTTATTATAACCATATTGTGAACATCTCCCATCTAAAATCAAAACACTTCCATGTTTTATGACCTTTTTTAAAATCACCAAGCATACCCTAAATCAGATGAATTACCTTTGACAAACAAATTTTTTAATTATCTCCAAATTATCTTATATTTTTTAAAAAAGATAACAACATATTTTAGTATTCACCATTTTAAAAAATTTATTTTCTATGAGTAAAAACTCTTGTTACACTCTATCCAAAAAAAAATTTAATAATTGTTCTTACACATGTGCTACAACAAATCGATGTAAATTTTTCAGATAGACATTGCTTGCAGTTTGTAAAATACTATAATTTATTTGAAAAATAATGTTCCCTTTAATGTTTAAACCTAAAATTTCAAATGTTTTTTATGTTACATATGAATGATAATGTTCTTATTGTAAGGTGACTGTTTGATTTTTATTGGTAAATTTTTTTGGCGAAGATATAAATGGGATACTTGCCAAAGTCATTGGGAACTGAAACATTTGTGGATCAAACCTATGACCCAACATAGATTAAGTGGTTTTCTCTACAACTTTGCTATATTGTTTTCTATAGACAGTGAATTTTTGCAAATAAATTAGGTGTGTTTACTAGAATTAGAATTGAGATTCAAACCCATTACCTAATATATTATGTGTGTCTATTAGAATTATAATTACGATCCATGATTTTCTCTATAGCAACACAAGCATTTATTGATTCATCTATATGGTAACAAATGAAACTTGAAGGAAACACATTCTTGTTTATTTGAAATAAAATATTATTTTAGATCTTTAAGTAATGTGGCATATATGTATCCATAATATAGTATGCATATAAATATGCAATTTAAATACATAATAATACATACAAATGGATGATTTTAAAACATACATACGTCAAGTTTCCAAATTATATGATGTGTATATAACAATATGATGTATTTGAGTCTCATCCCCTAAATTAATGGCTTCCATAAATGTAGGGTACATGTACTAATGCATCTAAATGATTACATATACAATAAGTACTTAGGTTTTATAGTTCTTCAATTTATATACATAGTTTGGCATTATATGGAATACATAAAATCTACCATTTCAATATATCCAAATAAATAAAGTTATTAGAAATAATATTCCAAAGAAAGTGTTATATAGATCACATCCTAGAAAGGAAAATATTGTTAAATCACATTGGTAAAATAAAATATAAATAAATTTTCACAACTACAAAAATAATAAAGAAAAAAAACTAACATATAATTACTTGAATGTGGTAATGGGAAAAAGAAAATATTTCTCAATTACAAGCTCACTCTAACTAACATATTTATTATTACACAATCAACTACAACATAGTGACCAAATGAGATATTCATTACACTGCAAAGATTTTTAATTTTTACTCATCAATAGACTATATTAATGAAATAAGATATCTAAGAAGTTAAAAAAGGTGTTTAATATTTATGCATGACCCATAAAGCCAGAAATGGCTAGAGAAAAAATGTAAAAAGAATTGTTATCTAATTAAAAAATAAGGTTATATTAGACAAAAATAAAGATTTAGACATATGCAACTACAATACTTTGAGGAGGTGTATGTCATCCTTTGTTGCTACTAAAATAGAATGCACATAAAAATAAGGATCGAGTACCAACCACCCATCCTCATATTGAGTCTGAGAATTATAAATCAAAGATTAAGAAATAATAACTGCCCACATCAATGGTAGAAGACATAACTTGCATATTACTCTGCATTGGTGAACACCATAAATAACGGAATGCAATAAATTTCCACTATGTGGATGGTGGAGCAATCTTGCCCCCTTATCGAGGAAGAGAAACATACATTCCACAAGAAAAGCTCTAGTGGTGTCTAGAAAAAGGTAGTAGAGAATGTTGTTGAGTATTATCTAGAAATAAATCAAGTCTTGTGTAAGGGGCGGTCATCTAGTCGAAGAGAAGATCGAGTAAGAGTTATATTTCGAAAGGAAAATTTTCATCTTATTCCTAGATAGATGTAGTTCCCACTAGCATTTGCCACCTTGTGATATTGATCCTGATACTGCTGACTATATTATGGGCATTTGTTATAGTTAATTTAGTATGATGTTAGATGTTAGATCATGGTTTATTGTGGACTTTGATTCAAATATGGTGCATGATGACTATTAGAGACATTTTAGATATTGATGTCGATATATTGTTTGACATGGTTATATTATAGATGTTGACTGGAACTTGTGATATTTGGATATTTTGAGTAGACCTAGAAAATGATAATTGAATTAAAATTGATGATGAGATAGTTGCGGATGAAATTTTAAGTGATACTGCTAATTTTCTTGATGATTGTGGTGATTCACATATATGCCGATGATCTTGAAATTATATTTATATTCATTTAGATGTTTTAATATTGCCATGAGGCCGAAGGAGGTATTTGCATTTTACAGGTTTAAAATATCACAACAAACATTGGGGGATTGGAGACCAACCACTTTGGAATTCTAGATGAATTCAACAAGGTCACCATGGCAACTGTATTGTTTCTGTGTGTTTGATTGTGTTAAGGATTCCCATGGGGGGTATCACCTTTATATGTGACCAAAGGTTTTATGTATTTTCTTTTATTTGGTCCCTTTTTTAATGTTTGCATGTGTTTATGTTTGTGGTACTTTGACCCCTTTCATTATTTATTAAATGGTGTGTAATATCGCGAGTAATCTTATTATTAAGTTGATTAATTAAAATATGTCATAAGAAATTAATTAATCGAGTTGTTGGCCTTGAATTAAATTGTTGTAAGAAATGTGTAAGGAATATGTAAGTTGAATTTAGCAGTATGAAAAACCCCACCTTCTTGGAAATTCTGAATTTGTCCTTGGAGGTTGATTCTTGAGGCTTGTGGGACAAATTAAACTTTTCCCATAGATCTTAAATTTATTTACCAACCTTGCCTATGGTTGGAGGGTTAAATTTAGACCTTCTTTGTGCATTTTTGTAAGTCAAGCTGAATGTTTTAATTGCACTTTCTTACACATTTTTAATTTCAGTCCTTATGGGGTGTGGGCTTGTCTTGGAGTGTGTAAGTAAGTTGTCATATTATTCACCCACCTATTTATTGTGCCTTGGAGATTGAAGTTGACTTTTGAGTTGGAGTTGAGGATGTGTGACGTGGCATCCCACTTGGATCCCCCTCATCCTCTTCTCTTCCCTCTCTATATATTTGAATTCCTTAGCTTGTTTTTGGGGTTGGTTTTTCACTTTTGCATACTTCATTTGGGGTGAATTATTTTGTTGTTTTGAGCTCTTGCTTTTGGAGAAAGTTTGCTAGACTTTTTACAGGCCTATGTTTCATTGATCTTGGGTTGTTTTGCATTGGGAAGCTTGTTGTTTGGAACTTGGAACAAACTCCATTATGGAGAGGTAAGAGCTTGGCTATTGAAATTCTCTTCTTTTATTTATGCAAATTTTATTGTTGTGAATGTTTTGGCATGTGTGTGGGTGTGTTTGGGTAGATGGCCTAGGGATGGTGTAGGAGAAGACTATGGGGTATTTCTGTGAGGAGGCATAAGTGTTTTGGGGAGGTATAAGTGTGGAGGGAGTTGGGATTTGGGTTCCACCTTAAAAAGAAATAGCTTGCATTTCTTTACTCATTATGGGGTACCATAAGAGGTTGGGGAGGCATAATGAAATGTGAGGAATAAGGGGTACTTGGGGAGGCATAAGGGCATGTCAGGGATTTGAAATGATATATATATATTTATATATATATATATATATATATATATATATATATATATATATATATATATATATATATTTGGTGGTTGTTCTCAGGTGGTGATACCCATTTCCCCTTGGGAGGTATAAGTAGCATCCCCCATAGTTTCTTACTCCTTTGGATTGCATGAGGAAGCCTGAGTGTTGTTTATTGTCTTTTATCTATGGTTGCAAACTACATAATTTGTTTTGGACCATGTTTTAAATGTGAAATTGCATGTGTGTTGTGGAAGCCTATTGTTTCCATGAGTTGAAACACATTTTCTTATTGCATTGTGGTTGGGGCTCAAGGGCCAATGAAGAGGGAGGCTTCCCCTTTTCATTGGATGTCTTGGTTGGGTGGAGAGCATTGCCTTTCCCCCTATTTTGATTTTGATCAAATTGAAACAAATAAAATGGAGGATATTCATGTTGTTGTTCTCGGAGCAGGGGAAAAAGACATGTTTGACAGTCCTTGTTGAGATTATTCTTATTGTAACCATTTTCTTCTTGAAGTGGATGACCTTGTACATTATTGGTGATGGAAATATGTTTTGTTATTGGCTATGAAAACTGCAATTTGAAATGTGAAGGAGATATACTCTAGTTTCTGGTTTTGAATAAATGTGGAAGAAATTGTATTCTGTACATTGTAATTGAGGAGGAAGACAAAGTTCTTAAAGTCCCTTGTGAAACTTCTTTTGTAACCTCTTCCACTTGAAGTGGATGATATTGTATATTAATGTGTTGGAAAGGCTACTCTATTTTAGTCATGAAAGTTGTTGTGATTATGGAAGAATATATCTTGTATTCAATCCTGTGAACAGGAAAGAAAGATATGCATTTGTACGTTATATTCTGAAAAATAAATGGGAAAGAAGTCATAAAAGATTCATTTAAATTTAAGGGAAGTTGTGTACCTTGTTCAAATGATTTTGTTTTCATTGGAAATCTACATTTGAAATATAGTATAAAATCTCTGGTTGGAAAATTGAAAAGTAAATACGCATGAAGAAATGTTATACTTCTCTTTTCTTTTGAAATGCATGATTTAGAAATTAGAACTGTACGTTGGATTTTGAATACTTGAATTGAAAACCAAATTCATATGTTAGATTGGATACGGGAATGAATTTCTCATATCAAGTTGGTAAAGGAAACTTGGATCTATTTAAGATCAAGTTTAAACTCTATCCCTTATTTCTTTGTATACTTGCAAAATTTGATCAAAACGTACAGAGAGACCCTGTAACATTGAAAGGATAAATTGAAATACCAATTGAACTTGTGGGATCAAATGATCCCAAGCAAACAAAAATAGACTTAAGGAATTTCCATAGAACCTTTCAATTCGGGCTCAAACAGTTTCACAGTCATTGTTGTCAAATTGGGATATTTTCGAAATGTAAATCAATCAAACAACTTAACCATTGTAATCTATCCTATAATATTCCAAAAAAAATCCTCCATGCCTGTTTGGCATGTTGAGATGGAATTATGGAAAATTTGAACAAATTTTATAAGTTGAGTAGTCCAGTTCACGTTTTAGGTGACAGAAAGACGTATTCTTAAAATTGACCATTCAAACTTCTTCAAAATTTAAATCTTGAGCTTCCTATGCAAAGAGGACTTCGAAAGATTTCCAAAAAAGTCCTTATTTTCCAAAAAATGGAGTTCCCTATCAAACGTTATGGCCTTCTTAAGTTTTTACTTCATTCGGCTTCAAAAATAATCTAACATGTTAAATTTAAATGAGTAAAATATACTTGGGTAGACCCGCGTGCTAAAACTTTCCTTTTTTTGTTTCTTGCTAAAAAAGTGACAAAGTCATGAATTTTTCTGTCACTACGATAACCCACAAGCCTTTATATTATCAAAAAAATGATCTAAGTCCAAAAAATTTATTTGGATAATTTTTCCTCCGTGACCCCACCGCCCTGCAGCCAATCCTTGATCGATACGTGGCTTCATTGGGCACCAGTGGATGCTCGGATCGATTTTAACCTTTCGCTGCTTTCAAAACTAAATTTGGAAAATTTTGTAAGTTTCCTCCGCAGCCTCGCCGGCCTGCATACCTAATTCAGGTGCTACCACGTGGCTTCATGAGGCATTGGCGGAGGATCAGATTTTTTAAAGCACTTAATGCTTTGCAAAACAAAATTTGGGCAAAATTTCTAAATTATCTCTGTCGGCCTGCCAACCCACAGCAAATGGTTGGCTAACATGTGGCATTTTCTCATGCGTCGGTAGAGGCACAGATGAATTTTACCCTTTCCACCCTTTAGGGCGAGATAAATTTATTTTATTCCTGCCACCCTGTTTTCTCCATGTTAGCTTAGGAGGTGCTCACCATGTTTCACTTGCGGTCTTACGGACTTGCCAGTGAACGCGGGTGCAAAGCTGCATTTTCTCCCCATGTGGGAATAATTTCCAAAACTTCTCCCCCGCTCTATCGGCCCACGTTTGGGGAAATATTTCCTCCCCATCCCTGCCAACCCGAATTCTCCTCCTCCAGGAATATATTTCTCCCCGCGGCCCGTAGACTCACGCCTGAAGCAAAACTTATTTTCCCTAGGCCTGCCAAACCTCACCTTGGGAAAAGTTTCCTCACAAGGTTTGTCAACCCATAAATTTTGAAGTACAGGGAGCTAGGAAGAATTATTTAAATCACTGGAAATGTGAGAAAACTTCCTATCTAATGGGAATGTTTTCATAAGGATTTCAAGTGCGTTATTTTTGATAAAAAAAACTAGGTTGAATCTCTTAAACCTGTCAGGAGGTGAGGAGAGCGTGAAATTTCCCTCTTAATCTATAATGATTATTCTAAACCTAAGTTTTGACCTTGTCAATTTAATAATTTTTGTAATGGTAAAACTATGAGCTAATTTTTTTTATTTGGCCTCTAAACCTTGCGTGTGGGAACTATTGTTTTATAAGCTAGTAGTAGACACTTTTAAACAAAAAAAATATATCCCATAACTTTTTTCTAACTAATCCTAGGATGTTCTTGGGTCTCAAGTGGGTTGGTTTAGAAGGTATTACAATTGGTATTGGAGTTTGGGTTCAAAATCTTGGACCCTTGGGCACACTAGAAAACTTGACACAAGAAATGTAAACCTAGCACACTTTTAAAACTAGCAAAAAACCCTATTTGAAAAAGTGACATATTTTAGTAAACATGAAGACTGAATAAAATTTAGAAAGATGAACTAACTCTCACCCTTGTCTATGTTCAGGAGGTGCATGGACAAGACGAGTTGTCTTTTCACAAATACCTATTCTTACCACCACAAAATCACGATGTAGTAAGCTATCGTATCACAAATTTTACAGACACTTCAGGATGTTAATGCCACTCTATGAGAAGGGACCATAGGATCACATTCAGTCAGACATGATAGGGTGAAATCTATTGAGGCTCATGCATCTCCTCGGAATAGTGAGGATCATAGAGGAGAGAAACTCCCATGAGGAGTCTAACCAAAGCAGAGTCACCACAGAAGGGACATTGAGACCGGGTTTCAAGACAAAGAGATAGGCCTCGGATCCCTAGGCTTAGAGATGAACATGCAGAGAGGCCTAGGGTCCATCTGACTATAGCAGTAGATCATATCAGTGATATCATGATGCTATGAGCTAGCTCATTATTTTGGTGTCATAGGTGTATTTTAGGCAGAGACTTGGTTTGTGAACTTGAGTGGATACTTCAAGCTTTGCCATTTTTCTAGTAACATGAAAGCTCATGTTGTGAATCCATCTGTTGATGGATAGAGTAGGTGTCTCGTTGAGGACAGAGGACTAGAAGTTCTATGTTGATTCTGAGAAAGCTACCTGGGATCTCTTTGAGGAGTGTTTTACAAGTATATATTTATCTCAGAGGTTCATACAACAAAGGATTGATGAGTTTCATGACCTCCGACAAACATCTCTTACAGTGGATGAGTATTATAGTAGATTTCTAGATATACTCCAGTACACTGATTGACATGCAAGATGAGTGGGTGTGGATCCACAAGTTCATCTGTGGCTTGAATCTGGGACATTGGAGGTGTAGTATAGATACATTGTCCATATACATTTGCTGAGATTTTTAAGAAGGCCAATATAACAAAGGAGACTCGAGGAAAGACCTAGCAAGCTATAGACAAAGTATAAATCCATATAAAGCAAATGCATGACAACATAATCGAGGGGCTCAGTTAACTCCTCCTCATGGTGGACAGGGTTCAACACAAAAAAATTTTATACCACAACAACAACAACAATAATCTTGCTCACCATATAGACCTCCACAAAGATTTGATGCATAGAGGGGTCGGAGCATGGGGCCTCCTCCTAGGGGTCGCATTAGGACACAAGGAGCACCTAGAGCTCAGTCAGTAGTAGCTCACTAGTAGAGACCTCAGTAGTCCATAGCTGGGTCATCTAAATCCACAGCACACCCCTCTAGGGCACTGACTGGAGTTGCTACTCATGGGATAGGATCGGGCAGTTGTTTTGGATGTGGTATTATTGGATAATTTTGGAGAGACTACCCAAAGAACCCTAATAACAAGGGTAAGACATACATCTCAAAGCCTACTATTGGTGACATGGGGTACAGTCATAAGATGTACACAGCAGTCGAGAACCACCAGGAAAAGCATCAGAGTATAGTTATTGAAACTATAGGTAGCATTGGTGGTATTCCTAACTCTATTTTGTTTGATTCTGGTTCTTCTGATTCCTTTATTACACCATCTTTAGTAAGCGATGTAGGCTGGTGGTAGCTAGGCAGGGTAATAGTTGGGATGTTGAGATGGATTCTAGAGCCAAGATCTCTATAGACTCCTTAGTTAAGGATTGTGTAGTGGATTTGGGACCTTTAACCACTACCTCGGATCTTCGCATCCTTCGATTGGGATCTTATGGAGTCATCTTGGGCATGGACTGGTTAACTATACATAGATCTAGATTGGATTGTTACCACAAGATCATATCTTATACATATGATCTAGCAGTTGAGGCACTGATAACAGAAGTAAGTAGACCCATTTCTACTCGCACCATCTCTGCTATGCAGCTTAAGCGATGTGTATGACGGGGTTTTCAGATGTTTTCTGTCACAGTTAGTGACCGATCAAAGGATGGGTCTAGTGGACCATCGCTCGATGACCATATAATTTTGAGAGATATTTTTATATCTTTCCAGAGGAGCTACCGAGGTTACCACCCCCACCTGAGATGGATTTTCATGTAGATCTTGTTCCAGGAGGAGAACCTATCTCACGAGCACCTTATCAGATGACTACCCTTGAGCTCTGTGAAATCAACTTTTAACTTTAGGGCCTTCAGGAGAAAGGCCTAATTCATCCTACTATATCCCCTTGGGGTGCACTGGTTATCTTTGTAAATAAGGAATGATCCTTGCTGTTGTGTATTGATTAATGGTAGCTAAACAGCATAATGATCAAGAATCGTTATCCACTTCCGTGCATTGATTATTTGTTTGATCAGATGAAGGGAGCCAAATTTTTCTCTAAGATAGACCTTAATTTAAGATACCATTAGCTGAGGATTTTATAGGTGGATATTCATAAGACTGCCTTCCGTACGAGATATGGCCACTATGAATTCACAGTGGTACCCTTTGGCCAATGCCCTTGCAATGTTTATGAGTTTCATGAATGGCATATTTGGGGCCTTCTTAGATCACTCCGTGCTCATCTTCCTTGATGACATTTTTATTTACTCACGTACACGTGACGAGCATAAGGGGCACCTTCTCCAGGTTCTTTAGTGTCTTTGGGAGTATAAGCTTTATGGAAACTTAGAGAACTGTGCATTCTTTCAAACATAAGTATAGTATTTGGGTCATATCATTTATGGGGAAGTTATCACCGTCTATCCTTCCAAGATTAGAGATATTATGGATTGGCTAGTACCCACTACTATGATTGAGGTGCGCAGCTTCATGGGATTAGCAGGTTACTACAAAAGATTTTTTCTGGACTTCTCTCTGATTGCGCACTCCATCACTTCCCTTTATTAGAAAGGGAATAAGTTTGTTTGGTCAAATAGGTGCAAGCAAGCCTTTAGGAAACTGAAGTAATGTCTCGCTACAACACCTATTATTGCAATGCCATATCAACAGGGTGAGGTTTTTGTATGCACGGATGCTTCTTTGGTAGGACTTGGAGGTGTATTGATGCAGGAGGGAAAAGTTGTGGCTTTTGAGTCTCACAAACTCAAAGATTATGAGCTTAATTATTTGTCTCATGATCTTGAGCTTGTGTAAGTTTTACATGCCTTGGTTTTATGGAGACAATTTCTTCTTAGCAGGAGATTCACACTCAGGACTAATTGTTTGATTCTTCTCCACCTCTTTATGCAACCCAATCTCAATGCTCATCAGCGGTGTTGGATGGAGTTACTTTGTTAGTATGATATGGAGATAGAGCATGTGAAAGGGAAGGAGAACATGGTTACAGATTCTCTTAGCAGACGGAGGCATGTGTCTATGGCCACCTCAATGAGAACAGATTTGCGGAGCAGGATTCTACATCAGCTTCCTCATGATAGCTTCTAAATTATAGCCAGAGTAGAGATCGAGTTTCAGAGACCCCTTGAGGGTAATTTTGATGGTTTTTATTTATAGGCAGAAGGCCTTCTCAGGCATAGAGGTCAGATTTATGTTCCCAGAGATGTAGGCTTAAGGCAGGACATCTTGGCAGAGGCACATCGTGCACCCTATTCAGCCCATCCCGGGGTGAAGAAGATGCACGCCACCTTGAAACAAATATTTATTTGGAAAGGAATTCATAGAGACGTGGCTCATTTTGTGTCACACTATTTAGAGTGCCTGAAAGTGAAGGCTGAGCATCAACATCCGGCTGGCCTTCTCTATCCTCTTGCTATACCGGAATGGAAGTGGGACACCATTTCCATGGACTTCATTGTTGGGCTACCAATGTCAATATACCACCATGACGCCATCATGGTCATGGTGGATAAATTGAAAAAATTGGCTCATTTTTCTCTAGTAAAGACCACTTATATAGCTAGTGCAGTGGCACAGATATATCCTAATCAGATAGTCAGGTTACACGGGATTCTACAGAAGATCATTTATGACTGTAATCCTTTGTATACTTATGATTTTTAAACCACCATATAGTATGCCCTCAGGACGAGGATCAACTTCAGCACAACATATCACCCTGAGACAGATGGAAAAACTGAGTGGGTGAATTAGATCTTAGAGGACATGCTTAGGATGTACGTTATGGACCAACAGTCCAAATGGGAGGAGTACGTCTACTTGGTGGAGTTTTCCTATAATAATAGTTTTCAGAGTTTTATAGGCATGGATCCTTTTCAGGCTTTGTATGGTAGAGAGTGCAGGACACCCCTTAGTTGGGACAGGTTAGAGGACATGGTTTCTCTAGGACCAGCTTTATTACAGGAAATGGAGTGGCAGGTGGTTATGATCAGACAGAGGCTGCAGGAGGCATGGGACAGGAAGAATAAGTATGTGGATCAGCATAGGACCGACCATTGTTTTGATGTGGGCATGAAGGATTTCCCTTGTGTCAGGTCACACAAGAGTCCTATCTATTATGGAAAAGGTTTAAAGTTATCTCCTACATTCGTTGGTCATTTTGAGATCTTAGAGTGTATCGGCCCTATGGCCTACCGTCTAGCATTGCCACCTAGCTTGTCTCATGTACATGATGTGTTTCATGTTACAGTTCTTAGGAGATATGTTACAGATCCTTCTCATGTGCTAGATTAGACATCATTGTAGGTGCAAGATCAGGGGAAGGTGATGGTGGATTCTGTTCGCATTAAATATCGCAAGACACTGGGCCTTTGAGGTAGAGAGATTGATGAGGTTTGGGTGCAGTGGGATAGATATGATTAGACTGTATCTAAATGGGAGGATGCTACTTTGTTACGAGTTCAGTTCCCACATCTGTTCCAGTGACTTCTAGGAGGAATTCGAGTATAAAGGTAGGGGGATGTAGTGCATGCTTCCCTTTGACACCTTGTGATATTGATCTTGATATTCTTGACTATATTATGGGCAATGTTATAATTAATTTAATATGATGTTAGATGTTAGATCATGGTTTATTGTGGACTTTGATTAAAATATGGTGCATGGTGACTATTAGAGACATTTTAGATATTGATGTGGATATATTATTTGACATGGTTATATTATAAATGTTGACTGAAATTGTGATAGTTAGATATTTTGAGTAGACCTAGAAAATGAGAATTGAATTAAAATTGACGATGATATAGTTGTGGATGAAATTGTAAGTGATACTACTGAATGTCTTGATGATTGTGGGGATTCACATATATGCCGATTATCTTGAAATTATATTTATATTAATTTTGATGTTCTAATATGGCCACGATGCCAAAGGAGGTATTTGCATTTTTCAGGTTTAAAATATCACAAAAAACATCAGGGGATTGGAGACGAACCACTTTAGAATTCTAGATGAATTCAACAATGTCACCATGGAAACTGTATTGTTTGTGTGTGTTTGATTGTGTTACGGATTCCCATGGGTGGGATCACTTTTAAATGTGACCAAGGGTTTTATTTATTTTCTTTTATTTTGTCCCTTTATTAATGTTTGTATGTGTTTATTTTGTGGTGCTTTGACCCCTTTCATTATTTATTAAATGGTGTGTAATATTATTAGTAATCTTGTTGTTAAGTTGATTAATTAAAATATGTCATAACAAAGTAATTAATAGATTTATTGGCCTTGAATTAAAGTGTTGTAAGAAATGTGCAAGAAATGTGTAAGGAATATGTAAGTTGATTTTAGAGTATGAAACACTCCACCTGCTTGAGAATTCGAATTTGTCCTTGGAGGATAATTTTGGAGGCTTGTGCGACAAGTTAAACCCTTCCCATACCTCTTAAATTTATTTACCAACCTTGCCTATGGTTGGAGTGTTAAATTTAGACCTTCTTTGTGCATTTTTTTAAGTCAAGGTGAATGTTTTAATTGCACTTTCTTACATATTTTTAATTTCAGTCCTTATGGGGTGTGGGCTTGTCTTGGAGTGTGTAAGTAAGTTGTCATATTATTCACCCACGTATTTATTGTGCCTTTGAGATTGAAGTTGAGTTTTGAGTTGGAGTTGAGGATGTGTGACGTGGCATGCCACTTGGATCCCCCTCATCGTCTTCTCTTCCCTCTCAATATATTCGAATTCCTTAGCTTGTTTTTTGGTTTTTTTTGTTCACTTTTGGATACTTCATTCAGGGTGAATTCTTTTGTTGTTTTGATCTATTGCTTTTGGAGAAAGTTTGTAGAATTTTTATAGGTCTGTGTTTCGTTGATCTGGGGATGTTTTACATTGGGAAGCTTGATGTTTGGAACTTGGAACAAACTCCATTATGGAGAGGTAAGATGTTGGCTCTTGAAATTCTCTTCTTTTATTTGTGCAAATGTTATTGTTGTGAATGTTTTGGCATGTGTGTTGGTTGTTTGGGTAGATGGCCTAGGGATGGTGTAGGAGAAGACTATGGGGTATTTTTGTGGGAGGCATAAATGTTTTGGGGAGGTATAAGTGTGGAGGGAGTTGGAATTTGGGTTCCACCTTACAAATAAATAGCTTGCATTTCTTTACTCGTTATGGGGTGCCATAAGAGATTGGTGAGGCATAAGGGCATGTCAGGGATTTAAAATGATATATATATATCTGTGTGTGTGTGTATGTGTGTGTGTGTGTATGGCGGTTGTTCTTTGGTGGTGCTACCCATTTCCCCTTGGGAGGTATAAGTAGCATCCCCATAGTTTCTTGCTCCTTTGGCTTGCATGAGGATGCATGGGTGTTGTTTTTGTCTTTTATCTATGGTTACAAACTGTAGTTTTCTTTTGGACCTTGTTTTTAATGTGACGTTGCATGTGTGTTGTGGAAACTTATTGTTGCCATGAGTTGAAACACATTTCCTATTGCATTGTGGTTGGGGCTCAGGGGCCAAGAATAGGGAGGATTCCCCTTGTCATTGAATGTCTTGTTTGGGTGGAGTGCATTTAATTTCACTATTTTTTGGTTGTGATCAAATTGAAACAAAGAAAATGAAGGATATTCATGTTGCTATTCTGGAGCAGGGGAAAAAGTCATGTTTGATAGTCCTTGTCAAGATCATTCTTATTGTATCCCTTTTCCACTTGAAGTGTGAAACGACCCAAAAAACACACACACACGAACAACACAGTAAAAGACAGGATAAATTTTTTTTGACTTGCTTGACACATAACATGACGCAACATGTCATCACTAAGGATACAACTAACACTGCGAACAACTTGATACAAGGATGACCATAAAGGAAGCACGGAAACGTTCACACCTATCAAGGACAATACATTTTTTTTTTGACAAGACAACATAGAAGTCCAATCACAGAACACACTTACAGTTAGGGCCAACCACAATGAGATATTCTTGAGGGTTATTTATTTTAAAAGGACATCTTGCAATTCTTAGCTTACGTTTTCAATGAGACTCAGGATACGGTACATACAATTCATCTTACCAAGCTAAGTTTATTCCTTTTTCAATGAGTAATCATCCTTAGATCTTCTCTATTATGACATTTATTTGCTTAGTTAGTTTATTTAGAGAAAAAGGGGGGGGGAATTCAATTTCAGAAGGCCATCTACTCACCACTAACGCTACTAAGATTCATTCTCGCCCACAAGACAACATGGTTTTAAGTTCAACACACTTAAGAGAAGAGATACAAGGTGCCTTGGAACAGGGTTAGAGAGAGAAGGTCGAGATGAAACATCTTTAGGACCTCATTAGTTATTGCCAGTATTTAATTGAAGCTAGGGCTCTTAACCAGAATTATCAACAACTTTACTTAGGATTTGCTAATGGTATTAACAAGGAGTAAAAGAATTTACTTTCCAAATGGCTGAGAGATAGATTGTGTGGTTTCAAAATTGTTTTCTCCTGTTTATTAAATCTTATTATCTTCCAGAACTAACCATAGGTTTCCTTTAAGTTCGTTTAAGAATTCCACCATGAAAGGGATAGTGTTCATTAGTGTAGCTAGGGGTATCAAGTTATATAATGTTACTTGCAATGATAGTCCTGCCCTTGGTTACTAAAGAATTTCTTGCTCTCAAGTTAGTGACCCCTACGTTACTTTATTTGAATACAACTTTTAATTTAACTTCCTGAACTATTAAACAATACCATGTTAGTTTACTTATGACACTTCATTACTAAGTCATGGCAAGGTTTAACTCAGAATTTATTCTCAAGGAAAAGCTGAAGCAACACTCATTTACGAGAACAAAACAAGATTACATCAATTCTTAAAATACTGATACTCCAACAAAGTCACTCAACAACAATAACCAAATTTTCTTATAATTTCAATGATGGTCAAACAATACAAGGTTTCCAAAGTTCAGATGACAAAGTCCACAATACTTTATACTAAGACATTAATCCTCTTTTAAACTTTCCACTGTACGTTAACAACAGTTGAACAACATACAAAGGTTTCGAGCAAAGGAACTTCTCAACTGAGGTTGATGACAAAAGTCTACAAATCTATCCCTCATCTACACGCAAAATCCATCTGCAACAAATTTTCTACAAGAGTCAGTTGACGAGAACTGAGCAAGATAAGGCTACACAAAACCACCATAACTATTATCTAACAATATCATGAAAAGAAGCACTTTATTACAAGAATTTGGGTCAAACCTCTAAACACTATGAGAACATAAAGTTATAATAAAGTCTATAACATGTCAATCAAAGAAGGAGAAGACCTTGTACTTCAGTTAGGAGAAAATGCAACGAAAGTAACAATCATATGAGAATGGCCCTTGGCCCTATAAGGAGAAAACAAACAATCTAGCAAAAACAGAATCCCCATCAAGTAAGTAATTAAACAATAATTACAAGATTGAGATTTGATACATATACCAGTCATCTAGAAATTTATCAAAGGTACTAAACGCATAGGCTAAAATAATATTTTTCCAAAAGAACAAGAGTTGATCGGCCCAAGAAGGGGGAAACACGGGTTTCAGAAATGAACACAAAAAGCCATGCATAATTGAGTTTCAAACCGGAAATCAATTAAAGTATACACACAACATAAGTTTCGAGGAGAAAGCAAAGTATATTAGTTTTTTACCATTAACTACAAGATTTTCCAATCATTCAAAAAGGGGCAATGTCTTACAGGCTAGTAGCAAACATGCGATAGAAGAAGAGAGTCCATCAAACAAGAGTATACAATAATATCATCATCAAATTTTATAACACTAAGATTTGCAAACCTCCACAACAATTCTAGTGTTTGGTTAATTTAAAATAAATTACCTATTTCCCAAAACAACCATATTTTAAGGCAACCCTTGGTAACAACGTCAACCGTCACACAAAGATACAAACATAATTTCTAAGCGACATTATCAAAACAAAACCTTCCGCTATGAATCCATAAGACTATCAAATGAAAGCTGAGTTTTTCCTGAACGTTAATCACATTTAAGGAAATTTCCATCACAAACTATTACGGTAATTACATGCATAAAAACCGACCAATATTAATTAATAGCGTTAACATTACAAGGGAGAAAATAATGCAAGTTAGGAAAAATAGAAGAGCGCCATCAGCAATAATTCTGAGAGGGGGTATTAGACCAAACTATTCTAGTGTCAACGAGGTACTGGATTCACACAATGAACCCTCCAGCTTAGTTGATTCGAAAAGCTAGTAATGGTTCAAGTTGATAGGGATGGTCAAGGTACTTCTTGAGGATGGCCTTAAAAGCCTAGAAACAAGATGAAAGATAGTATAAGAGTCTAAACACGTGAGACGGAAAAACACGTTGCACACGAACCCTTTTATTCTACCAGTTTTAATACCAAAACTCTAAGCTGACTAGCCCATGCATTTCTCACACAATCCTACAACCTTTCTTTCTCGATGCCAAAAGGTTATCAAAGGGACTTGCGAAGGAGCTAACAAAAAATGTCAAGGACAACTTGTGTGCTAGGAAGGGGTTTTCATAGTTATTGTAAACTTACTTCCATGATATCGAAAATACTAGCTTGATCAACATAATAACTTGCAAATCGATCGCAGAAAATAATTAATACATAAACAAACAGACGAAGTTCTATCATTCAAGTAATATAACATTCAGAGGATAGGGCACACGCATCCTTTCGACCCACATACTGACAACGATAAAAGCTAAAACAAGAAGAAACAAGTAGAAAGCGAAATCTCCCGTCATGACATCTAACTGACAAATCAATGCAAGGAAAAGTGGTTCGATTTCACGATAATTTTAAATAAAATAACAGTAGAAAAGTGTAGAAATATCTTGCCTTTTTCTCTAGATTCAGAAGGTTTCAAGGACACCGCCCAGACCATTTTTCATCGAGTGTTCAAGTGATTTTCTTGCAGTCAAGACTGCTGCTTGCATTTCAGAATCATTTTCCAGTGCTTTGACAACTTCATGCATATATTCAAGAAAAGTGGAAGCAAGTTCAGTTCCAGGGCACATTGTTGATGCACACAGGTATAAAAGTTGCCATGTTTTACATAAAGAAGCCCTTTCCGGATTGTTGTGTGTTTGCTTCAGTATTTGCAAAAATAGCTCTTCCCTTAACTCTGGGTATTTCATGGAAGTTTTATAAAGCTTAATAACAATATCCATTTGCTCTTTTGAACTAGCTTGACCAGCACCATCAGCATTAGTGTATCTCAAAACTAACTGAATTTTTTTTAATAGATCGGCTCATCAAGTCACTTCTCATTTTCAAGAGAGACATTTGAATTGAATCCTAAAGGACATAAAGACCAAGTAATTACTTGTTGAAAAGAGAGCATATCTGCTCCTGTGTAGTTTTCCATGCCATGGGAAGCTGTTCTTCTGCTAAAAATACCAAGCTTTCCAGATGCAGACAAAATGGCTTAGATTATCCATCATTATCCATGTTTGTTGTCATATTATATATCTTCCCTGAAGTATTTTTCTCTATGCACTCTCTCCTCTCTTCTTTTTTTTCCTTCTACCACTAAGGAAGAGCAATGCCTTAGGAAACCACCAGTACCAGCACTGGCAAGCGGGACAATTAAACACAAAGACCAAAATGTGAGGAGATATATAGAATAAATAACCGCCATCATTGGCCGCCTTCTCCTCCATTTTCAATTTTCGTAACTGGTTTCAAGGTTAACTAATATCTGCGTTTTCATTCTGTACAGCAAGGTGCAGAGCCGTATGACCTTCCCTGTTCATTTCCCACACTAAATCTGGTGACTTTGCTGCAAACTTTAGTAAACATTTTACTGTATCTGGGTTTCCTCCCATTACTGCGACAAGTAAGCATGTTCTTCTAGTAACACCCTCACTGTCACTTAATCGTTTTTGATACAAATATCTTGAAGGAGGATCCCAAATTTGAAGATGCATTCGATACAGAATAGATAACAACATAGCTAGATAGCCTGCTACACTAGCTTGTAGCTTCATCTAACCACCATGTCAACCAGACTGCACCCAACACCCACCCATACGCATTGAAAGAACAATAAAAGGGATATCAGGTCCTTCCACCCACCGCCAGCTAGCAACCTAGTCGACTCCATAACTAGGCAGGAAAAGGAATGGCGTGAAAAAGTAGATAGAAGGGAAATTAATACCCAGCAAGTGGTTAAATCAAAGTCGTCGTTTGCAGAACCAAAAAATGGTCTGAGCACAATTTGGTGAGACAAGAAAGAAAGGAAAGGCGGTGGTCAGATTCAAGTAAAATGCATTTCCAAGAAGGCCAAAAGGTCATTAAATAAACAATAAAAGTGGTGCATGCGGCGAGTAGATGGGTTACGTGGTTAGGCACGAACAAACGTGTCCAAAATGGGTGAATGCATCCAAAATTTTATCATAAAAAAATAAATAAATAAGTTATAGAACAAGACATGAGAGAAGGCTTGGTCAGCTGACATGGTAGGAATAGCAATTCACCTTTAAATGGACAAAAAAAAACAAGTACACAAGCAAGGCTGGTTGACCGAGGAGGAAACTAGTGGTAGAAGCTTCAAAAATGAACACAGGACAATGACCGACCACAGCGTCACAACAGGAGACCCTCTACTTTGTGTAAACCGGTGCTCGGTCCGCGAAGCGACCAACCAAACAATAAAATTGTTCACCGATAATTAACCATAATGTTGATAACAATCGACAATAAGATAATGAAGTTATCGTCGATCGATAATTAAATTAGTAATATCATTATTATTTCTATTACTATTATTATTATAATTTAACAATAATTATTAATCAAATTAAGAAGGACCGACAAACAAGCACGGTAAAAGAGAACATGATTTTTCTTTAACAAGGAAATTGTAATAGGCGTTGCAAGGGCCAGTAACGACAACAACAACACGACACCAGCAAACACGATGAAGAGGGAGATTATTGATTATTCCCTGCGACTAAGGCGAAGCCCACTAATGATCGACGAAGGCACAATGATGCTCCATGTTTAGCACTCGATCGCTGCAGGATGAACAGGTGTAACGTAGAATAGGGCATTACAAAGTGGTTGACCTTGTACATTATTGGTGATGGAAATATGTTTTGTATTGGCTATGAAAATTTTAATTCGAAATGTGAAGGAGATATACTCTGGTTTCTGGTTTTGAATAAATGTGGAAGAAATTGTATTATGTACATTGTAATTGAGGAGGAAGAAAGAGTTCTGACAGTCCCTTGTGAAAATTCTTTTGTAACCTCTTCCACTTCAAGTGGATGATCTTGTATATTAATGTGTTGGAAATTCTACTTTGTTTTAGTCATGGAAGTTGTGATTATGGAAGAATATATCTTGTATTCAGTCCTGTGAAGAGGAAACAAAGATACGCATTCTGTATACTATATTTTTAAAATAAATGGGAAAGAAGTCATAAAATATTCATTTGAATTTAAGGGAAGTTATGTACCTTGTTCAAATGATTTTGTTTTCATTTGAAATATAGTATAAAATATCTGGTTGGAAAATTGAAAAGTAAATACGCATGGAGAAACGCTATATTGCTCTATTCTTTTCAAATGCATGATCAGATCAGGAATGAATTTCTTATATCAAGTTTGTAAAGGAAACCTAGATCTGTTTAAGATCAAGTATAAACTCCATCCCTTATTTCTTTGTATACTTGTAAAAATTGATCAAAAACTACAGAGCGACCCTGTAACATTGAAAGGATAAATTGAAATACCAATTGAACTTGTGGGATCGAATGTTCCCAATAAAACAAAAGGACTTAAGGAATTTTGATAGAACCTTTCAATTCAGGATCAAAAAGTTTCACAATCATTGTTGTCAAATTGGGAGATTTTCGAAATCAGTCAAACAACTTAACCCTTGTAACCTATTGTATAATCTTCCAAGAAAAATCCTTCATGCCTGTTTGGCATGTTGAGAAGGAATTATGGAAAATTCAAACAAATTTTATAACTTGAACACTCCAGTTCACATTTTAGGTGACAAAAAGACGTATTCTTAAAAATGACCATTCAAACTTATTCAAAATTTAAACCTTGAGCTTCCTATTCAAATCCATTCAAACTTATTCAAAATTTAAACCTTGAGCTTCCTATTCAAAGAGGACTTCGAGAGCTTTCCAAAATGTCATCGTTCGCCAGAAACGGAGTTCCCTATAAAAGTTTATGGCCTTCTAAAGTTTTTACTTCATTTGGTTTAAAAAATAATCTAGCTCTCAAATTTAAATGAATAAAATATTCTTGGGTGGACCCGCAGGCTAAAACTTTCTCTTTTTCGTTCTTTCCAAAAAAGTGCAAAGTCATGAAGTTTCTTTCCGCTCCGCTGATCTGCAAGCATTCATTTTGTCAAAAAAATGATCTAAGCCCAAAATAGTTATTTGGAAATTTTTCTTCCGTGGCCCCGCTGCCCCCCAACCAATACTTGATCGAAATGTGGCTTCGTTGGGTGCCAACAGACACTCGGATCAATTTTAACCTTTCGCGCTTTCAAAAATAAATTTCAAAAAATTTATAAATGTCCTCTGAAGCCCCACTGGCCCGTAGCCAATCAAGTGCTGCCACATAACTTCACGAGGTGTCAACGGAGGAGCGGATAGTTTTAAGACTTAATGCTTCGGAAAAATTTTGGGAAAAATTTCCAAAATATCCCCACTAGCCCGCCAATCCATAGCCAATGGTTGGCTAACACATGACATCTTCTTGCATCGATGGAGGCATGGGTGAGTTTTACCCTTTTCTCCCTTCGGGGTGATAAATTTCATTTATCCCCACCACCCCACTTTCTCCGTTTTGGCTGAGGAGGTGCCATGTGTCCCTTGCAAGTCTTGTGGACTTGCGGGCATGCAGGTGCAAAGGTGGCTTTTTTGCCCCATGTGGGAAAATTTCCAGAACTTCCACCCTGCTCCGTCAGCCCATGTCTGGGGAGAGATTTTCTCCCCATCTCCACTGACCTGACTCCTCCTCCTCTAGGAAAAATTTCTCCCCGCGGCTCGCAAACCTGCCCTTGGGGAAAATTTTCTCCCGTAGGCCCGCTGACCCACCTTGGGAAAAATTTCTTCACAAGGTCCACCGACCCATAACTTTTGAAATACAGGGAGTTAGGAGGACTTTTTTTATATTACTGGAAAAGTGAGAAAATTTCCTATCTAATAGGAATGTTTTAAGAAGGTTTCTAGTGCGTTAATTTTGAGAAAAACTAGGTTGAATATCTTAATCCTATCAGGGGGTGGGAGAGTGCGAAATTGCCCTCTTAATCTTAATGATTATTGTAACCCTAAGTTTTGACACTGTAAATTTAATAATTTTTGTAATGGGAAAACTATGAGATAAGATTTTTATTTGGCCTCTAAACCTTGCTTGTGGCAACTATTTTTTTGTAACCTAGTAGAAAACACTTTTACACAAAAAAAAATAATCCCATAAATTTTTTGAATAATCCTAGCATGTTCTTGGGTCTCAAGTGGGTTGTTTTAGCAGGCGTTACAATAAGCATATATCAATACAATATGATAGAAACTATTGAACATTAATTGAGAGTTCCAATAAAAGATTTTTTGTGATAAATATAGACAAACTATGATATTTCCATCGATGAAACAAAATGACAACATCAAATATATACATATAGATAAATTATATATATATATATAAGTAATTGAATTAATCCAATCAACATGGTGTCCAAAGAAAATTAGCCACCATGAAAAGGGTTTTAAGTGGTAAGGTTGGAAAAAGTCATGGATGTAATAATAGTAAAACTGGACTCGAGGGAAAAAATAGAAGGTGTTTTTTGACCGAATCAACATCAACATAGGAAGGAAACTGTACAAACAAGGAAAAATAGTGGATCTGATCACTAAGTAGAAAATATTAGTTGGGAAGGGACCATATGAAATTGAATAAATTAGGTACTAATTTAACTCACCAAATTCAGTCAAGTCAAAATATCTAAAATAGAGAAGAGAAACTTAAATTCCAACAAGAATTTATATTTTTGGGTATAAGGGGATAAATGGATAGATATTTGATTAAGTGACCCCGGAGAGTAGCCTCATAAATATAGTGTCACAATTCGAATGCCAATATTTCCACCAATGCCATGGAAGTTTCAAGCTTTTGAAGCATCACATGATGTATGAGCTCATGTATGAAAGTAATTGAAGGAATAATGTGAACTTTTTTCACACTAAAGTCTAACAAATCTAGTTCTTGGAATAAACCACTTAACAAATAGTCAGAAAGATTTGATGTTAGGATACTCCACTAACAAGGTGGAGGAAGAGGAAGAAATGGGTGACCACCAGAGATTTTGATCATATAATGATATACCGATTCAATAACCATCACAAATCCTATTTAGGTATGATTTAACAAATTCAATGGTGATTTGAAAAAAATTCACTCCAAAATACTCGTCAATTTCGAATGGAACAATGGTAATTAATAATGTCCAAAAACTAACATTCTACAAGTAAAGTTTTCCATAAGGAACTCCAACTAAATTTTTTATGGAGGAAGATGATTTTCCCATCTTCCTATTTGTCTACCACATGTAAAACCAATTTAGCATAAAGGTCCATGATTAGAGATGTATATCAAGAATACCTATGCCACCTTTGTCATATGGTTATAAAAAAACATCCTAGGCAACCCTATGGAACTTTTGAGCTTGTTTGGAATTATTTGATAAGCATTATGCAATAGCTTGGATAGATTTTCATGGTAGGATTTGGAGTGAGCCAAGTATAAAGAATAAGAGGCATGTGTGGTGGCAGGGATTTTAGTGCACATTTGAAATTTTCCTAGAAAGGAAAGACACTTGAAAACCCAATAGGTGATTTTGTTTCCAAATCAATCAATCACATATTACCATATATTATAGGGATGCTAGTAAAAAGTATAAAAAATAAACAAGAATTTGAACTGCCTTCCATGGGATATGCATTTACATTTTTAGGAATCGATTTAGTCATGTAATGGATAAAAAAATTGACAGAAGCATTGACTTTTGCTCCACTTAATAAAGGAATCTAAACTCTAGAAAAAAGTGTCTAAACAATTAGTAGCTATATTAAATGATGAACTCTAATAAAAAGGAGTGATAAATTAATTTTCATTAAAATGAGCACTAAGAATATGAGTTTGGTAGTTTGGGAGATAACTTAATGAACTAAACACTTTCTCATTCAATCAACTAGTAGATAGCCTAAATCTTCAACAATAAGGTTATAAAAAATAGTAGAAAAAGGGCATAACTGATGGATAGAGAAAAAATGGCCAATTGATTAAGATCGGTTATCGTTGACGGTTAAACAATTAGGGGAATTTTTAGACAAGGTATTGACCACTAAGAGAAAGAAATTACCAAACCTAAGATCTTTGAGCATAGCCAAGATGAATGCCCATTCTATGAAGTCATACGATTTTTCAAAGTCAAGTATTAGGAAAATTGCCTCTTGATTAGAAGTGTGAGCACCTTACATGCCTTTGCAAATAGAAATAATATTTTGAAGAACAAATTTTTCTAGTCATACAATGACACGGAAGATATGCCAAAGACACAAATTAAGAAATAATTTTCATAAATATATTATATGAAACATTCAACTGAGTGATAAGGCGCTAACTTGTAAGCAATTATGGATTTATCTATTTTAAAGTAGACTTGGTATTCCATTTATTAATTCATCACCAACTTATTCTACACAAGGCCTCATTGAAGACATATAAAAGATCCATGACAATGAATTCCCAAGTGGATCTGTAAAATTCACAAGGAAACCAATCAAAACCTTAAGACATGTCATTGGCCATTCTATAAACATCACCTAAAAGCTTGTCCAAATTAAAAGCGGTGCCACTCTATTATTTAAGTAAAGAGATAAGATTGCATGGCATAATATCAAGGCATTATTATAAGACTTGAAATCTTTCAATTGTGTAATCTTGCACCTGGACAAGGCAATAAAGATTTTAGAGAGGCTGATCAGGTGACCATGAGAAATTTGTATGGAATTAATTTACTCATTAGATTGCTTGAATCTGAGAGATATTAAAAATGGATTTACAAGCATGATATTTGAATTTGAGCCATTGAAATCCAGAACAAGTGCAGATCTACAAAGCTTAATCTTGTGTTTGAGATATATGTAAGTAACACGTACACCTATGGATAAAGGCATCAAGATCCAATTGCAGAGTGACATCGGTGAACTCTCTAGAAAAGGAAACGTAATCCCTTTCCATATTCAAGCCACGTGTTTGACATAGTGGGTGGAGCAAATATATGCAATGAAGTTCCAAATCCTCGAAATAATATTGATGGTGTCGACATGGCTCAGAAGAAATGTGTCCATATAGCACCTCAAGTCGGCGGTGGCGAATGATAGCTAGCAAGTGATTGCGCTAAAACGTCAATTTTCAGGTCAATGAGGACGTGCCTAAATAAAAATATGTTCATTGGAACGCATAATATGATAAAGGTGTTTAAGGACCATTTAGCGTGTTTTTTTTTAAGTGACAAGTTGTCACCATCCAAAAAAGAACGGTCTAAGATGTAATGCGACAACATGGTTCACATAAATTTTAGAGGAGATTTACTACACCAACTATTGATAAGGAGGCTTAAATTCCTATTGATGAGTATGAAACTACTATCCCTTAATCCTTCATGTGTTATTGTTACCTAATATTCGTTACAACATTACAAACTTTATCTTATTTGATCTCTCTTGAAGTGTGGCATAACTAATCCCCTTAAGATGGTACACATATTAGGTATCTACAATCATTTTCCACTACGGTCACAAATAGTTCCATTAGTTAGATTCCTCAATTGAGAAAGTTCTACTAGCACCTATGCATTTCATACATTTAGTGAACTAAAGTGAAGGCAATAAGCACAACCTCAAAGAAGAAAGAAGTGGTATTCCAACCATAACTATGCACCTATACATGAATACCATTTTATTCTTCTAATCCATTGGTATATAATAGGGGTTAATGTTAACCAAGCCTTGTGAACACATTCATTCCACGAACGAGATGACCTTGAAAACCACAATTACTCATACAAACGTAGTCTAACACAAGTAAAAAGGATTGCAAGAAAGAACGGTTCGGCTCTTAACAATCATTCACCTAAGTCTCAAGATCTATAATTTTCCATAGATTTCATTGTGTAAATACACCGTGTTGTTCCACTTATAATGATCATCAAACCATCCTTCATCATTTACAATTTACAAGTTTCCTCATTTTCGCATTATCTCATCAAGAGAAATTTCCTTTACTTTTATTTGTATTATAATCATGTTTGCATTTTATTCACTTGATAACAATTGGGGTCCTTATGTTCAAAGAGACCATACATTTCCATAATATAATAGAGAAAGAAAAACCACATACGAAAATATAAAGTTTCTCTAGGTCACCATTTTAAGTGGTAGGAAATATACAACGAGTTTTCATCCTTGGAAATCCTATTAAGTGGTCTTCAGACTAATTCATCTTGATCCAAGAGGAACATGACCCTTCATGGGTAAGCAGTAGGGCATAAATGGTAATCTAACCTCATGAAGGATTCAAACCTAATGGTTGTCCTTTATTAATTATTTGAAGAGTCAAAAGGCCCATAGGATTTAACTCTTCACCCATTGGTTCTTGTGGTAAAATTTATATAAATTTTCATTTTTTACTGACAACACCTACACTCCGCCACTATCTTTCTCTAGAGTTGAAAGTGGTTTATTTCAGGAAAGCTGGGATTTTTTCATGGCGATGGTGGGTAGGGAGTGCTTTTTGTTAAAGTAAAAAAATAAGACAACCAAGCAGACTTACAATTCAAATGGACTTATATCACCCTTTAATGGAGTAACCACTTTCCCCACTTACAAGTTTTTTTTTGACTTGTGTATAACCAAGATGTCCATGTAACCTAGACTCAACATATTTTACCTTAGGGAGAGGAAGGGTTGACCATAGCTATTTTATCAAGGAAACATGATTTGAGTGTATTATAAGAAAACCATGACCAACTTCATATCGAATGTCATTGCAACATCTATCAGTTATATATTAACTTTCCTAGGCACTACTTACTATAAAAAAACAACATGCGAGATGATAAGTGCACTAACTACATTATGTTGAAATCACATGATTACTTATTCAAGGTGGAAAAGGGTGTAAAAAGGTTTCAAGGAACCGTCACAAGTCTTACTATCAATGACTAACATTTTTTATTTACATGCTTATGACATAATTAATTTTTAAGTTTTATCGCACTATCATACCAATATACAAAATTATGAAGATTTACCCCAGTTAAATAAATACTCTATTCTACAATATATTTGAATTGTAAAGTTACAAGAAAAATTACACCATCACTATATTTAACACTTATACACAATGAGAGGATATCTTCTTTTTTCATAAGAAAACAAATACTATTACTAAAATACAAGGCTATTCTAATTCCATCTTGATTGCACATTTTTAGTAATAAACATAAAATTTAGATTTCCAACATCCATTTTACTCTTGCTTCCGCTACCTGCAATCTACCAGGTTAGTATATAAACATGGTCAGTGAAAATAAATGTTTGCATGGTATTCCACCTATGATTAACATTTTCATCTATATATTAAATTTTCCACTTACAATAAATTAAAATAAAGGTAAGAAAACAAATGCAGTTTCATTTCGTTTTCAAGATGGAGTGAGATACGGAGAGGAGAGAAAGAAAAGCACACAAAATTTCTAATAAGCAATAAAATACAAAAAAGTTTCATCAAGGAGATTTATAGAGTCGTATAATAGAGTTAAAAGGTTTTGCAATAGTTTTTCTGCTAAGAGAAATTTCCATGGAAATTTTCTTGCTAGTGCTACAAGATTCTAAAGATGACCAATTTCGCCAAAGTAGCCCAGAAACCAAGGACGTTGAAATCAAATTTTCAAATCTCAAACACACCACGTGTAAATTTCCATCAATTCCGCTATCCACAGGGAACCCCTTGGAGTTTAAAGAACACAAATATTATGGCTAAGATTCAAATGGCCACTACATTTTTGAAGTCACTTTTCGTAATTATGCTAGTTGGTCTTTGTCGTCGAACGTCCAAAGGCTTACAATACCTCATTACAAAAAAGTATTATGAGGTGATTTTCTCAAATATTTTGATTGATTATGATAGTCCTAGTGAAATCCTAGACGTATGTGGTGACTAAATTTCTTTTCTTGATACGGGGGCCTAAATCAAGGGCCAAAACCAAACTAACTTTTTAATTGTTAACAACTTACCAAAGCGGTAAAATAGTTGATAAGGCCCCCGAAACGTGGAACAAAGCAATGTTGAAAATTTATCTAAAGTCATGATAGATATTGATATGATATCTCATGTCACTAGTGAACATGATCATTCCATAACTTACTCACTACGGGGTTTGGAGAGGTGGTTTGTGTGTCGTTGAAAATTCATGTTTCATTAAATTTTAATAAGGTGAACAAATGAAGGGATTACATGGAAGTCAAGTTTAATTCTATAATCAAGTGTATACGGTTATTTAGTTCTATCATCCAAAATTTCTATTTGTCACATGACATTGTTCGAGAGTGTGAATTACACTAAAAGGGGGTCATATCAGTTCTACATGATGCAAGGAAAATATATCCATTATGTGGGAAAATTCATTTTATTAAACATAACCACACTCTTCATATAATTTAAAATTTAACTAGCACTATGAAGGGAAAACCATAAATATGAAATCATGCTGGAAATAGGGAGAAAACCTTGCCTATTCATAGTCAGGCGACAAGGGAGGTGATCCAATCTAGTTTTTAACACATGAAAGCTACACGTCCATCACCACTAAACCATTCGCTAACTCGTTCACATGCATTCAAATGCTTACATATTTTGCATACATATTTGCCAGACATTTGTAAAAAAAAAACATATGACAAAAGACATGTCAAAATCTCCATTATGTTGGGTGAATGCCCATGTCTTTGCTTCCAAATTCCTTATGCGTTTTAAAAAAACACAAATTTGGGCATCTCTCACAACTAAATCATCTAATAGACATCCTCCCCTTCATGCTTTAATGAATTTCTTAAACCAATTCCAATGCATTTATTCTAATCACAAGGAGAATATCCTAGAAAAAAAAAACGTGGGGGCTATACCTACTGCTTCCACTGCCTTTATGCATGCAAGAACAATAAAACAATAATTTGAAGCCTACATAACCAACTGCACTCCCAATTGTTCAGATGTGTGAAACTTCAAAAAAAGGTTAAAAACCCCTTTTCCCGCATTGCCAAAGAATGGAAAAATAGAGGGTTTCACATAGAGGAATAATGAAAGAGAATAATATTGCAGAGAAATAAATGGTATAGTAGAAAAGGGAACTTTCAATGTCTTAATCCATACAATAACTACTCGAAATAAAAGAGAAATAACAGGAAAAATTAAGTGGTAGTTGTGAATGGTGTTGTAAAGGACACATTGTACGTCGCACAGGTGCACAGAAGTAGAAGAAGCAAAATAAATACAGCTAGACATTACACCCAAATGAAGCACCTCCTATTCTTCAATCTTCTTCTTTTGCATACAACAACAAAAAAATGAATACAGGTAGTTTCCTTCCTCTAAGAGATAAATGAAACCTCAACAAATACAACTATGAATCTAGATCAATCAATTTGTATATAGTAAAATGAGGAGGTGTTACAGTTACAAATTTATCTACATGTGCAGGGCTGATTTAAGCAATAATGGTACGGATTTTTGGACGGATGTTAATGAGAGCTCTGTTTAGCATAGTTCCCCATCATGTTATGTTTAATTAATTTTGAGAGTATATAAGCCTACTTTACTAATCTTAGTAAAGCAAAGCTTCAAATTTTGTACTTACTACGGTTATCTAATTGCTACTAAATTTACAACGTTGACATGGGTTTCAAACTGGTTATGCATCTGGATCTCAAATAAAGTGTTTGTCTTATTCTGTAAGGAAAATGAAAGGTCTGAATGGGAATTTAGGATGTGTTGCTTTCCATGTTTTGTCTGATGGGTGATCTTACACTGAACCAATCCCAATTAACATGCCATACAATACACCTCACCCTGCAAATTTGTGTTGTATAATAGGGGCACCATACCTAACCTATCTTTGAAATAATGCTATGCCTCTTGCTCTTTGGTATACCATAATGAAAGCAACTTTCCTTGTTTTTTGTCAATTCCCTCCACCGTAATTAAGTCTATGTAAATGAGGCAATTGGAAAATAGCAAATTATTTTCCAATCACCTCCAAAAGTTAGATTTATTAACACAATGACTAGAAGCATTAATATTACGATTGCCTTATGATTGACCATTAAAACCAAATATCACCCAAATATACATGTGAGAAGGATCTTCCCCTGAGGCAATAAGTAATGGTGAAAATATACTGGAAACTAAAATAGAGCCTCCGCCACATTCATCAACGTAAGACGTGGACCAAGGAACAAAGTCTAGTCAAATTGACTTCAAGACCATCTATAAAACAAAATCAACAACTTGAAATTCTTGAAAACAAATAACATTTAAATGATCGAATCGCTCACATGCAAAGCATATAGAGAACTTTTTTGAGGTCTTTATTAGTTCCCAAACATTCCAAGAGAGAATATTAGTGTAGAGAAATCCTCAATATAAAATTCTAATTGCACATTCTCGAAATTCATCTTAGAGTCTAAAAGGGATAAGTCATTCCTCAAAATTAGAAATTGATTTAAATCAAAGAAAGAATCCAACATGACAACACAACATTTGTTCCCTCTCCTTCTACGAGAGCATCATCATCAATGTGGCAAAGGTGGGGGGAGTGGTGGACGGAGGGGCTGGAGGACTGACTACGAATGAGAAAAGGTGCTAGAGAATTTCTTGTCACAAAGGTATCATGGGAAGCTTGAATATTCTTGTGGATGTGAGTGAATGTGGTAGTAAGGGCGAGTGACAAGTTGATGATGAGAGATTAGAAAGTGGTGGTGAAGCAAAGGAAGAACGGGCTTTAGCACCTGCCAGAGGCTTGTGAGAAGTGGCATTGGTCCATTCCTCCACTTTGTTACTCATAAGAGGAATATGAGGGGGCCGTAACATAAAGGGATTTTGTTAGCCCATGAGGGGCAGTCACAGATCTGTTGACCACGCGAGTAGCACCGGAAACAAGTGTTTAAAAGCTTGATATAAACCACCGATTTCAAATAGTAGGTTTCATTGACTTGAATATCAATGTAGTCTTTTAACTCTTGCGATAAGTCAACTTCTACACAACTACTGCAAAGAAAAACTTATGTGTCTCATGACATAAGGACACGCCCAATAAGATTGACAATCTCATTGAGGAAAGCCCGAGGAAGGTGCCACCTTGTTCTTGTGGCTTTTTACTCCAAGACTATTCCGCACACGGTTCTACCGATTCATAATCAAATAAATGTTGGATAAAATATTAAGATTTTGATTCGTAATTAGAGGGAGCGTGTAATTTGTTTGAGGAAGGAGAAGCTATTACAGATCTAAACTATTATTTGCAAGACAGTGTAACTGGATCTGTGCCAATTCAGCCATGAGGAATTGCAGGCATTCTATTCTATTCTATTCTACTGATTCTAATCAAATAAATGTTGGAGAAATTATTAACAGGATCTTCTAATTTGTATGAGGAATGAGGATCTATTACTGAACCCCCATATCATAAATATTTTAAACTATTATTACATGGTTTTAACTGTTATTGGCAGGACTGGTCTATTAAACCTTTGATGGAAATGCGTATTGAATATTTCCTTGAACTTAAATATCAAAAACACGTGCGTGAAATTAACTAAAACGACATTTGCTTTACAAGTGGAGCGAGTTATTCTAATCTATTAAAAGATTTGTCACATAGTTTAATCTATTAAAGAATTAGTTTGATCAATATATTTATTATTTTAAAAAAAAACATTTATGAATGATTTCAATTTAATTACATGAATGATTTTATATATTTTATTGTGGATTTATTTTTGCAAGTTAATTGAGTTTAGAGGAATTTATTTTAGATTTGTCACACAATTTCATGTATTAAAAGATTATTTTATTCATTAATAGCACTATTATTTTTCTGAAAAAATAATAATTTCTCATTCAGTATGGGTACACTAATGATTTGGTGTTTTGGTTCGGACTTACTTTTAAAGTTAGTTGATACAAGTTTAACTTGAAAATTATATTTGAAGAAAAAAAAAGCTAAAACTCGTATTCATAAAAAATTAAAAATTGTAGATAATCTTATCCAAACCAAAAACAAAAATACGATGAAATAAGTGTCAAATTTAAAATCTACCCTTTTATTGACAATTCCTATTGTTACACTCTCTCCTATTTTTAGATCGTCTTGCTATTGTTGAAGCAAAAGGAAAATATCAATTTCAATAGCATTAACATTTTGGCATAATATTTTTTTTAAATAAACAAAAGATTAATATTTTGATTTGATTTATTTTTAATTTGGTGATTTTAGGGATATGTTCATGTAATTGACTTCGTATTAAAGATTAAGTATTGAATATATGAATAATTGAGCTTCTTTGAGTTAGTGGTAAGGTTTGAACATCGAATTTATGACCAATTCAGAATTTTATTCTCAAAACATGGGTATAGATTCCACAAATAATCAAATCTCAATTTAGTTTTAAGGTTTGAATACCAAGTATACAAATATTTAACTTCCTTTGATGTTATGTCAAAGCTCTAGTAAGAAGTAAACGAAAAATGATATTTTTTGATTTAGTGTCATGACATTAATATCAAGTGCATGAATAATAAACATTCTTCAACTTTATGGAAAAATTCATATACAACTTACGTGAGTAAATGAAAAATTGATATATTTGTGATCTAGTGTCATGGTGTTGATATCAAATGCTCAAACAATCAAAATTCTTCAACTTAATGGAAAAGTTTAGATATAGCCTACACAAATACTTGAATTATTTCAATTTAATGTCAAGATTTGTGTATCAAGAATATAAATATAACCTTATTCAACCTAATGTCAAAATTTAAAAAAAAATCATTCCACAAAATTTACTTGAGACTTAAACACAACCACCCATATTTTATATCTCCTAAATTTATATCCCAATATAATATAATTCTTTTGATAAACCCACCATTTATCACTTAGCGATATTCAATGGAACAACTAGTTCTTCCCTCTCCTCCCAACTTATATACTAGGCATTATTTTATTCAATAATGTATGGTGGGTGTTTTTCAATTTCCGCTAGTTAGGAACTTCTTGTCATATTCTTTTGTCACCTTGTGGCTTCTTTTCTCAAAGATTACTTCTGTATGGGAAAAAAACAAAGTCATCTTGTTGTCTCTAATTAGGATAGATTGACTACTATAGACACAAAATTATGCACTTTACACATAATTTGGCCAGGTATTATACTACTATGTAGAAGGTTCTCGAGTGTACAAAGTACTAATTAATCCTACCTTTTGGCCATCTTTATTTTATACTTTATTTCGTAGTTACAATGTAATTTCCAGCACTTATCCAACCATTTCGCAATTTCCCTGACATTCTATCCCTAAATCATGGTACCCCATCCTATACTGTGGTGCCCCAGGGTTCCCCAAGCACAACCTGGGCGCTCTGATCTATGAAAACCCCATTTCGCTCATTTTTTGGTCATTTCTAGTTGTTGGCCATTTTTATCTTTTTCTCAGTTGGCCTTATTAGGATTAATAACGAAATTAAGCTTGAGATCCATAAAATTAGAAAGTTATAAGACCATAATGAGGGTCCTAGGTCATAGCATTACACACTACTATCACTCCATCAAGGGTTGCGTCCATTGCATCACTTGCATACACATAGTGTCATGGATCAAGGCTAGGCAATTTGCATCACACACACTTCATAGGTGGATGGATTCTATTATATTGCATGCACACATGTTATTTACATCTTGTATAGTTACTATTTCTAGTTACTTAACAAAGTATGACTGACACGAGAAAACCTAGGGCACGACATGCACACAGACACAAGAACTACATCTGAGTCTGAAATGTAGTGCAATGCTCAGTGATAAGTCCACTAGCTTGGTGGCTAAGGTCAATCCGACCCATTCATTTGCATATTTTATTTTTTAGGGTTTGATACTTCTTTTTGTATTTTAGGTAATTATTAACCTCATCTATCTAATCCAGTGTGACAAAAAGGGAATATTTACGACACTTTTCCGACCTATAAAAATTAAGATCCTGAAAACCTACGAGGACTACAGAGCCTAGATCAAGGACTAGAGAGCCTTAGGGTGCTCCAGTCTCCTCCCAAGATATATAGTACCTTCATATCCTCTAGATATCACCTTCGTGGGACTTATGAGCGATAATATGCACTTCCATATTCTATGACCAGACTTGCAGCAACCTGTGACAGTCATCATAAATCAGTTAAGTCATACTTCCTTTTTTACTTCTACAATTAGGGATTTATCTCCTTTAATTTAATTATTTTGAATCATTTCGTATTGTCTTTACTACATTTATACAACATTTTTAGTCCTCCGATTTATATTAACATTAGTACCCTATACTCTTTAGTCATAGGATCTTATTATTATTTTTGTTAATCATTTTGGTGAACCTGATGTCTCTTTCTTGCACCTTTTAGGGCTTTCAATTTTCTTCCCTATTATCATTATGATTTTTCACTTTTCTTTTTTCTTTTTTTTTACGCCACTTGTTCATCGTCATTACCAAATTCTCTCTTTCTATCATTATCATTACATTCAAAGAACTATGAGCATATCTATTTAGGTGTACTTACAAAAATACCTGGATTGCCTCCTTCGCCTCTAAAAATACTTAGCTACCCATTATCTCTCTCCACACATATCACCAAAATATGTTTACCATAAGTTTTTTTTGGATTTATCCCTTAACGAAGATCAAATCACTTTCACATCTGATGACCTCCCACCATAAGAGTTCTTAGCCCATGACCCTCCCTTATATATCCAGGTTTGTGTTAAAATAGTAGGTGTTAAGTGTGCCTTAGTAGACAATGGATATGGCCGCAATATTTTTAATGTTACATTTCTTCACCACTTAGGTATTTCAAAATAATCTCTAGCTCCACCATCTATTTCCATACATGGATTTGATAACATCCATAAGCATGTGTTAGGTATTCTAAACCTCACTTTTACCATTGGTCCAAAAACCATTATGCCCAATGATCTTAATTATAACATTCTTTTGGGCTGACCTTGGATCAATGCCATGCATGGTGTACCTTCTACACTACATGCATGTTTTAAATTTCGACATCAAGGCACTGTCTACGATGTATTGGATGATGCATCTCCCTTAGAATATTGTAACTCAATTTAGAAATCTAGTAATCCTTCTACCAACAAATGCCAAGATTTTTCTATGTATGGGTCAGGCTATGACTATTTAAAACGTTATGGCTTTACTAATACTAGTACACAAGACCCTAAAGTTACCGTCCCTTTGGATCTTCCGACACAAACACATAATCATGTGTTAGATTATCCCTCTTTACTGTCTACAAATGTTTAAACTACCTTCCATCCTCCTCTACCTAATCAATCCTTATTAGAATCAATTCATGCTAGACATTTGTTGTTTAACGAAAAACTTTCAAGCTATAGAATCCGATATTATGTGTTTCAGATATGAAATCCAATAGCTTAAAGATGATTCTCAGTCACATGTTTTTCATCCTATTACATCTCCTTTGCAATACAGGTCCACTACATGTCATATTATTGAACCTCTTGACATGCCATCACATGAGCGTCTCGTATTTAAATGTAATAATAATGTTACAACCCAATGGGTTCCTAGCTTTGAGTCATCACTACTTAATGATAAAACATCACCTCAACAACCACTTAAAAGATTTGTCACATAGTTTAATCTATTAAAGAATTAATTTGATCAATACAATTATTATTTTTTTGTTAAAAACAATTATTTATTAATGATGAATGATTTCAACTTAATTACATGAATGATTTTATATATTTTATTGTGGATTTATTTTTGCAAGTTAATTGAGTTTAGAGGAATTAATTTTAGATTTTTCACACAATTTCATGTATTAAAAGATTATTTTATTCATTAATAGTACTATTATTTTTCTAAAAAAATAATAATTTCTAATTCAATCTGAGTACATAAATGATTTTTTATTTTAGTCCGGACTTAATTTTAAAGTTCGTTGATATGAGTTAAATTTGAAAAATTATATTCGAAGAAAAAAACAAGCTAAAACTCATATTTATAAAATATTACAATTTTTAGATCATCTTATCCAAACCAAAAAGAAAAATACGATGAAATAACTATCAAATTTAAAATCTACCCTTTTATTGAATACTCCTATTGTTACAGGGCTCTCCGTGGTTCTTTGGCAAGGTGACTTTGAGTTTTCATTGGTGGGAATTGGATTCAAATTTTCAAACAGTTGGTGCCTTGACCATGTTAGAAAAAATCTTTCTTGGAGAATAAACGGTGCTAATGAAATGGACTTATACGTGGAGCTTGGGAATAGTTTTTCTTTGGTCCACATTGGGAACGATTCTGAGGTGCTTTTTAATGAAGATGGGTGGATGAAAGTCAACTCCAAAAACAAAGCAAAATACACTCCTTTTTCGATTAGCCTTCGATCTCTTGGTGGGAAAGATCTCGGTAGTTAGGCGCTCTTTGGATTGTTATGGTGTTTAGACCTTCCGTTTAGGTTTTCCTCTCTCCTTTTTTTTCTCTGCTTTGAGTTTCTTGGATTCTTGTCATGTTTTGCCTCGGGGCATTATCTGGTTTTGTTTCTCCTTTGTGCTCTCTTGTCTTTTTTCCATTTGTACAGGCTTCCTAATCCCTTGAAAAACTACTTTTTAGCTTATCTAATTAAAAAACAACTCCTATTGTTACACTCTCTCCTACTTATGTGATGTTTAATTAGAGGGAAAAAATTTAGTCAGCTTTAATTATATGTTTTTCCTTTAGATTTTGCTGAAGTTTGTTCAACTCCAAACATGTGTAGAGTTTACAAATTCTCTCAAATTTGTGAGGTATTTAAAAACTGCGCTAGATAAAAGCAAAGTAATGCAATTCCCTCCACTAATTGTTTTATTCAACACCTTTTTTCACTCTTCTTCCACCATGTTTACTTCGGATTAAAATTTTAACTGTACATCCATCGACATTACGATCACTTTTCATTCAAAATTAATCCATGAAGGGGAGAATTCCACCCTACAAAATTTAGGAATGCAACATGATTGATAACCTACATGTTCATGATTCATACTAAAAGAGATGAATATAAAACAATATAAACATTAGTAATTCAATGATCTTATGTCTATCATTTATATGGACACCTCAATACTATTATTGAAGTAACAAGCCTTAGATAAAATGCTCAATGGTTTATATTTACATCATTTTTTTTAATATAGACACGTGAAATTTGGCACAAATCATTCTCATTCAATTTTTAAAATAAAATTTAATATATATGAGTCTTGAAAAATAAAATAGTATTTAGTTGTGCGTGTCCTAGTTTCATTTATTTTCATATGATTTGATTGACTAGTGTTTCTTTGTCTAATTTTGGACTCCAATTGTTTTGATTATGTCATAAAGAGTTCTAGATTTTTTATTTACTGTATGACTGTTTTGAGTTTTTGGATGGAACTATTGGCATTTGGAAAAACCATCCGACAGTACTATCTGAAGTGAATTACTTCATTGAAGTTCACTTTTGGGTCTCATTCAATAGTTCATCCTCTTGTTACCATTACTTTCTTTATTTTAATATTGTATGGGTTCACTTATGCATACCACTAGGTTCTAATTTCAATCTGAGAGCCTCTTATATATGCAATTTTTTAAAGAGGTCTAATACATATAGCGCCTTATCTAAGTAGTGATATCTAAAATATTTGAAGAATACTTCAAAATAAAGAATAATAAGGGAAATTTTTTTGGTCAGAATTTCTATTACTACTTACTAAGGTTACAATTGCAGTGTATATCTTATAGTTAGATCGTTACGGTGTGACGCATGAGGGAAAAGCTAGAACAAGGGACCTTATAGAATTACATCCCCCATTGCACTCACATTAGGAGAACTACATGGAATTTGAAATGTAGTAGACAACTTAGTATGAATCAACACAAGTTGACCAAAGAGGTCGGTATAACTCAAGAAACTAACTTTATATTTTATGTCTAATGTCTATATGAGTATATATGTAGGAGTACATGGTTTGTGAATATAGGTATAGATGCGAGTATCATAGGAATTCAAAAGGCATAAACTAGTGGCGAAGACGCAAAAACAACATCGTAGAAGAAACAAAAATCCACATACAATACAAACTTAACAATTTTATAGGACAAAACCATTGACCAATATGGTCTAGAAAAAAATGGTTGTGTCTAGAGGGTCACATAGTATTAGGGACATTTTAATCACATTCCAAGATCTACATAAAGCACAAACTAGTTTATGAAACACCTCAATGTCAATCTAAACTAGATAAGTTAAGACTTTTTAATCTAAACTAGTTCAGAATATTTAGATCATCTTATCCAAACCAAAAAGAAAAATACGATGAAATAAGTGTCAAATTTAAAATCTACCCTTTTATTGACAACTCATATTATTACACTCTCTCGTACTTATGTGATGAAAAGGAACACACACACACACACACACACACACACACGAGGGAAATTTTTTATTGATCTTTAATTAGATGTTTTTCCTTTAAATTTTGTTTAAGCTTGTTCAACTCCAAACATGTGTAGAGTTTAGAAGTTCCCTCCAATTTGTGAGTTATTTAAAAATTTCACTAGATAAGAGAAAAGTAATGCAATTCCCTCCACTAATTGTTTTATTCAACACCTTTTTTCACTCTTTTTCCTCCATCGACATTACCATCACTTTTCATTCAAAATTACCATCGTCATTACCATCAATTTTCATTCAAAATTATTCCATGAAGGGTAGAATTCTGCCCTACAAAATTTAGGAATGCAACGTGCTTGATAACCTACATGTTCATGATTCATAATAAAAAAAGATGAATATAAAACAATATAAACATTAATAATTCAATGATCTTATGTCTATCATTTATAATAACACCTCAATACCATTATTGAAGAGACAAACCTTAGAGAAAATTCTCAATGGTTTATATTTGCATCATTTTTTTTAGTATAGACACCTAAAATTTGGCACAAATCATTCTTATTTAATTTTTAAAATAAAATTTAATATATATGAGTCTTGAAAAATCAAATAAGTATTTAGTTGTATGTGTCCTAGTTTGGTTTATTATCGTATGATTTGATTGACTAGTGTTTTTTTGTCTAATTTTGGACTCCAATTTTTTAGATTATGTCATAGAGAGTTCTGGATTTTATTTTTATAGTTTGACTATTTTGAGTTTCTTGATAGAACTATTGGCTTTTGGAAAAACCATCCAATGGTACTATCCGAAGTGAATTACTTCATTGAAGTTCACTTTTGAGTCTCTTTTGATAGTTCCTCCTCTTGTTACCATTACTTTCTTTATTTTAATATTGTATGGGTCGGCTTATGCATACCACTATGTTCTAATTTCAATGTGAGAGCCTCTTATATATGTAATTTTTTAAAGAGGTCTAATACATATAGCACCTTATCTAAGTAGTGATATCTAAAATATTTGAAGAATACTTCAAAATAAAGAATAATAAGGGAAAATGTTTTGGTCAAACATTCTATTACTACTTACTAAGGTTACAATTGGAGTGTATATCTTATAGTTAGCTCGTTACATTATGACACATGAGGGAAAATTTGAAACAAGGCACCTTATAGACATACATCCACCATTGCACTCACATTAGGAAAACTACATCGAATTTGAAATATAGTAGAAATCTTAGTTTGAATCAACACAAGTTGACCAAAGAGGTCATATAACTCAAGAAGCTAAATTTATTTTTTGTATCTAATGTCTATATGAGTATTGATGTAGGAGGACATGGTTTGTAACTATAGGTATAGATGCGATCATCATAGGAATTCAAAAGGCATGAACTAGTGGTGAAGATGCAAAAAACACATCTTAGAAGAAATAAAAATGCACATACAATACGGACTTAACCATTTTATAGGTCAAAAGCAATGACCAATATGGTCTAGAACAAAATGGTTGTGTCTTGAGGGTCACATAGTATGAGGGACATTTTAATCACATTCTGAGACCTGTAGAAAGCACAAACTAGTTGATGAAACACCTCAATGTCAATCTAAACTAGATAAGTTAAGACTTTTTAATCTAAACTAGTTGATAATTTTTAGATCATCTTATCCTAACCAAAAAGAAAAATACGATGAAATAAGTGTCAAATTTAAAATCTACCCTTTTATTGACAACTCCTATTGTTACACTCTCTCCTACTTACGTGATGAAAAGGAATATATATATATATATATATATATATATATATATATTTGTATGCATGTATGTATGTATGTATGTATGTATTTATATATACATACATACATACATACACACATACACACATACACACATACATCCATACATTCATACATACATACAAATATATATATATATATATATTTATGTATGTATGTATGTATGTACATACATACATATACATACACACACACAAACTACAGGGAAAACTTTTATTGTTCTTTAATTAGATGTTTTTACTTCATTTTTGTTGAAGCTTGTTTAACTCTAAAATTGTGTTGATTTTAGCAGTTCCCTCCAATGTAATGCCCCATTCGGCATTTACCCTAGTTCTTGTAGCAATGACCCTTTTGTTGAGCGTCGAATGGCTGTGTGTAATTCCGTTGTTGTAGATCTTGTCTTAGTGGTGTTTTAGAACCTTCCCTCTTCTTCTTGCATTCTCAAGTCGTTATTGACACCTCTGTGTGTGGACTGTGTAATTTCCTATGCGTTAACCTAGTTAAAGTGTAACGACCCACAAATCCACACACGAACAACACAGTGAAATACAGGATAACTTTTTTTTTTGACTTGCTTGACACATAACATGACGCAACATGTCGTCACCAAGGATACAACTAACACTGTGAACAACTTAATACAAGGATGGCCCTAAAGGTAGCACGGAAACGTTCACACCTTTCAAGGACAATTTACTATTCACTTGTGAAAGGACATGGCAAAAGACCAACCACATTACATAGTTATAGCTGAAGACATCCCACTGTGAAAATCTTCTTAAGATTACTGATTTACTAGAGCCATCTTACAATTCTTAGCTTACGTTCTAGAAGGTTCATGATTTGTTTCATACCATTCTTCTTATAGGATTAAGTTTCTTTTCTTTTATATAACTTGAGGACTATCCTAGGATCACCTATAATATGAAAATTCCTTGATTAATTTGTTTACAAAACCAGGTGGTATACAATTCCACAAGGCTATCTATCTAAACCCCCACTACTGAAACTCGTTTCATACCCACATTGCATAAGGAGGCAAGCGTAAGATCAAAAGGAGAGGAGTATCGTTAAGGTTCAGAACCCTAATCATCTTTGATCAAGAATTAAAATTTTATCATAGCTTAGACAAGGACTACAAGGTACCATGGTAATGGTTAGAGAGAGAAGATAAATTTATTTTATTATGATCTATTTAGTTATTAACCGGTCTTTTAATGAGTCTTAAGAGTTCAATTGAATTTTGGTAAAAGCTTCATTTAGAAATCATCTTGATTAAGTTCGTCGAGGGATACACAGGGGTTCCCAACATGGAAGCCTTATACTTAATGTGTTTTTATTCAAACTCCTGTACTAGATAAGATCTACCGATATCCCCAAAAGCCAACAGTGATATTACTTTTAAAATTAATTAACGTTTCCCAACAAGAGGACAATGTTTAATCCATAGCTTAAGGTTAGCAATGGTAGATTTTTTATTTTTTTTTGAATCTTTTTACATCGTTAGATAAACACTTTCTTCCAATTAAAGACTCTTAATTTTATCAACCAAATACAACTTCATTATTATCTTCTTTATTTATTCATCTATGTATTCCTCTTCTTTTATCTTTGATTATCTTTAGAAAAAGGGGGGTTTCAACCCACTAAAATATGCCTAGAATAACATTGATACTAGTACCATGGAGGGTTACTAAACCAATAAGCATTATGACCTGAAAGAAGAAATTATCGTTATTTAACAAGAACACAAACCACGGTTATAACATTTCCATTCAACATGGCACATGAACCAAAGGAGTCAAGAGATTGGATTTCACTTGGGTCAAGAACAAGAAGGTAACAAAATAAGCCAAGCCATGCTACAAAATTTTCATGACTGTAAATGATATCACCAAAAGAATACTCATAACAAGGTCAAGATTGAATATTATTTCTCACAAAGGTAATTTCAAGTTTGACTACACAAGAACAAGACACTTTATTTCACCATTACCGAACAATACAAGGCAAGAGGTCATATCAACTCTCTTTACAAGCAATGTTACACAATTTACAACACATTGGACATTTTTACAAGGAACTTCATAAATTGTACAGATGAACCTTTAACACTCTTTTCCTCTAGTCTACTCACATAATCCATCTGCACAAATATTAACTAGAGTCAGTTCGCTAGAACTGAGCATGTTAAGACTACCCATTGCAACAGTAAGCTAACATTTTATAATATCATGAAAGTAAAATTCTAAACTCAAGAATGGATCAAATCACAAACCACTAATCAATATGTTTCACAAGATGACGAGATTTATACCAGCCAACAAGGAGGAATCCCAATATTCAAGTGAGAGAGATATTCCAAAGACAAACAAGGTGAGACCTTATTGGTGAAGACAACAAGGCTGAGAGTATTGAGATTTCAGTCATGTAATCCTATGGATTACGTGATTGAAATCTAACACCCAAACATCATTCTAATATTATTAACCAAAAGGATAAAGATCAGTCAAATGACTTAACATATTCAAAATTGCTTGTTAACAAGACTGCATTAACGCACATCCATGTTTTAGGAAGAATAATAGGCCCCAACCATATATGAACACAAATCAGTCAAAGATTAAAGTTAACTTCACTCGGCTGAATAAACCAACATACATATAATACTCACAACACTATAACTAAATCTGAAGATTCAATATACCAAGCAATTCTCACCGAACCTAATTATTTTTCATCAAGAAGTTAAATAAATTAGATTCTATCCAACTAAAATTACATACAACAACTATAGTTGGATTACACAGGCAAGGATCAAGAAGAAGTCTTTTCACCAAAGGTTGTTATTATCTTACATCGCATAATCAGTAATAAACCGTAATCCACCCCTCGTATGATCATTGTAAGAGATTAAGGACTTAGCTCACTAAAATATGTAACTGAGTCGATTCCTACCTTTTCCATTTTCATACAAGTCTAACCCAATTCGAAGAAAGATAACCATTCTATTTTCATACATGCCTCAGTCAACACTTACTCAGAAAATCCCTACCTGAATTATTGAAGGTTTGCTAAGCTACATAAATGGATTTAATAGAAACCCAATTTCATTCGATACTTGAATTTAAACAAGCAAGGGATAGTCTGTTGGAAACATAAGTGAATCGACACAAGATCCTCTACCGTGACCCAACTCGAGTCACAAACACAAGGTTTACAGTTAGCGAAGGAGGAATACAAGGCAAAATACTCTTCCTACGAACTAAGCCTTCTCTTCCGTCTCTAAACCAACATATGAATAGCTTGGGCATACCCATCTATTTCACGACAGTCTACTCGACCTATCCTCATAGTCGCTCCAAAGAAAACATCTGCTACTACAGAGTTCGATTCACAACTCTTTTATCTTATGATACATTGACTCACGTCACAGGATCTGCATTGAGCAGTCAATATTTCACTCACGTAGGCCTCTAAGAAAACCTCATGCTCACTATGCGAGGTCTACACACACATTCAGCCCAAGAAAAGATTTTTACCAAGACAAAAACAAACATTTAGCCTAAAATTGGCCATGAGTCGACAAATCTACAAATATCCACTAATGCTATTCATGGCTCAAGTTTATATCTGCTACTGCTGGTTTAGAAATCGTAACTCAATTTGCCATTGTTCACTATTGTCTCTAAATGTCACCCGAATTTTAAGAATTAAGCAGGAAATTACCTAGGTTAAAGATCTAACACCCACAGTATAAAAAGGTTCAACCATTATTTTTCTATCACATGAGGAAGTTCACTCTTTTATTTCGAAAAGAAAAATGAGGCAGAAAGGAGTGTATACATGCTATCACAGTTGCCATCAGGGTATGAAAAAAAACAAACAGACTCCCAATAGTCCTTCCTTTCCTTCAATTTGGGTCGATTCACAAGGAAAAAGCAGAAGCCCATTCTAAATGCCATAACAGATAAAAGAAAATAAAAAGACATTCAATTCATGACATAATAAAAAGGGTAGCAGAAGATTGCAAGGGCAGGTTTAACATGCCTGGTTTAAAATGCCATCTCCATAAGCATATGATTGTTTCAATGCCGCTGCTTGCCCTTAACCCAAAGTGCTCTGCGAGCTCGTGCTAGCGCCACATTCACGTGGTGAAAAATAGCTACAAACCAACCCCATGATTTGAAGCTCAGACACAAGACATACTGATTACATCACGCTCCTGGCTCTGGTAGGCATCTACCGTGATGATCAATAAACCTTTTCCTTCATCAGATTGAGGACAACATCAAACACTTGGTGCAAACGTTTCAGCTGCAGCCTGTAAGGTGTGATTAGTCTGACAGAAACCTTTTTGCCTGCCAAGTCAGGACTCGTTGAAGAAGCTCATATTATTGCAAAGAAAAAAGTGCTTCATAAATACTCTGATATGAAACAGATCCGCCCCTATGAGATTCTCTTCCATGAGTTACATCCTACAACAAGTAAGATCTCAATAGAGACTCTTTGTAAATAAATTTCATCAGGTCTGCTGGTAACACCCTCACTGACACATAGTCGATTATGAAGATACAACTCAGTGCATGCTCTGGATCTGAAAAATATCCTGCTACCTTCATCTCCCAAGACATTTTCTCCAACATTGCATAGATCTCCTGTGCCCGTGGGTGTGATCTGTCACCTTGAAGGAGAATCCCGAATTTGAGGGTGTAGTCGATGCTGAACAGATAACAACAAAGTTGGACCACCTGCTTGTTGGAGGTGCTTCAACTAAGGCAACATTCCTGGTGCCTAGCTAATTACTGTTGCAACGTGCCTACAGCACCAAATGGCTGGAAACACGTGCTTGCAGCTTCAACTATAACCACCATATCAAACCCAACTTAGAGCAACATCTGTCGCTAATAAGTAATGACATTGGCCTTGACAGGCAACCGGGAGGACCGTAGTCATATAATCCAGCACCCCTCTAAAATTTTAAAGGAACTTCCTCTCTAGTGTATTGTTGACGGCCTGCCTGAAGGCTTCTTTGCTACGCGGCGCCCTCACAGCACCCTCATCGCTTGGCCTGTAGCCTGGCTGGAAGACTTTCCAAAATGAAAAGGCAAGACAGCTCAACTAAAACTGATCTCGTACTTCTACTACAGCTGCAAGATGCAACAACTGATCACAATTGCGCGTGCAACCAGAACAGCAGGATCAACACCAACGGCTCTCTGGGATCGCCCTGCGGCAGCTTCACACTTAACTCACTCTGAACTTCATGAGCAGGGAGGAAGGAAACAGGCGGCTGCAACCATGTGAAAGCATTTAACTTCAAAACATTCGGCCCCAATCTAAACACGACCCGACAGCTGGAAAAATCGTTGCAAAAACAGCCTATGCGGCCATGGCAAGGAGAGGAACAACAACTGAAGAGCTCCCAAACACCTGCGACTCCATTGGACTGGGGTTTCCACGCCATTGCATCTCAAATCCCAACAAAACAATCCTCCTTGTTCACGCGGCCAGAACATGTCAAAGAGAGCAGGTAGCACAGGGCGCAAGAAATTTGCAAATCAAAGGAATTAAAGAAGGTGGGGCGGCTAGCAGAGGTAAGGCCAGTGGGGGATGGCCACGTACCAGGTCTAGAAGGCAGGAAGGGGGGGGTGAGGGATAGTAGGGCCTTTAGGCACAAACAGATGGAATTTGACTTTAAAACCACGTCCCCTCCAACCTGCGCCACACACCTACACCAATATTTTTCTTAGTTAATGCATCACAATATTGACATTATATTCCAAGCACATGGCCATTAAACAACTATTTCACAAGGGCGAGTCAACATCCACCACAATGCAAGACCAACTAACTCGTTACACCCATGATTATCATTTAGACCAATGAAAAAAACGATTGGGTTGCATGCTTAAGGTCACACAAAAATTGCATAATGCGAACTGAAGCCACACACTCGAATCTAAGGATTCGATTTACTAGTGTATAAATACATATATCGTTCTACACCCATGTCTTCTGGGTATTCTATTTTTAAAATATAATTCCATGTAAATGAAATACGCAACAACAGATACTTAAAAAGGAGTGTATATAATCCAAATTTACCAGAGTCACCAGAACATCTCCAACAGTAACTCAGTAACAAGTTTATTCATTGGGCTAAAGCAAGTCGAAAAACCTCAGTCTTTTAATTCTCTGCAACTAACAGTGGGTTCTATCCCAACTCATAACAAAACCGAACCCCAAGCGATAATAAACCAAACGTCCGAACTCATCAACCCTTGTCGATGGGTTAAAGTCCTTGGCTCGACAACGAATAGGAGCAGGATGGAAATGGCTTCAAGGAAAGTTACTAGCCCAATCAACCTTCGAAAAGGGTTTACCGCCAAACGGGGCATTACATAAAGGAGGATTTTGTTGTCGCATAGTTAAGCTAGATCTTTGGCCATTATTGATGTGAGTAGAAATTATTTATATTTATAGTATATAATGATAACAATGTTGTTTTAATTTAATTATCGATTGGCCTGTATTTTATAGTGTTATTGGTTTACATTATTGTCAAGCTGCTATATATACGTCTTTGTTAATATGATTAATAATTATTTTAAGTGGTAATAATAATAATAATAATAATAATTGAAAATTAGAATGTGTTTAAAATAATTAAAATTTCATTACTGAGCAAACTCATTTTTGATCGGTAACAGCGATGAGTAACAACTGGGATACTTGCTCATGGAGGTCCAAGCTATTCCCTCAATCCACAGGGGTGTTTACTGCCCTTTCCCCCATCTGGGATGAAGAAGCAAAAGCACACTGCATTTCTGTTCCAGAATCTGTGATTGAGAAGGCCAAGTCCAGGTTTCCCTTTGCACTAATTGGAGCTTTTGCAGGCTATCGTCCAAATATCGATGCTTTCTGCAAATGGTGCGGGCGGAAATGGTGCTGTTGGGTTGATATCATCGCTCTTCCCAACCACTCCCTTCTGTTCAATTTTTCTAAGGAAGATGACATGGTTAAGGTTCTCGACGCTGCTCCTTGGATGTTTGGAAGAACTGCCCTACATCTGAAGTGATGGAAGCCAGGGGTTTCTCTTCAAATCAAGGAATTGCCCATTTGGATATCTCTGCCGGCTCTTCCAGTGGAATTTTGGGAGGATGAAGTCCTTATTGGCATAGCCGCCTCAATGGGAGAGCTAATCTCCTTGGAACCTGCAACAAAAGCCAAAAGCAGGCTTGTAAGAGCACGACTATGTGTTAGCATGGAGGTGGGGGCTGTTCTCCCAAAGAATATCATTCTTTCTTCTCCGATGGGCCGTCTTGTGCAGAACATCATCCCTGAAGACCATGGATTGGTCTGTCCCAAATGTTGGAAGGTCAACTTCCAAGCCAAACTATGCAAGTGTTCCACAGGGACAATGGATGAAATAGACAGGAAAAACAGTAGAGAGGAGATGCGGGTCTTCGGAGGAGAGATCCCTGGCCCATTGCGCACAGGAGACTGCAAAAATGATGAAACTACCCCATCTAAACTGGCTCTGCTCGGTGCACTACGTGGCGACCTCTCTACACACGTGGGACAGGCTGCTATGGCATGGAAGACGTAGGAAAATCTAATCAAAACAGTTCACGAGTCAAACAAGGTAGATAGTGAATCTTCCGAATGGGAGACTGGGTCAGAGACAGATGTAAATACGGTAGATTTAGAGACTGAAACGATGGAAGGGAACTGACAAAGTAAATCTATGAAAGATCATAAACAAAGATCTTTAAATGCAGATTTGAACTCTGGTAGAAGGACGATGGATAGTTCAAGATTGTTGACTTTGGAGGCGAGGAATTAAAATTCTGATTCACCCAAGTTAATAGGCAATCTTGAAGTGGTTCTCGATGTGGAGCACTATTAGTAGAAAATCTTTCCATGGTTTTCATGGGGGGGGTGCGCACCGGGGCACTTAGATTGGATGCAACTGTTCTCATCGGCGTTGTTTGCTTTTTTGTTGTTTACTCGCTGGGTTTTGCGGGTTTTAGTGCTGTCTTTGGTAGGTTTCCTTCCTGCTTGCGTCCTTGTTGGTTTTGACCTTTTGTTCTTTTTCTTGCTTGGGCACATCCGGCTTCTGAGCCATCTCTGTAAAAGGGTATAGTCCCTTTCATCAAAACTATTTGCCAATAATTAAAAATAATAATAATAATAATATTAACAATATTTTTATTTTAATTATCGATCGACGATAACTCATTATTTTTATTGTCGATTGTTATCAACTTTATTATTAATTATCGTTAAGTGATTTTATTGTTTGGTTGGTCGCTTTGTAAAATGAACCTCGTTCCGCGCTAAGGAAGGGGTTACCTGTCTTGGTGCCATGGTCGTTCCTTGCTTCGTGTTTGCTTTTGAATGTCAACCTCCAGTTTTCTTCGCTTGGTCGCTTAGGCCTGTTCAAAAGTTATTTAATCATTGTGGGTAATGGATAATTCGATTCTTACTTCCCCTAGCTTGCTCATGTGTACGCGATTTAATTTTTCTCGGGTTGAAGAGTAATCATACAAAAAATTCTTATACCTTTTAGCTTATGAGAACTATTCGAGTAATCTTGTAACTCCTTTTTACATTTTTATTAATATAATCTTCTTTTGTATGCTTTGTGAGCTTACCTTAGTAGAGATTATGTTTATCCCATATTTTTGATTAAGAAGGGGGCTCGTGGGGGGCACCATGTTGTGGTGGAGACTTCCCATTCTTTTTATTAGAAACTTTTAAACTTATTTCACCTACCCTTCACTGCCACCTTCTCCGACCAGGTCCATTCGCGTGTCATGTTGCAAGTAAATGGCATTTGTACTCCTCCAAACAACCAAACTGCAAATAGTTATGGTATTTAATGTTTCTACCTTGCGTGAGGAAGATGGGAGTGGGTGGAGTCCTGATTTTTCTTCACCATGATCTCATTTTTATTCTTTTATTCAATGCGTATGGGTGATTACTTCTCCTGGCATGTTTTCTCTACCTCTTTCTTGACTTCGTGAATGCTGGGTTGGGAAAAAAGTGATTAGCTTCGACTCTTGTTGGTTCTTTATTAGAGATCCTCCTCTTCTTACCTTACGCGTGTGGATGGATGTCTGCACCTATTCCAGAATACCATTTTGACCTGGTTGCGTGGGCAGAGAGGCGATCAAAATCTTTTCTGTCAAGGCATTTTTCTGCATAGTTCCTCCTTGGGCGCAGGGATTGGTTATCTGGGGCATTTAGCCTGATTTTTGCCCCTTGCTCGTTGGAGCAAGGATAACAGCCTGTGAGACTACATCTCTTTGAGGCAGTTTGTCAAAGAGTTGCTTCCTTGTGGGTGCTTCCACAACATACAAAACAAAAATTTGATTTTCCATTGTGTTGGATGGATGTCCATGTTCCGCTGTAACTTTCCCTTTTGACACACGTTGGGGGGGATGTTGACAAGTTTTCAGACCATCTACCTTGTCCGTGAACTCCTGCCTCTGCCAGCATGGAGATGATTGATGTTTGGGTGCCCAACAAGCTTGAAGAAAATGGAATTAGGATTGGGTTGCTGTTGCGGGGCCTGTTTTAGCGTGTCCTTGTCTTGGGAAGCGCATTAAAGGCATGATAAGCCCTAACCCTCTCTCTTAATAATTTATTCCCTTTAGTATTTGGGTAAATCAATCTCTACAATTTTTGTTTGAATTCTATAGAGATGGGTTCCAGATGACTTATAATCATAATTGCATGAGCTGATCTCTCTCCCTCTTTACAGTTTATCTTAATTACCTTTTTGACAAGAAGAAATCTCTCTCCAATGATTCTTGCTTATCGATCTTATAAAGTTGGTTTATCTTTTTTCCATGTTTTAACATGTGAATAGTGTTCTCTGTATAAAATATTGTGGTGTGTGAATGAGTTTTAGAATATTTCTTGTATTTTTTTTTATTATGTAGAACATGGCTTGAAAACGAGAATTTTTCTCGAAAGACTGTGTTTGTCTTTTAATGTGGATTGATAATAATATAAAAACCCCCGCATTAGGATTGAGGGCTTCTTATTGGGTAGTCGTACTGGTTTTACTGGTCTTTCTAGATACCGTCTGACTCTTTTGATTACCATTTACCTTGGGGATTATTGAAAACCCCTCATCAGGCCCTCTGTTATTATTATTACTATGAGCTTATTTTTAGATGGGAACGCTCCTGAAGCATGTGTTAAGGGGGTTTGTTTTTGTGATATTTTTGAATACGATAAGCACTCAAGACATTAGATTGTGTGGATAATTATATGGCTTAAGTTTGAGGCACTACTTGGATCTTCGAATCAGTTAAAGTAATATTGGATACATCGAACTCTCATGAATGTGTACATTCTTCAAGTTTGATTGACATGTGATGGCCCTCAGGCATATGAATTCAAGCAATGCTTGAAATATGAAATTATAAATTTATCCTATACTTAAACTTATAAGCTGTTGAAATGCTTTTTGGTAGGAAAATAGATGAATAGGGAAGTTATGAGAACTACCCTAAAATGGATTCATGCACAGCCTTAAGTAAAGGTGACAACTGCCATAATGGGACTGTACATACCATGTATGACAGTAAGGATAGAAGTTGACCTGAAATTATTTAACTTCATTATATAGAACAATAATTAATACCCATAAATTGGGGTATGCAAGTGGAGGTTGAATTATATAACAGGATATATTATGTTATCAGGTAACCAGTAAGGATAAATATGTTATTTCAATACTTGGTTAACAAGTGGAATATCCTCTGGCATTTACGATGATTATTATGTTAGCAAAAAAAAAAATTGATACTTGCATCTCATTAGGAGTTGAGATAATTTTGATACTTGTATTTATAGTGGCTTGGACCACGCTTGCATATCTTAGTTAGTCAAATGTATCTTTGACATATTAGCAAAATATGACAATATTGTTGATCGTAACTTATTCCAATGAGTTGGACTCTTATACTAATAGAAACATATAAAGACATGGTAATAAGCAACCAAAAGGATACCTAAATAATATATGAACTTGTGGATTGGTGGAATCTTTGTTAATGTAAGTATATTCTTAAAATTGTGAGGTAAATATAAAAATTATACTTACATATCATTGATTATCTATGAAGGTTTGATACTTGGGTAATATCGATGAATAATATAAGATTGATACTTGTATTTATTATATAAACTTAATGTCGTTGGTGTTTTTATTTAATTGAAAGATAATATTGTTGGATACTTATATATGTGAAGTAAGTTGAGGGTATTAGGTGAGCATTATTATTATTACTGTAATTTAATTATGATTAAATGCAAGGTTAAGGTTGTATATCTCTCCACTTGGAATTTTTGTTCATATGTAAGCAGATTTTAGGGAAGTGAACAATAATGGGTATGAAATGTATTATCATGAGATGTGCAGTTAAGATTTGAATACATGATTAGAAATTATTTGATAGGGAGTATTGCAAACTTTCATTTATTTAAATGCTAGATGGCATAAGTTATTAGGTGAGGTTTATATCTTATTATGCTCAGTTCTAGCAAAATGACTCTAGTAAGTATTTTTGCAGATGGATTATGTGAGTAGATTAAAGGAAAAGAGTGTAAAAGTTTCATCAGTTCAAATTATGAAGTTCTTTGTAGAAAGTTCAATGCGTTGTAAATTTTGTAACATTGCTTGCAAGGATTTTAGAAGATCTCTTGTCTTGGTATGTTCGGAAAACTACGTGGTGAAGTATTCGTTCCCTTTTGTTGTTAGAATAGTAACTTACCTTGGTGAGAAATGATACTCAATCATTACATTGGCATAAGTATTGTAAAACCTTGATTTTGAGAATATAGTGTTAAGTCAAAACTCTCTGACACCTTCTAATGATCTGATATAAGTAAAATTAAATGGAGTGGTTAACCCTTATAGAAGTTAACTAAATATATATATTCAGATAAATTAATGTAGAGATGACTTACTTGAGAATAAGAGATTCCTGAAGTAATCAAAGGTGAAACTATCCTTGTAAAGTAAAATTTTATAATTTGATATCCCTAGCTAAACTAGTGAACACTACCCCTTTTGGGTTAACTCTTAAACAAGCTTAAGGTAAAACAATGGTTAGTTTCTGGAAGATAATAAGATTTAGCAAGTAGGGGAAGAAAATTTAGAAACAACTCAATTTATCTCTCAGCCTTTTGGAAAAGAAAATAGTCTCTTTTTGTAAAGCTCTTTCAGGGAAGCCTAAGTAAAATCGTTAATAATTATGGATAAAACCTCAAGCTCCAATTAAATCTTGGTAATAACTAATGACGTCTTAAGGAGGAATTCAACTTGACCTTCTTCTCTTAACTTTTTCCCAAGGTGCTTTGTAATTTCCTCTTAATTATGTTGAACACGAATCCATGTTGTAATAAGGTTTTGAGTGAATTTTAGTAACGTAAGTATGGATAGATGGCCTTGTGGAATTAAATTATCTCCTTTATTAAATAATTGAATTAAACAATTAATTTTCATAAAGGAGAAGACTTTAAGTGAACTACTCTACAGTGTATAAGAAAATAACTCATTTGGTAAGAAGAATTTGTGAGAATCATATATTGAATTTCTCTGAAAACATAAATCATGAGTTAAAGGGTGTTTTATCAAAATAAATAACCTTCAACCATTTCTTACTGTGGCTTGCCCTAGCAGTGGGAGTGTCATGTGGTTGGACTTCTATATTGTTTCTATAAAAAAAAAAAAGTGTATTATCCTTTTGGGTGTGAATGTTTCCGTGCTGACCTTGTGGTCATCCTCATAATAAGTGGTTCCTAGAGTTAGTTGTAACCTTGTTGACGACATGTTGTGTCATGTTATGTGTCAAACAAGTCAAAAAGAAAATTCTTATGTTTTCCTATCTAGTCTTGTGTGTCATTTTTGTGGGCGTTACACTTGGTATCAGAGCGGAGGTTCATGCTCTCGAACCTCTTGGCCAGCTTGGAGTGGTGGTTGTGTTACATGATGTTACTGCATGATGACGATGATGATGTTGCATGGTGGTTGTAGAGATTGGAAGAGTAATGTGCTTTAATCGTGATGTGATCCACGTCTTAATTGTGATATTGTGAACGCACATGATGTGTAATCCACTTAGTGCATATTTGTTATCATATTCATGTGCTGGGGATGGGAGTGTTCTCTCTCCTTTTTGTAGATTCTATGAAGAGTTCACGTGTGAATTACTGTTTGTGATGTGTGAAAAGAAGTCTAATGTGGATGATGGAGTGTTGAAGCATTGTGGCATATTGTGATATATAGGTGTATCAATGTGTTGTATGACTAGATTGATGTAAAATGAAATGAGTTGTATCATGATGTTTTTTTTTTACAATGTTTTGAAGAAATGTGTGTATCACCTTATTAAGTAGCAATGGATGTTATGTTGTGATGTTACTATGTTCATTGTATGTATGATTTGTGTAATATGTAATGATTCATGTTGTGATATAGGGGCATATGGTGAGCATATGAACCCTATTGTGTAGTGATTGAACTTTGGGTGCAGAATGTGGTAAAGTGATGTATTACGCCCGGTGAATGTATGATTGTGATCTACCCTGTATACATACCATACGTAAGACGTTATGGTAGTTATGTGGGTACCACCATTTGTGTGAGTAATGTAGTTATATGTTATGTTGTGAACCTTACACTCACCGACCCTGAGGGAAATCGGTAAAATGTGTATGTTTGGAGTGAGAAGATTTTTACCATTGGCCAATCACTCGAGACGAGTGTGAGTTAGGAAGTGGAGCCTTACATAGGCTGAAAACCCACTTTTGTTTGTTTGGTATGTGTGGCACTTGTTCAACAGGTGTCATGCATATTGTGTTTCGCGGACACCTTAGGCTCAGTAGATGGTGACTTGTACTCTTTTCTCTCTCTCGATATGGTTGTCGTATGGGTTCAACCTATTTGATTTTGACTATGTAGAACCTTGTTGAAGTGGTGTCGAGATGATTCAGATGGAGATTATGATAGTTATATTATTGATATGTATTTTACGAGATGAGGCTCGATGTTCCGAGTGCTAGCAACTCGTTGAGTACCCCTTTGGTGGCTAGATAAGGCCACACAGTTATCGTAATGTGACGTTATTATAAATGTATTTTATTCGTAAATTGAGCTTTTTACTTTATTTTGCAAGGACCAGCAGTTTTCTTGATTGACATGCTTACAATTTTGGGCATTTCCTTGGTTTATGGCACTAACACTGGGGATTTTTGATACTAACTATGGCTATTTGGCCAGTTGTATTTTGCTTGAATTTGGGTCTTCTTTTAAATTTGGAGATTTTTACCCACCTTGTCCCAAGGCTTGTACTTTGCCACTTGGCACTTTGATTGGACTGTTGTGCTGGTTCTATTTTCGTGATGTGTGGACTAGGGTCATGGGATGCACCAGGGAATGGTTGGACCTATGGACTCGCTTTGTTGTATAGGGGTATGCACCACAAGGAGTTACATATAACTAGTGGGTTGTTGAACCACGACGTTATTATGTCACTTGGGTTAGGAGTGTTCGAACTCTATGTGTCTTGGACCATAGGGTCAACCGGCCTCCTTGTAGGGAGGGCATAAGATACTTGAGGGAGGCATAAGAGTTTGAGGGAGGCATAAGAGTTTAAGGGAGGCATAAGAGACTTGAGGGGAGGCATAAGAGTTTGAGGGAGGCATAAGAGACTTGTCAGGGAGGCATAAACAGTTTGCAGGGTAGGTTCCCCCTATGACTAACATTTGTCACATGTATGGTTGATGTTTTCGGGACTGTATGTTGAGTTGTCGTGATGTTTGGATAGTGGTCTTTTGATGTATGTGTTCACTTCATGTCATCTAGGATGGAGTGTGTTAGTGAGTGTTGTGAGATATGTACATTGAATTTCCCTTGTGGACACTAAAATAAAATATAGCATGGTCATCAAGGTGATCTATGTGAATTTTATCAATGATGCAAATTGAGGAAATGTCTGGTGGATTATAGTACTCTTTCTGTTAAGAGTATTTTGTATGTCAGTCATATTGATAGTGCTGACAAGTACTATCTTATGATGGACCAATGTAGCCTAATTGGCCCATTAACATGAGGTTGAAATTATACCTTTTGTGGCGTAATACAAATCTTGACATGTATATACTTGTGTATCTTGTGAATCCGTAGGGTCTTACAGTGAACCCCTGATAGGGTGTTAAAGAACAGCAGTTCATGTTGGGCACCCACAGATTTAAACGACCACTAAATTTCCGAAGCTAACTCTTCGTAATGATGATCGATTGGAATTTGTAATCAAATGTCCAAAGGCTTACAAACCCTCATTACAATAAGGAATATTATGGAAAGAGATTTTCTCAATGAAATTGATTGATTACAAGAAAGAACGTAGCCAAATCTTCACAGAACATGTGAAAGTTACTAAATTTCTACCAAATGATTCCTAAGGGGCCTATCTTGTGACCGCGCTTTAATCAAACTAAAATTTTAAACCATAGGGTGTACTTTCTCCTTTACCAAAGTTCTTGGTTGTGAACCATTTGACTTGGGCCTCCAAACATGTGTAATGTCACAACGTCGAAAGATCGATTCTAAAGTCATTAAGGGGAGGATTGACATGATATTTCATGCCCCTAGTGAACATGATCATTTGCTTAACTTTGCTCGCTGCGGCGATTGGAGTGCTAAGCATGGAGTGTCTTTGTGCCTTCATGTTGACCTCGATTTTAATAAGCTGACCATTATGAAAGGATTACATTGAAGTCAAGTTTAATTCTTACAATTGCACTAAAGATGAGTATCCAGCTCTATCGATCCAACAAAGTAATAATAATCACATGACATTATTAGAGAGTTGTACTTATCGATCATACAAGGGTGTCATTTTAGTTATTACTTGATGCAAGGTAAATATATCGATTGTTATGTGATATCAAGTCCTCTGTTATCGTTAAACATATCCATAATCTTGATTTGTTTAAAAGCTCCCACTGATCGAGCCTCGTTGTGCAATTGAAAACACACTTTCATATGTCTTCTTTGTTGTTGAAATATGTATTTGTATATCCATGCATCTTCATAGGTTATATCGAGCGGGGACGTTGATCCAGTAAATACAATTTGTAAGACACGCAAGCAGGACATGTCCATCAGTTATCTTAAACCATTCGATCTCACCCGTAATCACTGTATTAGAATAGCTCCCATGTTCACTGTCGCAAATGCAAAACTGTCCGACATTTTTTTTAAGAATAGAATGGCTGACAACAAGGCCTAGGTCGAAATCTCAATTATGCTTCTTGAATGATGCAGGCTTCCAGAATTTCCAGATGCGTTTTAGATGGAGAACGGAGATTTGAAAGCAAGTCTCTCATACTACATCATCTAATAGACAGGATACCCTTCATGCTTTAATGACTGTCCGAACAACAGTTCAAATGAATAGTTCAGTGTCTGAAAATCCTACAAGAGGGACGCGATATGTTGGGAAGACATCTCAATACCGTAGTGGTTGTCCCTACAAGAGAAACTGCGTTTACGCACCCAAGAAAAAATGAAACTAGTAATTTCGAAGCGTTCATGTTCAAGGAGTTTTTCGGACTGCCAAGAGTTTGAGTAATGTTTGCAACCTGTATTCATATTGACACAAAAACCCCTTTGTCAGATGCATAGTCAGGATTGAGGGGAAAAATCGGGATGTATTATACCTTGGAAGAATGAAAGAGACACAATCTTGCATTCGAAACATTGGTGAAATAGTATGCATAAGTTCATTTTTAATGTGTAAATCCAGTAGGCAATAATTGACTTCATAGCAAATGAGAAAGTGTCACCTGAAATTTTAGACAAAGTGCTAGGAGTGCATGGTGACTGTTGTAAAGGATATAGTGTACATAGCATAGGTGCACAGAAAAAGAAGAACCCCTAATATTTGCGAGTTTGCTATACATTACACCACTAATGAAGCATTTCCTAATGGACAATCATCTTAAAGAGTTCAATTGAATCCAATAATGGGTTAATAATACGAAACATCTAACATGATTGAAATGAGGATCGGTCCTTGAGATACAACTATGAATCCAGATCCATCAATATGTATATCGTAAAATGTGAAGATGTGTGTGTGTGTACAGATGTGTGTGTACGTGTACAGGGTATGATATATCTCAATAATGGTCATGGATTTTAGGTGGAGGGATGTTAGTGTCATACTCCGTCCTTAGCATACTCCCTCCATAGTCATCTCTATAGTTTAATGGGATTCCTATAGAGATATGGGGTGGTCGAGCCTACGTTACGTATCGTTACGTAGTGCCTAAAGCGTAGGACAAGTGCCTTGAACTCCAACCCCAACCTCATCTCCTTCACTCACTCTAATTTAGAACGTTAACAGGTGGGTTCAAACTGGTCTATATATAGTGGACCTCAAGATAAAGTGATTGTCTTATTATGGAATGAAAATAGCCAGGTTCTGAAGATGTATATAATGTTGAGGATGTGTCTCTTTCCATGTTTGGTTTGATGAAGTGCATCATGTAACCGACACAATGGATACAAATTTAACTACGCCATAGGGGCACTACACAAGACCTGTCTTTGAAATCACGCTATGCCTTTATCTATTTGGTATAACTCATAATGTAGAAGTAACTCAATCCTTGTCATTTTTCGAATTCCCTCCACCATAATTAAGCTCTATGTCAATGAGGCAATTGGAAAATAGCACTAGAAGGATAAATATTACCATTGCCTCATGATTGACCATTAATGCGAAATATCACCCAAAGATGAGTTGTGATAAGGATCTTCCCCTAAAACAATAAGTAACATGGTGAAAATCTAGCTGGATCATCCACTTAAATATAGTCTTTGCCACATTGGATGCAACGTTGGTATGTCCTAAAAATGCAAAAGAGTCTAATCAGCTGCTCTTGAAAACCATGCTATAAGATATTATTTTATCAAATGGCTATTCCTGAAAATGGATGAAACATTGACCATGATTGAATCGCTTTGCATTGGGAAGTAAAGTGGAATACCATTTTGATGCCTTTATTAGCTTTGGTAGCATTCGAAGATAGACTGTTAATGTGGAGAAATCCTCAATATAGAATGTAGAAAATACGCATTCTCGAACATTGAACTTCAGAGTCTATAATGGATAAGTCATTCCACATAGACTGATAATTTATCTTATAATTGACAATGAAAGAATCCATACGTGTACGTAGATTAGAAAAATCTAGTTCCCTATCCTGGTCTACGAGATCCATCGTCATCAATGTGCCAAAGGTATGAGGGAGTATTGGATTGACCGCTTGGGGGATTGATTACGAATGAGAAAGGGCGCTAGATCAATTTGAATTTTAACTAAAGGTAATCTACTTATGGAAACTAACTTTGTTTCGTGTGATGCATGTGGATAATCTCGTGGATAAAAAAGAATAATGGTAGAAAGGGCCGTACTGACAAAAATCAATTATGAGTTGAATAGAAAGTGGTGGTGAAGCAAAGGAATTATTTTTTGACATATTGACTGCTATTTGGGTATTGAAGTGATTGTGAGAAATAGCAATGGTACATTCTTCCACTTTGTTACTCAATATAGGATTACGTATTGCCCATGACGGGCAGTCACAAATCTGGCAGGTAAGGCTTAGTAGCACCGGAACCTAGAGTTTAGAAGCTAGTGAGCTGGCCCTAGCGATTTAAAAAAGCTAACGTTTCAGGTAAATTGAATATCAATGAAGTCATTTAACGGGATGCTAGAAGTCAACGTGTCAAAATAGGAAGTTTCGGTAGCTGGAAAGTAACTCCTAAAGAACAGAATGAATCCACAGAATGAATGGTTGCTTGGGGGTTTAAATGTGGGACCAAACCACATAAAACAGTAGAGACCGGTATATGATCGCACCACAATATGGGAAAATTAAATAAATAGCACAAATAATTATAATGGTATTTCTACATGGCGGTGCTAATCTACAGAGTCTTTTAGATGAGGCCAATTCTCGTGGATCTGGATTTCAGTGACTATTATCCTTGATGCAGACCCATACAGATTTGAACGAAACGTTACGAACTGCATACGAGTGGGATCCATTAAATATGATTTGGTAAGTGGCATACAAAGGAATCCAGTCCTCTTACGCAGAAAGCATGACAATGGAAATCATACATCTACTCTACATTATTAATACGTACCTTGGGGAAGGTGGACATTATAGCTTCAAAAGCAGGGAGCATGGCGGATGAAAAAGATTGGTTAAATTGAAAGGGTACCACGCGTACAATCCACCCCGCCAATGACTATGGAGTTCTCTCTGGTGGCTATGGCAGCATTCTGAGTATGATCATTATTCTCGGACCCCTAAGTTTCTTGTTGATCTAATGTAACGGTTTCCAGAATAGCTTATTCCTAGTCTTAGACCACCTCCATCTGCCATGGTCATCCTCCTATTGTTTTAGATTCTCAAGTGTCTTCCGCCACAATACTTATAGTCTTGTCTACCACCAGTAGATCCATGATGTAATAGGGACCTGGGACCCTCTCCAAAACTCCTCCACCACCATATTAGTTATAAAAAATAGAAGTACATTCTTCTGACATTTTGAGGTTTTTTTGGAATGGATTATTGTGAATCCTCTCCTCCAGTACATCTCCATGTAAAAATATCAAAAAAAATTCATAGAAGAGAAAAAAAAGTACCCTGTCCATCTAAATCCTAGACCATACTCATTAGAAGTCTCCTCCATCACCGTATCCTTGACGATAACTAGAGCCGATACTATTCTAATTTTCCGCCTCCAGTGTCTCTTTCTCCCCCATTCATACATACATAGACAAGTCTCCATTGGGTTAGAGAAAAGAGATCTGCTCCACCACCATACATCTACAAATCTCCACCTAAATCATTTCCATCTGCTCCACCACCATACGTCTAGGGAAATCTCCACTTCCACCATTTTCTTCCCCTCCACCGCCTTATTACTACAAGTCCCCTGATGACCTATGTCCCCATAAGTCCTCCTCCTGAAGATTACTATAAGTCTCCACTTCGGGTTTTCTAACTAATCCTGGACCGCACCCACCATATTGACTGAGTTAGAATTCTAATAAGCACCATGATATAATGCCCACTTCCCTACGACACTTAGTTGATTATCATTATGAGTTATGCAGACTTTGGATATGGACATGGCTTATACTTATGTTGATTAGCATGATGTTTTGTGACTAGATGCATTTGGATTATGATTGGATTTTGTTTTCAGTATGATCTACACTGACTGATGAACAGACTATTGGATTCTGGTATTATTTTTATATGGATATATTGCATGTGTTCTAACATTGGATTTCTTCGCCATGTTGAATAGAATGTAGTTGTTGAATTTACATTACTATGATTTTGGATAATGATGAAATGCAAAATTAAGTTGTGATTTAGACCTAGAATAATGGATAATTGAATTACGTTTAGATGTTAATAAATTTCATGCATATGATTACTTGGATATTTTGACATGGCCGCAAGGCCGAAGAGGGTATTTTGCATTTTTGCAGGAAACACACATTTTTGCAGGAAACACAGCATGATCACAACCATGAGGGGGATTGGGGACCAAACACAACAGGATGCCGGGTGGTTACAACATTGGTCGTCAAGGCAACTTGTAAACCGTATTGTGTTAGCTTGTTCTTGTATGTGTTGAGAAAATTTTCTTGAGGGGGTAATGTTCTAATGTGACCATGGGGTTGAGAATTTTATTTAATTGTTTTATTTATTTTAGTAGGTGATTTCATTGGGATGCCCTTCTTTTATTACTTTTGCTAAGTATGTTTAGATTTATTTAATATCTTGTTTTAGTCATGTGGGTGTAATAAATTTTGTTGGTTGGCTCCTTGAGCCATGTGTTATCTCTTGTATTGAATGCTTATCTTGAGTGTTGACCACTCCAAATCTCTTGAGAACTCGAATTTGAGTTTGAGGGCAATTTTGGGGACTTGTGGGACAAGTTAAACTTGTCCCACACTTCCCAAAACCCCTTACCAACCATATCTATAGGTTGGAAAGCCCAAAAAGGGATTAGTTATTGTTTTGGGAAGTGATATTGACTTGGAGTGCACTTTTTCTTCATTTTGCATTTATTTGTGCCTTAAGGCACATGGGAAAGGGATGGTTGTGGAAGAGAGTGGTCATTCAACCCAACCACCCATTTATGGTGTTTTGGGATTTGAGTTGACCTTGGGAGATGGTTTGAGGAAGTGTGATGTGGCATCCTACATGGAGCCACATCACCCTCACCCTTACCTTTGATCTATTTATTGAAACTTCCTCTCTTGTTGAGGGGGTTAGAGCTTTGTTTTTGTGTTGTTGAAGAGTTCTTTGTTATTTGGAGAGAGAGGAATTGGGAGAAAGAGATAGAGAGAGTTTTTTTTGGACTTGCATGCTTGGATTGATTTGGGAAGGAGCTTGGACAAGTTCATGGTTTAGGCTACTCCAATGGAGAGGTAGGGAACCCTCTCCTTTGTTTTTTGCTTTCATATTATTATTGCTTCTATGCTAAATTGTAAGAAATGCATGTCTACTTTGGTGTATTGTGAAAGATGGATTGAATGCTTTTTGTGTAGTATAGGAGAGGTCTATGGGAATACACATGAGGGAGGCAAAAGAGTAGATTAGGATATTGTGGAGGGAGTTTGAGAGGGATGCCCATCTTGGGTAGGAATGTTTACATTCTACCTTGTCTTTGAGGGAGCCATAAGAGGAGGGAGGCATAAGAGTATAGGAGGAAAAAGGGGTACTTGAGGGAGGCATAAGAGTTATAGGGGCTTGTGTTATTTTGTGGAGGGTTTTGGATGGGCATCTCATCTCATTTGGGAGGCATAAGGGAAACATTCCCATAGTTCCTTCTCTTGTTGGCTTGGATGCAAGCCTTGTTGTGTAATGTTTAATGTTATTGTGTGTCTCTTGTTCTTCTATTTTAGCTTGAATGTTGTGAAGAACTTGTATTTGTGGAAGCATGTATAGTTGCCTTGTGTTGGAGACCACCCTCCATTGTGTTGTGTTTGGGGCTCGGGGGTCAATGGAGGAGATTGCTTCTCTTCTCCATTGAGATTTGGTTGGGAGGAGAGTGTTGCCTCTCCCCCTATCTTGGTTGTGATTGATCTTCATGGAACTTGGAGCATGGAAGAATAACTCTTGGGAGCACAAGAACCTTGTTGTTGACATTGTTAAAAATATCATGTAATTACCCACCTTGAGTGGAGAAAGAAATGTAATATTGCCTTGCTTTCTCTAGTTTTACATAATTGCAAATTTGTTCTACATAAAGTAGAATGTGTTGTAAAAGATTTTAAGGAAAGTTGCATTGGAAGGAAAGCATTTCTTGGTTTGAGATTTATTGGAAAGTGTTGTAACAAATATTGAATGAAAATTGTTCTTTTGATCTCCAATAATAAGCATGTAATATGGATGAAGAATGCTACGGAGCTTGAGAAGACTTCTTCCTTTTCTTTTATATGTATCAATTTGTTGTAAAATTTGTATGTGAAAGAAAATTGTAACCTCTTGTTTCATTCAAAAGGGACATTGTAATCTATATTTACCCAAAGGTTCACATGGTTAAAATGTTGATAGATCTTGTTCAAAATTTAATAAAAGTATTGCTGGACTCTTGTGTTGAATGTTAGGATATCTACAAAATATACATACATACTTGATTCCATTTTGTTGCAAAAAAAAAAATTGATAAGTGACACCATTAGTGCATATCTTCTTCTTGTAGTATGAATAGAAAGAGTTAAGTCTTATTGAATGTCCATTATGCCAACAAGGAGGAAAGAAGACTTTTTGCACGGTTAGCATTTGATGAAATTTATATTCCCTTGATATGACAAAATGATTGCACATAGCGCGTCTAAATTGTTGCAATGCTTACAAAAGTTTTTAAGGTTTTTCTTTTACAGTTTAGGACAATGCGAGTGGTTTTAGTTTCACAAATATCCAGCTGCATGGCAGTCCTCGCCACTGCCCAAACAAATGTGAAATTAGTCTCAAAATCAAGACCAGTCAAACACCCTTAAATCATGTCTAAGAGAATAACTGCTGACAAAAAAAAAAGAACTGATGATACGTTCCAGTAGATATGCCTGACAGACAACTTGAAACACAAAGCACTGACTATCACAGCGAACATTTTAAATTGCTGCAATGCTTACAAGATTTGCACATTTTCTTTTACAGATTTGGATACTGCGAGTGGTCCTAGCTTCACTAATATCAAGCTACATGGCAGGTCTCGCAACTGCCCAAACAAATGTTAAGTCAGTCTTAAAATCAAGACCGGCCAATCACCCTCAGATCGTTGCCTAAGAGAATAACTGCATATATATAAAAATAAATAAAGAAATGAAGAAATGTTCCAGTAGATATGCCGATAGACAGCTGATACACCAAGTAATGACTGCCACAGAGATTATTTAATCGTTGCAGCGCTTGCAGAAGCAAGTCTTGTGGTCGTTTTTTGGAGTGTTGCGCTGGACAAGCAATAGTAGTTGGTGTAAGGAGGTCCATAGTTGTCTGATGGCGTTTCCAGAAATATATAAAAAAAAAGAGAACCTCAAATTTGAAGAAACATTCAATATTGATCAGACAACATTATAACCGAACTGTGTAGACGTCCCCTCTGTCTTCAATCGTTGATAAGAATATACCATAAGACAGAACCTGTTTATATATGGGAGGTTGCAATCGAATAACGATGTAGTTGGCAACCTGCTCGTTTTGAGCACTCCATGCCCCGCACGCACTATGCAACACCCAATGAAAACGGAGGTAAAACGCCCCCTATCGGTTACAGCCTTCCTGGTTGCTGTCCGCGCGCACCTGGGACCCTGTTATTTACATCCTTATACCCATGCGTGGCAAGGGGCGGGTAAAGTGGGGATAGGCGCCTGTACTTGCGCCTTGTCAATGCGTTCTCCGTTGTAACAAAAGGGGAAAGGGGACTGTGGATTTGGCGCGGCCATGGGCGGAGAGAGGAGAGGAAAAACACGGCTGTTTCCATCCGTGTCTACCCACATTCTGCCAGTTTCCTCACGCGCCCAGGGACAAAGAAAACAGGAAATCCAACAGTCCAATGCCTACCTCACGCGCCTGTAAACACTGTTTTTTTTTACCATACGTGTTTTCTCACGCGGATAGGGTCGTTTGGAAGAGTTAATGCGCCTATTTTTTAGCTGTATCTACCTCCTCCTCCACGGCTCCTTCCACGCGGCTCAGAACAGTCTTATCATACAGGCCGATGGGTAAAACAAAAGTCTTGCAAATCTAAGGGAATCGCTGAAAAGAAAACAAGTAAATGCGGCCTGCTTGCTTTCTTGCACGCAAGAGGCATAATAACTTTGGTTAGGTAGCTCGCTTCCCCGCCCAACCACATACTTTAATGCCAAGTTTGAAAAGTGATCCTTAAGTCGACTCCTGCTGTTTGCATATGAGGAATTTCAAATTTAGGCTTAGCGCCTTTTAAAATCCACAGCAGGTAAGTAAAACTTCCTTGTACGCATTATTTAGGTAAGTATGGGAGTATGTTATCTACGTATTTTAACAATCTCTATAAAAAAAGGATCGGTATCAAGTCATACCGAAATATAAAGATATAAAGATATATATATATATATATATATAGATACGTATGTAAATATATATATATATGTATAAATCTACAATTACATATAATGTAACGTATTAGTTTCGAAAGATCGTAATATAACAAAATGATAAAGTAAGTATTTATATAAGTATATATATACATAAATATGCATATGTATATTAAAATGTATTAAATTTTGAAACAACGTAACTTGACCAAATAACAAAGTAATAAAGAAATCGAAGTGGCTTTTGAATTTCGACGCAAAGTAAATTATGCCTTACTCTCGAATTATCTTTCCGTCTCATTGCTATCACGACAGTACCAGACATCAGACAAATAATTCGAAAGACGACCCTCCCTTCCGTTTCGTGAAACGTCGAATGAGATGAAGTTAAAAATCCTTAACTTGAATCATCTTCGTACCCGAAGCAATACGGGACTGTTTTAGTTCGAACTTGTATGCGAGCACACCATCATCAAAAAAAAAAAAGTTTGTCGCATTTTCGGGTCTCTTGTTCGTTGAGGCACTGTCGATGTCGTCGACGAGCGAGCGTTACACCATCTCCATCTCCTCCAACAAATCTCCATATCCATCTACTACAACAAATCTCCTCCACCACCATCTCCATATCCACCACCCCCATACTAATACAAGTCCCCTCCACCACCCTCTCCATCACCACCTCCTCCTTATTATTATAAATCTCCACCGCCACCATCCCCATCACCTCCACCCCCATATTATTACAAATCTCCACCACCGCCTTCTCCATATCATCCTCCTCCATACTATTATAAACCCCCACCATCGCCATCTCTATCTCCACCTCCACCAGTTCAGTATAAATACACTTCCCCTCGGCCACCCATCTATTGATTCTCGACCGCAATCTCAATGTGACTTATAAGAGGTCAGTTTCTATCACAAAATTGTTACTGTTGTTTATTGCTGATTATGCTGTAACATAATATTTTGACAGAATTTGTATTTTGTGTCTTTCAATTCTGTTTATATTTTATATAGAACATCACAGCAATATGTTCGAAAGAACTAAACACCTACATTTTTTTCAGTGCAGAACAGTTCCTGCGATATGGATTTGTGCAGCCATGAGGAATTGTAGGCATTCTACTGATTCATAATAAAATAAATGTTAGACAAAATATTAAGATTTTTATTTGTATTTAGAGGATCATGTAATTCATTTGACGAAGGAGAAGCTATTACAGATTAAAAATATTATTTGCAAGACAGTGTAACTGGATCTGTGCCAATTCAGCCATGAGGAATTGCAGGCATTCTTTCTATTCTATTATACTGAATCATAATCAACTAAATGTTGGAGAAAATATTAAGAGGGTCTTCTAATTTGTATTAGGAATGAGGATCTATTCCACAGCCCCCGTATCATAAATATTTTTAAATTGTTATTACATGGTTTTAACTTTTATTGGCAGGACCGATTTGTTAAACCTTTCATGGAAATGCGTATTGAATATTTCCTTGAATTCAAACATCGAAAACACGTGCGTGAAATTAAATAAAACGACATTTGCTTTAAAGTGGAGCGACTTATTCTAATCTATTAAAGAATTAATTTGATAATATATTTATTCTTTTTTTAATAAAAAAATCATTTATTAATTATGAGTGATTTCAACTTAATTACATGAATGATTTTATATATTTTATTGTGGAATTATTTTTGCAAGTTAATTGAGTTTAGAGGAATTTATTTTAGATTTTTCACACAATTTCATGTATTAAAAGGTTATTTTTCTGAAAAAATAATAATTTCTCATTCAATCTGGTACATTAATGATTTGGTGTTTTAGTCCGGACTTACTTTTAAAGTTAGTTGATATGAATTAAATTTGAAAATTTATATTTGAAGAAAAAAAACAAGCTTACAACTCATATTCATAGAATATTAGAATTTTTAGATCATCTTATCCAAAACAAAAAGAAAAATACAATGAAATCACTATCAAATTTAAAATCTACACTTTTATTGACAACTCCTATTGTTACAGGGATCCCCGTGGTTCTTTGGGAAGGCGACTTTGAGTTTTCACAGGTGGGAATAAGGAGTACAACACGACCTTTGCTTTATTGTTTTATTCAACACCTTTTTTCCCTCTTCTTCCACCATGTTTACTTTGCATTAAAAAATTTACTGTGCATCCATCGATATTACCATCACTTTTCATTCAAAATTAATCCATGAAGGGGAGAATTCTGCCCTACCAAATTCAGGAATGCAAAGTGCTTGATAACCTACATGTTCATGATTCATAATAAAAGAGATGAATATAAAACAATATAAACATTAGTAATTCAATGATCTTATGTCTATCATTTATATGGACACATCAATAGTATTATTGAAGAAACAAGCCTTGGAGAAAATGCTCAATAGTTTATATTTACATCATTTTTTTAAATACAGACACCTCAAATTTTGCACAAATAATTCTTCTATAATTTTTTAAATAAAATTTAATATATATGAGACTTGAAAAATAAAATAAGTATTTAGTTGTGTGTGTCCTAGTTTGGTTTATTGTCATATGATTTGATTTACTAGTGTTTCTTGTCTAATTTTGGACTCCAAATTTTTTGATTATGTCATAGATAGTTCTGGATTTTTTGTTTACTGAATGACTTTTTTGAGTTTCTGGATGGAACTATTGGCTTTTGGAAAAACCATCCAACGGTACTATCTGAAGTGAATTACTTCGTTGAAGTTCATTTTTTGGTCTCTTTCGATAGTTCGTCCCCTTGTTACCATTACTTTCTTTATTTTAATATTGTATGGGTTGGTTTATGCATTCCACTAGATTCTAATTACAATGTGAGAGCCTCTTATATATGAAAGTTTTTTAGGAGGTCTAATACATCTAGAGCCTTATCTAAGTAGTGTTATCTAATATATTCAAAGAATAATAAGGGAAAAATTATTGGTCAAACATTATATTACTACTCTTCTAAGGTTAGAATCGGAGTGTATGTCTTATAGTTAGCTTGTTTCGTTGTGATGCATGAGGGATAAGCTGGAACAAGGGACCTTATAGACTTACATCCACCTTTGCACTCACATTAGCAGAACTACTTGGAATTATAAATGTAGTAAAAAGCTTGGTCTGAATCAACACAAGTAGACCAAAGAGGTCGGTACAACTCAAGAAACTAACTTTATTTTTTGCATCTAATGTCTATATGAGTATTGATGTAGGATTACATGGTTTGTAACTATAGGTATAGATGCGAGCATCATAGGAATTCAAAAGGCATAAACTAGTGGCGAAGATGCAAAAATAACATTGTAGAAGAAATAAAAATGCACATACAATACCGACTTAACAATTTTATTAGGACAAAACCATTGACCAATATGGTCTAGAACAAAATGGTTGTGTCTAGAGGGTCACATACTATGAGGGACATTTTAATCACATTTCAAGACCTGCATAAAGCACAAAATAGTTTATGAAACACCTCAATGTCAATCTAAACTAGATAAGTTAAGACTTTTTAATCTAAACTAGTTGAGAATTTTTAGATCATCTTATCCAAACAAAAAATAAAAATATGATGAAATAAGTGTCAAATTTAAAATCTACCCCTTTATTGATAACTCCTATTGTTACACTTTCTCCTACTTATATGATGAAAATGAACATGCACACACACACACACACACACACACACACACACACACACACACACACTGTAACGACCCACAAATTCACACACAAACAACACAGTAAAAGACATGATATTTTTTTTTTACTTGCTTGAAGATAATACGACACTACACAAGTTCTCTAGGGAATACAATCAACTAAATACATGCTTTCCACAACACGGGCTCACACTGGTTACAAATAACATGAGGCACACACTTAGGACACAATGGTACATCTAGAGTATGCAATTTTACAACAAGGTTTTCCCACAGAAGGTTTCTTTAGAATCATATTTTAGCTGTAAGTGCTTTTACATTCTTTACTTTTCCCAGAGAAATCATGATAGGAGAATCTAAAGTTCATGTCTCCTTTGAAGAGTTTTCTCCTACCTTGTTAATGTTAATATACAGTGTGAACCAATTATTGTATGGTAAGAGGTTACTTCATTTACTTGATTAACTTATTCATTTGTGAGGAGGCAGTTAATTTCTCAAGGCTCTTAACTTCATCAATTTGTTTTTGACATTGTGCTTTTGAACATATATGTTTTATCTTTTCAAGCGGTCAATTTTATTTTATTTTATTTTATTCCAGTACATGACTGCCTAAATCTTGGATTCATCATTAAGATTTTATTAGTTGTTAATAAGGTTTCATTGGGGTCAAGAGTCTAACCAGAAATATTAAAGATTTCACTTGGGCTTCACTTGAAGAGATAGACATAAGTATACTGTTTACATTTTCAACGTGTAAGATGGATCGAAGAGTTTCTTAATCAAGTTCCTTCTATTTATTATAATTTTATTATCTTCCAAGATTTAATCATTGATTTCACCTTAAGACCGTTCTAAGGACTCACCACAATAAGAGATTGTTGATTAGTTTACGTGGGATCACAAGGTATATTTGTTTCTCTTGTTTTCTTTTTGCTAGGTTCAAAACATAGTCCTCTACCAAACGACACATGACCAAAGGTATCCAAAGTGATGTAAGTTGATTCAAGTTTAGATAATTATAATTAGGTTGACAATTCAAGGATAAATCATATTCTGAAAAGTGAAAATTCAACAAAGCATACGCATGTCAAAACAAGTTCATTTAATCTTATTGGCAATAATATTTCTCAAATTGAATTTCAAACGATAACAACCTACATGAGAAAAATACAAAATTATAACGCAATGCCTTCTAAATAGTCTCCACAATTTCCATACCAATGTTTTAAAGCAAAAGAAAAACATTCGTACAACAGAAGTTCCTAAGAAGGCTGGAATCCACTTTCTACACGTGTTTCTTTTTCTCTTTTTTTTTTTTTTTTCTACTCAGAAAATCCTCTTGCACATTTGTTAGCGCATGTCAGTTCGCAAGAACTGAGCACGATAAAAGCTATAACATTAAGACAATATGTTGTTATCTAACTCTTTCAAGGAAGAAAAGCACCGTTGAAGATGAAAAATAATCCAAGAGTCTAAACAAGAGCAATTAAAGAGTTGTCCAAAAGCATAAAATGTCTGAGTAAAAAGGGAGGTACTAACTCTATTTAATTATCATTTTCTCATAGGAGAAGTTAACAAACAGCATGGTGAATTCCACCCATATCACAATAATGACCATCATTTTAACAAGATAACATTTCGAAACAAAAAAAATTACAAGAAGAGAATTAATTTCAAATGTGATCTGTCCCTATTTGTTTAAGTTAGTTCACCAAGCCAAGGATTCACTATGCCACAGGAAGATCCCAAACAATCAATCAACATGAGAATGTCTAAACCAACATGACTTATTAATATTAAGATGATGTGCCTATAGCAGTTAATTTTATGTCAGTACCGAATAAATAAATTGGAAAGAAAAGGGATGAAACGCACAAATGACCTCGTATGGGTCACATCCTATCCTAACAATCCTTCTATTAAACTTTCTTCTAATCAAGAGAATGTCTTAAGAAAAAGGACAAACTTGGCAAGACCAAACATAACCATTATAAATATTACAGGAGGGTTACTCAATCATTCACAAGAACACAACACAGGATACATAGCTTCCAAAGGATCTGTCGTCAACAACAAGTTGACTTAAACCTTTCTGGTCAATACATACCCATTCTACTACAATGACAGCAAGGAGGTCATATCACAACGATCATCACAAAAACCAATCAACCAATGAGTTTCCAAACACGGGTCAAAGAATACAAGTGTGTCCCACTTTGTGGCCATAAATATTTAAAAATATGACTAGTAAATAAATAATTAAAAAATATTATAAAAATTTAAAAAATCAAGTAAATTCTAGACGCCCTGCACCTTGGTATTTATAGCCTCTTTAAAATGCATGTTTGGTCATTTTATATGTGTTTGGTCATGTTTTGGTTGTCAGACATAGTTTGCTAAAAGTACAAAAACTACAAAAAAGTGGGACACAGTTATATGCTTTGACCCACTGTACACCAACCTCTAAGTCACAGGAGAATGAAATTTAAGCATATTTACGGAGCAAAATGTAGAGTAATTTCTTACGCATAAAACCAACATCCCAATTTTAAGATTTGAAAACTTCCTCACTAATGATCAAGTAGATCTCGTATCCTCCAACATGTGTGAAAAAAAATCAAGGTAAGAAAAGGTTATTTCCTCTGACATTTTAAGCTATCCAAAAGAAATGTGAGTATCGTCAAAAGAAGACATTCCATAGGATCAGCTACATTCCTCAAAACATACAACAATCACCAAGGGAGAGAAGGTGATTCCAAAGACAACAATCTCCAAACGGTGAACATGAATTGCTATCAAATTATGACGATCAACCATGACACTCGAAGAATAAAAGTATTTCTTCGAGCGATTCAAAACAAATAACAAAAGCAACTAACCTAGTTGAAAGTAATATCAACTTGGCTCAATTCAAAAATCAGTCAAGCTAAGCACACACCAAGCCAACCGGGAAGGGTTACTAGAACCTAAACAAATGAAAGAAAAGGATAGAGACTGGAATAGCACCATTCACCTATACACAATGCACTCGCAGTACTCAATCACCAATTTGCAAATACCCAACATAAACCAGAACTACAGATCTCGAACCGAAACAAGAATAAGAACAAAACATGCACTATAAAGTTGAGTCCAACAACAATGTTTGTTAAAACATTCAAATCGTGAGACCAACACAAAGAACTCATGAATTTTCATTACAGGAACCCCACCTATTTTGTTTTATTAGTCTTAAGAACAAAATTCACCCAACTAATATTTATTAAAACCCAGAAAAACAATATAAAGGCTTCAACCAGCGCAATCATTTCTAACGCCAAAAAAAAAAGAACACAAACGAGAAAGGGAAGTGGAAACCAAACAACATACCATCACACGAGACATATATATGAAGAGTAGAGTTATTTAATGAATCAGTTAAATAACAGCATAAGAATCAATGGTATAGAGAATATCATGCCTGATTAAGCTCCCGCAGTCGATAACAAGATGGACAGGGCCTGCAACAGCAACCCAAGCCTAATTCCATTTTCTTCAAGCTCGTTGGGTGCCCCAAACATCGAACATCTTCACGTTGGCATAGGTAGGAGTTCACGGCCAGGGTGGGTGGTCTAAAATACTTGCCATCATCCTCCCAACACCACCCCCACCCAAGATTAGCCCTAGAACTTCTGTAGGCCCCATTTTTGACAATTGAACTTGATCCTTTGTCATTCATCCAAACACCTCCACCATCTCCATATGTATCTGATTGTTTCTAACTTGGACCTCCTAACCTTGGTGCTCTCATACTAGGAGCAACCCTAGTCTGAGACAAAGCAAAAGAAGATGGCTTTATAACCAAAACAATCCCTTGGTACAGACTCCATATCCATATAACAGTCCCTAGACTTAGCATCCTCCTCACCTTTTCCCTGCATCCCATGACCTGCAATCATGGTTGTACATGAGAATACATCACTTTTAGACATTTGATCAAATACTCGGCGTGCAACTCTAAAATTCCCACATTTGCAATACATGTCTACAAGGGCATTCATTACTATAATAAACAAATCAAAGCCACTTCTTGGTATGAAGGCGTGGATCTCCTTCCCCTGATGCAAATTCGACAGGTGAGAAATTACTGGAAGAACAGTTGCAAAGGTAACATTGTTGGGTTTCGTGTCAGCCAGATGCATTTGTTGAAAGGGATCTAAAATTTCCTCATACTATCCACTCTGTGCATACCCTGCAATCATTGTATTCCATGACACTACTGTTTTCTCAGTACATGTTCCGAATCTGAAAATTATCCTGCTACCTTCATCTCCCAAGACGTTTTCTCCAACATTGCATAGATCTCTTGTGCCTGTGGGTGCGATCTGTCACCTACACAAAAATCATGCACCTTTTTATTGCCTTTAATCCAACTACACCAAGTTCTTTTTAATTCCTCTATCCTTCATCGTTCTCCTAAAAGCTCTCTTGCAAAGCAAACTGTTCTTCATTAATATTCTGATATGAAACAGATCCACCTCTGTGAGATCCTCTTCCATGAGTTACATCGTAGAACAAGCAAGGTCTCAGTAGAGAATCTCTGTAATAAATTTCATCGGGTCTCCTGGTAACACTCTCACTGTCACTTAATCGATTTTGATGATAGAAATGTCTTGAAGAAGGATCCCGAATTTGAGGATGCATGGATACTGCATAGATAACAACATAGTTAGACCTTCTGCTGGTTTGGAAGCACTCAAACGGCTTAAACCAAACTGCACATGCCTTGCTGTCGCTGTTATTTTCTTGTGCAGGTCAGTCGGTCTATTGCAGCATGCCAAAACCTTGGACTCCCGCTCCTAACCTGAAAGATGAGGCGAACGCCGTCTCTGGTGTCGACAGTAACAGGCATGCATGAAGAAAAATAGCCACTCATAATGAGGCGGTGAACATCCTCCTGCATTTCCTGCTCAGTCAAAGCAAAGTAGGCTTGTAGGCCTTCAATGCCACTGTAGTCGAACTGCGCAGCTTCACATTTTTCCAACTCCTCGCCCTCCTTAGTCTGAATCAACACCTCGCTCACAAAAACCCTTTCCTGCTCTCTTTCACATGCCGGGACCTGGGGGAGTGTAGTTTCTACTCACCTTCATTAACATTAACACCTTCTTTGCGTGTAGTCTGGGGGTTATGCAGCTCCATAGAGACCTTTTCGTTTTCGTCATGGCCTGCAGAAATGCTAGTGGAACACAGCAAAGGCATTAGAACAAACAAACAAAAAAAAGACTCCATCCACTCTCCTCACACGGCCAGGGTAGGAATGCTCGAGCAAAACCAGAGTAAAACTAAACAAACTACTCCCCAAAATAGGGGTTTCCTTCCCCAAAGACACGACAGACAAGGGCACGAGGAAGTCAAGGAAGGTAGAGTAGTCATAAAAGATATAGGTCAGAAGTGGTTGAAGGGGTCGCTGGAAAAGACTGGTGGCCAACTTCCCCCCCCCCACTTGGCATTACACACACACACACACACACACACACACACACACACACACACACACACACACACACACACACACACACACACACACACCCACACCCGCACACACACACCCACGCAAGCACTCACGAACACAGGTACGCACACACAGACACATGCACTCACACGCACACACACACACATGCACACATGCACGCACGTGCACACATACGCACACACACACACACACACCCCGCACACCCACACACCCAAACACGCACATAACCACACACACATACGCATGGCACGCACACATGCACACACACATGCATGCACACATGCACGCATGCACACACACGCACACACACACGCACATGCACACGCACACACACATGCACACACACACACGCATGCACACATGCACCCACGCATGCACACACATATGCATGCATGCACACACGCACACACACACACACACACGCACACGCACATGCACACACACGCACACGCACGCACACACACACGCACACACACACACACAGACACACACATGCACACACACATAGACACACACACACACACACACACACAAACACACACACACGAGGGACAATTTTTGTTGAGCTTTAATTAGATATTTTCACTTCTGATTTTGTTGAATCTTTTTCAACTCCAAACATTTGTAGAGTTTAGCAGTTCCCTCCAATTTGTGAGGTATTTAAAAATTGCGCTAGGTAAGAGCAAAGTAATGTAGTTCCCTCCACTAGTTATTTTATTCAACACCTTTTTCACTCTTCTTCCTCCATGTTTACTTCGCATTCAAATTTTAAGTGTACATCCATGGACATTACCATTACTTTTCATTCAAAATTAATCCATGAAGGGTAGAATTCCTCCCTACGAAATTTAGGAATGCAATGTGCTTGATAACCTACATGTTCATGATTCATAATAAAAAAATATTAATATAAAACAATATAAAAATTAGTAACGCAATGATCTTATGTCTATCATTTATATGGACACCTCAATACCATTATTGAAGAGACAAACCTTACAGAAAATGATCAGTGGTTTATATCTGCGTCATTTTTTTAATATAGACATCTGAAATTTGGCACTAATCATTCTTATTTAATTTTTTAAACAAAATCTAATATATATGATTCTTTAAAAATTAAAAAAGTATTTAGGTTTTTGTGTCCTAGTTTGGTTTATTGTCGTATGATTTGATTGACTAGTGTTTTTTGTCTAATTTTAGACTCCAAATTATTTGATTATGTCATAGAGAGTTCTGGATTTTATTTTTAAGGTTTGACCATTTTGAGTTTCTGGATGTAACTATTGGGTTTTGGAAAAACCATCCAACGGTACTATTCAAAGTGAATTACTTCGTTGAAGTTCACTGTTGAGTCTCTTTTGATAGTTCATCCTTTTGTTACCATTACTTTCTTTATTTTAATATTGTATGTGTCGGCTTATGCATACCACTAGGTTTTAATTTCAATGTGAGAGACTATTATATATGCAAGTTTTTTAGGATGTCTAATACATCTAGCGCCTTTTCTAAGTAGTGCTATCTAAAATAGTTGAAGAATACTTCAAAAAAAAGAATAATAAGGGAAAAATTGTTGGTCAAACATTCTATTGCTACTTATTAAGGTTACAATTGGAGTGTATATCTTATAGTTAGCTCATTACGTTGTGCCACATGAGGGAAAATATGGAACAACGGACCTTATAGACTTACATCCACCATTGCACTCATATTAGGAGAACTACATGGAATTCTAAATGTAGTGGAAAGCTTAGTCTGAATCAACACAAGTTGACCTAATAGGTTGGTACAACTCAAGAAACTTACATTATTTTTTGCATCTAATGTCTATATGAGTATTGATGTAGAAGGACATGGTTTCTAACTATAGCTGTAGATGCGAGCATCATACCAATTAAAAAGGTGTAAACTAGTGGCGAAGATGCAAAAAAAACATCGTAGAAGAAATAAAAATCCACATACAATACGGACTTAACCATATTATAGGAAAAAAGCATTGACCAATATGATCTAGAACAAAAAGGTTGTGTCTAGAGGGTCATATAGTATGAGGGACATTTTAATCACGTTCTAAGACATGCATAAAGCACAAACTAGTTGTTGAAACACCTCAATGTAAATATAAACTAGATAAGTTAAGAGTTTTTAATCTAAACTGGTTGAGAATTTTGATATCATCTTTCCCAAACCAAAAATAAACATACAATGAAATAAGTGTCAAATTTAAAATCTACCCTTTTACTAACAACTCCTATTGTTACACTCTCTCCTAAACATGTGCTGAAAATGAATACACACACACACATACACACACACACACACACACACACACATACACTGGAGGGACAATTTTTATTGATCTTTAATTAGATGTTTTTCCTTTAGATTTTTTTGAAGCTTGTTCAACTCCAAACATGTGTTGAGTTTAGCAGCTCCATCTAATTTGTGAGGTATTTAAAAATTGCACTAGATAAGAGAAAATTAATGTAGTTCCCTCCACTAATTTTTTTATTCAACACCTTTTTTCACTCTTCTTCGTCAATGTTTACATTGCATTTAAAATTTAATTGTACATCCATTTAAATTACCATCACTTTTCATTGAAAATTAATCCATGAAGGGTAGAATTCTTCCCTACAAAATTCAGGAATGCAACGTGCTTGATAACCTACATGTTCATGATTCATAATAAAAGAGATGAATATAAAACAATATAAACATTAGTAATTCAGTGATCTTATGTCTATCATTTATATGGACACCTCAATACTATTATTGAAGAAACAAGCCTTAGAGAAAATGCTCAATGGTTTATATTTACAACATTTTTAAAATATAGACACCTGAAATTGGGCACAAATCATTCTTATATAATTTTTTAAATAAAATTTAATATATACGAGTCTTGAAAACTAAAATAAGTATTTAGTTGTGCATGTCTTAGTTTGGTTTATTGTCGTATGATTTGATTGACTAGTGTTTTTTGTCTAATTTTGGACTCCAAATTATTTGATTATGTCATAGAGAGTTCTAGATTTTATTTTTAGTGTTTGACCATTTTGAGTTTCTGGATGTAACTATTGGGTTTTTGAAAAACCATCGAACGGTACTATTCAAAGTGAATTACTTCGTTGAAGTTCACTGTTGAGTCTCTTTTGATAGTTCATCATTTTGTTACCATTACTTTCTTTATTTTAATATTGTATGTGTCGGCTTATGCATACCACTAGGTTTTAATTTCAATGTGAGAGACTATTATATATGCAAGTTTTTTAGGAGGTCTAATACATCTAGCACCTTTTCTAAGTAGTGCTATCTAAAATAGTTGAAGAATACTTCAAAATAAAGAATAATAAGGGAAAAATTGTTGGTCAAGAATTCTATTACTACTTACTAAGGTTACAATTGGAGTGTATATCTTATAGTTAGCTCATTATGTTGTGACACATGAGGGAAAATATGTAACAAGGGACCTTATAGACTTACATCCACCATTGCACTCATAATAGGAGAAATATATGGAATTCTAAATGTAGTGGAAAGCTTAGTCTGAATCAACACAAGTTCACCAAATAGGTTGGTACAACTCAAGAAACTTACATTATTTTTTGCATCTAATGTCTATATGAGTATTGATGTAGAAGGAGATGGTTTGTAACTATAGCTGTAGATGCGAGCATCATAACAATTCAAAAGGCATAAACTAGTGGCGAAGATGCAAAAAAAACATCGTAGAAGAAATAAAAATGCACATACAATACGGACTTAACCATATTATAGGACAAAACCATTAACCAATATGATCTAAAACAAAAAGGTTGTGTCTAGAGGGTCATATAGTATGAGGGACAATTTAATCACATTATGAGACCTACATAAAGCACAAACTAGTTGTTGAAACACCTCAATGTAAATCTAAACTAGATAAGTTAAGAGTTTTTAATCTAAAGTAGTTGAGAATTTTTAAATCATCTTTTCCAAGCCAAAAATAAAAATACGATGAAATAAGTGTCAAATTTAAAATCTACCCTTTTATTGACAACTCCTATTGTTATACTCTCTCCTAAAAATGTGCAGAAAATGAACACACACACACACACACACATATACACTGGAGGGACAATTTTTATTGAGCTTTAATTAGATGATTTTCCTTCAGATTTTGTTGAATCTTGTTCAACTCCAAACATGTGTTGAGTTTAGCAGCTCCATGTAATTTGTGAGGTATTTAAAAATTGCAATAGATAATAGAAAAGTAATGCAGTTCCCTCCACTAATTGTTTTATTCAACACCTTTTTTCACTCTTCTTCGTCAACGTTTACTTTGCATTAAAAATTTAATTGTACATCCATTGAAATTACCATCACTTTTCATTGAAAATTAATCCATGAAGGGTAGAATTCTGCCCTACAAAATTCAGGAATGCAACGTGCTTGATAAACTACACGTTCGTGATTCATAATAAAAGAGATGAATATAAAACAATATAAACATTAGTAATTCAATGATCTTATGTCTATCATTTATATGGACACCTCAATACTATTATTGAAGAAACAAGCCTTAGAGAAAATGCTCAGTGGTTTATATTTACATCATTTATTAAATATAGACACTTGAAAGTTGGCACAAATCCTTCTTATATAATTTTTTAAATAAAATTTAATATATACGAGTCTCGAAAAATAAAATAATTATTTAGTTGTGCATGTCCTAGTTTGGTTTATTATCATATGATTTGATTGACTAGTGTTTTTTGTCTCATTTTGGACTCCATTTTTTATTATTATTTCATAGAGAGTTCTAGACTTTTTGTTTACTGTATGACTGTTTTGAGTTTCTTGATGGAACTATTAGCTTTTGGAAAAACCATCCAACGGTACTATCTTAAGTGAATTACTTCGTTGAAGTTCACTTTTGGGTCTCTTTCGATAGTTCATCCTCTTGTTACCATTACTTTCTTTATTTTAATATTGTATGGGTTGGTTTATGCATACCACTAGGTTCTAGTTTCAATGTGAAAGCCTCTTATACATGAATTTTTTTTAAGAGGTCTAATACATCTAAAGCCTTATCTAAGTAGTGTCATCTAATATATTGGAAGAATACTTCAAAATAAAGAATAATAATGAAAAAATTGTTGGTCAAACATTATATTACTAGTCACTAAGGTTACAATTGGAGTGTATATCTTATAGTTAGCTCGTTACGTTGTGACACATGAGGGAAAATATGGAACAAGGGACCTTATAGACTTACATCAACCATTGCACTCACATTATGAGAACTAATTGGAATTAGAAATGTAGTACAAAGCTTAGTCTGAATCAACAAAAGTAGACCAAAGAGGTCGGTACAAATCAAGAAACTAACTTTATTTTTTGCATCTAATGTCTATATGAGTATTGATGTAGGATTACATGGTTTTTAACTATAGGTATAGATGCGAGCATCATAGGAATTCAAAAGGCATAAACTAGTGATGAAGATGCAAAAACAATATTGTAGAAGAATTAAAAATGCACATACAATACAAACTTAACCATTTTATAGGACAAAACCCTTGACCAATATGGTCTAGAAAAAAATGGTTGTCTCTAGAGGGTCACATAGTATGAGGGACATTTTAATCACATTCTGAGACCTCCATAAAGCACAAAATAGTTGATAAAACACCTCAATGTTAATCTAAACTAGATAAGTTAAGACTTTTTAATCTAAACTGGTTGAGAATTTTTAGATCATCTTATCCAAACAAAAAATAAAAATACGATGAAATAAGTGTCAAATTTAATATCTACCCCTTTATTGACTACTCCTATTGTTACACTCTCTCCTACTTACATGATGAAAATGAATACACACACACGCGTGCGCGGGCACTCGCACTAGAGGGACAATTTTTATTGAGCTTTAATTAGATGTTTTTCCTTTTGATTTTGTTGAAGCTTCTTCAACTCCAAACATGTGTAGAGTTTAGCAGTTCCCTCCAATTTGTGAGGTATTTAAAAATTGCACTAGATAAGAGAAAAGTAATGTAATTCCCTCCACTAATTGTTTTATTCAACACCTTTTTTCACTCTTCTTCCTCCATGTTTACTTCACCTTCAAGTTTTAAGTGTACATCCATCGACATTACCATCACTTTTCATTCAAAGTTAATCCACGAAGGGTAGAATTCTGCCCTATGAAATTCAAGAATGCAATGTGCTTGATAACCTACATGTTCATGATTCATAATAAGAAAATATCAATATAAAACAATATAAACATTAGTAATTCAATGATCTTATGTCTATCATTTATTTGGACACCTCAATACCATTATTGAAGAGACAAATCTTAGAGAAAATTCTCAACGGTTTATATTTGAGTCATTTTTTTTTAATATAGACACCTGAAATTTGGCACTAATCATTCTTATTTTATTTTTCAAATAAAATTTAATATATACGAGTCTCAAAAAATTAAATAAGTTTTTATTTGTGTGTGTCCTAGTTTGGTTTATTGTTGTATGATTTGATTGACTAGTGTTTTTTTGTCTAATTTTGGACTCCAATTAATTTGATTATGTCATAGAGAGTTATGGATTTTATTTTTAGTATTTGACCATTTTGAGTTTCTAGATGGAACTATTGGATTTTGAAAAAACCATCCAACGGTACTATCCAAAGTGAATTACTTCATTGAAGTTCACTTTTGAGTCTCGTTTGATAGTTTGTCCTCTTGTTACCATTACTTTCTTTATTTTAATATTGTATGTGTCGGCTTATGCATACCACTAGGTTCTAATTTCAATGTGAGAGAATCTTATATATGCAAGTTTTTTAGGAGGTCTAATACATCTAGCGCCTTATCTAAGTAGTGCTATCTAAAATATCTGAAGAATACTTAAAAATAAAGAATAAAAATGGAAAAATTGTTGGTCAAACATTCTATTACTACTTACTAAGGTTACACTTGGAGTGTATATCTTATAGTAAGCTCTTTACATTGTGACACATGAGGGAAAAGATGGAACAAGGGACCTTATAGACTTGCATCCAGCATTGCACTCATATTAGGAGAACTACATAGAATTTTAAGTGTAGTGGAAAGCATAGTTTGAATCAACAAAAGTTGACCAAATAGGTTGGTACAACTGAAGAAACTTACTTTATTTTTAGCATCTAATTTCTATATGAGTATTGATGTAGGAGGACATGGTTTGTAAATATAGCTATAGATGCAAGCATCATATCAATTCGAAAGGCATAAACTAGTGGTGGAGATGCTAAAAAAACATCGTAGAAGAAATAAGAATGCACATACTATACTGACTTAACCATTTTATAGGACAAAAGCATTAACCAATATGATCTAGAACAAAAAGGTTGTGTCTAGAGGGTCACATAGTATGAGGGACATTTTAATCACATTCTGAGACCTACATAAACCACAAACTAGTTGATGAAACACCTCAATGTCAATCTAAACTAGATAAGTTAAGACATTGTAATCGAAACTAGTTGAGATATTTTAGATCATCTTATCCAAACCAAAAAGAAAAATATGATGAAATAAGTGTCAAATTTAAAATCTATCCTTTTATTGACAACTCCTATTGTTAAACTTTGTCCTACTTATGTGCTGAAAATGAATATATATATATATATAGACACAGACACACACACACACTAGAGGGACAACTTTTATTGAGCTTTAATTAGATGTTTTTCGTTCAGATTTTGTTGAAGCTTGTTCAACTCCAAACATGTGTAGAGTTTTACTGTTCCCTCCAATTTGTGAGGTATTTAAAAATTGCACTAGATAATAGTAAAGTAATTCAGCCCCATCCACTAATTATTTTATTCAACACATTTTTTCACTCTTCTTCCTCCATGTTTACTTCGCATTCAAATTTTACCTGTACATCCATTGACATTACCATCAATCTTCATTCAAAATTAATCCATGAAGGGTAGAATTCAGCCCTACCAAATTCAGGAAGGCAACATGCTTGATAACCTACATGTTCATGATTCATAATAAAAGAGATGAATATAAAACAATATAAACATTAGTAATTCAATGATCTTATGTCTATCATTTATATGGACACCTCAATACCATTATTGAAGAAACAAACCTTAGAGAAAATGCTCAATGGTTTATATTTTAATCATTTTTTTTAATATAGACACCTGAAATTTGGCACAAATAATTCTTATTTAATTTTTAAAATAAAATATAATATATATGAGTCTTTAAAAAAATGTATTTAGTTGTGCATGTCCTAGTTTGGTTTATTGTCATATGATTTGATTGACAAGTTTTTTTTGTCTAATTTTGTACTCCAATTTATTTGATTACGTCATAAAGAGTTTTGGGTTTTTTTGTTTACTATTTGACTGTTTTGTGTTTTCGGATGGTACTATTGGCTTTTGGAAAAATAATCCAATGGTACTATCTGAAGTGAATTACTTTTTCGAAGTTCACTTTTGGGTCTTTTTCTATAGTTCGTCCTCTTGTTACCATTACTTTCTATATTTCAATATTGTGTGGGTCGGCTTATGCATACCAAAAGTTCCAATTTCAACATGAGAGCCTCTTATATATGCAAGTTTTTAAGGAGGTCTAATACATATAGAGCATTATCTAACTAGTTTTATCTAAATTTTTTGAAGAATACTTCAAAATAAATAATAATTAGGGAAAAATTGTTGGTTAAACATGCTATTACTACTTACAAATGTTAGAATTGAAGTGTATATCTTATTGTTAGCTCGTTACGTTATGAGGCGTGAGGGAAACGATAGAAGTATGGACCTTATAGACTTACATCCATCATTGCACGCACATTACGAGAATTACATGGAATTTGAAATGTAGTGGAAAGCTTAGTCTGAATAGACACAAGCTAACCAAAGAGGTCAATACAACTCAAGAAACTAACTTTATTTTTTTCATCTAATGTCTATATGAGTATTGATGTAGGAGGATATGGTTTGAAACTATAGGTATATATGTGAGCATCATAGGACTTCAAAAGGCATAAAATAGTGGCAAAGAAGCAAAAACAAACATCATAGAAGAAATAAAAATGCACGTACAATAAGGACTTAACCATTTTATAGGAAAAAACCATTAACTAGTATGGTCTAGAACAAAATGGTTGTGTCTAGAGGGTCACAGAGTACGAGGGGCATTTTAATCACATTCTAAGACCTGCATAAAGCAAAAACTAGTGTATAAATCACTTCAATGTCAATCTAAACTAGATAATTTAAGAATTTTTAATCTAATTTTTTCTTTTAATTTCTCAATCAAATATCTACAAATGAAACCTTAGTATCTAAATCTATATATTATCTCATTACTCAATTATTCATACAACATTCTCTAATTAGAAATATTACTTCACGATTATTAATGTTAGTCTCAAATAATTTAGCGAACCCTGTTATTGTCTTAACAACTTTACCTATTTGACTTACGTTCCTAATCCCAATAATTCCTTTTATTGGAAACTCTAGTTTCCAAAGGGATTCCAGTTATCACAATAATCCCTTACTTGGTGGTGTTTAATGCTAAATTTAACTTCTAATTCAATTTAACTAGGTGTGGGATATATTGGATTTGATTACTGATCTATAAATGATGATACAATATAAAAACTAAATAAAATTTACAACCTAGATCAAATAAGAAAGATTGTAACACACTTGATAACACCCCAAACTGTTAACACAAACTAACTAGTTTAAAGCAAGATCAACAACATAATGATCTAAAGTTAAATGCAGATATAAGGAATGAAACATCAATAATAAAGGTTTAATATCATAACAATGGAGATTAAATGAAACTAACATCCAACATCTAAGCATGCCTACTAGTATGTTTGATTAAATAACATAAACTTACATAGATCTAGGAGCAATCAAATTGGGAATGGTTTCTACTCCACAAATGGTGAGGATATCTCTCTAACACAAGATTACAATGTCATGTTAGATAACCTCCTAATAATGTTAATGAAGGCTTTAGGAAAAGTTGAGCATGTGAATCCTTTAAGGAGTTTAGGCTCTTTAACATATATCTTATATGAGGCTACTACTAAAAGCATGGTGTAAAATATTAAGGTAAGAGGTGCACTATTTTTATAGTTTTCTTTTTGGGAGAAACTTGTATTTTCGTGTATGTGGTACTAAAAGCCCCAAATTCTATTAGAATTGCTAATCATGATTAGTGCTTACTAATCATAATTAGTGAATAGTGTTTATTAGAAATCATGATACAATCAAGGTGTTTAAGGACCATGTTACCATTAACCCAGAACTTGGACCAAGTAAACCATCGAATGTTTTTTAGAGTGAAAAGTCGTCGGCATAAAAAAAGAGGGTCTAGGAAGCCCCATGTATCTTTGAAACTATAATATTCTTTGTTTGACCATCGAAAAGACAATTTTCCTTGTTTGTCTTTAGTTCTCTCCACCACGATAAACTTTATCTAAATAAGTGAATTGGAAAATAATAAATTATCTACCAATCACCTCCAAAAGCTATATCTATCATAACCATCACTAGAATCATAATTATTACAATTGCCTCATGATTGGCCATTAATACTAAATATCACTAAGATAGTCCTGTAAGATGGATCTTGTCATAAGATAAGAGTTAATGATCAAATTTTATTGGAAACCAAAATGGAGCCTCTGCCATATTTTTCATCATCAGAGATGGAAAAAGAAACATAGTTTAGGTAAGTGCACTTCAAGACCATTTCTAAAACAAAAGATAAATAACTTTAATTTATTTTAAACAATAACATGTAAATGATAAAATCAATGACATGTAATGTATTTAGAGAATTTCGATAAGGTTTCAATTTTTCCATGAACATTCCAAGGTATAATATTCATGTTCATACATCCTCCATTTTTAAATGTCCTTAACCATCCTCGAAATTTGTTGTAGAGTCTAAAAGTGCAAATTCATTCTTCATAATTTCTAATTGATCTAAAGGAAAACAAGAATCTAATGTGATTGCACAATATTTATCCCCTTCATCTTCCACCAAAGTGTAGTCATCAATATGTGTGGGGGGAGAGGGGGTGATCACTAAAGAGAAAGATTACTAGAGAATTTATTTTCACTAGAGGTACCTTTGGAAACAAAGGTATCATGAGAAGCTTGGATCTTCTTAGGAGTGTGACTTGATATCGTAGTAGGGAAAGACTAATGAGAATGATACAATTTTAGAGGGTGCTGGTGAATAATATGAAGAAGGGGCTTTGACACTAACTAGATGCTTGCAATAGGCAACAAGAGTCCATTCCCCTGGTTAGTCACTCATAAGAGGAATATAAGAGGGGCATAAGATAAAAGGTTTTGGTCAACCCCCGAGGGGGTAATCATCGATCCATCGGTCAGCTGACTGACACCAAAAGAAAGTGTTTAAACGGTTCATATAAACCACCTTCTTCAAAATGTAGGTTTCACCGACCTGCTCATCAATGCAATATTTTAACTCTTAGGCTTAGTCAAATTCTACACAGACTCACTCTTATGGACATACAAAGAAAAACTTATGTTACTCATGACATATAACACACCCAATATCACTAACAATATTATTAAGGAAAGCTTATGTTGGGTGGTGGGGGTTTGAGGGTAAGAGAAATATATCTCAAACACAAAGCTTAATCTTTTGTTTGAGATATATGTAAGTAACACGTACACCTATGGATAAAGGAATTAAGATACAATTATAGAGTGACATTGGTGAAATATCTAGGAAAGGAAACCTAATCACTTTCCATATTCAAGCCACGTGTTTGACATAGGGTGGAGAAAATAATTTTTTCATTCCACATCATGCCATTAAGTTCAAAATCCTTAAAATAATCCATATAGCATTGAGTGTGTGGAACCTCAAGTTTGGCAGTGGTCTATGATAGCTAGCAAGTGATGGCACTATGATAGTGAACGGTGAATTTTTGGGTCAATGATGACGTGCCTATCTCTAGCCATGCAAGAAAAGTAAAAATAATTTCATTAGAACGTATTATATGATAAAGGTGTTTAAGGACCATTTAGCTTGTTTTTTAAAGTGACAAGTTGTCACCATAAAAAAATGGTCTGAGATGTAATGCAACAACATGGTTCACATAAATTTTAAAGGATATTTACTACACCAACTATTGAGTATGAAAGTAGTATCCTTTAATCTTTCAAGGTGTCATCGTCACCCAATATTATTTACAACATTACAAACTTTATCTTATTTGATCCCTTTTGAAGTGTGGGCATAACAAATTCCCTTAGAATGGTACAAATGATGTAGTGCCCACTTCCCTTTTGACACCTTTTGATAATGATCATGATACTGCTGATTATATTATAGACATGATTATGGACTTTATTATAGTATAATGTTAGGTTTTACATCATGGATTATTGTTGACATTGATTCAGTTATGATGCATGATTATTATAAGAGACATTTTGGATATACTGATGTTGATATAATGTTTGACATGGTTATACTATGGACGTTGTTTGGACATGTGATATTTGGATATTGTGAGTAGACCTAGAAATGGAAATTATTTGATGATGATATAGTTGTTGAGTAAATTTGCAAATGATCTTATCGGTTTCTTGGATGTTGTTGTGATCCATATATCTAGATGATTTTTGGAATTTTATTTATATTATTTTGGATGTTCTGATATGGCCATGAGGCCGAAGGGGGTGTTCATGTTTTGCTAGGTTTGAAATATCACAACAAACATCGGGGGATTGGAGACCAACCACATTAGAATTCTAGATGAATTCAACAAGGTCATCATGGACAACTAGTATTTGTTTGTGCGTGTTTGATGTGTGTTAGGGATTCCCATGGGGGGGATAACCTTTAAATGTGACCAAGGGGTTTTATGTATTTCTTTTATTTGGTCCCTCTTTATTAATGGTTGTACATGTATTTATTTTGTGATGTGCATTGATCCCTTTCATTGTTCATTAAATGGTGTGTATATATTGTGAGTAATCATGTTGTTGAAACGTCATAAATTAATTCAAATCACGACACAACATAGTGAAATACAGGAGTAATTGACTCTTGTATTGAATTGCTTTGTACACATAACATGTACGCATACATGTCAGTCACCAATTTGGAGTATGAAACTCTTCATCTTCTTTGGAATTCGAAATTTTCCTTGGATACAAGGATTTTGGACGCATAAAGGTAGCACAGTTAAACGTGTCACATACCTATGAAATTTGACAATACCAACCTCATTCTATGTAATGCCCGTTCATTGTTTACCTACCAGGTCTCGGTCGGCCTTATCCCCTACTTGCGCGTGGGCTCCAAAATAAGATAAAATAAAAAAAAAAATTATGCTATGGTAGCTGGTAGTTAGGTGGAAATTTATATTTGCATGTTTGGCGTGGGACAGTGGGAGTCGGTGGAGTGTGGGGCGCATATCCTTTTATTAAATTTTTTTTTTGCGATGTTGCAAATCTTCTGGCTGGTGGATGGGTGACACCTATTGTCACATGGTTTACCTGCTGCTCCTGTCCAAAACTCACTGTATGGCTTGTTTTGCACTCCAGTCAAAGTCGCTGAAATAGATGAATTGCCTTCAGCCATGTTCTGGACAGTTGGATTCTCTTGATGGTGAAAACGAAGGTCTGTCGCCCTGGTATTGCGTGAGAGGGTTTGGATCCGTCAAAATCATGTTGGTGCAGGAAGTCTCAGTGGAGCTTTGCAGAACCGAAGGCCTCCTAGATGTTTCTGTTGCCGTGAGGAATGCGCTTGGCTTTATACAATCAACTACAGTCGGTCGACACGGTAAACGTATCATCATGAAAATCAGTGGCCCAGAGAGATCTGAGATGCGACAGCTGCTATAGGGTGAGCTCAAGGAACCATTGGTGTTGATCCTGTATGTTTTGGTTGCACACAATCCAGTTCATGACTCAGTTGCATACAAGATCTTGCAGCTGTAGCAAGAAACAAATCTCAAGCAGTGCAAAGTTTTAGTTGCAGCTGTCGTTTCCTTTTCGACTTTTGGACCAACGATCGCTTAGTATCCAGGTGACGAATCTAACATGGAAGAAGCCTCCAGTCAAACCTTGAGGCATCATGTTTTACAAATGAGGCTGAGAGTGCGTCCCTCACTGCTGTTATCTAAGAATGCCGACACAGAAGTTATCTCCAAAAGTGAACTAGCCCATGGGTTTGTTATGGTGGTTATAGATGAAGCTACAAGCTAGGGAAGTAGGCATGTTCACTTCCACTCTCCTTGGGAGTTGTAAGGTGTGTTCTATGTTGGGGATCACATAGAAACTACCTGCAGCAGTAAATCGCATCCAGTGAACGGGCTTGTTACAGTTGGTGGAAGCCATCTACGCAGCGCTTTGGAGCAAGCATTTCTTGACCAGACTGATGTCAGTTAGCTGCTCAGTTTTGACTGCATCCTCAATTCAGGATTTCTCCTTCAAGATATTGTATCATAAAAATCGATTATAGTGATAGTGTGAGTGCTTACCAGAAGATCCTGATGAAATTTATTGTACAAAGTTTCTCTATTGAGATCTTACTTGTTGTCTTTCGATTGTAACTCATGAAAGAGAATATCGCTTGGAGGTGGATCTGTTTCAGATCAGATATATTCATGAAACACAATTTTATTTTCCATTAATATGAGCTACTTCAACGAGGTCACTATGTTGGCAGGCATAAAGGTTTTCTGTTGGAATTATCACACCTTACAAGCTGCAGCTTTAATGTTTGCACCGAGATGTTTGAAAAGGATGTTGTCCTCATGGATCTACCATGAAAGTGGGATAGGTTTATAATGGTCATGGCTACGAAGCTCTGAAATGCCTTTCCAGAAATTGCCATGGAGCGTGATGTTTAATCCGATTAGATTCATCTTTGTAAGTACCCTTAGTGCTTGTTCAAATCATGGAACTGCCTTGTATTGGGAAAACAGCTCCGTTGCCCGTATGGTGTGAGGAGATCAGCTATGATATACAAGTTTCACAGTATGGAGAGTTCTCCTGTCAGTATGTGGGCCAAATTTGGAGATTGTTAGATGATGCAGCTGAAGCATTTGACTATATTTTCTCTAAGGATTTGATCTCATGGAATGACCCCTGATTGGGCATAGTAAAGCTTACAATGGAAATGGCACAGGACAGCTCTCTCAAAAGTTTAAATGGTAGATCATTAGAAGTATGTCTAATAGTAGCCAAACCGAATGCAATTGTTTGGTGATTCAGTTGTCTTGGTTGCATTGCGGCCATGCAGGAATAATGGCTGAGGGATGCCAGTTATTTCGAGGTAATGAGTCAATAGCAAAATATTTTGAGACATATGTAGCAACTAACCGCAATGCATGTATGTACTGACCCTATCTGGGTCCGTGCGGGACAAGCTGAAGTGACGTTCATCTATTCTGACCAACCTGTGTTAATGACTCTGGATGTACTGAGGGTGCCAGATTATTGATCCAGTGATTGTGATTGTGAAACATGGCCACACAAGTTGTCACCATTGAACTCCCTGACATTGAAATTGCTGCTTCTCTTACGGGATGTGCTTACTGGATGAAGGTCCAGTGGTTCCCTCGAAAGAACGAACAGGAAAGCGTGTCAAATTTGGCACGTGCGACAGGTCCTTCTCTGAAAATATCTCCTGGGGCCTATGGTGATAGATACGACATCTCTATATCAGTCCCACCCGTAGGGTGTGTGGCTATGGTTGTCGAATCCCACAATGGGGTAAAAGCTTCATGGGAGTAGTAGCTCAGCACTATGAGTGAAGTGTGAGGTGGATTTGCGAAAGGACAACAACTGTTCATGAATTTTTCTGCCCCAAAATCAGTCTATCCATTGCTTAGTCACATTTGGCCCATTGACATGTGGACCAGCTTAGCAGTACTGGTGCATCCTTGATTCTCAGTGCCTATTGTTTTTTATGCTGGCCCATGTGGAGTTTGTACGACCTGTTGAAGCTGGAGAAATAGGAAAGATATTTCTACACCTTTCTACTGCTATTATACTTACAATTATTGCAAAATCGAACCACTTTTCCTTGCATTGATTTGTCAGTTGGATGTCATGATGGGAGATTTCCCTTTCTGCTTGTTTCTTCTCGTTTTAGCTTTTATCGTTGATAGTATGTGAGTCGAAAGGATGCGTGTGCCCTCTCCTCTGAATGTTATGTTTCCCTTACTCGAATGATAGACCTTTGTCTGTTTATTTATATATTAATTCTTCTCTGCGACTGAGTTGCAAGTTGTTATGTTGATTTACTAGTTTTTTTTCGATATCATGGAAGTAAGTTACGATAACTGTGAAGCTTTTCCCTAGCACCCAAGTTGTCTTTTGACGTTTTGTTAGCTCCTTCGCAAGTCCCCTTGATAACCTTTTGGCATCGAGAAAGAAAGGTTGTAGGATTGTGTAATCAAGGCTTGGGGCTAACCAGCTTAGAGTTTCGGTATTAAAACTTTTTGAATGAAAAGGTTTGTGTGCAGTGTGTTTTCCGCCTCATGGCGTGTTTAGACTCTTATACTATCTTTCATCTTGTTTCTAGACTTTTAAGACCATCCTCAGGAAGTACCTTGACCATCCCTGGCAACTTGAACCATAACTAGCCTTACGGATCAACTAAGCTCGAGGTTCTTTGTGCGAATCTGGTACCTCGTTGACACTGGAATAGTTTTGGTATAATCCCCCTCTCAGAATTATTGTTGATGGCGCTCTTCTGTTTTTCCTAACTGGCATTATTTTCTCCCTTGTAATGTTAACGCTATTAATTAATATTGGTCAGTTTTTATGCACGTAATTACTGTAATAGTTTGTGATGGAGATTTCCTTAGATGTGATTGACCTTCGGGAAAAACTCAGCTTTCGTGTGATAATCTTATGAATTCATAGCGGAAGGTTTTTTTTTGATAATGTCACTTTGAAGTTATGTTTGTATCTTTGTGCGACGGTTGACTGTGTTAGCCAAGGGTTGCCGTAAAATATGGTTGTTTTGGGATGTGGGCAATTTATTTTATATTAACCAAACATTAGTACTATAGTGGAGGTTTGCAAACCTTTAGTGTTATAAAAATATGATGATGACATTATTGTATACTCCTGTTGGACGGAACCCCCTTCTTCTCTCGCGTGTTTGCTACTATCCTGTAAGACTTTGACCCTTCCTGGACGATTGGTAAATCTCCTTGTAGTTAATGGTCAAAACTAGTATACTTTGCCTTCGCTTCGAAACTTATGTTGTGTGTATACTCTAATTGATTTCCGGTTTGAAACTCATTTACACATGGCTTTTGTGTTAATTTCTGAAACCCGTGTTTTCCCCCTTCTTGGGCCGATCAACTCTTGTTCTTTTGGAAAAATATTATTTTAGCCTATGCGTTTGGTACCTTTGATAATTTTCTAGATGATTGGTATATGTATCAAATCTCAATCTTGTAATTATTATTTAATCACTTACTTGATAGGGATTATGTCTTTGCTAGATTGTTTGTTTTCTCCTTATAGGGCCAAGGGCCATTCTCATATGATTGTTACTTTTGTTGCAATTGCTCCTAACTGAAGTACAAGGTCTTCTCCTTCTTTGATCGACATGTTATAGACTTTATTATAACTTGATGTGCTCATAGTGTTTAGAGGTTTGACCCAAATTCTTGTAATAAGGTGCTTCTTTTCATGATATTGTTAGATAATAGTTATGGTGGTTTTGTGTAGCCTTATCTTGCTCAGTTCTCGTGAACTGACTCTTGTAGAAAATTTGCTGCAGATGGATTTTGCGTATAGATGAGGGATATATTTGTAGACTTTTTTCATCAACCTCAGTTGAGAAGATCCCTTGCTCGAGACCTTTTTTATGTTGTTCAACTTTTGTTAACGTCTAGTGGAAAGTTGAAAAGAGGATTAATGTCTTAGTATAAATTATGGTGGACTTTGTCATCTGAACTTTGGAAACCTTGTATTGTTTGACCATCTTTGAAATTTTAAGAAAATTTGGTTATTGTTGTTGAGTGACATTGTTGGAGTATCAGTAATTTAAGAAATGATGTAATCTTGTTTTGTTCATCGTAAATGAGTGTTGCTACAACCTCGCCTTGAGAATAAATTTTGATTTAAATCTTTCCATGACTTAGTAATAAAGTGTCATAAGTAATCTAACATGGGATTGTTTAATACTTCTGGAAGTTAAATTAAAAGTTGCATTCAAATAAAGTAACGTATGGGTCACCAAATTGAGAGCAAGAAATTCTTTAAGTAAACTAGGGCAGGACTATCATTGGAGGTAACACTTATATAACACGATAACCCTAGCTACTTCTAGTGAACATTATGCCTTTCATGGTAAAATTCTGTAAAATGACCCTAAGGTGAAATGAACTGTTATTCTGTTGAGGATAATAAGATTTAATAAACAGGAGAAAACAATTTTGAAACCACACAATCTCTCTCTCAGCCATTTGGAAAGTAAATTCTTTTACTCCTTGATAATACTTTTAGCGAAGCCTAAGTAAAGTTGTTGTTAAAACTGGTTAAGAGCCCTAGCTTCAATTTAATACTGCCAATAACTAATGAGGTCCTAAAAATGTTTCATCTCGACCTTCTTCCTCTAACCCTTTTTCAAGGCACCTTATACCTCTTCTCTTAAGTGTGTTGAACTTAAAACCATGTTGTCTTGTGAGCAAGAACGAACCTTAGTAGCGTTAGTGGTGAGCAGATGGCCTTGTGGAATTAAATTAGTCCCTTTTCTAAATAATACGAACTAAGACAACTAATTGTCGTAATAGTGAAGACTTTTAAGATGAACTTACTCTACAGTGTACAAGAAATTAACTCTATTGGTAAAATGAATTTGTGCGAATCATATATTGAATCTCCTCTGAAAACATAAGCTCATGAGTTAAAGGGTGTCCTATATCAAAATAAGTAACCTTTAATCATATCTTACTGTGGCTTGGCCCTATTTGTTAGAGTGATCTGTCGATTGGACTTCTATGTTGTCTGGTCAAAAACTGGAAAGGTGTATTATCCTTGATATGTGTGAACGTTTCCATGTTGACCTTTATGTCCATCCCCATAACAAGTGGTTCCTAGTGTTGGTTGTATACCTTGGTGACGACATGTTGTGTCGTGTTATGTGTCAAGCAAGTCAAAAAAAAAAAAAAAGTTATCCTGTACTCCATTGTGTTGTTCGTGTGTGGATTTTTTTGGTGTGCTACATGTTACCCACAAAAGTGCTAAAAAAATAATAGATAGAGATATTAAAATTATTTACCGTTAATTTAATTTGACAGTTGCATATAAAAAAATACCACCATAATTTATTTCTCAAATATAATATTTTTCTTTGCACATGGATGTTGGGGCATGTGATGGGAAATGCCAAGAAATAATTAAAAACTTTTTAATCTCTGGGGTTTCTCTTTGATTGGGGTTCAAGATGTGGAACAACTGTGGCACTACTATTCGATGGTAGACCCTCATGTCATCTCTTCACTCTTCTATATGTTTCTTGACTGCTTTTTTTTTGGAGGCCTTGAAGTTTGGAAACAACTTTTGGGGACATAGTATTTTATTTTGGAGCTTTTGCTTTGGAGATGTGTGAAACTAGAAACTTTTGCATGGTTGAAGCTTGGCTTATTTGTATTACTTTCATTGGGACTAAGCTTGATTGTCTTGGAACTTAGAACAACTCTATATAATAGTTTGAATCTTGGCTCATGTAATTTTACTTTCATGTTTATGAAAGATATCTATCTTTTGTAATTGATTATTGGCATTTTTGTTTATGTTTTTAGACGGGACCATAGGAATGGTGTAGAAGAAGACCATCAGAAACTAGTTTGTGGGAGTCATACAATCTCATACCCTTTGGCTCTAGGTATATTTGTCTAGGGATGTTTCTATCATTTGTTACTCCATTTCACAAATCCACAGCTTTCATTTATGTACTTGTTTATGGGGTCGACACGGATAAGAGGTTGGGGAGGCATGATTTAAATTTCATTGTAAAAGACACACACACACACACACACACAAGGGCACACACACACACACACACACACACACACACACACACACACACACACACACACACACACACACACACACACGCACACACACACAGTACAAACACACAAATTACCTCTAAGAATTTATCATGTAGAAAGAACCTATTTATATACCATTTATGAGATAGGAAAAAGTAAGAGAATGATACAACATACTTCATACAACATACCATAGAACAAGGTTTTTTTTTTCCTACATCCATAAAAGTCTTTCAATTGGAACAAGTATATATTTTTCTATTTATGGAAAAGCATGAGGGCAAAGCTAGATGAAGGGTTAATTTATATACACATTTCACAATGTAATTTCAGAACTACATGTATTATAGTGCTTGATGAATCAAAAATGAGGTGAATATTAAAAAGTCATTGCAACTCAATAATTTCATTTTTTCATCTAATATTTTCTTGAATTTCTTTGTATGAAACTAATTTTTTTTCAAAGTATAGACATAGATGTGAGGACCAAATCTAAAGATATCAAGACATGACACAAATGAAGAAGGGAGAAAGAAAAAACTTTATGGAAAAAATATAAGATGTGTATGATTCCATAAATACATGCATGGTCTAGTCTATTTACATTTAGGATGTAATTGAATTATTGGATACATCCCACGATCCACACACATTCCTTATTTCTCAAGGAAATAGTTAGAAGTTAGTATGAACCATATGTGTCATCTCACAAACCATAAAATTGCACTTCTAGTTTATTTGCGAGTTTATCATACTTGTTCTACCATAGTTTTTATTGTAAATGTAATATGAAATCATCTGTTTCATGTAATATAGTTCTATTTATATTAATTAGATAATGCCAATATTTAGATAATTTAGGGTTGAAATAATAGTACCTAAAATATTGACCAAAGGCACTTGAAAATAATAATTTTAAATTTATCCTATTATTTTCCCCTTTACACATTGATTACCTTAATCCTAATGGAATATCACTCAACTCGTATACTAATATTCAAGAACCAATGCTTAGTACTTTTAATGTAAATTTAACTCTTCAAGAACCAATGAACCTTGTATTGAACACATCTCTAGATGTATGTCCATTAATCTCTTTTCTCATATTAGGTCCCAAACTAAACCTTTGAATAATTGCATGACAAGGGGAAAATTTGACGAAAAACAATTCTAACCTAGGACAACTTTTATATCCTCGGAAATTGAAAGCATTAATTTTCCAAATGCACAAGTTGCCCTAACGGGATTAGTGTAAATTTAGTGGGAAATAATTTGTATAAGTTAGATATTGTAGCACGTATAACCTATACATTCGAGATTTGATATCTAAAGGATCTTCCTCTCAAACACTCTAAGAAAGACTTTTGGTCCCTAATTATTGAAGTATCACATCCTTAGAACATATCAACAAGCTAGAATTATAAATTTATCATATGTTTCTTACCTAAAACATTCTTGTGTAATACAAATAAAGTCAGAAATTATTGTTAATTACGAGAGACTTTATTAAAACCTCTCTTTATTAGAAATTGTATACACCCAATGGGAGGGATAGTTATGTGTAGCTTGATACCTTTTTTAATTATTTGCATGTATTGTAGTACTCATCATACCATTGGAGATAGAGGAACATTTTTCTAGATCAATTTCCCAGAAAAAATCCCTTCTTAGGTCATAAGAAAAGAGAGCCCATATATAGGTACAAAATCATAATCACAAGATTTTGAGTATATATTTCAATCCAATGACATAGAAAAATAGTTCTAGCACATAATTTAAAATCAAAAGAAAAAAGAACAAAATTAACCATAAAAGGGATTAAAAAATAAGGAAAATGTATATGGTTTGGGAATCTATGACCTAAACTCATTTTCAACATTCCATATAAGAAACATTCAATGATGAAACTTAATACAAGCCATTTGTGTAGTCTCAAACCCATGTTATACTTTCAAATCTCACATAATGGTGATATATTACTAACTCTAACCCTAATTTCAATTTATCTAGCTTTTAAAACATGTGTTTGATAATATATTATTATTATGAGATTTATCTATTTTGTATTTACAAATTTGATTATATTTCTATTTCTAAACCATAACATTTACACATAGTAATTAATATTAATTACATAAACCTTAATTTTGGTATTACATGTTCACTAAACAGAAACCCTTAAGAAGTTTATTAGATGTAATTTTTAAGAAACATACTACAGATATGGATAGTGAATTTAAAGTAACAAATGCACTAAAAATCCTTCCCCAATCCGCCACTCCACGATTCCTTCTTTGGGTGAAATTTCTCCCTGCAGTTCGCAAGACTACCCTCAGGAAAATTTTCCTCCCTAGGCCCACAGGCCTGTTCCTGGGAAAATTTTCACCCCAAGGCCCGCTGGCCCATAACTTGTGAAATATGAGGAGTTACGAGGACTTATTTATATCACCAGAAAGGTGAGGAAATTTTCTATCTAATGGAAATGTTTTTGGGAATTTTTGAGAGCGTGAATGTTGAAAAAAACTCAAGTTGAATCTTTTAAGCCTGTTAGAGAGTCATCTAGTGAGAAATTACCCTCTTAACCTAATTGATTAATCTAACCCTAATTTTGGACCTTGTGATCTTTTACAATTATTGTATTAATAAAGAATTAAGCTATTAATAGTCTTTGGCTTTGAAACTTGCTTGCGAAAACTATTGTCTTGTAACTTGGTTGTAGACTCTTTAAAAAAAGAAAAATTCTTCCATAATTTTCCTAACCAATCCTAGGTTGTTCTTGGGTCTCAAGTAGGTTGTTATCAGCTGGCATCACACTTGGTATTAGAGGCATAGGTTCAAATCATGGGCCATTGGGCATACTAGAAAACTTGAGACATGAAATTTAAGCCTAGCACATTTCAAATCTAGAGAACAACCTTGTTGGAATTGCATACTTAGTAATCATGGAAAACTGAATAAAACTTACAAAGAAGAACTAACTCTCACCTTGGTCTATGCAGGAGGTGCAGACGGGACGAGGGGACTTTTCACATAGACTTAGGCTTGCCACCACCAGATCATGTTGTAGCAGTCATCCTACCATAGATATTATAGACACTTTAGGACGTTAATGTCACCTTATGCGGAGGGTCTATGGGACCACGTGCCACTAGGCATGATAGAGAGCCATCAGATGAGGCTTGGGAACCTTCTCAACACAATGATGATTAAAGAGCAGAGAACTCCCATGTGGAGTCCGCTAGAGCAGAGTCACCGCAGAGGGGACAGGGAGACTGGGTTTCAGGACACAGAGATAGGTCTCGGAGCCCTAAGCTTAGGGATGAGCATGCGGAGAGGCCTAGGGCTCGACCAACCACCACTGCAGACCATATCAAGGAGATCCTGAAGCTATGGCCAGCTCATTATTCTGGTGACATAGGTGGATTTCAAGTAGAGGCTTGGTTGGTGAGCTTGAGTGGGTGCTTCAAGCTTTGTCCTTGCTCTAGCAACATGAGATCTCGTGTTGCGATCCATCTTCTAAGCGATGGAGCAGGTGTATGGTGGAGGATAGATGAGCAGAAGCTCCATGTTGATTCAAAAATAGTTACCTAGGAGCTCTTTCAGGAGTGATTCAGGGGAAGATATTTGTCACGGAGGTTCATACAATAGTAGAGAGATGAGTTTCATGACCTTCGACAGGCATCTCTTATAGTAACATAGTATGAGAGTAGATTTCTAGATCTACTCCACTATGTTGATTACATACAAGATGAGTAGGTATAGATCAACAGGTTCATCTGGGGCCTGAATCTAGACATTGGAGGTGCAGTACGAATCCGTTGTCCACAGACATTAGCTGAGGCCGTTAAGAAGGCTTATATAGAAGAGGAGACTCAGGGAAAGACCCAACAGGATAGAGACCAAGTTTGAAGCCGCATACAACAAGTGCAGGACAATAGATTGAGGGGGTCAATACCTCTTCCTCATGGTGGACATGGTTCAACATAGTCATCTTCTAGACCACAACATCAGCAGCACCAACAGCATTCCTGCCCACCTTATAGACCTCCACAAAGATTTGATGCACAAAGAGGTTAGAGTATGGGGCCTCCTCCTAGGGGTCCCATCAAAACACAGGGTGCTTAGAGATCTCACTCAGCAGGCTATAGCCATTAGAGACCTCAGCAGACCACAACCAGATCATCAGGATCCACACCATAGACATCCAGAGTACCGGCCGGACCTACTACACAGGGGAGAGGATCAGGCGATTGTTTTGGGTGTGGTATTACTTGACACTTTTGGAGAGACTAGTGGTGATATGGGGTGTAGTAATAGGATGGACACAATGGTCAAGAACCACCAAACAGAGCATCAGAGTATATTTATGGAGACTACATGTAACACTGGTGGTATTCCTACATCCATTTTGTTTGTTTCTGGTTCTTTTGATTCTTTTATTGCACCATCTTTAGTAGAGCGATGCAAGCTGGTGGCAATTAGGCAGGGTCATAGTTGGGATGTTGAGATTGCTTTTGGAGTGAAGATCTCTCTAGACTCCTTAGTAAAGGAATGTGTACTGGATTTGGGACCTTTCACCACTACCCGGGATCTTCGTATCCTTCCATTAGGCTCTTATGGAGTCATCTTGGGCATAGACTGGTTATCTGCACTCAGAGACAGAGTGGATTGTTACCACAATATCATATATTGTATAGTTGATCTAGGAGTTGAGGCAGTGATAGCAGGGGTTAAGAGACCCGTTTCTATTCACACCATCTCCACTATGCAGCTTAAGCAGTGTGTGTGACAAGGTTGTCAGATGTTTGTTGTCATAGTTAGTGACTTATCAAAAGATGGGTCTAGTGGACCATTGCTAGATGACCATCCCATTTTGAGATATTTTAATGATGTATTTCTAGGGGAGCTACCGTGGCTACCACCCCCATGGGAGATAGATTTTCATATAAATCTAGTTCCAGGAGTAGAGCCTATCTCACGAGCACCTTATCGGCTGACTACCCCTGAGCTCTGCAAGCTCAAATTATAGCTTGAGGGCCTTCTTGAGAAAGTCCTAATTCATTCTAGTGTATCCCCTTGGGGTGCACCAGTGATCTTTGTGAATAATAAGGACGGATCCTTGTGGTTGTGTATTGATTACCACTAGCTAAACAAAGTAACAGTCAAGAATCGTTATCCCCTTCCGCCCATTGACGATTTGTTTGATCAGATGAAGGGAGCCATAAATTTCTCTAAGATAGACCTTAAGTCAGGCTACCATCAGGTTAGGATTTCAGAGGTGGAAATTCACAAGACCACCTTCCGTACGAAATATGGCCACTATGAGTTCACACTGGTGCCTTTTGGTTTGACGAATTCCCCCGCAGTGTTTATGAGTTTGATGAATGGGGTATTTAGTACATTCTTATATCACTTCATGCTCATCTTCTTAGATACCATTTGGATTTACTCATGTACGTGTGAGGAACACAAGGGGCACCTTTGTCAGGTTATTCATTGTTTCCAAGAGCAGCAACTTTATATGAACTTGGAGAAGTGTGCATTATTTTAGACAGATGTACAATATTTAGTTCATATAATTTCCGAGAAAGGTATCACTATAAATCCTTCCAAGATTAGAGCTATCATGGATTGGCCAACACCCACTACTTTGACTGAGGTGCACATCTTCATGGGATTAATATGTTACTAAAATAGATTTATTGAAGACTTCTCTCAGATTGCGCACCCCATCACTTCCCTTCAGTGAAAAAGGGAAGAAGTTTGTTTAGTCAGACAAGTGTGAGCAGACCTTCAGGAAACTAAAGGAATGTCTCATTATAACACCTATTCTTATAGTTACAGATCCACAGGGTGATTTTTTTGTTTACACAGATGTTTCTTTAGCAGGGCTTGGAGGTGTGTTTTGCAGGAGGGCAAAGTAGCGACTTATAAGTCTCACAAAATCAAATATTATGAGCTTGATTATCTGAATCATGATCTTGAGCTTATGGTAGTTGTGCACACTTTGGTTTGATGGAGGCACTTTCTGCTTGGTTGGAGATTCACACTCAAGACTGATCATTTGAGTCTTCGCCACCTCTTCACTCAACCCAATCTCAACACTTGTCAACGGCATTAGATGCAGCTGCTTTGTGAGTATGATATGGAGATAGAGCATGTGAAGGGGAAGGAGAATGTGGTTATAGATGCTCTTAGCAGACAGAGACATGTGGCTATGGCCACCTCAATGAGCATGTATTTGAGGTGCATGATTCTACAGCAGCTTCCCCATGACAACTTCTGCATTACAGCCAGAGCAGAGATCAAGTCTAAGAGACCCCTTGAAGGGAATTTTGATGGTTTTTATTTAGAGGAAGATGGTATTCTTTGGCACAGAGGCCGGATTTATGTTCTCAGAGATGGAGGCTTGAGGCAGGACATCTTGGGAGAGGCACATCGTGCACGCTATGCAACCCATCCTGAGTTGAAGAAGATGCATGCCACCTTGAGAAAGTTGTATCATTGGATATAAATTCATAGAGATGTGGATTAGTTTGTGTCACACTGTTTAGAGTGCCAAAAAGTGAAGGCCCAACATCAGCATCCAGCTGCCCTTCTCCCTCCTTATGCTATACCAGAGTGGAAATGGGATACCATTTCTATGGACTTCATGGTTGGGATACCGATGTTGAGATACCACCACGACACCATCATGGTAACGATGGATAAATTGACAAAAGTGGCTAATTTTTCTCTAGTAAAAACCACTTATACAACTAGTGCATTGGCACGGGTATATCTTGATGAGATTATCAGGTTGCACAGGATTCTGCGGAAGATTATTTGTGACCGCGATGCTTTGTATACTTCCCATTTCTGAACTATCATGAAGTATGCCATCGGGATGAGAATCAACATCAGCACACCATATCAACCCGAGACAGATGGACAGACTGAGTGGGTGAATCAAATTTTAGAGAACATGCTCAGGATGTATGTGATGGATCAACATTCTAGATGGGAGGAGTACCTATAATTGGTGGAATTTTCCTACAATCATAGGTTTGAAAGTTCTATAGGCATGAATCCTTTTCAGGATTTGTATGGCAGAGAGTGCAGGACACCTCTTACTTGGGACAAGTTAGAGGACAAGGTTTCTCTTGGACCAGATTTGTTGCAAGACATGGAGTAGCAGGTGAGTTTTATTAGAAAGAGATTGCATAAGGCACAAGACAGGAAGAAGAAGTATGTAGTTCAACATAGGAACGACCATAGTTTTGATGTGGGCATGAAGGTGTTCCTTCGTGTCAGGCCACATAAGATCCCTATTCGTTAAGGAAAAGGTTCTAAGTTATCTCCTAGATTTGATGGTCCTTTTGAGATCTTGGAGCGTATCGACCCTTGGGCCTAGCGTCTAACATTGCCACCTAGCTTTTCTCTTGTACATGATATGTTTCATGTTTCAGTTCTTAGGAGATATGTTGCAGATCCTTCTCATGTGCTAGATTCGACATCATTTTAGATGCAGGATCAGGGGCAGGTGATGGTGGAGGTCATTCACATCACAGATCATAGGACACTGGGCCTTCAAGGAAAAGAGGTTGATCAGGTTCAGGTGCAGTGGGACAGATATGATGAAACTGCAGCTACATGGGAGGATGCTACTTTTCTACGAGTTTAGTTTCCACATTTGTTCTAGTGACTTCCAGGAAGAATTCGAGTCTAAGGGGAGAGTGGATGTAGTGCCCACTTCCCCTTTAACACTTTTTGATACTGATCATGATACTGCTAATTATATTATAGACATGATTATGGTCTTTATTATAGTATGATGTTAGATGTTATATCATGGATTATTGTTAACCTTGATTTAGTTATGATGATTGATGATTATTACAGACATTTTTATATATTGATGATGATATGTTGTTTGACATGGCTATATTATGGATGTTGTTTAGACATGTGATATTTGGATATTCTGAGTAGACCTAGAAATGAAAATTATTTGATGATAATATAGTTGTTGAGTAAAATTACAAATGATCTTGTTGGTTGCTTGGATGTTGTTGTGATTCATATATCTAGATGATTTTGGAATTTTATTTATATTATTTTGGATGTTCTGATATGGCCACAAGGCCGAAGGATGTATTTGTGTTTTGCAGGTTAAAATATCACAACAAACATCAGGGGATTGGAGAGCAACCACATTGGAATTCTAGATGAATTCAACAAGGTCACCATGGAAAATTGTATTATTTTGTGTGTTTGATTGTGTTAGGGATTCCCATAGGGGGGATCACCATTAAACGTGACCAAGGGTTATATTTATTTATTTATTTAGTTACTTTTTATTGATTGTTGTATGTGTTTATTAAGTGATGTGTTTATCCCTTTTATTTAAATAAATTTTGGTGTATAATGTGAGAAATCATGTTGTTAAAATAAATTAATTGGGACATAAGAAATTAATTATTGGAGTGGTTTACTCTTGTATTAAATGTTATAAGATATATGTAAGAGATATGTACGTAAATTTGGAGTATAAAACATCTTCATCTTCTTTAGAATTCGAAATTTTCCTTTGTGACTTATTTTGGAGCCTTGTGGGACAAGTTAAACTTGTCCCATACCTCTCAAATTTGCATACCAACCTCACCTATGGCTGGAGAGTTTAAATCTAGCTTTCATTGTGCATTTTTGTAAGCCTAGCTGAATGTTTTAATTGCACTTCTTGCGTGAAATTAATTTCATTCCTCTAGGATATGGGCTTGATTTGAGTGTGTAAGTAAGACTGTCATATTATTTACATACTTATTTATTATGTCTTTAAGATTGAAGTTAAGTTTTAGGTTAGGGTTAAGGATGTGTGATGTGGCATCCTACATGGACCAACCTCATCCTCTTCTCTTCCCTCTTCTATAAAATTCAAATTTCTTTCCTTGTTTAGGGTTGTTTCACTTTTGGAAACTCCTTTTGGGGTGAATTATAGTGTTTTTTTGGAGCTCTTGCTTTGGAGAAGTTTTTTTTTGAAGATTGTTGCATGCTTGTGCTTGGCTGATTTGGATTGCTTGCATTGGGATTAAGCTTTCTATTTTGGAACTTGGAACAACTCCATCATAAAGAGGTATGAGCTTGGATCCTTTAATGATTATTTCTTTTGTTTATGAAATTTTTATTGTTGTGAATGTTTTGGACATGTTTGGGGAATGTTGGGTAGATGGCCTACGAATGGTGTAGGAGAATACCATGGGGTTTATTTTGTGCGAGGCAAAAGTGTTTTGGGGAGGTATAAGTGTGGAGGGAGTTGTGATTTGGATTCCACCTTACAAAGAAATATCTTACATTTCTTTACTCGTTATGGGGTGCCATAAGAGGTTGGGGAGGCATAAGGAAATGTGAGGTATAAGGGGAAATTTGGGGAGGCATAAGGACATGTTAGGGCTTTGATATACTATATTTTTGTGGTTTTTAATCAGGTGGTGATAACCATTTCCCATTTGGGAGGCATAAGTAGCATCCCCATAGTTTCTTGCTCCTTTGGCTTGCTTGATGAAGCCTCAATGTTGTTTTTCATGCTTTAATGTAGTTGTAAACTACATTCTCTTTTGGACTACGTTTTAAAGTTGAAAATGTTTCTTGTGTGTTGTTAAATCCTTTGTTTCCATTAGTTGAATCAAATCTTCTATTGTATTATGGTTGGGGCTCGGGGGCCAATGAAGAAGGATGTCTTCTCCTTTTCATTGGATGTCTTCGTTGGGTGGAGATCATTTCCTTTCCCCTCCACTTGTTGTGATCAAAATTTACAGAATGATAAATCTACATATTGTTGTTATGGAGCAAAGACGAAGAAAAAAAAGAAAATTGTTTGACAGTCCCTTGTTTGAATGAAATCTTATTGTAACCCTTCCCACTTGAAGTGGATGAACTCGTATATGTTTTGTAATGGAAATATCTTGTATTGAAAATGAAAGTTGTAATTTTGAAATGTAAAGGAGATATATACTGTGTTTCTATTTGAAAAAAAGAGATGTAATTTGTATATTATATTGCGAAAATCAACTGAAAAAGAGAAGTTGTAAAAACAAGGAAATCGTGTCTTTTGAATAAAAGTTACAATCTTTTCCATGATTGGAACTATTGCTGTTTGAAATCTGAGTTTGAAATGCATTTGAAATGTTTGTTTGAAAGGAAGAAATGCATGTGAGGAAAATACAAAACTTTATCTTTTGAAATGTGTAAAATTGGAAATCATAATTGCATGTTGATTTTGAATAGTTTTATTTGAATCAAATAAATGTATTAGATTAGAGTTGGAATGAATTCTAATACTTGGAAGATGAAAATGGAAAATATATCCTTTAAAATTTGATCTCTATTTTGTATTTTCAAACTAGAAAATGCTTTAACCAAAATGCACAGTTCAAACCTGTAATAATGAAATGCCCTAAATGAATTCAATTGGACAAAAACACTTAAGGAATTTCTATAGAAAATTTAGCAAAATCGGGATCAAACCATTTTGCTATCATTTTAATATCAAATTTATATTTTTTATTTAAATTGGGAGTCAATCAAACAAATTTACCTTCCAAATCTATCCTAAATCCATCTAAGAGAAATTCTCTATGTCTAAGTGACATGTTGAGGGAGGAAGAAGATCAATTGATTAAAATTTCATAACCTAATGTAGTTTTTCATGCTTTAATGTAGTTGTAACCTACATTTTGTTTTGGACTACATTTTAAATGTGAAAATGTTGTTTGTGTGTTGTGGAATCCTTTATTTCCATGAGTTGAGATCACATCTACTATTACATTATGGTTGGGGATCAGGGTCCAATGAAGAAGGATGGCTTCTCCTTTTCATTGGATTTCTTGGTTGGGTGGAGATCGTTGCCTTTCCCCTCCTCTTGTTCTAATCAAAATTTGGAGAATGATAAATCTACGTGTTGTTGTTATGGAGAAAAGAAGGAAAAAAATTATTTGACAGTCCCTTGTTGAAATGAAATCTTAGTGTAACCCTTCCAACTTGAAGTGGATGAACTCGTATATGTTTTGTAATGGAAATATTTTGTATTGAATATGAAATTTGTAATTTTGAAATGTAAAGGAGAGATATATTGTGTTTCTGTTTGAAAAAAAGAGATGTAATTGTTATATTATATTGTGAAAATCAAGAGAAAAGAGAAGTTTTTAAAAACAAAGAAATCTTATCTTTTGAATAATTTTTTTAATATTTTCCACGAATAGAACTACTATTGTTTAAAATATGAGTTTGAAATGTATTTGAAATTTCTGCTTGAAAGGAAGAAATGTGTTGTGAGGAAAATACATAACTCTGTCTTTTGAAATGTGTAAAATTATAAATCAAAATTGCATGTTGGTTTTGAATAGTTTGATTTGAATCAAATAAATGTATTAGATTAGAGTTGGAATGAATTCTAATACTTGGAAGATGAAAATGGAAAATAAATCCTTTAAAATTTGATCTTTGTTTTGTATTTTCAAACTAGAAAATACTTTAAAAAAATGCATAGTTCAAACCTGCAATAATGAAATAACAAATTAAACGATTAAATTGAAGTAGTATGCCCTAAATGAATTCAATTGGACAAAAACACTTAAGGAATTTCTTACAAAATTTAGCTAAATCAGGCTCAAACCATTTTTCTATCGTTTTGTTGTCAAAGTTATATTTTTTATTTAAATTAGGAGTCAATCAAACAAACTTACCTTCCAAATCTATCCTAAATCCATCTAAGAGCAATTCTCTATGTCTAACTGATATGTTGAGGAAAGAAGAAGATCAATTGATTAAAATTTCATAAGTTAAAATTTACAAGCTTGACTTTTAAAATCCTGCATATTGTTTTCATGAAATTGACTAGTTAAACCTTATCAAAATAAAAAAATTGATGATTCCTATGAAAGAGGTCGTCGAGATCTTTTCAAAAAGTCCCTGTTTTCCAAAAAATGATCTCCCAATCAAAATTTATGGCCTTCTGATTTTTTTTTTCATTTGGTGTCAAAAATAATTCTAACTGTAAAAAAAAATAAAATTGGGAAAAAACTTCCTTAGTAGACCCGCAGGCCCAAATTTTCCCTTCGCACTTTTTCATCAAAAATGCCAAAGGCACGAATTTCCCCACTACTCCACTGACCCGCAAGCCTCTCTTCTTCTTAAGAATCGCTTAAATTCAAAAAGGAAAATTTGGAAAAATTTCCCCCGTGGACCCGCCGCCCCATTTTTTCCTTTTTGGTTATTTTTCGTGGCCGCACGGGTCCGTAACAGGAAACTTAACCTTTAAAATAATATGGGGAAAAATTCTAAGTTTCGTCCGCCACCCTGCCTTCCCGCAGCCAATCAGTTGCTGCCACGTGGCATCATAAGGCGTCAGTGGAGGAGTGGATCCTCTTTTTTAGCTTAGTGCTTCAGAATTTTTTTGGGAAAAAATTCCTAAATTCTCCCGGCGGCCTATCGATCCACATCCAATGGATGGCTGATACGTGTCTAACACAAGTAAAAAGGACTAAAAGAAGGAAAAGATGTGTTCTTAACAACCATTCACATAAGTATCAAGATCAAGAGTTTTCCATAGATTTCACTATGTAATACACTGTGTTGTTCCACTTATAACGATCATCAAATCATCCTTCATCATTTAAAATTTATGAGTTTCCTCAACTTTGGGTTAGCTCATCAAGATTGATTTCCTTTACTTTTATTCGTATTATAATCATGTTTGCATTTTATTTACTTGATAACAATTGTTGTCCTTATTTTCCAAAGAGACCATACATTTCTATAGTATAATCAAGAAAGACAATGCACATACAACACTATAAGGTTTCCCTAGGGCACCATTTAGAGTGGTAAGAAATATACATTGAGTTTTCATCTACTAAAATCCTATTAAGTGGTCTTCAAACTAATTCATCTTTATCCAAATGGAACATGACCCTTCACGGGTAAGAAGTAGGGCATAAATGGTATTCTAACTTGATGAAGGATTCACACCTAATGGTTTTCCTTTATTAATTATTTGAAGAGTTAAAAGGACCAAAGGATTTAACTCTTCACCCATTGTTTCTTGTGGTCAAATTTATACAAATATTCAATTTTTGTTGACAACACCTACAACCCATCACTATCTTTCTCTAGAGTTGAAAGTGGTTTATTTCAAGAAATTTGAAATTTTTTCATGGCCATGGTGGGTAGGGAATGCTATTTTTTAAAGTAGAAAAATAAGATAACCAAGCAAACATACAATTCAAATTTACTTATATCACCCTTCAATGGAGTAACAACTTTCCCTCTTCCAAAATGTTTCTGACTTGTGTATAACCAAGATGTCCATATAACCTAGAGTCAACATATTTTACCTTGGGGAGAGAAAAGGTTGACCATAGCTATTTTATGAAGGAAACATGATTTGAGTGTATTATAAGATGACCGTGACCAACTACATATCAAATGTGATTGCATGACGTATAGTTAAATATTAACTTTCCTATGCACTACTTACTATAAAAAAACAACATGTGAGATGATAAGTGCACTAACTACGTTATGTTGAAATTACATGATTACTTATTCAAGGTCGAAAATGGTGTAAAAAAGGATTCAAGGAACCGTCAAAAGTATTACTATCAATGTCTAACCTTTTTATTGACATCCTTACGACATAATTACTTTTTAATTTTTATCTCACTATCATAGCAATATACAAAATTATGAAGATTCACCCGGGTTAACTAAATACGCTATTCTACTATATGGTTGAATTGTAAAGTTTCAAGTAAAAATACACCATTGCTATATATAACACATATACGCAATGAGAGGATATCTTCTTCTTTAATAAGAAAAAAATTATTATTGTTGGGTAAGAGCACAAAGATGGGGGGGGTGGGGGGGGGGGGGGGGGGGGAAGGGTGACAAAAAGGGACACCTTTTTCCTGAAATCAGCGAAATCTGAACTTCATTGAATAATTCGTCATGCCTATGCTCAAAATTTGACAACGTGATAACAATAAGTAACATAGAGCTTGGAATCTAGTTTCTAAACTAATATTTAAAAAAAAAAATTGTTGATATTAAGAGCCTCAAATATTGTGCACACAAAAAGTATGTTAATTTTTCTGTAAAAAAGATAAGAACCTATTGTGTGTGTGCACCCCATTTTTTGAGTTGTATAATTTTTGTTTCAAATCCCCTTTTTTAGAAAGTTAGCTAAGACCATATACGAGGTCCCACTAAATTCTCATAATTTTTGGATCAATATATAATTTTTTTATTAATTTTCTTTTTTTTTTAATTTGAATGAAAAAATCCTAAATTGTGCACCAAGACATATGCATTGGTTTTTGCATGAAAACAAGGCACTAGTACAAGAAATTATGGATAAAATCCTTAGAATAATAAAATTTCAAAAAGAATTACATTGTCATCAAGGTAAAAATAGGCTTGACATCGTATTATAATTTATGTTTGAATATTATGTTTTAATGCATAAGATATTGGGGCGCACACGTGAAATTTTGATGTTTTTCTATCAAACATGGTTTTGATCATGCAATACACAGTCCAAACCTCTGGTTTGGAAATCCACACCTTTGGATTGGTTATTCCAAACCCCAACAGAGATGACACGCAAGTGACATTATAACACGCTAGCATTATAACATGCTCACATTTTAACATGCTCATGTTCCTATTTCCAATGCGAAATATGTCCATTTGGGAGGGATAATGTGGAAAAACACATAGAAAACAATAACACAAGAGTGTTATAACATGAGTGCATTATAACGCGAGTGTATTTTAGCTTGGTAAACCCGAGTTGTAATGCAATCGCGTTATAATGAGACTTATATTTTCCCTTTTTACGTTCTAACGTGACCGAGCCATAAGACGAGCGCATTATGGCCAAAATGACCAAAAAATGGATTTGTGTCCACTTTTTGGCCCCCCACCTTTGTGCATACACCCAGCTAAAATACATGTCTATTCTAATTCAATCTTGATTGCACATTTTTAGTATTAAACATTAAATTTAGATTTCCAACATCTATTTTACTCTTGCTTCTGCAACCTGCAACCTACCAAGTTAGTATATAAACATGGTCAGCAAAAAATAAACATTGGCATGGTATTCCCCATATGACTAACATTTTCACATATATATTGCTTTCCACTTACAATAAATTATAATAGAGGTAACAACACAAATGTAGTTTCATTTCACTTTCAAGTTGGAGTGAGATAGGGAGAGGAGAGAGAGAAAATAAAACCAAATTTCCAATAAGCAATAAAATACAAAAATGTTTCATCAAGGAGATCTATAGATTCGTATAATAGAATTTAAATGTTTTGCAATAGTTTTTCTGCTAAGACAAAGTTCCACAGAAATTTTCTTGCTAGTGCTGCAAGATTATAAAGATGACCAATTTATCCAAAGTGGCCCAGAACCGAGGTTGAAATAAAATTTTCAAAGCTTAAACAAACCACATGTAAATTTCCATCAATTAACCTATTTACAAGGAATACCTTGGAGTTTAAAGAACAAAAATCATATGGCCAAGATTTAAATGGCCACTACATTTCTGAAGCTACTCTTCGTAATTATGTCAGTTAGACTTGTCATCTAATGTCCAAATGCTTACAACATCTTGTTACAAAACAATATTCTGAAGGTGATCTTCTCAAAGATATTAATTAATTATGATAGTCATAGTGAAATCCTAGAGGTATGTGTTGACTAAATTTATTTGATTGATAAGGGGGCCTAAATAAAGGGCCAAAACCAAACTAACTTTTCAATTGTTAACAAATTATCGAAGCGGTATAATAGTTGATTGGGCCCCCAAACGTGGAACGAAACAACGTCGAAAGATCGTCTAAAGTCATTAGAGAGATTGACATGATATTTCATGTCACTAGTGAACATGATCATTCCATAACTTACTCACTATGAGGTTTGGAGTGGTGGTTTTGCGTGTCATTGAAAATTCATGTTTTATTAAATTTAAATAAGGTGAACAAATGAAAGGATTACATGGAACTCAAGTTTAATTCTATAATTGAGTGTACACATGGATCTAGCTCTATCATCCAAAAGTTCTATTTGTCACATGACACTATTAAGGAGTGTAACTTACACATAAAAGGTGTCATATCAGTTATACATGATGCAAGTTAAATATATCCATTATGTGCGATAAGTCATTTTATTAATAAGTTCACTAGCACTATAAAAACCATAAATATGAAATCATGGTGGAAATAAGGAAAGAACCATGCATGTTCATAATGAGGTGAAAAGGGGGGTGCTCTAATATAGTTTTGAACACGCGCAAGCTATACGTCCATCAAAACAAAACCATCCGCTAACCCCATTCATGTGCATTAGAATGCTCCCATATTTTGCATACATATTTGTCTGACATTTGTAAAAAAAACATCTGACAAAAGACCTGTCGAAATATCCATTATGCTTGTTGAAGACTGGCTCACGCTGTGAGGAGGACCGGCTATCACAAGTCAGTGGGAGGGAATTGGATTCAAATTTCCAAATAGCCAGTGCTTTGACCAACGATTATCGGGGCCACGTCAGAAAAAATCATTCTTGGAGAATAAACGGTGCTAATGAAAAGGACTTATACGTGGAGCTTGGGAATATTGTTTCTTTGGTCCACGTTGGGAACAATTATGAGGTGCTTTTTAATGAAGATGGGTAGTAGAAATTCAGCTCCAAAAATAAAGGGAAATACACTCCTTTATCAATGAGCCTTCGATCTCTTGGTGGGAAATATATTGGTAGTTGGGAACTCTTTGGATTGTTATGGTGTTTTGACCTTCCGTTCAGGTTTTCCACTCTCCTTTTTTTTTCTCCACTTTGAGTTTTCTAGATTCTTGTCCTATTCTGCATCTGGGCCTTATTTGTTTTTGTTTATCCTTTGTGATCTCTTGTCTTTCTTCCATCTGTACACGGTTCCTAATCCCTTCAAAATCTGCTTTCTACCTTATCTAATTAAAAAACAACTCCTATTGTTAAACTCTCTCCTAATTATGTGATGTTTAATTAGAGGGAAAACTTTTATTGAGCTTTAATTAGATGTTCTTTCTTTAGATTTCGCTGAAGTTTGTTCAACTCCAAACATGTGTAGAGTTTAGCAATTCCCTTCAATTTGTGAGGTATTCAGAACTTGCACTAGATAAGAGAAATGCAGTTCCCTCCACTAATTGTTTTATTCAACGCCTTTTTTCACTCTTCTTCCACCATGTTTACTTCGCATTAAAATTTTAACTGTACATCCATCGACATTACCATCACTTCTCATTAAAAATTAATCCATGAAGGGGAGAATTCCGCCCTACGAAATTTAGGAATGCAAAGTGCTTGATAACCTACATGTTCATAATTCATAATAAAATAGATGAATATAAAAGAATATAAACATTAGTAATTCAATGATCTTATGTCTATCATTTATATGGACACCTCAATACTATTATTGGATGGAACTATTGGCGTTTGGAAAAACCATCCAACAATACTATCCGAACTGAATTACTTCGTTGAAGTTCACTCTTGGGTCTCTTTCGATAGTTCATCCTCTTGTTACTATGACATTCTTTATTTTAAGATTTTATGGATTGGCTAATGCATACCACTAGGTTTTAATTTCAATGTAAGAGCCTCTTATATATGTAATTTTTTAGGAGGTATAATACATTTAGATCCTTATCTAAGTTTTGCTATCTAAAATATTTGAAGAATACTTCAAAATAAAGAACAATAAGGGAAAAAATGTTGGTCAAACATTCTATTACTACTTACTAAGGTTACAATTGGAGTTTATATCTTATAGTTAGCTCATTATGTTGTGACGCATGAGGGAAAAGCTAGAACAAGGGACCTTATAGACTTACATCCACCATTGCACTCACATTAGGAGAACTACATGGAATTTGAAATGTAGGAGACAACTTAGTATGAATCAACACAAGTTGACCAAAGAGATCAGTACAACTCAAGAAACTAACTTTATTTTTTACATCTAATGTCTATATGAGTATTGATGTAGGAGTACATGGTTTGTAACTATAGGTATAGATGTGAGCATCATAGGAATTCAAAAAGCATAAACTAGTGGTGAAGATGCAAAAACAACATTGTAGAAGAAATAAAAATGCACATACAATACGGACTTAACCATTCCATCGGACAAAACCATTGACCAATATGGTCTAGAACAAAATGGTTGTGTCTAGAGGGTCACCTAGTATGAGGGACATTTTAATCACATTCTGAGACTTGCATAAATCACAAACTAGTTGATGAAACACCTAAATGTCAATCTAAACTAGATAAGTTAAGACTTTTTAATCTAAACAAGTTGAGAATTTTTAGATCATCTTATCTAAACCAAAAATAAAATACGATGAAATAAGTATAAAATGTAAAATTTCCATTTTATTGACAACTCCTATTGTTACACTCTCTCCTACTTATGTGATGAAAAGGAACACACACACACACACACACACACACTAGAGGGACAATTTTTATTGATATTTAATTAGATGTTTTTCCTTCATATTTTGTTGAAGCTTGTTTAACTCCAAACATGTCTAGAGTTTAGCAGTTCTCTCCAATTTGTGAGGTATTTAAAAATTGCACTAGATAAGAGCAAAGTAGTGCAGTTCCCTCCACTATTTATTTTATTCAACACCTTTTTTCACTCTTATTCCTCCATGTTTACTTCGCATTCAAATTTTAATTGTACATCGATCGACATTACCATCACTTTTCATTCCAAATTAATCCATTAAGGGTAGAATTCCACCCTATGAAATTCAGGAATGCAACGTGCTTGATAACCTACATGTTCATGATTTATAATAAAAAAAGATGAATATAAAACAATATAAAAATTAGTAATTCAATGATATTATGTCTATCATTTATATAGACACCTCAATACCATTATTGAAGAGACAAACCTTAGAGAAAATGCTCAATGGTTTATATTTGCATCATTTTTTTAATATAGACACCTGAAATTTGGCACAAATCATTCTTATTTAATTTTTCAAATAAAATTTAATATATATGAGTCTTCAAAAATAAAATAAGTATATAGTTGTGTGTGTCCTATTTTGGATTATTATCATAGGATTTGATTGACTAGTGTTTTTTTTTGTCTAATTTTGGACTCCAATTTTTTTGATTATGTCATAGAGAGTTCTGGATTTTACTTTTACTGTTCGATTGTTTTTAGTTTCTAGATGAAACTATTGGCATTTGGAAAAAACAATCCAATGGTACTATCTGAAGTGAATTACTTCGTTGAAGTTCACTTTTGAGTCTCTTCTGATAGTTCATCCTCCTGTTACCATTACTTTCCTTATTTTAATATTATATGGCTCAACTTATGCATACCACTAGGTTCTAATTTGAATGTGAGAGCCTCTTCTATATGCAAGTTTTTTAGGAGGTCTAATACATCTAGCGATTTTTCTAAGTAGTGATATCTGAAATATTTGAAGAATACTTCAAAATAAAGAATAATAAGGGAAAAATTGTTTGTCAAACATTCTATTACTACTTACTAAGGTTACAATTGGAGTGTATATTTTATAGTGAGCTCATTACGTTGTGACACATGAGGGAAAAACTAGAACAAGGGACCTTATAGACTTACATCCACCATTGCACTCACATTAGGAGAAATACATGGATTTTGAAATGTAGTAAAAAGCTTAGTCTGAATCAACACAAGTTGACCAAATAGGTCGGTAGAACTCAAGAAACTAACTTTATTTTTTGCATCTAATGTCTATATAAATGTAGGAGGACATGGTTCTAATAAGTTAAGACGTTTCAATCTAAACTAGTTGAGAATTTTTAGATCATCTTATCCAAACCAAAAACAAAAATACGATGAAATAAGTGTCAAATTTAAATTCTGTCCTTTTATTGATGACAACTATTTAAAATCTACCCTTTTATTGTCAAATACACACATACACACACACAAACTAGAGTGACAATTTTTATTGTTCTTTAATTAGATGTTTTTCCTTTAGATTTTGTTGAAACTTGCTCAACTCAAAACATGTGTAGAGCTTTACAGTTTCCTCCAATTTGTGAGGTATTTAAAAATTGCACTAGATAAGAGCAAAGTAATGCAATTCCCTCCACTAATTGTTTTATTAAACAACTTTTTTCACTCTTCTTCCTCCATGTTTACTTTGCATTCAAATTTTAACTGTACATCCATCGACATTACCAGCACTTTTCATCCAAAATTAATCCATGAAGGGTAGAAATTTTCCCTACAAAATTCAAGAATGCAACGTTCTTGATAACCTACATGTTCATGATTCATAATAAAAATAGATGACTAATGTTATTATGTTTAATTTTGGACTCCAATTTATTCGATTAGTTCATAGAGATTTTTATATTTTTTGTTTATTGTTTGACTGTTTTGAGTTTTTGGACAGTACTATTGGATTTTTGAAAAACAGTCCAACGATACTATCTGAATTGAATTACTTCCTCGAGGTTCACTTTTGGGTCTCTTTTGATAGATCATCTTCTTGTTACCATTACTTTCTATATTTTAATATTGTGTGGGTTGCCTTATGCATACCACTAGGTTCCAATTTCGATGTGAGATCCTCTTATATATGCAAGTTTTTAAGGAGGTATAATACATCTAGAGCTTTATCTAAGTAGTACTATCTAAATTTTTTGAAGAATACTTCAAAATAAAGAATAGTAAAGGAAAAATTGTTGGTCAAACATTCTGTTACTACTTACAAAGGTAATAATTGAATTGTACTATATCTTATAGTTAGCTCGTTGCGTTGTGAGGCATGAGGGAAAAGCTAGAAAAAGGGGACATTATAGACTTACATCCATTATTGCACACACATTAGGAGAATTACATGGAATTTGAAATGTAGTGGAATGCTTAGTATGAATCAACACATGTTGACCAAAGAGGTCCGTACAACTCAAGAAACTAACTTTATTTTTTGCATCTAATGTCTATATGAGTATTGATGTAGGAGGATATGGTTGTCAATTATAGGTATATATGTGAGCATCATAGGACTTCAAAAGGCATAAAATAGTGGCAAAGAAGCAAAAAAAAACATCGTAGAAGAAATATAAAAGCACAAACAATAAGGAATTAACCATTTTATAGGACAAAACCATTAACCAATATGGTCAAGAACAAAATGGTTATGTTTAGAGGGTCACAAAGTACAAGGTTTATTTTAATAACATTCCAAGACCTAAATAAAGCACAAACTAGTGTATAAAAACACCTCAATGTCAATCTAAACTAGATAATTTAAGACATTTTTAATGTAATTTTTTCTTTTATTTTCTCAATCGAATATCTACAAATGAAACCTTAGTATCTAAATCTATATATTATCTCATTAATCAATTATTCATACAACATTCTCTAATTAGAAATATTACTTCACGATTATTAATGTTAGTCTTAAATCATTTAGTAAACCCTCTTATTTTCTAAACAACTTTACCTATTTGACTTAAGTTCCCAATTTGAATAAGTGCTTCTTTTGGAAACCCTAGTTCCCCAAGGGATTCCAGTTATCACAATAATCCCTTACTTGGTGGTGTTTAACCCTTAATTTAACTTCTAATTCAATTTAATTAGGTGTGGGATATATTGGAGTTGATTACTGATTTGACAATGATGATACAATATAAAAACTAGATAAAATTTACAACCTAGATCAAATAATAAAGATTGTAACACACCGGATAATACCCCAAACTTTTAACACAAACTAACTAGTTTAAAGAAAGATCAACACCATAATGATCTAAAGTTAAATGCAAATCTAAGGAATGAAACATCAATAATAAAATTTTAATATCACAACAATGGAGATTAAATGAAACTAACATCCAACATTTAAGCATGCCTACTAGTATGTTTGATTAACTAACATAGACTTAAATAGATCTAGGAGCAATCAAATTGGGAATGGTTTCTACTCCACAAATGGCGAGGATATCTCTCTAACACAAGATTACAAAGTCATGTTAGATACCCTCCTAATAACCTTAATGAAGGCTTTAAGCAAAGATGAGCATGTGAATCCTTAAAGGAGTTTAGGCTCTTTAACATATATCTTATATGAGGCTAGTAATAAAAGCATGGTGTAAAATAATAAGGTAAGAAGTGCACTATTTTTATAGTTTTCCTTTAGGGAGAAACTTGTATTTTGGTGTATGTGGTACTAAAAGCCCCAAATTATATTAGAATTGTTAATCATTATTAGGCCTTACTAATAACAATTAGTGAATAGTGTTTCTTACAAATATTGATACAATAAAGGTGTTTAAGGACCATGCTGCCATTAACCCAGAACATGGACCAAGTAAACCATTGAATGTTTTTTAGAGTGAAAAGTTGTCGGAATAAAAAAAGAGGGTCTAGGATGCCCCACATATTTTTGAAACTATAATACGCCTCTTGCTCTTTGGTTGACCATCGAAAAGACAATTTTCCTTGTTTGTATTTAGTTCCCTCCACCAGAATAAAGTTTATGTAAATAAGTGAATTGGAAAATAATAAATTATCTACCAATCACCTCATAAAGTTATATCTATTGGAACCATCACTAGAAGCATAATTATTACAATTGCCTCATGATTGGTCATTAATACTAAAGATCACTGAGATAGTCCTTTGGGATCGATCTTGTCATTAGATAAGAGTTAATGATCAAATTTTATTGGAAACCAAAATGGAGCCTCTGCCATGTTTGTCATCATTAGAGATTGACAAAGAAACATAGTGTAGCTAAATGCACTTCAAGACCATTTCTAAAAAAAAATATCAATAACTTTAATTTCTTGTAAAAAATAGCATGTAAATGATCAAATCATTGGCATGAAATGTATTTAGAGAGTTTATGTAAGGTTTTTATTTTTCCCTGAACATTCCAAGAAATAATATTCATGTTGATACATCCTCCCTTTTCAAATCTCCTTAACCATCCTCGAAATTTTTCGAAGAGTCTAAAAGTGCAAAATTAATTCTTCAAATTTTATAATCAATCTAAAGGAAAGAAAGAATCTAACGTCATGGAACAATATTTATCCCCTTCATCTTCCACCAAAGTGTAGTCATCAATATGTGTGGGGTGGAGAGGGGGTGGTCAGTAAAGAGGAATATCACTAGAGAATTTATTTTCACTAGAGGTACCTTTGGAAATAAAGGTATCATGAGAAGCTTAGATCTTCTTAAGAGTGTGACTTGATATGGTAGTAGGGATAGACTAATGAGGATGATACAATTTTAGATGGTGATGGTGAAGAATAGGAAGAAGGGGCTTTGGCACCGACTAGAGGATTGCAATAGGCGACAAGATTCCATTCGCGTGGTTAGTCACTCATAAGAGGAATATAAGAGGGGCATAAGATAGAGGATTTTGGTCAGCCGGAAATGGGGTAATCACGGATCCACAGGTTAGGTTACTGACACCAAAAGAAAGTGTTTAAAATGTTCATATAAACCACCTTCTTCAAAATGCAAGTTTCACTGACTTGCATATCAATGCAATATTTTAACTCTTAGGATTAGTCAAATTCTTCACAGAATCACTCTTATGGACATACAAAGAAAAAATTATGTTACTGATGACATATAAAATGCCCAATAGCACTGAAAATCTTATTAATGAAAGCCTATGTTGGGTGGTGGGGGTATGAGGGTAAGAGAAATATATCTCAAACAAAAAACTTAATCTTTTGTTTGAGATATATGTAAGTAACACATACACCTATGGATAAAGGAATCAAGATTCAATTGAAGAGTGACATTGGTGAACTCTCTAGGAAAGGAAACATAATCCCTTTCCATATTCAAGCCACGTGTTTGACATAGGGTTGAGAAAATAAACTTTTCATTCCACATCATGCCATTAAGTTCAAAATCCTCAAAATAATACATATAACATTGAGTGTGTGGAACCTCAAGTTTGGCGGTTATCTATGATAGCTAGAAAGTGATGGCACTATGATAGAAAACAGTGATTTTTCAGGTCAATGATGATGTGCCTATCTCTAGCCATGCAAAAAAATAAATCATTGGAACATATTATATGATAAAGGTTTTTAAGTACCATTTAGCATGTTTTTTTAAAGTGACAAGTTGTCACCATAAAAAAATTTGTCTTATATGTAATGCAACAACATAGTTCACATAAATTTTAAAGGAGATTTACTACACCAACTATTGAGTATGAAATTACTATCCTTTAATCTTTCAAGGTGTCATCATCACCCAATATTCGTTACAACATAACAAACTTGATCTTATTTGATCTGTCTTGAAGTGTGGCATAACAAATTCTCTTAAAATGGTACACATATTAGGTATCAACAACCATTTTCCACTACGGTCACAAATAGTCCCATTAGTTACATTCCTCAATTGAGAAAGTTCTACTAGCACCTACTTATTTCATTCATTTAGTGAACTGAAGTTAAGTTAATAAGCGCAACCTCAAAGAAGAAATTTGTGGTATTCCAACCATAACTATGCACCTATACATGAATAAAATTTTATTCCTTGAATCTGTTGGTATATAATAGGGGTTAATGTTAACCAAGCCTCATGAAAACATTCATTCCACGAACGAGATGACCTTGAAAACCACAATTAATCATACAAACGTAGTCTAACACAAGTTAAAAGAACTACAAGAAGGAATGGTTGGGTTCTTAACAACCATTCACATAAGTCTCAAGATCAAGAATTTTCCATAGATTTCATTGTGTAATACATCTTGTTGTTCCACTTATAATGATCATCAAATGATCCTTCATTGTTTAAAATTTATGAGTTTCCTCAACTTTGCATTAGCTCATCAAGAGTGATTTCCTTTACTTTTATTCTTATCATAATCATGTTTGCATTTTATTGACTTGATAACAATCAGAGCCCTTATGTTATAAAGGGACCACACATTTCCATAGTATAATAGAGAAAGACAATCCACATACAACAATATAAGGTTTCCCTAGGGCACCATTTTGAGTCGCAGGAAATATACATCGATTTTTCATCCACTGAAATCCTATTAAGTGGTCTTCAGACTCATTCATCTTGATCCAAATGGAACATGACCCTTCATGGGTATTAAGTAGGGCATAAATGGTATCGTAACCTAATGAAGGATTCACCCATAATGGTTGCCCTTTATTAATTATTCAAAGACTTAAAATTCCCAAAGGATTTAACTCTTCACCCATTGTTTCATTTGGTCAAATTTATACAAATATTCAATTTTTGCTGACAACATATACAACCCACGACTATCTTTCTTTAGAGCTGAAAGTGGTTTATTTCAGGAAATTCGAGATTTTTTCATGGCCATGGTGGGTAGGGAATGCTTTTTATTTTAAGTAGAAAAATAAAATAACCAGGAACACTTACAATTAAAATGGACTTATATCACTCTGCAATGGAGTAACAACTTTCCCTCTTCAAAAAAATTTCTGACCTGTATATAACCAAGATGTCCATGTAACCTAGAGTCAACATATTTTACATTGGGGAGAGGAAAGGTTGACCATAGCTATTTTATGAAGGAAACATGATTTGAGTGTATTGTAAGATGACCATGACCAACTACATATCAAATATGATTGTAAGACGTATCCGTTAAATATTAACTTTCCTATGTACTACTTACTATACAAAACAACATGCAAGATTATAAGTGCACTAACTACGTTTTGTTGAAATCACATGTTTACTTATTCAAGGTGGAAAATGGTGTAAAAAGGTTTCAATAAACCGTCGGAAGTATTACTATCAATGAGTAACCTTTTTATTTACATGCTTACGACATAATTACTTTTTAATTTTTATCTCACTATCATACCAATATACAAAATTATGAAGATTCACCCCGGTTAACTAAATATGCTATTCTACAATATAGTTGTATTGTAAAGTTTCAAGTAAAAGTACACCATTGCTATATTTAACACATATGCACAATGAGAGGATATCTTCTTCTTTAATAAGAAAAAAATTATTATTGCTGGATAAGTGCACAAAGATGGGGGGGAAAAAGGGTGTCAAAAAGGGACACCTTTTTCCTCAAATAAGAAAAACCTAAACTTCATTGAATAATTCAACATGCCTATGCTAAAAATTTGATGAAGCGATAACAATAAGTAACGTAAATATTAGAATCTAGTTTCTAAACTAATATTTTTAAAAAAAATGGTTGAGATTAAGAGGCTCAAATATACATACAAAGTATGTAAATTTTTGTGTAAAAAAGATAAGAACCTATTGTGTGTGTGCCCTGCCGATTTTTTGATAAATTTTTGTTAATTTTCATTTTTTTAATTTGGATGAAAAAATCGTAGATTGTGCACCAAGACGTATGCATTGGTTTTTGCAAGAAAACAAGGCACTGGTAAAAGAAATTATTGATAAAATCCTTAGAATAATCATATTTTAGAAAGAATTACATTGTGATCAAGGTAAAAACAAGATATGACATCATATTATAATTTATTTTTGAATATTATGTTTTAATGCACAAGATATTTGGGGTGCACATGTGAAATTTTGATGTTTTTTTGTCAAACATGGTTTTGATCATGCAATACACAGTCCAAACCTCTGGTTTGGAAATCCAAGCCATTAGATTGGTTATTCCAAACCCCAACAAGATGACATGCAAGTGCATTAGGAAAATTATAGTATTATAATGTGCTCACGTTCCTGTTTCTAATGCAAAATATGTCCATTTGGGAGGGATAATGTGGGTAAACACATAGAAAACCATAAAACAAGTGCATTGTAACATGAGCACTTTATAACACGAGTGCGTTTTAGCTTGGTAAACCCAAACAGTAACGTGATCGCATGTTATAATGAGACTTATATTTTCCCTTTTCGCGTTATAACGTCACCGAGCCAAAACACGAGCACATTATGGCCAAAATGGCAAAAAAATGAATTTGTCTCCCCTTTTTTGCCCCCCACCTTTGTGCATACTCCATGCTAAAATACATGGCTATTATAATTCAATCTCGATTGTAGATTTTTATAATAAACATTAAATTTAGATTTCCAACATCCATTTTACTCTTGCTTCCGCTACCTGCAACCTACCAAGTTAATATACAAACATGGATAGCGAAAATAAACATTGGCATGGTATTCCCCCTATGACTAACATTTTCACATATATATTGTTTTCTGCTTACAATAAATTAAAATAGAGGTAAGAACAAAAATGAAATTTCATTTCATTTTCAAGATAGAGTGAGATAGGGAGAGGAGAGAGAAAAGCACACCAAATTTCCAATAAGCAATAAAATACAAAAACGTTTCATCAAGGAGATCTATATAGTCATATAAAAGAGTTTAAAGGTTTTGCAACAGTTTTTCTACTAAGAGAAAGTTCCATGGAAATTCTATTGCTAGTGCTTCAAGATTATAAAGATGACCCATTTAGCCAAAGTGGCCCAGAAACTGAGGTTGAAATCAAATTTTCAAAGCTTAAAAAAATGACATGTAAATTTCCATTAATTAAGCTATTTATAGGGAACCCCTTGGAGTTTAAAGAACACAAATCATATGTCCAAGATTAAAACAACTGCTACATTTCTGAAGGTAATTTCATTATTATGTCAGTTGGACTTTGTTGTTGAATGTCCAGAGGCTTACAAAACCTCGTTACAACTAAAATATTCTGAGGTGATTTTCTTAAAGATATTGATTGATTATGATAGTCCTAGCGAAATCCTAGAGGTATGTGTTGACTAAATTTGTTTGATTGATAGGGGACCTAAATAAAGGGCCAAAACCAAACTAAATTTTCAATTGTTAACAAATTACCAAGCGGTAAAATAGTTGATTGGGCCCCCAAACGTGGAACGAAACAACGTTGAAAGATAGTCTAAAGTCATTAGAGAGATTGACATGATATTTCATGTCACTAGTGAACATGATCATTCCATAACTTACTCACTACGGGGTTTGGAGCGGTGGTTTGCGTGTCATTGAAAATTCATGTTTTATTAAATTTTAATAAGGTGAAAAAATGAAAGGATTACATGGAAGTCAAGTTTAATTCTATAATTGAGTGTACACGGGTATCCAGCTCTATCATCCAAAAGTTCTATTTGTCACATGACACTATTAGAGAGTGTGACTTACACATAAAGGGTGTCATATAAGTTATACATGATGTAAGGTAAATATATCCATTATGTGTGACAAGTCATTTTATTAACCATAACCATACTCTTCATTTAATTTAAAATTTCACTAGCACTATGAAGGGAAAACCATAGATATGTAATCATGTTGGAAATAGGGAAAGAACCATGCACGTTCATAGTGAGGTGAAAAATGAGGTGATCTAATATAGTTTTGAACACGCACAAGATACACTTCCATCACCACGAAACCATTCACTAACCTGTTCACGTGCATTAGAATGCTCCCATATTTTGCATACATATTTGCCTGACATTTGTAAAAAAAATGTGACAAAAGACCTATCAAAATCTCCATTATGCTTGTTGAATGGCCATGGCTTTGCTTCCAAATTTTAAATGCGTTTTAAAGAAACCCAAATTGGGGCATCTCTCTCAACTACATCATCTAATAGACATCCTCCCCTTCATGCTTTAATGACTGTCCTAAACCAGTCCAAACACATTTATTCTGATCACAAGAAGGAGAGTATGCTGGCAAAATAAAATCCATGGCCATTTTACCTACTCCTTCCACTACCTTTACGCACCCAAGAAAAATAAAAGAATAATTTGAAGCCTACATAACCAGCTGCACTCCCAACTATCTAGATGTGTGTAACTTGTACAAAAAGTACAAAAAAAAACCCCTTTTCATGCATTGCCAAAGAATGGAAAAATAGAAGGTTTGCGTGTCATTGAAAATTCATGTTTTATTAAATTTTAATAAGGTGAATAAATGAAAGGATTACATGGAAGTCAAGTTTAATTCTATAATTGAGTGTAGACAAATATCCAGCACTATCATCCAAAAGTTCTATTTGTCACATGACACTATTAGAGAGTGTGACTTACACATAAAGGGTGTCATATCAATTATACATGATGCAAGGTAAATATATCCATTATGTGAGACAAGGCATTTTATTAACCATAACCATACTCTTCATTTAATTAAAAGTTTCACTAGCACTATGAAGGGAAAACCATAAATATGAAATCATGTTGGAAATAGGGAAAGAACCATGCATGTTCATAGTGAGGTGAAAAGGGACTTGATCCAATATAGTTTTGAACACGCGCAAGCTACACGTCCATCACCATGAAACCATTCGCTAACCCGTTGTTCGGTGCATTAGAATGCTCTCCATATTTTGCATACACATATGTCTGACATTTTAAAAAAAACAATCTGACAAAGAAGACCTATCGAAATCTCCATTATGCTTGTTGAATGGCCATGGCTTTGCTTCCAAATTTCCAATGCGTTTTAAAAAAACCCAAATTCGGGCATCTCTCTCAACTACATCATCTAATAGACATCTTCCCCTTCATGCTTTAATGACTGTCCTAAACCAGTTCAAATGCATTTATTCTTATTACAAGAAGGAGGATATGTTGGAAAAAAAAACCGTGGTGGTTGTCCCCTACTCCTTCCACTGCCTTTACGCACCCAAGAAAAATAAAACAATAATTTGAAGCCTACATAACCAGTTGCACTCCCAACTGTCTAGATGTGTGCAACTTGTAAAAAAAAGACAAAAAACCCCTTTTCATGCATTGTCAAAGAATGGAAAAACAGAAGGTTTTATGCAGAGCAAGAATGAAAGAGACAAATCTTGCAGAGACATAAGTGGTATAGTAGAAAAGGGCACTTTCAATGTCTTAATCCATACAATAACTACTTGAAACAAAAGAGAAAGAGCAGGGAAAAACAAAAGTTGTAGCCATGAATGATGTTGTAAAGGACATGGTGTACATAGCATAGGTGCACAGAAAAAGAAGAAGAAAAATAAATACAACTAGACATTACACCCCAAATGAAGCATCTCCTAATCCTCAATCTTCTTCTTCTTCTTTTTCATACAACAACAAAACAAGGACAAGAAGTAGTTTCATTCCTTTAAGAGACAAATGAAACCTCTTGTGATAGAACTGTGAATCCAGATCAATCAATTTGTATATCGTAAAATGAGAAGATATTATGGACTACAAATTTATCTACGTGTGCAGGGCTGATCTACATAGTAATGGTATGGATTTTTGGATGGATGTTAGTGAGAGCTCCATTTGGCATAGTTCCCCATCATGTTATATTTAATTAATTTATAGACTACATAACCCTACTTTACTATTGTTAGTAAAGACAAGCTTTGAGTTCTGCACTCACTACGGCTATCTAATTAATACTAAATTTACAACGTTAACATGGGTTTGAAACTGGTTACACATCTAGATCTCAAATAAAGTGATTGTCTTATTATGTAATGAAAATGAAAGGTCTGAAATGAAATTTAGGATGTGTCACTTTCCATTTTTGGTTTGATGGGTGATCATACACCGAACCAGCACCCTTTAAAATGCCATACAGTACACGTCACTCTGCAAAGTTGTGATGTTAAATAGGGACACTACACCCATCAGGTATCTTTGAAATAATGCTATGCCTCATGCTCTTTGGTATACCATAATGAAAGTAATCGTCCTTATTTTTTTGTCAATTCCGTCCACCATAATTAAGTCTATGTAAATGAGGCAATTGGAAGATAGCAAATTATTTTCCAATCACCTCCAAAAGTTAGATTTATTAACACAATGACTAGAAGCATAAATATTACGTTTTCCTCATGATTGACCATTAATACCAAATATCACCCAAATATACTTTGTGAGAAGGATCTTCCCCTGAGAAAATAAGTAATGGTGAAAATATAGTGGAAAAATAAAATAGAGTCTCCGCCACATTCGTCAATGTAAGACGTGGACAAAGGAACAAAGTCTAGTCAAATGCACTTCAAGACCATCTATAAAAACAAAATCAACAACTTGAAATTCCTAAAAAACAAATAACATTTAAATGATCGAATCGCTCACATGCAAAGCATATAGAGAATTTTTTTGAGGTCCTTTATTAGTTCCCAAACATTCCAAGAGAAAATATTAATGTAGAGAAATCCTCCATACTAAAATTCTCATTGCGCTATTCTCGAAATTCATTTTAGAGTCTAAAAGCGATAAGTCATTCCTCAAAATTGGTAATTGATTTAAATCAAAGAAAGAATCCAACGTGACAACACAACATTTGTTCCCTCTCCTTCTACGAGAGCATCGTCATCAATGTGGCAAAGGTGGGGGATTGACTACGAATGAGAAAGGGCACTGGAGAATTTCTTGTCACAAAGGTATCATGGGAAGCTTTTGTAATGTCCCCAACCACCCAACCTGCAGACTGTACTGGCTGTCACATTTTTCTACTTTGGCGTGAGACAGTGGGAGTCAGTGGAGTGTTGGGCGCATCTTCCTTTTTTTAAATATTTGATTTGCAAATCTTCTGTTGACTTCCGTGGGCCTGTGTGCCTTCCTCTGTTTTGGAGAATGCGTGTTCTTTCCTGTCTCTCACCTTGTTGCATTTTCTTCCCCCTTCCTATGCAACGTGAGTCCAAATCTTTCCTTCCTCACGTGCATTGTTTCTTCTGCTCTACCATGGAGGAGGCCCTGTTAGCAGTAAAGTATGGATGTGGGTTTTGTTTGTCATTTCCTGAGGCGTTTCAGGTGAAAAAGGCACACTGTTCCTTTTGCTAGCCGCGTGGGTTTGGTATGGTAGTTTTAGATGAAGCTACAGTCGCAGGCGCATTACCTCCACTTTCTTTGGGTGCCACAAGGTGTGTTCGAGTCGGGAATCCATAGCAAATGACCTGCACAGTAAGTAGCCAGGTGGCAGGTGTGTTACAATGTAGTGGAAGCCGTTGTGGGCACTTCCAGCAAGCAGCTCGTCCATCTACGTTGTTATCTGTTCATTACCAGATGCATCCTCAGATTTGGGATTCTCCTTCAAGGCGGAGCTATTCTTTATCAGAATATTCACGAAGCACAAATCACCTTGCCATTTCACTTTTTCCACTCTGCCCGTAGATGAGTATCTACCTCCTTGTGTCTGATTCTGGTGACTTCGGTCAGATTTTGGCTCGTTTTTGTTGGCCTATCAAGCTTGGCTGTATTCAGGCCGTTTTGAGCGCTTCCAACAGGCAGGCTGTCCAGCTATGTTGTTATCTGTTCTAATTCGACTGCATCCTCAAATTCAGGATTCTCCTTCAAGATATTTTCATCAAAATCTATTAAGTGACAGTAAGAGTGTTACCAGGAGACCCGATGAAATTTATTACAGAGATTCTCTACTGAGACCTTGCTTGTTCTACGATGTAACTCATGGAAGAGGGTCTCATAGAGGTGGATCCTCAAAATCGTGCTACACAGGCTTCAATATTTTGTAAAAACCGTTTTCATAAGGCTCTTGCAGAGGAGTTTAGGGCTGAGAAGATTTCCTTGGGAAGGGACAGATGAGGCCAAGGGTTTTTTTTATCACTATCATCTCATCATCCTTTGCTTCAACAATTTGAAGCAATGGCAAGCCACCGTGTAAATGTCTTACAGGTTGCTGCTACAACAGAAGCCAAGGCTAAATCAGAAGAGCTTTTCAACAGACAAGGCACAAATGGCGGTCCTGGTCCAGGCACAGGCTATGTTTCTTCTTATTCAAGAGAGGAGAATATTCCTGGGAAAGGATATGTGGGGGGAGGTTCAACAATGGAACTGCATATGAATGTGGGTCCTTCAGGTCCATTTGTAGGATATGCCACGGTTTGAAAAACTCAAAGTACCTGAAACCTGCTCAAGAGTTATTGGATGAGTTTTGCTATGTGGGAAGAGGGATTCAAACCAGCAGCATGCTCAAATAGAAAGTTCTTCTAGATCGGACAATTGGGTCGATAGAAGTTTAGTATGTGCTCAAACAGAAAGTGCAATGGAGCAGGCAGCCTATTCAGGCGATAGATTTGAAATACAAAGGAGGAAAACTAAGCTTTCAACCATGCTTGAAGAGGTCCACCGGAGATACAGACAGTATTGTGAGTAGATGCATATGGTGAAAACCTCATTTGAATCTATAGCAGGTATGGGGGCAACTTCTCCATACACTAAACTGGCTTTGAAGACCATGGCCGAGAGGAATATGCGACCCAACCGAACTGTGGGCAGAGATGCACATTTCGCTCCATACAATTGATTTTATGAAGACAAGAGCATGGCCGTTAACAGAGTTTGGACCTTCAGCAGGCTGAGGAAGAGAAGTTACATTGGTTGGGTTGCTGTTGCAGGCCCCATCCATCTTGTTATCGACTGCGGGAGCTTAATCAGGCACGATATTCTCTATACCATTGATTCTTATGCTGTTATTTAACTGAATCATTAAATAACTCTACTCTTCATATAAATGTCTCATGTGATGGTATGCTATTTGGTTTCCACTTCCCTTGCTCGTTTGTATTTTTTTTTTTGGCGTTAGAAATGATTGCGCTAGTTAAAGCCTTTATATTGTTTTCTGGGTTTTAATAAATGTTAGTTGGGTGAACTTTGTTCTTAAGACTAATAAAACAAAAGAGGTGGGGTTCCTGTAATGAAAATTCCCGAGTTCTTTGTGTTGGTCTCACAATTTGAATGTTTTATCAAACATTGTCGTTGGACTCAACTTTTATAGTTCCTGTTTTGTTCTTATTCTTGTTTTGGTTCGAGATCTGTAGTTCTGGTTTATGTTGGGTATTTGTGAATTGGTGATTGAGTACTGCGAGTGCATTATGTATAGGTGAATGATGCTATTCCTGTCTCTATCCTTTTCTTTCAGTTGTTTTAGGTTTCTAGTAACCCTTCCCGGTTGGCTTGGTGTGTGCTTAGCTTGACCGGTTTTTGAATTGAGCCAAGTTGATATTACTTTCAACTAGTTTAGTTGCTTTTGTTATTTGTTTCGAAACGCTCGAAGAAATACTTTTATTTTTTGAGTGCCATGGTTGACCGTCATAAATTGATATCAATTCATGTTTACCATTTGGAGATTGTTGTCTTTGGAATCACCTTCTCTCCCTTGGTGACTGTTGTATGTTTTGAGGAATGTAGCTGATCCTATGGAATGTCTTCTTTTGACGATACTCACATTTCCTTTGGATAGCTTAAAATGTCAGAGGGAAATACTCTTTTCTTACCTTGATTTTGTTTCACACATGTTGGAGGATACGAGATCTACTTGATCATTAGTGAGGATGTTTTCAAATCTTAATATTGGGATGTTGGTTTTATGCATAAGAAATTAATCTACGTTTTTTCTCCGTAAAGATGCTTAAATTTCATTCTCCTGTGACTTAGAGGTTGGTGTGTTTGGAAACTCATTGGTTGACTGGTTTTTGTGATGATCGTTGTGATACGACTTCCTTGCTGTCATTGTAGTAGAATGTGTATGTATTGAGCAGAAAGGTTTAAGTCAACTTGTTGTTGACGACATATCCTTTGGAAGCTATGTATCCTGTGATTGTGTTCTTGTGAATGATTGAGTAACCCCTCCTGTAAGATTTATGATGGTTATGTTTGGTCTTGCCAAGTTTGTCCTTTTTCTTAAGACATTCTCTTGATTAGAAGAAAGTTTAATAGAAGGATTGTTAGGATAGGATGTGACCCATACGAGGGTCATTTGTGCATTTCATCCCTTTTCCTTCCAATTTATTTATTCGGTACTGACATAAAATTAACTGTTATAGGAACATCATCTTAATATTAATAATTCATGTTGGTTTGGACATTTTCATGTCGATTGATTGTTTGGGATCTTCCTATGGCATAGTGAATCCTTGGCTTGGTGAACTAACTTAAACAAATAGGGACAGATCACATTTGAAATTAATTCTCTTCTTGTAATTGTTTTTTGTTTCGAAATGTTATCTTGTTAAAATGACGGTCATTATTGTGATATGAGTGAAATTCACTATGATGTTTATTAACTGCTCCTATGATAAAATGATGATTAAATAGAGTTAGTGCTGTCCCCTTTTATTCAGGACATTTTATGCTATTGGGACAACTCTTTAATTGCTCTTGTTTAGACTCTTAGATTATTATTTTTATAATCAACGGTGTTTTCTTCTTCCTTGAAATAGTTAGATAACAACATCTCATCTTAATGTTATAGCTTTTATCTTGCTCAGTTCTTGCGAACTGACATGTGCTAACAAATGTGCAGGAGGATTTCCTGAGTAGAAAAGAAAAAAATAAGGAGAGAGAGAAAAGAAACACGTGTAGAGAGTGGTTTCCAGCCTTCTTAGGAACTGCTATTGTACAAATGTTTTCCTTTGCTTTAAAACATTGGTATGGAAATTGTGAAGACTATATAGAAGGCATTGTGTTATAAATTTGTATTGTTCTCATGTAGGGTTGTTATCGTTTGAAAGTCAATTTGAGAAATATTATTGTCAATAAGATTAAATGAACTTGTTTTGACATGCGTATCCTTTGTTGAATTTTCACTTTTCAGAATATGATTTATCCTTGAATTTTCAACCTAATTATAATTATCTAAACTTGAATCAAAATTACCATTCACTTTGGTTACCTTTGGTCATGTGTCGTTTGGTAGAGGGACTATGTTTTGAACCTAGCAAAAAAGAAAACAAGAGAAACAAATATACCTTGTGATCCCACTTAAACTAATCAACAATCTCTTATTGTGGTGAATCCTTGGAACGGTCTTAAGGTGAAATCAATGATTAAATCTTGGAAGATAATAAAATTATAATAAATAGAAGGAACTTGATTAAGAAACTCTTCGACCTATCTTACCCGTTGAAAATGTAAACAGTATACTTATATCTATCTCTTCAAGTGAAGCCCAAGTGAAATCTTTAATATTTCTGGTTAGACTCTTGACCCCAATTAAACCTCATTAACAACTAATAAAATTCTTAATGATGAATCCAAGATTTAGGCAGTCATGTATTGGAATAAAATAAAATAAAATAAAATTGACCCGCTTGAAAAGATAAAACATATATGTTCAAAAGCACAACGTCGATAACAAATTGATGAAGTTAAGAGCCTTGAGAAATTAACTGCCTCCTCACAAATGAATAAGTTAATCAAGTAAATGAAGTAACCTCTTACCATACAATAATTGGTTCACACTGTATATTAACATTAACAAGGTAGGAGAAAACTCTTCAAAGGAGACATGAACTTCAGATTCTCCTATCATGGTTCCTCTGGGAAAAGTAAAGAATGTAAAAGCACTTACTGCTAAAACATGATTCTAAAGAAACCTTCTGTGGGAAATCCTTGTTGTAAAATTGCATACTCTAGGATGTACCATTGTGTCCTAAGTGTGTGCCTCATGTTAGTTGTAACCAGTGTGAGTCCGTGTTGTGGAAAGCATGTCTTTAGTTGATTGTATTCCCTAGAGGAACTTGTTGTAGCGTCGTATTATCTTCATGCAAGTCAAAAAAAAATATCCTGTTTTTTTTTACTGTGTTGTTTGTGTGTGGAATTTGTGGGTCGTTACAGTTGCTATCAGAGCATAGGTTCATGCTCTCGAACCTATGGGCCGGATTGGTGTTATATGATGATTGTTACATGGTGGTGGTGGTGTTACTGCATGATGATGATGATGTTGCATAATGGTGGTAGATATTGGAAGAGTAATGTGCTTTAAACGTGATGTGATTATTGTCATAATTGTGATATTGTGAACCGCACAGGATGTGTATGTCACTTAGTGCGCGTTTGTGATCATGTTGATATGTTGGGGATGGGAGTATTCTCTCTCCTTGTGGATTCTAGGAAGATTTCACGTGTGAATTACTGTTTGTGGCGTTGTGAAAAGAATTATATAGTGGATGACATAGTGTTAGAGCATTGTGGCATATTGTGATATGTGGGTGTATCAATGTGTTGTATGACTAGATTGATGTTAAAGGAAATGAGTTGTATCATGATGTTTTTACCATGTTCTGAAGAAATGTGTGTACCACCTTGTTATGCAGCAGTAGATGTTATGTTGAGCTGTACTATGTTCATCGTATGTATGACTGTGCAAAATATGTAATGCTTCATGTTGTGATTTTGGGTCATATGGTGAGTGTATGAACCTTATCGTATGGTGCTTGCACTTTGGGTGCAGAATGTGGTAAAGTGATGTGTTACACCTCACGTGAATGTATGATCATGATCTACCCCTGTATATGTACTATATGTAAGACGTTATGGTAGTTATGTGTGTGCCACCGTTATGTTAGTGATGTTGTTGTATGTTATGTTGTGAACCTTATGCTAACCGATCCTGAGGGGAAATCGGTAGAAGTGTATGTTGACAGTGAGGAATGGTGTACCATGGGTCAATAACTCGAGCCAAAACTCGGTTTAGTAGATAACATGTGATTCTTTCCTCCTCTCCCTATGTGGTTGTATGTATGCAACCTTGGTGTATCTATGACTATGTTTAGCCTTGTCGAAGTGGTGGCGGGATGATTCAGATGGAGGTGATGACAGTTGTAATTATTGATATGTATTTTAATGAGCTGAGGCTCGATGTCCGAGTGCTAGCAACTCGTTGAGTACCCCTTTGGTGGCTAGAAAAAGCCACACAGTTATTGTAATGTGACTTTATTATAAGTTGATTTTATTCATAAATTGAGCTTTTTACTTTATTTTGTAAGGACCAACAACTTTTCTTGATTGCAATGCTATACAATTTTGGGCATTTCCTTGGTTGTGGCACTAACATGGGGGATTTTGATACTAACTTTGGCTATTTAGCGATTTATTTTTGTTTGATTTTGGGTTTTCTTTTAAATTTGGAATTTTTACCGCCTTGCCCAAGGCTTGTACTTTGCCACTTGGCACTTTGGATTGGATTGTTGTGCTGGTTCTATTGTCGTGATGTGTGGAATAGGGTCATAGTATGCACCATGGATTGGTTGGACCTATGGACCCGCTTCATTGTATGGGGGTACGCCCCAAGGAGTACATATAACTAGCGGGTTGTTGAACCACGCGTTATTATGTCACTTGGGTTAGGAGTGTTCGAACTCTATGTGTCTTGGACCATAGGGTCAACCGGTCTCCTTGAGGGAGGCATAAGAGTTTGAGGGAGGCATAAGAATTTGAGGGAGGCATAAGAGACTTGAGGGAGGCATAAGAGTTTGAGGGAGGCATAAGAGACTTGAGGGAGGCATAAGAGACTTGAGGGAGGCATAAGAGACCTGAGGGAGGCATAAGAGTTTGAGGGAGGCTTATGATATTTGTCTGTATGGTTGATGTTTCAGGATATATGTTGAGTTATTGTGATGTTTGGTAGTGGTCTTTTGATGTATGTGTTGTGATGTTGTGGTTATGTCATTGATTCCCTTGTGGAAACTATGTACCTGTAGCATGGTTTGGTGTTATGTGAGTCTTTTATTGATGCAAATTGAGGGAATGTCTGGTGAATTGTAGTACTCTTTTGTTTGAGTATTTTTGTGTGTCAGTCATTGATGTGTGATGAGTACTGTGTTATGTGGACTGTGCCTATTCTATTCCGTATTTGAGTAACCTTTTTGTGGTGTAATACAATCATGAAGTATATACTTGCATGCTTGTGAATCTGTAGGGTCTTGTGAACCCGATAGGGTGTTGTGTTAGCAGTTCATGTTGGGCACCCACAATAAGGAATAAATCAAAACTCTTCAATGATGATAATTTTTTTTAAAAGAAACTAAAACTAGAAATAATGATAATGGAAAGAGACTAATGAAATGATGAACAAAAAAGAACTGCCAATCTTCACAGAACATTGAAAGTTAAAATTTCTAACAAATGTTCCTAAGGCTACCCTGTGGCCGTGCTTTAATCAACTAAAATTTTAAACCATAGGGTGTGTTTTTCTTCTTTATCCATCCCTTGTTGCGTACCATTTCCTTTCCTCTATGTAAGGTCGCATCGAGGACGATGCTTTCTTAAGGGGAGGAGAATGTAATGTCCCCAACCACCCAACCTGCCGACTGTACTGGCTGTCACATTTTTCTACTTTGGCGTGAGACAGTGGGAGTCGGTGGAGTGTTGGGCGCATCTTCCTTTTTTTAAATTTTTGATTTGTAAATCTTCTGTTGACTTTCGTGGCCTATGTGCCTTCCTCTGTCTTGGAGAATGTGTGTTCTTTCCTATCTCTCGCCTTGTTGCATTTTCTTCCCCCTTCCTATGCAACGTGACTCCAAATCTTTCCTTCCTCACGTGCATGTTTCTTCTGCTCTGCCGTGGAGGAGGGCTTGTTGGCAGTAAAGTATGGACATGGGTTTTGTTCGTCGTTTCCTGAGGCGTTTCAGGTGAAAAAGGTGCACTGTTCCTTTTGCTGGCCGCGTGGGTTTGGTATGGCGGTTTTAGATGAAGCTACAGTCGCATGCGCATTACCTCCACTTTCTTTGGGTGCCATGAGGTGTGTTCGAGTCAGGAATCCACAGCAAATGACCTCCACAGTAATTAGCTAGGTGGCAGGTGTGTTACAATGTAGTGGAAGCCATTGTGGGTGCTTCCAGCAAGCAGGTCGTCCATCTACGTTGTTATCTGTTCAGTACCAGATGCATCCTCAGATTTGGGATTCTCCTTCAAGGTAGATCTGTTCTTTATCAGAATATTCACGAAGCACAAATCGCCTTGCCATTTCTCTTTTTCCACTCTGCCCGTAGATGAGTATCTGCCTCCTTGTGTCTGATTTTGGTGACTTCGGTCACACTTTGGCTCGTTTCTGTTGGGCCTATCAAGCTTGGCTGTATTCAGGCTGTTTTGAACGCTTCCAACAGGCAGGCTATCCAGCTATGTTGTTATCTGTTCTAATTCGACTACATCCTCAAATTCGGGATTCTCCTTCAAGATATTTTCATCAAAATCAATTAAGTGACAGTGAGAGTGTTATCAGGAGACCCGACGAAATTTATTAAAGAGATTCTCTATAGAGACCTTGCTTGTTCTTGTATGTAACTCATGGAAGAGGGTCTCATAGAGGTGGATCCTCAAAATCGTGCTGCACAGGCTTCAATATTTTGTAAAAACTATTTTCATGAGGCTCTTGCAGAGGAGTTTAGGGCTGAGCAGATTTCCATGGGAAGGGACGGATCAGGCCAAGGGCTTTCTTTATCACTATCATCTCATCTTCCTTCACTTCAACAATTTGAAGCAATGGTAAGCCACCGTGCAAATGTCTTACAGGTTGCTGCTGCAACAGAAGCCAAGGCTAAATCAGAAGAGCTTTTCAACAGACAAGGCACAAATGGCGGTCCTTGTCCAGGCACAGGCTATGTTTCTTCTTATTCAAGAGAGGAGAATATTCCTAGGAAAGGATATGTGGGGGGAGGTTCAACAATGGAACTGCATATGAATGTGGGTCCTTCAGGTCCATTTGCAGGATATGCCACGGTTTGAAAAACTCAAAGTACCTGAAACCTGCTCAAGAGTTATTAGATGAGTTTTGCTATGTGGGAAGAGGGATTCAAACCAGCAACATGCTCAAACAGAAAGTTCTTCTAGATTGGACGATTGGGTCGATAGAATTTTAGTATCTGGTGCCAATGCAGGTGAGAATAATATTGGCATTAAAAGTGAATTTGGTGGGAATATTGTTAGCTCCACTGCAGCAGCCACATCATCATCGACTTACGCTTCGGGAGAAACACCCAATGAAAGTGCAATGGAGCAGGCAGCCTATTCAGGCGATAGATTCGAAATACAGAGGAGGAAAACTAAGCTTTCAACCACGCTTGAAGAGGTCCACCGGAGATACAGACAGTATTGTGAACAAATGCATATGGTGAAAACCTCATTTGAATCTATAGCAGGTATGGGGGCAGCTTCTCCATAAACTAAACTGGCTTTGAAGACCATGGCCGAGAGGAATATGCGACCCGACCGAACTGTGGGCGGAGATTCACATTTCGGACTATACAATTGATTTTATGAAGACAAGAGCATGGATGTTAACAGAGTTTGGACCTTCAGCAGGCTGAGGAAGAGAAGTTGCGTTGGTTGGGTTGCTGTTGCAGACCCCATCCATCTTGTTATCGACTGCGGGAGCTTAATCAGGCACGATATTCTCTATACCATTGATTCTTATGTTGTTATTTAACTGAATCATTAAATAACTCTACTCTTCATATAAATGTCTAGTGTGATGGTATGTTGTTTGGTTTCCACTTCCCTTACTCGTTTGTATTTTTTTTTTTGGCGTTAGAAATGATTGCGCTGGTTGAAGCCTTTATATTGTTTTCTGGGTTTTAATAAATGTTAGTTGGGTGAACTTTGTTCTTAAGACTAATAAAACAAAAGAGGTGGGGTTCCTGTAATGAAAATTCCCGAGTTCTTTGTGTTGGTCTCACAATTTGAATGTTTTATCAAACATTGTTGTTGGACTCAACTTTATAGTTCCTGTTTTGTTCTTATTCTTGTTTCGGTTCGAGATCTGTAGTTCTGGTTTATGTTGGGTATTTTCGAATTGGTGATTGAGTACTGCGAGTGCATTATGTATAGGTGAATGATGTTATTCCTGTCTCTATCCTTTTCTTTCAGTTGTTTTAGGTTCTAGTAACCCTTCCCGGTTGGCTTGGTGTGTGCTTAGCTTGACCGATTTTTGAATTGAGCCAAGTTGATATTACTTTCAACTAGGTTAGTTGCTTTTGTTATTTGTTTTGAAACGCTCGAAGAAATACTTTTATTTTTTGAGTGTCATGGTTGATCGTCATAAATTGATATCAATTCATGTTCACCGTTTGCAGATTGTTGTCTTTGGAATCACCTTCTCTCCCTTGGTGACTGTTGTATGTTTTGAGGAATGTAGCTGATCCTATGGAATGTCTTCTTTTGACGATACTCACATTTCCTTTGGATAGCTTAAAATGTCAGAGGAAATACTCTTTTTTACCTTGATTTTGTTTCACACATGTTGGAGGATATGACATCTACTTGATCATTAGTGAGGAAGTTTTCAAATCTTAGAATTGGGATGTTGGTTTTATGCATAAGAAATTACTCTACGTTTTGCTCCGTAAATATGCTTAAATTTCATTCTCCTATGACTTAGAGGTTGGTGTGTTTGGAAACTCATTGGTTGACTGGTTTTTGTGATGATCGTTGTGATACGAATTCCTTGCTGTCATTGTAGTAGAATGGGTATGTATTGACCAGAAAGGTTTAAGTCAACTTGTTGTTGACGACAAATCCTTTGGAAGCTATGGATCCTGTGATTGTGTTCTTGTGAATGATTGAGTAACCCTCCTGTAAGATTTATGATGGTTATGTTTGGTCTTTCCAAGTTTGTCCTTTTTCTTAAGACATTCTCTTGATTAGAAGAAAGTTTAATAGAAGGATTGTTAGGATAGGATGTGACCCATACAAGGTCATTTGTGCATTTCATCCCTTTTCCTTCCAATTTATTTATTCGGTGCTGACATAAAATTAACTGTTATAGGAACATCATCTTAATATTAATAAGTCATGTTGGTTTGGACATTTTCATGTTGATTGATTGTTTGGGATCTTCCTGTGGCATAGTGAATCCTTGGCTTGGTGAACTAACTTAAAAAAATAGGGACAGATCACGTTTGAAATTAATTCTCTTCTTGTAATTGTTTTTGTTTCGAAATGTTATCTTGTTAAAATGACGGTCATTATTGTGATATGAGTGAAATTCACTATGATGTTTATTAACTGCTCCTATGAGAAAATGATAATTAAATAGAGTTAGTGTCGTCCCCTTTTATTCAGACATTTTATGCTATTGGAAAACTCTTTAATTGCTCTTGTTTAGACTCTTAGATTATTATTTTTTTAATCAACGGTGTTTTCTTCTTCCTTGAAACAGTTAGATAACAACATATCATCTTAATGTTATAGCTTTTATCGTGCTCAGTTCTTACGAACTGACATGTGCTAACAAATGTGCAGGAGGATTTCCTGAGTAGAAAAGAAAAAAATAAGGAGAGAGAAAAAGAAACACGTGTAGAGAGTGGTTTCCAGCCTTCTTAGGAACTGCTGTTGTACAAATGTTTTCCTTTGCTTTAAAACATTGGTATGGAAATTGTGAAGACTATATAGAAGGCATTGTGTTATAAATTTGTATTGTTCTCATGTAGGTTGTTATCGTTTGAAAGTCAATTTGAGAAATATTATTGTCAATAAGATTAAATGAACTTGTTTTGACATGCGTATCCTTTGTTGAATTTTCACTTTTCAGAATATGATTTATCCTTGAATTGTCAACCTAATTATAATTATCTAAACTTGAATCAAATTACATCACTTTGGTTACCTTTGGTCATGTGTCGTTTGGTAGAGGACTATGTTTTGAACCTAGCAAAAAGAAAACAAGAGAAACAAATATACCTTGTGATCCCACTTAAACTAATCAACAATCTCTTATTGTGGTGAATCCTTGGAACGGTCTTAAGGTGAAATCAATGATTAAATCTTGGAAGATAACAAAATTATAATAAATAGAAGGAACTTGATTAAGAAACTCTTTGACCTATCTTACCCGTTGAAAAATGTAAACAGTATACTTATGTCTATCTCTTCAAGTGAAGCCCAAGTGAAATCTTTAATATTTCTGGTTAGACTCTTGACCCCAATGAAACCTCATTAATGTAGGGCCGCAAAAAGACGATGCCACACTCATGACATCAGTGATGACGACGCTGCAAACAAACAAGTATCCCGAAAATGTGACAAATTTTATTTTATTTTTTGACCAACGAAGCTTCAGATTCAAAAATTGTAATTTCCAAAAAGTTTTCTGAAGTTGCATATTCACAAAGTGTAACAATAATGTAAATAAAAGTTGCCCAGTAAAGCATCGCAAAGACTTGTAAATAGAACCCCTGATTCTTTAAATTTCAAAATTTTGATATTTGTCGTATGTTTTACTGTAATCCCCTATCCTTAATGTGCACAGCAATCTACCAAGTAACCTGGATAAAATTTTCCTGTCCAATCTAAAGCAGATGCAGTGTATACTTTTCCATGCCGCTACAATAACTGAGTGATACCTCATCATCACACAGAAGTCTCACGAGATTGATTTGCGAGGGATCTGATACATTGAGAGAAAAATAAAGATCTAATACACCTATATTAACAAGGACATTAATATCCTCCAAATAATTTTTTTTTTGTCTATTGAATTTTAAATTATATATAAGTTATATAAATATATATATATGACCAAAATTTTCACTTAAATAGTTCCATACGCCTATACCTACATTTGCAATTTGAAATTTGGATTAAAGGAATGAGAGTCGAATGGGGGGGGGGGGAAGCATTTCAAACTGTGCTTTAAATGCTACGGTTGGGCGGTGAGTGTTTCATCGACCCCCTTGTCGTCCATTAATGCCTTCATTCTTTTCAACTTGCGTGTAGACTTTCCTCAACCAGCCACCTGAAACACATTATTTTGCACATGGGTGCACTGTACAGCCTCCCTGGCCGCGTGGGAAAAGAGAAAGAGGGGAGGGGGGTAATGATCTAATAACCTGATATTGGTAAGGCCGGATTTGGAGCAATGGGGACACTTGAAAGGGGCGGGGGTGTCCCTGTAAACAGTCTCCCGCAGTGGAATGCCTTCTGAGTAGCCAAAAATGGCATTGGACGGTATCATCCCTGCCTGGTATGGATTCAAACAATAATACTGCTAAGGAGGCGGCGTCATCACTGTTTGCATTGGCTTTGCAGGATACGCATACGGAATCCCCATTGCTGGTACATCCAGTGTTTTCACTGGTTTGTCTTTCTCGCCCATTGCTTCTTTATCTCTGTTTATCACAGGCTATAGCCGTCAAATGATCCACGAGAACAATTCTCTTTTTTTTTTTGTCCCTGGCGCGTGGTCTGCCAGGTAGTGGAGGCGCACCAACAGCAGGGCGTCCAACTATGTTGTTATTTGTTCAGCATCGAATGCATCCTCAAAACTCGGGATTCCTTCAAGATATTTTTATCAAAATCGATAGAAGACGGGGGTGACATTTACAACAGTCCGGCTGAATTGTTGTCTGTTCAGTATTGACAGCGGCTACAAGTTTTGAGTTTCCCCTCTGTGGTATGATACCCAAGTCGATGGGGGAGAAAAAGATACAGTGAAAGAGATACTCGGCGACCCAAGGAGAACAAGGAGGTCCACGAAGGTGGGTCTGGTTCATATCAGAATATTCATGAAGCATAGACTGCCTAGAAGAAGTGTGGACGTCTCAGGGTAAAGGTGACTCCGAAATCACAGCAGAATACTCTGAGAGCACCGATGCTTTACAGTTACATGATTGTGCTGCGTGAAATTTGTTATAGACTTGCTACACGGTGATTAGACAGAGATGTATCACCATTTAGTTATTTTGATTGTTATATATGGTATGAAAAATAAGGTGTAATGAGTATAATAGTACAGTTTGATCGACTAGTACAGAATTAATTTTCTCTTGTTAAATAGAAGGGGGACATTAATAGTATAATGATAGTAATACGATTTGGTAATAGTAAATTCATTACTTTCTAGTATTACTTTGGCATTAAATACTATTTGAAGTATTAAACAAGATTTGGTGAAATATCCTTGTTAAACGTTAAGGAGTAATGGATAATAAATTTTACAAGATTTAAGTCTTTCATTACAATTCCCTTCTACACAATTTAATAACGTTGTATGAGATTTCAAAGTAGGTTGATTTCTTTTACTTTCTTAATTTACAATGGGTTTTCAAAAGATTTAGTTCCATTTCCTTTTTTGTATTTCGCAATTAATTTCACAACGAATTCCTAAATGAAGAAAAACATGTTAGAGCTAGAATATGGACTTCTTTATTGGCATATTTTATATTATTGAGACTTAAGTCTTTATATCAACAAAATAAGAATAGTAAGTGCTCTAGTATTCAACTTTGCAACACTTCTCCTTCTAAACAATAAGATAAAATCTAATATGTGTATTTTTCTTTGTGAATTTTCCTAACATTCCACAAAATAGTACTACGATATTTCCATTAAGTTTTAAACAAGATCTACTAATATTTCAACAAGATCAATACTTTTATAAGAGGTTACAAGACAAGTTAAAAGAGAATGAATGGGTTATCTTTCTAGCAACTTTTAATTCCATCCCTATTACAAGCTTAAAAAGGAAGTTCAAAAACAACTTTCCCTCAAAATATTTTTACATCATATCCTACTTCATGTGGAAACAGATTTGCAATAATGGAATCTAAATGAAACAAGGCAATATTACATTTATTTTTTTCTCCACTCAAGGTGGGTAATTACATGATGTTTCAACATTGTCAACAACAAGTTTCTTGTGCTCCAAGGTGTTCTTCCTCTATGCTCCAAGCTCCAAGTATTTCCAATCACAACCAAGATAGGGGGAGAGGCAACACTCTCCTCCCAACCAAATCTCAATGGAGAAGAGAAGCAATCTCCTCCATTGACCCCCGAGCCCCAAACACAACACAATGAAGGATGGTCTCTAACTCAAGGCAACAATACTTGCTTCCACAATAAAAGTTTCATTCACAACATTCAAGGTAAAAGAGAAAACAACAAGAAAACACAAATAACACACTACTTTGCACAAAAGGCTTTCATCCAAGCCAACAAGAGAAGGAACTATGGGAATGTTTTCCTTATGCCTCCCAATTGAGATGAGATGCCCATCCAAAACCCTCCATAATAAAACACAAGCCCCCTATGACTCTTATGCCTCCCTCTAGTACCCCTTTTTCCTCCCATACTCTTATGCCTCCCTCCTCTTATGGCTCCCTCAAAGACAAAGTAGAATGTAAACATTCTTACCCAAGATGGGCATCCCTCCCAAACTCCCTCCACAATATCCTAATCTACTCTTTTTCCTCCCTCATGAATATTCCCATAGACCTCTCCTATACTACACAATAAGCATTCTATCCATTTTTCACAAAACACCAAAGTAAACATGCATTTTTCACAATTTTAGCATAGAAGCAACAATAGTATGAAAGCAAAACAAAGGAGAGGGTTTCCTACCTCTCCATTGGAGAAGCCTAAGCCAAGAAACTTGTCCAAGCTCCTTCCCAAATCAATCCAAGCATGCAAGTCCAAGCACTCTCTTTTTCTCTTTCTCCCAATTCTTTTCTCTCCCAAAATTACAAAAGAGAACTCTTCAACAAAACAAAAACAAAACTCCCACCCCCTCAACAAGAGAGAAAGTTTCAATAAATAGACCAAAGGAAAGGGTGAGGGTGATGTGGCTCCATGTAGGATGCCACATCACACATCCTCAAACCACCTCCCAAGGTCAACTCAAATCCCAAAACACCATAAATGGGTGGTTGGGTTGAATGACAACTCTCTTCCACAATCCAACCCTTTCCCATGTGCCTTAAGGCACAATTAAATGCAAAATGAGGAAATTGCACTCCAAAGTCATATTTCCCTTCCCAAAACAATAAATAATCCCCTTTTTGGATTCCCAACCCATAGATATGGTTGATAAGGGGTTTTGAGAAGTGTGGGACAAGTTTAACTTGTCCCACAAGTCCCCCAAAATTACCCTCAATCTCAAATTCGAGATTCAAAGAGTTTGGAGTGGTCAACACTCAATACCAAGCGTTCAATACATGAGGAAACACAAGGCTCAAGGAGCCAACCATCAAAATTAATTACACCCACTTGACTTCTTCGAAAGCTTAAAAACTAAAACAAGATATTACATTAATCTAAACACACTTAGCAAAAGTAATTTAAAAAAAAAAAAAAAAAAGATATCACAAATAAAATCACCTACTAAAGTAAGTTTAAACAAGTAATAAATATTCTTACCCCCCCTTGGTCACATTAGAAAATTCCCCCCCCCCCTAGGAAATTTTCTTAACACATACAAGAAACACAATACAATTTACTAGTTGCCTTGACGACCAATTGTCGTAACCACTCGACATTCTGTTGTGTTTGGTCCCCAATCCCCCGTATTTTGTTGTGATATAATTTCCTGCAAAATCTAACAATACCTTCTGGCCTCGTGACCATATTAGTGACGTCGAAATAATAAAACACATGCACGTATACATAACAATTTACATCATTGAACAACCTAATTAAACCAATGCTAGAATTAGTTAATTCACCAATTGTTTAATTTTCTAACATTTCGATTATAACAATCCATTACTTTGCACTAAGATCACAACATCAACAATCATCTAGAAATATCCATAATTTATGTCTAATACATCCATACAGTAGTAAAAGTTAGAACATCGAATATTGATTTAGGAATCAAGCATACAAATTTACTGCAATAGTCACATCATGTCGCAAGTATAACATGTATATACTCTCTATCCAATAAGTAAAATGAGTGTATCAATTTCCATCTAGAAATGTTTAATTTTTATTCCGATATCAAGGTCTAGGGATCCAATAAAGAGTGACCAGAGCCTAAACAATACAACAATAGTAATGACATAACAATAAGTCTTTAACAAGATAACTATTCTAGATCATCATCATCATATCCTTAAATTAACATCAAGGTCCACGATATGACATAGAGTCAAGGTAATAATAATAATCAAAACACCATATAAATCTTGGTGTCCACACCTTTTAATTTTCATGCTAACTAGAACACAGCAGTCATGTTTACGATTGTAAACAATTTAGAAAAGATGCTCATGGTTCATTTAGTATCGAAGGGAAGTGGGCATTACAATTAACAACTAATAAAATCTTAATGATGAATCCAAGATTTAGGCAGTCATGTATTGGAATAAAATAAAATAAAATAAAATTGACCGCTTGAAAAGATAAAACATATATGTTCAACAGCACAACGTCGATAACAAATTGATGAAGTTAAGAGCCTTGAGAAATTAACTGCCTCCTCACAAATGAATAAGTTAATCAAGTAAATGAAGTAACCTCTTACCATACAATAATTGGTTCACACTGTATATTAACATTAACAAGGTAGGAGAAAACTCTTCAAAGGAGACATGAACTTCAGATTCTCCTATCATGGTTCCTCCGGGAAAAGTAAAGAATGTAAAAGCACTTACAGCTAAACCATGATTATAAAGAAACCAGCTTCTGTGGGAAAACCTTGTTGTAAAATTGCATACTCTAGATGTACCATTGTGTCCTAAGTGTGTGCTTCATGTTAGTTGTAACCAGTGTTAGTCCGTGTTGTGGAAAGTATGTCTTTAGTTGATTGTATTCCCTAGAGAACTTGTGTAGCGTCGTATTATCTTCAAGCAAGTCAAAAAAAAAATATCCTGTTTTTTTTTACTGTGTTGTTTGTGTGTGAATTTGTGGGTCGTTACAGCTTTGATATTCTTGTGGATGTGAGTGAATGTGGTAGTAAGGGCGAGTGACAAGTTGATGATGAGAGATTAGAAAGTGGTGGTGAAGCAAAGGAAGAACGAGCTTTAGCACCTGCCAGAGGCTTGTGAGAAGTGGCAATGGTCCATTCCTCCACTTTGTTACTCATAAGAGGAATATGAGGGGGCCGTAACATAAAGGGATTTTGTTAGCCCATGAGGGGTAGTCACAGATCTGTTGATCAGGCGAGTAGCACCGGAAACAAGTGTTTAAAAGCTTGATATAAACCACCGATTTCAAATAGTAGGTTTCATTGACTTGAAAATCAATGTAGTCTTTTAACTCTTGCGAGAAGTCAACTTCTACACAACTACTACAAAGAAAAACTTATGTGTCTCATGACATAAGACACGCCCAATAAGATTGACAATCTCATTGAGGAAAGCCCGAGGAAGGTGCCACCTTGTTCTTGTGGCTTTTTCCTCCAAGACTATTCCGCACACGGTCACACCTAAAAAAATTCAAGACATCGTGCTGTTCTCAATTAGGATGCATTCGCTACAAAAATAGGAAGTTTCCTGCTGAGAAGAACTATTATAGAACAGAATGGACCCACAAAATGAATATTAATTTTTTAAAAATACGGGACATTCTACTTTACAAGTTTACACAGTGGACTTTTTTTAACCATCGCACCAAAATATTTTAAAATTACGTAAATAGTACAAATAATTATAATTTTATTTCTACAAACGTTTCTCATCTACAGTGTCTTTTACACGAGCTAATTTTGAATTGGTACAACTTTACTGATCAATCATTCATTCTAAAAGAAATGTTCCGAACTGCATACGAGTGAACAATTAAATATGATATAAGCGGCATACTGGACTCGGTCCCCAACGCGGAAATCAAGACTTGTATCATACATTACAACATATAAATACGTACCCTCACAACTTCAATGATAACTGCACTGCAGCAGCAGCAGAAGCAGAAGATTGGTCTTGGCAGGGTACAGATACAATGGCCCTTCTAATTGTTATGGCGTTCTCTCTGGTGGCTTTGGCAGCCGCTGAGTATGATAATTATTCGCCGCCCCCTCATTACTATTATTCGTCCCCGCCTCCAGAATATTATTACAAATCTCCACCTCCTCCATCTCCATCTCCTCCTCCCCCGTATTATTACAAGTCTCCTCCGCCACCATCTTCTTCACCTCCACCACCATACCATTATAAATCTCCACCTCCACCATCTCCATCTCCTCCTCCACCATACTACTATAAGTCTCCACCACCTCCTTCTCCATCTCCTCCTCCTCCATACTATTATAAATCCCCTCCTCCACCATCTCCATCGCCACCCCCACCATATATCTACAAATCCCCACCACCACCCTCTCCATCTCCTCCTCCCCCATACTATTACAAGTCTCCTCCACCACCGTTTCCTTCACCCCCTCCACCATACTATTATAAATCTCCGCCTCCACCATCTCCTTCTCCCTCACCACCATACATCTACAAATCTCCACCTCCACCATCTCCATCTCCTCCACCACCATACATCTACAAATCTCCACCTCCACCATCTCCATCTCCTCCACCACCATATGTCTATAAATCTCCACCTCCACCATCTCCCTCCCCTCCACCACCTTATTACTACAAGTCCCCTCCACCTCCGTCCCCATCTCCTCCTCCTCCATATTACTATAAGTCTCCACCTCCCCCTCCACCTTCTCCTTCACCGCCCCCACCATATTACTATAAATCCCCACCCCCGCCATCTCCATCTCCTCCACCACCATACTATTACAAATCTCCTCCATCCCCACCTCCTCCTTATTATTATAAATCTCCACCGCCACCATACACTCCATCACCCTCCACCCCCATATTATTACAAATCTCCTCCACCGCCTTCTCCATCTCCTCCTCCTCCATACTATTATAAATCCCCACCACTGCCATCTCCATCTCCTCCTCCATATTACTACAAATCTCCACCTCCACCAATTCAGTACAAATACACTTCCCCTCCGCCACCCATCTATTGATTCTCAGACGCAATCTGAAAGTGACTAATAAGAGGTCAGTTTCTATCACAAAATTGTCACTGTTTTTTTATTGCTGATTATGTTGTAACATAATATTTTGACATAATCTGTATTTTGTGTCTTTCAATTCTGTTTAGATTTTATATAAAAGATCACAACAATATGTTCGAAAGAGCTAAACACCTACATTTTTTCAGTGCAGAACGGTTCCTGCGATATGGATCTGTGCAGCCTTGAGGAATTGTAGGCATTCTACTTATTCATAATCAAATAAATGTTGGATAAAATATTAAGATTTTGATTTGTAATTAGAGGATCGTGTAATTTGTTTGAGGAAGGAGAAGCTATTACAGATCTTAACTATTATTTGCAAGACAGTGTAACTGGATCTGTGCCAATTCAGCCATGAGGAATTGCAGGCATTCTATTCTATTCTACTGATTCATAATCAAATAAATGTTTGAGAAATTATTAACAGGATCTTCTAATTTGTATGAGGAATGAGGATCTATTACAGAACCCCCTTTTCATAAATATTTTAAACTATTATCACATGGTTTTAACTGTTATTGGCAGGACTGGTCTATTTAACCTTTGATGGAAATGCGTATTGAATATTTCCTTGAACTTAAATATCAAAAACACGTGCGTGAAATTAACTAAAACAACATTTGCTTTACAAGTGGACCGAGTTATTCTAATCTATTAAAAGATTTGTCACATAGTTTAATCTATTAAAGAATTAGTTTGATCAATATATTTATTATTATTTTTGTTAAAAAAAATCATTTATGAATGATGAATGATTTCAACTTAATTACATAAATGATTTTATATATTTTATTGTGGATTTAATTTTGCAAGTTAATTGAGTTTAGAGGAATTTATTTTAGATTTGTCAAACAATTTCATGTATTAAAAGATTATTTTATTCATTAATAACACTATTATTTTTCTGAAAAAATAATAATTTCTCATTCAATCTGGGTACACTAATGATTTGGTGTTTTGGTTTGGACTTACTTTTAAAGTTAGTTGTTACGAGTTGAATTTGAAAATTATATTTGAAGAAAAAAAAAAAGATAAAACTCATATTCATAAAAAATTAAAAATTGTAGATCATCTTATCCAAACCAAAAAAGAAAATACAATAAAATAAGTGTCAAATTTAAAATCTACCCTTTTATTGACAATTCCTATTGTTACACTCTCTCCTATTTTTAGATCGTCTTGCTATTGTTGAAGCAAAAGGAACATATCAATTTCAATAGCATTAACATTTTGGCATAATATTTTTTTTAAATAAACAAAAGATCAATATTTTGATTTGATTTATTTTTAATTTGGTGGTTTTAAGGATATGTTCATGTAATTGACTTCGTATTAAAGATTGAGTATTGAATATATGAATAATTGAGCTTCTTTGAATTAGTGGGAAGGTTTGAGCATCGAATTTATGACCAATTCAGAATTTTATTCTCAAAATATGGGTATAGATTCCACAAATAATCAAATCTCAATTTAGTGTTAAGGTTTGAATACCAAGTATACAAATATTTAACTTCCTTTGATGTTGTGTCAAAGCTCTAGTAAGAAGTAAACGAAAAATGATATTTTTTGATTTAGTGTCATGACATTAATATCAAGTGCATGAATAATAAACATTCTTCAACTTTATGGAAAAATTCAGATACAACTTACACAAGTAAATGAAAAATTGATATATTTGTGATCTAGTGTCATGGTGTTGATATCAAATGCTCAAACAATCAAAATTCTTCTTAATGGAAAAATTTAGATATAGCCTAAACAAATACTTGAATTATTTCAATTTAATGTCAAGATTTGTGTATCAAGAATATAAATATAACCTTATTCAACCTAATGTCAATTTTTTTAAAAAAAAATCATTCCACAAAACTTACTTGAGATTTAAACACAACCACCCCTCTTTTATATCTCCTAAATTTATATCCCAATATAATATAATTCTTTTGATAAACCCACCATTTATCACTTAGCGATATTCAATGGAACAACTAGTTCTTCCCTCTCCTCCCAACTTATATGCTAGGCATTATTTTATTCAATAATGTATGGTGGGTGTTTTTTAATTTCCGCTAGTTAGGAACTTCTTGTCATATCCTTTTGTCACCTTGTGGCTTATTTTCTCAAAGATTACTTCTGTATGGGAAAAAAAAAGTCATCCTGTTGTCTCTAATTAGGATAGATTGACTACTATAGACACAAAATTACGCACTTTACACATAATTTGGCTAGGTATTATACTCCTATCTAGAAGGTTCTCAAGTGTACAAAGTACTAATTAATCCTACCTTTTGGCCATATTTATTTTATACTTTATTTCATAGTTACCATGTAATTTCCAGCACTTATCCACCCATTTCACAATTTCCCTGACATTCTATCCCTAAATCATGCTACCACATCCTATACTGGGGTGCCATAGGGTGCCCCAAGCACAGCCTGGGCGCTCTGATCTATGAAAACCCCATTTTGCTCATTTTTTTGTCATTTCTAGTTGTTGGTCATCTTTATCTTTTTCTCAGTTGGCCTTATCAGGATTAATACTGAAATTAAGCTTGAGATCCGTAAAATTAGAAAGTTATAATACCATAATGAGGGTCCTAGGTCATAGCATTACACACTACTATCACTCCATCTAGGGTTACATCCATTGCATCACTTGCATACACATAGTGTCATGCATCAAGGCTAGGCAATTTGCATCACACACACTTCATAAGGAAAGGGATTCTATTCTATTCCATGCACACATGCTATTTACATCTTGTATAGTTACTATTTCTCGTTACTTAACAAAGTATGACTTACATGATAAAACCTAGGGCACGACATGCACACACACACACAAGAACTACATCTGAGTCTGAAATGTAGTGCAATGCTCAGTGATAAGTCCACTAGCTTGGTGGCTAAGGTCAAACCGACCCATTCATTTGCATCTTTTATTTTTTTAGGGTTTGATACTTCTTTTTATATTTTAGGTAATTATTAACCTCATCCTTCGAATCCAGTATGACAAATAGGGAATATTTGCGACACTTTTACAACCTATAAAAATTAAGATCGTAAAAACCTACGAGGACTACAGAGCCTAGATCAAGGACTAGAGAGCCTTAGGGTGCTCCAGTCGCCTCCCAATATCTACAGTCCCTTCATATCCTCTAGATATCACCTTCGTCGGACTTATGAGTGATCATATGCACTTCCATATTCTATGATCAGACTTGCGACAACCTGTGACAGTCATCATAAATTAGCTAAGTCATATTTCCTTTTTTACTTCTACAATTAGGGATTTATCTCATTTAATTTAATTATTTAGAATTTTTTCATATTGCCTTTACTGCATTTATACAACGTTTTTAGTCCTCCTATTGATATTAACATTAGTACCCTATACTCTTTAGTCATAGGATCTTATTATTATTTTTGTTAATCGTTTTGGTGAACCCGATGTCTCTTTCTCGCACCTTTTAGGGCTTTCAATTTTCTTCCCTATTATCATTATGATTTTTCACTTTTCTTTTTCCTTTTTTTTACGCCACTTATTCACAGTCATTGCCACCTTCTCCCTTTCTATCATTATCATTACATTCAAAGAACCGTGAGCATATCTATTCAGGCGTACTTACAAAAATACCCAGATTGCCTCTATCCCTTAACGAAGATCAAATCACTTTCACATCTGATGACCTCAGACCATAAGAGTTCTTAGCCCATGACCCTCCCTTATATATCCAGGTTTGTGTTGACAAAGTAGGTGTTAAGTGTGCCTTAGTAGAAAATGGATCTGGCCTCAATATTTTTAATGTTACATTTCTTCACCACTTAGATATTTCACAATAATCTCTAACTCCACCATCTATTTCCATACATGGCTTTGATAACATCCCTAAGCATGTGTTAGGTATTCTAAACCTCCCTTTTACCATTGGTCCAAAAACCATTATGCCCAATGATCTTAATTATAACATTCTTTTGGGCTGACCTTGGATCCATGCCATGTATGGCGTACCTTCTACACTACATGCATGTTTTAAATTTTGACATCAAGGCACTATCTACGATGTATTGGCCAACCCATGTCTCCCTTAAAATATTGTAACTCAATTTAGAAATCTAGTGATCCTTCTACCAACAAGTCCCAAGATTTTTCTATGTATGGGTCAGGCTATGACTATTTAAAACGTTATGGCTTTACTAATACTAGTACACAAGACCCTAAAGTTACCGTCCCTTTGGATCTTCTGACACAAACACATAATCATGTGTTGGATTATCCCTCTTTACTCTCTACAAATTTTTAAAGTACCTTCCATCCTCCTCTACCTAATCAATCCTTATTAGAAGATCAATTCATGCTAGACATTTGTTGTTTCACGAAAACTTTCAAGCTATAGAATCATATATTATATCTTTCAGATATGAAATCCAATAGCTTAAAGATGATTCTCAGTCACATGTTTTTCATCCTATTACATATCCTTTGCAATCTAGGTCCACTACATGTCATATTATTAAACCTCATGACATGTCATCACGTGAGCCTCTCGTATTTAAACGTAATAATAATGTAACAACCCAATGGGTTCCTAGCTTTGAGTCATCACTACGTAGTGATAAAACATCACCTCAACAACCACTTAAAAGATTTGCCACATAGTTTAATCTATCAAAGAATTAATTTGATCAATATAATTATTATTTTTTTGTTAAAAACAAATCATTTATTAATGATGAATGATTTTAACTTAATTACATGAATGATTTTATATATTTTATTGTGGATTTATTTTTGCAAGTTAATTGAATTTAGAAGAATTTATTTTAGATTTGTCACACAATTTCATGTATTAAAAGATTATTTTATTCATTAATAGCACTATTAGTTTTTTGAAAAAATAATAATTTCTCATTCAATCTGGGTACATTAATGATTTGGTGTTTTAGTCTGGATTTACTTTTAAAGTTAGTTGATATGAGTTAAATTTGAAAAATTATATTTGAAGAAAAAAAACAATCTAAAACTCATATTTATAAAATATTACAATTTTTAGATTATCTTATCCAAACCAAAAAGAAAAATATGATGAAATAACTGTCAAATTTAAAATCTACCCTTTTGTTGACAACTCATATTGTTACACGGCTCTTCGTGGTTCTTTGGCAAGGCAACTTTGAGTTTTATCGGTGGGAACCAGGAGTACAACACGATCTTCGCTTTAAGGCTCTTCCTGTGTGGATCTTGGCTTTAAGGCTCTTCCTGTCTAATTTTGGACTCCAATTGTTTTGATTATGTCATAGAGAGTTCTAGAATTTTTATTTACTGTATGATTGTTTCGAGTTTTTGGATGGAACTATTGGCATTTGGACAAACTATCCGACGGTACTATCTGAAGTGAATTGCTTCGTTGAAGTTCATTTCTGGGTCTCATTCGATAGTCCATCCTCTTGTTACCATTACTTTCACTATTTTAATATTGTATGGGTTGGCTTATGTATACCACCAGGTTCTAATTTCAATGTGAGATCCTCTTATATATGCAATTTTTTAAAGAGGTCTAATACGTATAGAGCCTTATCTAAGTAGTGATATCTAAAATATTTGAAGTATACTTCAAAATAAAGAATAATAAGGGAAAAATTGTTGGTCAAACATTCTATTACTACTTACTAAGGTTACAATTGGAGTGTTTATCTTATAGTTAGATCGTTACGGTGTGACCCATAAGGGAAAAGCTAGAACAAGGGACCTTATATACTTACATCCACCATTGCACTCACATTAGGAGAACTACATGGAATTTGAAATGTAGTAGAAAACTTAGTATGAATCAACACAAGTTGACCAAAGAGGTCGGTATAACTCAAGAAACTAACTTTATTTTTTACATCTAATGTCTATATGAGTATATATGTAGGAGTACATGGTTTGTGAATATAGGTATAGATGTGAGTATCATAGGAATTCAAAAGGTATAAACTAGTGGCGAAGATGCAAAAACAACATCATAGAAGAAATAAAATGCACATACAATACAAACTTAACAATTTTATAGGACAAAACCATTTACCAATATGGTCTAGAAAAAAATGGTTGTGTCTAGAGTGTAACGCCCCAAAATTTCACACAACGACAACACAGGAAAAACAAAGACAGTAAATTTTTTTTTTTTTGACTTGCTTTGACACAACACGACACAACATGTCGTCACAAGGTTACAACCAACACTAGGAACCACTTGTTACGGGGGATACCACAAGGTCAACACGGAAACGTTCACACCTATCAAGGACAATGTAGTCTTCTTTTGACAAGACAACATGGAAGTCCAATCCACATGACACACTCAAAGCTAGGGCATCCCATGAGGAATTCCTTGTTAAATTTTCTTGTTTACTAAAGTGTCTCTTAATTCTTAACTTACGTTCTTATAAAATTTCATGTAATGATTCACACAATTCTTTTCACAAGGGAGAACTTCTTTCTTTTCAACTATTGGCTAAATAGCTTAAGGCCAGGCTTTCTAAACTAGGATCATCAATTTTATGTCCAAAGCTTTTTATTCATTTGATTTTAGAACATTTTCCATTTCTTACAAGGTTAATTAATCTATTCAAGCCACTAACACAAGTTCCACACCTCTGTTACACAGGTGAAGGCATAAGTTCCGATTGAGGGAAGTACCACTTAGGGTTCATAACAATAACCTTCTTGTTTAAGGATCAAATTTTGACCTTGCTTAAGAAATATCACCATCAATTAAGGCATGGGTTAACAGAACAGGACAACAGAATTTAGCTTCAGGGTCACATGGTTTACTATCCTTCTTTTATTGAGGTTAAGGGTTTATCAAGATTCGTTAAATGTTCCATCTAGACTTTACTTAATTAAGTTTGACAAAGGAAAACATTCCAAACGATAGAGAGAGATTTAAGGTTTAATTAATCGATTTCCCTCCTACTTATTAAATCCTATCATCTTCTAAAATCTAACCGTTGCTTTCACCATGAGGTGATTTAAGATTTCACCATAAAAGGATAATGTTTATTAGCTAGGCTCGAATAAAAAAAAAAAATAAGTTATCAGATTTTGTTACAAAAGATAGTTTCCTCTTGATTGTTCCAGGTCTCAAAGGTTATCAAGTAGATCACATCTACATTAATATGTTCATATACATAAATTTTGGTTTAACTTTTATCAGGACTATCCAGCTCACTTCAAAGTGCTTACAAACTCATTGTTACTAAGCCTTAGGAGGATTTACAACTCAACATTTTAACTCAAGAGCAAGTTTAATAGTACTCATTTGCGGAAACAAAACAAGGTTATATCAATTCATTCCAACATGATGCACAAATCAAAGGGACATACCATCTCTATTGAACCATGACTAGGGAACAAGAGAGTAATAACATGGGACATGCCCCGCTACTATTCTAAGGATTAAAATTCACTAGAATATCCCATAACCAATCGGAAATCAAATTTCATCTTTCACATGATAACCAAACAAGCCAAAGTTTCAACAGTTACAACAACAATACTCTACAATACATTTACTAGGCACTGACCCTTCTTCTAAAATGTCCAAAGGTACTTTCCAAACTTTTATAACATAATACACATTCATACAAAGGAACATCATAACCAATATTGATGCAATAATCTACAAGTCTTTCCATCATCTAACCACGTAAGCCATCTGCAACAATTAATAACCTGAGTCAGTTCGCGAGAACTGAGTAAGATAAGACTATACATAGCAACAATAAGCTACTAGCTAACAATACCATGAAAGGAAACATTCTATTTCAGGAAATGGATCAAAGTTCTAACCCCTAACAACCTTTTGAAACAAGATATAATTTTCAACATATCAACTAAGAAGAAATCCATAAGTTTTAGCTATGAAGAATACCTAGAAAACTACAAAAGTTTGACAACCAAATACACAAGACTATGAAATTTAAATGATTAGACACAAGAGTTGAGAGTATTAGGATTTCAATTATGTGATCCCGTAGATTACGTGATTGAAATCTAAGGTGTAACCCATCAATCCACATTCTCAAGGAGAAGTCAAAAGATTAAAACCAGACCCGATCTTAGCTTCCAAAAGGAATATAGTTTTGGAATCGTTCCATAGGGCCATAGGCCTAATAGGCTAGAAATGAACAACGAGGGTAAAACAAAGTTCCATCATGTAATCAAAAAGGTTTAAAGGATGAAAAAATTATATTCAAACCCACAACCAGTATATCCTAGGTAATAAGTGACTTCATAGCTAATAAGGATGAGAGGAAAGGACGGTAAGAATGTTCGGAATAGGCATTGCCTAACAGCCTACCTACTGAACATAACCAGGGTCGGAATAGCGACAAGCCTCATTAATACCCAAGTTGAGTAGGCAATCTAGCATTCTAAATACATCCTTTCAATTTTCATAATACTTTAGATTTATAACCCTCCCGTTCTAGAGGAACATAGCCATGAATCTAGACTTGGTTGAAATTTTTCGACGTCAACTCACTTTCTAATATCATAAACGATGTATACAAAGGAAAAGGTCTCTCAACTCTCCTTAATTTACATCTCATCACTAAGTTTATGGTAACCTATGCAGTGATTAAACACATAATATACCATTGAAGATAGATATCCTCCAATAACGAACTTCTATAACGATGTAATTACAATTATTACGTTTGACACATAAACAAACTATTCCATAGCTTCTTTTCGCTTTTGACAACAAAATATATTCATGACCTTCCATCACAATCATTCTAAATTTGCAATGAAAGGTCACTCATCAAGAAGGAAGTACAAAACAAGTTTGACTAAATTAAGGAACTTCATGTTACCTTAAGCAGTTGATGAAAAACTTAACTCTCACGAACTGTGAAAGATATTACCTTACTCCATCGAGGCATTATGTCTATACATAATTAAATCGATCACACAACGAATCATCAACATACCATATCTCAACACCATAAAGGTCATTAATTTTATCAAATTTTACTCATAGAAAGAGTAGAATCAACAAGGGGGTTCTATCAATAATTTATGCCCTTCTATCAACCCAGGACATATTTTCGGTCCAAAAATTCCTTCTTAACAAGCATATATATTGAACTTCTAATTTCCAAATGTCCTAATAATTTGCACAATACACGAAGTGCATAATCACGCTTATCATGTAAAAATAATAAAAAAAATTTAACTGTATATTTTCCTCTAGGGCAACAACATAAAATGAAACCTATACTAGTCAATGTTGCAATGTTCTAGGGGCGATTACATACCCAGGTTCACCAAAGAAACAACAACATTTTTGCAGAAGGAAGTAACTTTAAAATTATATATATATATATATATATATATATATATATATATGATCAATCAAAGAATACATTGGGAACCTTTGTTTGTTTTATATATATATATATGGGTTTGATCACGTCAACAAGAACCACCAATAGAGGCAGATCCAAAAGTAACAAACTGTTAACCATATATTGAACACAAATCCACATAATCACAGATTTAAACTTATTTCTAGAAGGAAAAAGTTTCATTTCAAGAGGTTTATAAGATACTAGCATATTATGAACATGGTTAGTCTATCTTGCCTATTTTAACGCATCCACCAGTCATAAACATCCAACAAGGAATGCTACAGCCACATGCCTTCCGCTTTATCCTCTACTTCACTGGTCTTTTCTTGTAATATATAACACCAGGATTCCCTTTTGAAGGCGCGACTAGAAGAATGCAATAGGTGGCTGTCCAAACACTAGATTGCTTCAATGCAGCTGCTTAGGGGGGGGTACAGGCAACGAATTGTCACACAGCCTATAGCATCAGCTAGTATCCGGATTTACCTCTGCAATGCCTTTGAATCTGCATCAGTAACCAAATACATGTCATAAGGGCAGGCCCTAGTAGTACTCAGCACATAAGCTAGGCAAGGTTTGCAGTAAATATGTGTGCATCAGGTTTGCACAGCCTCATTAGGGTAAACAAGCTGCCTACAAACTGGACAGAAAACTAATTTATGAGATGACAGAGGCCGTAAATTGAATGGATTGTAGCTGAAAAATGGGGTGAGACTCATTTTGAGGTACCACCATATTGATTACTGCTAGTTGAATAAGGTAACGAAATAGAAGAATCATTATCCCCATTCTGCACATTGATGAACTTGCAACCTTGATCAGATGAAAGAAGCACATCAGTGGCTCTCATAAAATTGATCTTAATTCAAACTAGTGCATGCAGTCTGTAGGATTATAGAGGTGGATATTCATAACACTACCTTTCGTCATGAGATAGCAGGGCACTATGAGTTCATAGTGGTACCTTTTGGTTTGACGAATTCCCCCGTACAGTGTTTATGAACACCGATGAATGGGTTATCCTAGGAGATTCAACAGATCACTTTGTGCTCTTCTTCCTTGATGAAATTTGAGGATTTACATCAAACGTACATCGGTGCAAACAGCATGAGGGGAACCTTCGGTAAGGTGTCTTCAGTGTCCTTGGGAGTAGCAGCTTTTCAGGAACTTGGAGAACTAGTGACATTCTTTCAGACGGAGGCTGCAGTATAATTGGGTCATATCATTTTTGGGGAAGGTATCGTCATCGAATCCTTCCAAGATATAGAGATATCATGGATTGGCGAGCACCACCTATTGTGATTCTCGAGGTGCCATGAGCTTACATGGGATTAACAGGTTAGATCTGCAAAAGAGATTCTATTGTAGGACTAAATTTCTCAGATCTGCTAGTAACACCCCATCACTGTCCCTTAAGAGGAAAGGGATGAAACAGATCTTGTTTGGTCAAACACCCGAATGTGAGTAGGCCTTCAGTACACTAAACCGAATGTCAACACTAGTTGGACACCTGCCTCTTGTAAGCACTCAGATCCAGAGGGTTCATTTAAAACATTATGCACGGATGCTTCCTTAGTAGGGCTTAGAGGTTTTGCATACCACTGAGGGCAGAGTAGTGGCTTTTGAGTCTCGCAAACTCAGAATATTACAAGCTAAATTATCCAACTCAGAATCCTTGAGCTCGCCCTACAGTAGTTGTCGCACACTTTGGTCTCTGATGGAGGCCACTGATTCTGCTTTGGATACGTAGTTCCACAATCAAAACAGATCACTGTGAGTCTTTGTCACCTCTTCACGCAGCACCAATCCTCACATGCACATCAGTGACATTGGATGGATTTCACTTTGTGAGTATGATACTGGAGATAGATCATGTGACAGGGGGAAGGATAATGTGGATGGCAGACCCACTCTCACGTAACATGGAGACTTGTGGTTCATGGCCACCATAATGTAAGCACAAATTTGTGGAGAAGGATTCTTTAGTAGCTTCCTCTTGACAGATTCTACATTGTAGTTCAAGCAGAGATCGAGTCTCAGAGATCACTCGAGGGGAAGTTTGATGGTTTTTATTTAGAGGAAGTGGTATTTTCAGGCACAGAGGATAGATTTATGTTCCCCGAGATGGAGGCTTGAGGTAGGACATCTTGGCAGAGGCAAATTATGCATTGCATTAGGATAAAGCTTGTTTGTGCTTGGATGATTTGGATTGCTTACATTAGGATAAAGCTTGTTGTTTTGGAACTTGGAACAACTCCATCATGGAGAGGTAGGAGCTTGGCTCTTGGAATGCTTTTCTTTTGTTTATGAAATTTTTATTATTGTGAATGTTTTGGCATGTTTATGGAATGTTGGGTAGATGGCCTAGGAATGGTGTAGGAGAAGACTATGGGGTTTATTTTGTGGTAGGCACAAGTGTTTTGGGGAGTCATAAATGCAGAGGGAGTTGGGATTTGGGTTCCACCTTACAAAGAAATAGCTTGCATTTCTTTACTCGTTATGGGGTGCCATAAGAGGTTAGGGAGGCATAAGGAAATGTAAGGAATAAGGGTTACTTGGGGGATGTATAAGGGCATGTTAGGGATTTGATTTATACTATATTTTGGAAGTTTGAAATCACATGGTGATACCCATTTCCCTTTTGGGAGGCATAAATAGCATCCCCCATAGTTTCTTGCTCCTTTGGCTTGCTTGATGAAGCCTCGGTGTTCTTTGTCATGCTTTAATGTAGTTGTAATCTACATTATGTTCTTGGACTGTGTTTTTAAATGTGAAAATGTTTCTTGTGTGCTATGGAATCCCTTGTTTACATAAGTTAAATCACATCTTCTATTGCATTATGGTTGGGGCTCGGGGGCCAATGAAGAAGGATGGCTTCTCCTTTTCAGTAGATGTCTTGGTTGGGTGGAGAGCATTACCTTTCCCCTGCTCTTTTTTTTTATTAGAATTGGAAGAATTATAAATCTATATGTTGTTGTTCTGGAGCAAAGGAAGAAAAAAAGAGAGATTTTGACAGTCCCTTGTTGAAATTAAATCTTAGTGTAACCTTTCCCACTTGAAGTGGATGAACTTGTATATGTTTTGTAATGAAAATATGTTGTACCCTTGAATACGAAATTTGTAATTTTGAAATGTAAAGGAAAGATATACTTTGTTTTCTGTCTTGAAAGAAAGAGATGTATTTTGTGTATTGTATTGTGAAAATCAATAGAAAAGAGAAGTTGTAAAAGAAAGAAATCTTTTCTTTTGGATAAAATTTGAATTTCTTTCCACAATTGGAACTACTGATGTTTAAAATCTGAGTTTGAAATCTCTCTTTGAAATGAAGAAATGTGTGTGAGGAAAATACAGAACTCTGTCTTTTCAAATGTGTAAAATTAGAAATCAAAATTTCATTTTGGTTCTGAATAACATGATTTGAATCAACTAAATGTATTAGATTAGAAATGGAATGAATTCTAATGCTTGGAAGATGAAAATGGAAAATAGATCCTTTAAAATTTGATCTCTGTTTTGTATTTTCAAACTGGCAAATACTTTATCCAAAAATGCACAGTTCGAACCTGCAACAATGAAATAAAAAATTAAACGATTAAATTGAAGTAGTATGCCCTAAACGAATTCAATTGGAAAAAAATACTTAAGTAATTTCTTAGAAAATTTAGCAAAATCAGGCTCAAGCAATTTTACTGTCGTTTTTTCCGTCAAAGTTTTTTTTTAAATTGGGAGTCAATCAAAAAAACTTACCTCCCAAATCCATCTAAGAACAATTCTCCATGTCTAATTAACATGTTGAGAGAGGAAGAAGATTAATTGATCAAAATTTCATAAGTTAAAATTTACCAGCTTGCCTTTTAAAAGTCTACAGATCATTTTCGTGAAATTGACCCCATAAATATTATCAAAATAAAAAAATTATGGTTTCCTGTGCAAATAGGACGTCAATATCTTTCTAAAAATTCCTTGGTTTCCCTAAAATGATCTCCTAATAAAAATTTATGGCATTGTGTAGTTTTTCTTCATTTGGCGTCAAAATTTATTCTAACTGTAAAAAAAAACTTGAGAAAAAATTCCTTGGCGGACATGCATGCCCGAATTTTCCCTTAGCGCTTTTTGGTCAAAAATTCCAAAGGCACGAATTCCCTTGCTGCTCCACTGACCTGCAAGCCTTTCTTTTTGTCAAAATCACCTAAGTTCAAAAAAAAGAAATTTTGGAAAAAATTTCCCCTGGGGATCCACCGCCCAGCGTTTTCCATTTTGGTTTTTTTCCGCATCCGTGTGAGCCATCAACAATCAACTTAACCAAGTTAAAATAATTTGGGAAACATTTCTACATTTCCTCCGCCACCCCTCTATCCCATAGCCAATCAGGTGTTTCCATGTGGCGTCACAAGGCATCGGCAGAGGAACGGATCGCCTTTTAGATTAGCGCTTCAGAAATTTTTTGGGAAAAAATTCCTAAATTCTCCCACTGACCCGATGGGACGTGACCAATTAGTGTTTGACACGTGGTGCTTTGGGCATCGATGGAGGCACAAATCATTTGATTCCATAGCGCCTTTCGGCCAAAAGGATCATTGTAACGACCCAAAATTTCACACAACGACAACACAGGAAAAAAAAAAACAGTAATTTTTTTTTTTTTTGACTTGCTTTGACACAACACGACACAACATGTCGTCACAAGGTTACAACCAACACTAGGAACCACTTGTTATGGGGGAGACCACAAGGTCAGCATGGAAACGTTCACACCTATCAAGGACAATGTACTCTTCTTTTGACAAGACAACATAGAAGTCCAATCCACATGACACACTCACAGCTAGGGCATCCCATGAGGAATTCCTTGTTAAATTTTCTTGTTTACTAAAGTGTCTCTTAATTCTTAACTTACATTCTTATAAAATTTCATGTAATGATTCACATAATTCTTTTCACAAGGGAGAACTTCTTTCTTTTCAACTATTGGCTAAATAGCTTAAGGCCAGGCTTTCTAAACTAGGATCATCAATTTTATGTCCAAAGCTTTTTATTCATTTGATTTTAGAGCATTTTCCATTTCTTACAAGGTTAATTAATCTATTCAAGCCACTAACACAAGTTCCACACCTCTGTTACACAGGTGAAGGCATAAGTTCCGATTGAGGGAAGTACCGCTTAGGGTTCAAAACAATAACCTTCTTGTTTAAGGATCAAATTTTGACCTTGCTTAAGAAATATCACCATGAATTAAGGCATGGGTTAACAAAACAGGACAACAAAATTTAGCTTCAGGGTCACATGGTTTACTATCCATCTTTTATTGAGGTTAAGGGTTTATCAAGATTGGTTAAATGTTCCATCTAGACTTTACTTAATTAAGTTTGACAAAGGAAAACATTCCAAACGATAGAGAGAGATTTAAGGTTTAATTAATTGATTTCCCTCCTACTTATTAAATACTATCATCTTCTAAAATCTAACCATTGCTTTCACCATGAGGTCATTTAAGATTTCACCATAAAAGGATAATGTTTATTAGCTTGGCTCGAATAAAAAAATAATAATAAGTTATCATATTTCGTTACAAAAGATAGTTTCCTCTTGATTGTTCCAGGTCTCAAAGGTTATCAAGTAGATCACATCTACATTAATATGTTCATATACATAAATTTGGGTTTAACTTTTATCAGGACTATCCAGCTCACTTCATAGTGCTTACAAAATCATTGCTACTAAGCCTTAGGAGGATTTACAACTCAACATTTTAACTCAAGAGCAAAGTTTAACAGTACTCGTTTGCGGAAACAAAACAAGGTTATATCAATTCATTCCAACATGATGCACAAATTAAAGGGACATACCATCTCTATTGAACCATGACTAGGGAGCAAGAGAGTAATAACATGGGACACGCCCCGCTACTATTCTAAGGATTAAAATTCACTAGAATATCCCATAACCAAGCGGAAATAAAATTTCATCTTTCACATGATAACCAAACAAGCCAAAGTTTCAACAGTTACAACAAAAATACTCTACAATACATTTACTAGGCACTGACCCTTCTTCTAAAATGTCCAAAGGCCCTTTCCAAATTTTTATAACATAATACACATTCATACAAAGGAACATCATAACCAAGATTGATGCAATAATCTACAAGTCTTTCCATCATCTAACCACGTAAGCCATCTTCAACAATTAATAACCTGAGTCAGTTCACGAGAACTGAGCAAGATAAGACTATACATAGCAACAATAAGATACTAGCTAATAATACCATGAAAGGAAACATTCTATTTCAGGAAATGGATCAAATTTCTAACCTCTAACAACCTTTTGAAACAAGATATAATTTTCAACATATCAACTAAGAAGAAATCCATAAGTTTTAGTTATGAAGAATACCGCGAAAACTACAAAAGTTTGACAACCAAATACGCAAGACTATGAAATTTAAATGATTAGACACAAGAGTTGAGAGTATTAGGATTTCAATTATGTGATCCCGTAGATTACGTGATTGAAATCTAAGGTGTAACCCATCAATCCACATTCTCAAGGAGAAGTCAAAAGATTAAAACTAGACCCGATCTTAGCTGCCAAAAAGAATATAGTTTTGGAATCGTTCTGTAGGGCCATAGGCCTAATAGGCTAGAAATGAACAACGAGGGTAAAACAAAGTTCCATCATGTAATCAAAAAGGTTTAAAGGATGAAAAACTTATATTCAAACCCACAACCATTATATCCTAGGTAATAAGTGACTTCATAGCTAATAAGGATGAGAGGAAAGGACGGTAAGAATGTCCGGAATAGGCATTTCCTAACAGCCTACCTACTGAACATAACCAGTGTCGGAATAGCAACAAGCCTCATTAATACCCAAGTTGAGTAGGAAATCTAGCATTCTAAACACATCCTTTCAATTTTCATAATACTTTAGATTTATAACCCTCCCGTTCTAGAAGAACATAGCCATGAATCTAGACTTGGTTGAAATTTTCCAACGTCAACTCACTTTCTAATATCATAAACGATGTATACAAAGGAAAAGGTCTCTCAACTCTCCTTAATTTACATCTCATCACTAAGTTTATGGTAACCTATGCAGTGATTAAACACATAATATACCATTGAAGATAGATATCCTCCAATAACGAACTTCTATAACGATGTAATTACAATTATTATGTTCGACACATAAACAAACTATTCCATAGCTTCTTTTCCCTTTTGACATCAAAATATATTCACGACCTTCCATCACAATCATTCTAAATTTGCAATGAAAGGTCACTCATCAAGAAGGAAGTACAAAACAAGTTTGACTAAATTAAGGAACTTCATGTTACCTTAAGTAGTTGACGAAAACCTTAACTTTCACGAACCGTGAAAGATATTACCTTACTCCATCAAGGCATTATATCTATACATAATTAAATCGATCACACAAGGAATCATCAACATACCATATCTTAACACCATAAAGGTCATTAATTTTATCAAATTTTACTCATAGAAAGAGTAGAATCAAAATGGGGTTCTATCAATAATTTATGCCCTTCTATCAACCCAGGACATAATTTCGGTCCAAAACTTCCTCCTTAACAAGCATATCTATTGAACTTCTAATTTCCAAAGGCCCTAATAATTTTTACAATACACGAAGTGCATAACCACACTTATCATAAAAAAAATAATATTAATTTAACTGTATGTTTTCCTCTAGGGCAACAACATAACAGGAAACCAATACTAGTCAACGCTGCAACGTTCTAGGGGCGATTACATACCCAGGTTCACCAAAGAAACAACGACATTTTTGCAGAAGGAAGTAACTTTAAAATTATATATATATATATATATATATATTTCATATGATCAATCAAAGCATACACTAGGAACCTTTGTTTGTTTTATATATATATATATGGGTTTGATCACGTCAACAAGAACAACCAACAGAGGAAAATCCAGAAGTAACAATCTATTAACCATAGTATTGAACACAAATCCACATAATCACAGATTTAAACCAATTTCTAGAAGGAAAAAGTTTCATTTCAAGAGGTTTATTAGATACTAGCATATTATGTATATGGTTATTCTATCTTGCCTATTTTAATGCATCCACCAGTCGTGAACATCTAGCAGGGACTGCTACAGCCACACGCCTTCCGCTTTATCCTCTGCTTCACTGGTCTTTTCTTGCAATATATCACACCGGGATTCCCTTTTGAAGGCACGACTAGAAGAATGCAATAGGTGGCTGTCCAAACACTAGATTACTTCAATGCAGCTACTTTGCGGGGGGGTACAGGCAATGAACTGTCACACAGCCTAAAGCATCAGCCAGTACCGGATTTGCCTCTGCAATGCCTTCGAATCTGCATCAGTAACCAAATACCCGTCATAAGGGAAGGCCCTAGTAGTACTCATCACATAAGATAGGCAAGGCTTGCAGTAAAGATGTGTGCATCGGGTTTGCACAGCCTCATTAGGGTAAACAAGCTGCCTACAAACTAGACAGAAAACCAATTTATGAGATGACAGAGGCCATAGTCGGTGGAGCAGCTGAAGTGGAATAAGTCAACGGAGGTAAAAAATTGTGTGAAGGTGACGAAACAGAAGAAATATCTCCATTTCCATAGACAACAGCAACCTTGCAAGCAATCATCACATCAGTGGCTCTCATCAGACCATCTAGCAGAGAGTGCCTGCATCCGTACAAGCTATCGAACTTGCTCTTGGTAACAGAATCATTGTCATTAATAGCAGGGAAGAGCAGCGATCCAATAGCTTGCATCTGGTACAGCCTGTGAACACCGGTAGTTGTTTCCTCAGATACAACAACCAATCTTTCCTTCCTCTTGTGATATATGAGGACAACATCAAACTCTCGGTGCAAACAGTACAGCTGTAGCTTGTAAGGTGTGATAATTCCAACAGCACCCTTTATGCCTGCCAACATAGTGACTCGTTGAATATGCTCATATAATTGCAAAGTAAAATGTGCTTCATGAATATTCTGATATGAAACAGATCCACGCCTATGGGATTCTCTCCCATGAGTTACATCGAACAGCAAGTAAGATCTCAAAAGAGAATCTTTGTAAATAAATTTCATCAGGTCTACTGGTAACACTCTCACTGTCACTTAGTCGACTTTGAGAAACAGATCTTGAAGGGGAAAAACCTGAATCTAAGGATGCATTCTATACTGAACCGAAGCAACATAGTTGGATAGCTTTCCTGTTGGAAGCGCTCAAAAAGGTTTCAACTAAAACTTTATCTCGTCCTTCTACTACGACTGCAAGATTTTGCAACCACTGATCACGACTGTGGTCGCGTGAAACCAGAACATTAGGATCAACACCAACTGTTCCTTGGGCTCGCCCTGCAAGTAGCTATTGCACCTAGCTCTCTCTGGGGCCACTGATTTTTTGGGATACGTTTACTTCTCTACCCTGTAGCTGCTGCATATCACCAGACACCTCCTCACCGCACTTTCCTAGGAGAATTTCTGTTTTGCGCTCCACTGAAGCTACCTATACAGCATGATTTTGAGGATCCACACCCACCCATGCAACGCCAGGGAGACATACCTTCATTTCACCATTAATGAAACCACTATCCAGAACAGGTTGTAGCAATTTCATCTGTTTCAGCATTTGATGGAGTGCAAAACAAGCATACGCGGTTTGAACAGACATGACAGAAGACCACGTGAATAACAGGAGAAGTCAACATTTTAATCAATGAGCATGTGCGGCCACTAGAGTCTCTTGCGTGAGCAGGTAAAAAAAAGAAAACAAAAGATTACAAAAAAATAGGGAAAACAGTAGGTGCGGCCACCAACAGGGATTCCATCACGTCGAACAATAAAGTCTCCATCCTCCACGCAGTCAGGAAAATGAAGCTGACCGAGACAAGGGAGGTTGGGGGGGGCATTACATAGAGGGTAACATAGTATGAGGGACATTTTAATCACATTTCAAGACCTGCATAAAGCACAAACTAGTTGATGAAACCCCTCAATGTCAATCTATACTAGATAAATTAAGAATTTTTAATCTAAACTAGTTCAGAATTTTTAGATCATCTTATTCAAACCAAAAAGAAAAATACGATGAAATAAGTGTCAAATTTAAAATCTACCCTTTTATTGGCAACTTATATTACTACACTCTCTCTTACTTATGTGATGAAAAGGAATACACACACACACATACACACACATTAGAGGGACAATTTTTATTGATCTTTAATTAGATCTTTTTCCTTTAAATTTTGTTTAAGCTTGTTAACTCCAAACATGTGTAGATTTTGGAAGTTCCCACCAATTTGTGAGGTATTTAAAAATTGCACTAGATAAGAGCAAAGTAATGTAGTTCCCTCCACTAATTGTTTTATTCAACACCTTTTTTCACTCTTCTTCCTCCATCGACATTACCATCACTTTTCATTCAAAATGACCATCGACATTACCATCACTTTTCATTGAAAATTATTCCATGAAGGGTAGAATTCCGCCCTACAAAATTCAGGAATGCAACGTGCTTGATAACCTACATGTTCATGATTCATAATAAAAAAAGATCAATATAAAACAATATAAACATTAGTAATTCAATGATCTTATGTCTATCATTTATAAGGACACCTCAATACCATTATTGAAGAGACAAACCTTAGGGAAAATGCTCAATGGTTTATATTTGAATCATTTTCTTTAGTATAGACACCTAAAATTTGGCACAAATCATTCTTATTTAATTTTTTAAATAAAATTTAATATATATGAGTCTTGAAAAATAAAATATGTATTTAGTTGTATGTGTCCTACTTTGTTTTATTGTCATATGATTTGATTGACTAGTGTTGTTTTCTCTAATTTTAGACTCCAATTTTTTAGATTATGTCATAGAGAGTTCTGGATTTTATTTTTATTGTTTTACTGTTTTGAGTTTCTGGATAGAACTATTGGCTTTTGGAAAAACCATCCAATGGTACTATCTGAAGTGAATTACTTCGTTCAAGTTCACTTTTGAGTCTCTTTTGATAGTTCCTCCTCTTGTTACCATTACTTTCCTTATTTTAATATTGTATGGGTCGGCTTATGCATACCACTAGGTTCTAGTTTCAATGTGAGAGCCTCTTATATATGGTAGTTTTTTAGGAGGTATAATAAATCTAGTGCCTTATCTAAGTAGTGTTATATGAAATATTTAAAGAATACATCAAAATAAAGAATAATAAGGGAAAAATTATTTGTCAAACATTCTATTACTACTTACTAAGTTTAAAATTGGAGTGTATATCTTGTAGTTAGCTCGTTACGTTGTGACACATGAGGGAAAAGTTGAAACAAGGCACCTTCTAGACATACATCCACCATTGCACTCACATTAGGAAAACTACATGGAATTTGAAATATAGTAGACATCATAGTTTGAATCAGCACAAGTTGATTAAAGAGGTCGGTACAAGTCAAGAAGCTAAATTTATTTTTTGTATCTAATGTCTATATGAGTATTGATGTAGGAGGACGTGGTTTGTAACTATAGGTATAGATGCGATCATCATAGGAATTCAGAAGGCATAAACTAGTTGTGAAGATGCAAAAAACACATCTTAGAAGAAAAAAAAATGCACATACAATACGAACTTAACCATTTTATAGGACAAAACCAATGACCAATATGGTCTACAATAAAAGGGTTGTGTCTTGAGGGTCACATAGTATGAGGGACATTTTAATCACATTCTGAGACCTCCATAAAGCACAAACTAGTTGATGAAACACCTCAATGTCAATCTAAACTAGTTGAGAATTTTTAGATCAAATTATCCTAACCAAAAAGAAAAATACAATGAAATAAGTGTCAAATTTAAAATCTACCCTTTTATTGAAAACTCCTATTGTTACACTCTCTCCGAATTACGTGATGAAAAGGAATATATATATATATATATATATATATACATACATACATACATACATACATACATACATACATACATACATACACACACACACAAACTAGAGGGAAAACTTTTATTGATCTTTTTTAATTAGATGTTTTTCCTTTAGTTTTGTTGAAGCTTGTTCAACTACAAACATGTGTAGATTTTAGCAGTTCCCTCCAATTTGTGAGGTATTCAAAAATTGCACTAGATAAGAGCAAGGTAATGCAGTTCCCTCCACTAATTGTTTTATTCAACACCTTTTTTCACTCTTCTTCCTCCATGTTTACTTTGCATTCAAATTTTAATTGTACATCCATCGACATTACCATCACTTTTCATTCAAAATTAATCCATGAAGGGTAGATTTATGCCCTACAAAATTCAGGAATGCAACTTGCTTGATAACCTACATGTTCATGATTCATAATAAAAAAACATGAATATAAAACAATATAAACATTAGTAATTCAATGATCTTATATCTATCATTTATATGGACACCTCAATACCATTATTGAAGAAACAAACCTTAGAGAAAATGCTCAATGGTTTATAGTTGTATCATTTTTTTAATTTAGACACCTAAAATTTGGCACAAATAATTCTTATTTAATAAATAAAATTTAATATATATGAGTCTTGAATAAAAAAAAAGTATTTAGTTGTGTGTGTCCTAGTTTGATTTATTGTCATATGATTTGATTGACTACTTTTTTGTTGTTTAGTTTTAGACTACTTTGTTGTTGTTTAGTTTTGGCCCAAAGGATTTAACTCTTCACCCATTGTTTCATGTGGTCAAATTTATACAACTATTCAATTTTCGCTGACAACACCTACAAACCACCACTATCTTTCTCTAGTGGTGAAAGTGGTCTATTTTGAGAAAAATTGAGATTTTTTCATGGCCATTGTGGGTAGGGAATTCTATTTTTTAAAGTAGAAAAATAAGATAACCAAGCACACTTACAATTAAAATGGACTTATATCACCCTTCAATGGAGTAACAACTTTCCCTCTTCCAAATTTTTTTTGACTTGTGTATAACCAAGATGTCCATGTAACCTAGAGTCAACATATTTTATGTTGGGGAGAGGAAAGGTTGACCATAGATATTTTATGAAGGAAACATGATTTTAGTGTATTATAAGATGACCATGACTAACTACATATCAAATATGATTGCAAAACTTATCCGTTAAATATTAACTTTCCTATGCACTACTTACTATAAAAAACAACATGCGAGATGATAATTGCACTAACTACATTATGTTGAAATCACATGATTAATTATTCAACATGGAAAATGGTGTAAAATGAAAGAGTTGATGAATTGTATCAGAAACTATGCACCACAATCAAGTTGCACTCTGGTTGTAATGGCTCCAATGTAATCACAAGAAGAATCGATCAATAACTGAACAATCTTCCATAACAAAACAAAGCTTAAACATGTAGATAAAAGACATCAGAGTGTCTTGGCATGCTCATAAATGTCAAATGAGAGGATACATATAGGGTGTTGAGTAACCCTAGTGCATGACTCAATAGCAAACTCTAAACCTAACCCATGTGAGATGACCCTCAAATATGTGAGAAGGACATATAGGAGAACTCACACCAACACCCCCCCTTCATCGAAGTTGGGGGGTAACGACTATGATGAGTTAGATGGAAAGAGAAGACACTCCTAAACAACTAAGAAAGATGTGTCAATGGGGCCCAACAATTAAAGGCCTGATAAGGTGCCCATATACAAACAACATCTTCCTAGAAGAAGAAGAAGAAGAAGAGAAATTGGTCCCGACATAAACCCTGATAAGTTACCCATACACAAAAAAGAAGTCCCAAGTAGCGAAGGAAAACCCAGTGTAAAAAACATCCACCACAAGAGAACAAAAAATACTCTCTAATCTAAGAAAGATGCCAAAGATGGGTCGTGGCCATAGACTAGCTTGTAAAGGTACCCATGTACAAAGGGGAAATCTCTCGGAAAGATGAAAAAGAGAGAAGAAGATGGAGATGAGATGAATGCGGAAGATGCCATGGACGCATTTGAACTTTGTAACTCTAAGAAGTCTCCCAAAAGAATGTCAAAGATGAGATCCTTTACCTCTGGACTGAAGAAGAGCCATCTGCACCATATTGTGTGTCTGCCCTTAGGAAGGACATAAAAGTTGTGCTTGAAATCTGCCCACTCCATGAAGGAAACTGAAGGCAGTAACATGAAGAACTCTGAGTTTGGTCCATGAAAGTGTGACATAGGTCTAGCAAGTGAGTGCGTAGGAGCTGAGGCTAATGTCACGAGTGCATAATTGTCAAAGTATGAAGGGTGTGAACACCTGTAGAAAGGATTTCCAACTGATGTGAAGGAAATAAAACATCCCCCATGACAGAAAATGGATCCACAAACAAGGGTGGATCAATGAAAGTCTCTAGAAAATTGGAAGTGCCATGATTCCCAGAAGGGGCACTCCCAACAACAGAGATGATGAACACCTCTCCGAAATACCTGTAGATGGATGAAGAACCTGTAGTACATCACAAGTGTACTGTATAGGAGACTGCTCAATATCTGGTGAGATATGGGATGTGTCAATACTCTATAGAGTAGTGAGAGAAGGAGGAGAAGATTCATCTGTAGTACTCTCGACATCATAACTGGGTGCATAATCCTCATCATCAGGAGTATAACCAAGTGAGAATGTATCATTAAAACTGTCATCACAGGAAGAAATAGAGGAAACAACTGAATCAGAAGTAGAGGTGAAGAAACAGTGGGGTCCAATGAAATTTGAGCGAGTATGTCTCATATCCGAAGTATCTCCAACTAAATCTCTAGCACTTTGCAAATATTTCCTAGCCCAAAGATGACCAGGAGAATCAAGCTCAGAGTCAGATGATTCTTCACTCGAGTGAGAAGGGACATAGTCCTCATCATCACTACTGTCAGAATCAAAAGACTCAAAATTCTAAGAGTCATGAAGAGGAGCATACTGAACAACATCATCATCTGAGGAGTCAGAGTCTGAATCAGAGAGCTAAAGAACCTTAGTAGGTAGATAAGTAGAAGTTGAATAGGACTTGACACTTCTCTCAATATCAAGCATAGAAGTGGGCGACAAATTAGAAGTAAAGTGGCAAAAGGTATAAAACCATGAACGATGATCTACCTTTCCCTTAGCCAATGTAGTGTCATCGTTAAGCTCACAAATAATCACCGAGTTAGGACCAAATTACACTCGTATTCCTTCACCAAGGTGAGTAATTTGGTAAACCGATAGGATATTGGTAGAGAGATCAGGAACACTCAACACTTGGTTGAATATTTTCCCCATCTATCTCTACTGATCCACTACTAGAAACCGACACTTTCGTGTTACCACTAAACATGACTTGGGACATATCACAAGGTTTGATGTTAAAAAACTCAACATGCGAAGAAGCCATGTGGTGTGAGGCACCATAATCTATAATATACATCAATGAAGGAGTAACTCGAGCTATGAGGGCCTTTCCTTTCTTCTTATTAGATTTAGAACCTTTTGCAGTGGAAGACTCAACCTTTGGAGCATTTTTTTTATGGATTCAGGAACACTTATTTTATTATTCTCAAGTAAATGAGATAAGTGATCAATCTGTTTTCAAAAATAGTGGTGCTTGTTATGACAAGACTTCTTGCAATAAGAACACAAATCCCTGTCTTTCTGTGCTCTAGGCTTAGAAGTCAAAGTGTTCGTGTTAATTTTAGTTTTGGTCTTGGTTTCTTTCTTAGGTTGATCCTTTTTCTCTATCTTGTTATCAGTCTTCTTTTCCTTACTAGTACTTGCTACAAGGGCATGTGACTTGCACTTGACAGACCCAATTTGAATGAGTTTTTCCTATTCTCGAATGAGTTGGGATGAAAAATAGTCAAAGGAGGGCATATTCCAATCCTTACACAAGGCAGATTTTGTAGCGTAAAAAGTTAACAAAAAGACAGAATATTCAAGACCGAACTTAGAGAGAATCGACAAGATCAGTTGAGAATCTTTCTTCTCTACTTGACATTCCTTTAACAATGATCTAGTGTGGACAAACTTCGAGAAGAATGCTTGTAGGTTTTCAAAATCACTAGGATTTAACCCTAGTAGTTCATTTTCCAACTCATGTGCTCTCATGTCATTGTGTTATCCAAAAATTTCATCTTACATTGTCCACACAAATTTAGGTGTTTCAGACTAATCAATGTGGAAGAGCATGTCGGGAGAAATAGACATGTAAAGAAGACCTAAAGCTTCATCATTGTGATTTAACCACTTAGATTTTTCAGGTTCATCATTTGGTTCAGTCTCAGTTCCCGTGGTGATGCGGAATAACCCTTTAGCTCTAAGTTTCATTATTATTTTCGATCTCCATTTAAAAAATTTAAACGGTGTAAGAAAAGGAATTGCAAGTGCATCCATAGTGAAGAGAGAAAGAAGATGCAGAAAAGAAACACAACCACCTAGGACAATATGACAACCCCCCTGCTTTCGGCACTTTATAGTTTAGTGCATTGATTACAATCAGGTCTGTGCGTGTGGTTTGAAACACTTGGTAACTCATCTTGTAATTAGTGTAATAACATGCAAGAGAGGAGACCACAACAGTGTTTTGTGGAGTGCAGAAAATAAAAGGACACCGTAAACAAGCACAAAGCAAAAAACAAGGAAGGAGGAAAAAGCAAATCTTGGTTGTGAGAAAAAACATCTCACGTCACAAAGAGTACCCCGTTACTATAGACTGTGGTGGACGCGCTCACTAGTCACAAGCAATAATAAGGGTAAAATACAATCTTTTAGATGAGCTCAGAAAGAGTTCTGATGATCTTCAGAACGTTGGAAAGGCACGCGGAAGACAAGGAGTGCTTAGAGTGTCACTGCACACTTGAGTGCACAATTAGTAAAAAAATTGATAATAACACCTCAAGAAAAACTGTTTTAAGACGTCCAATCTGACTAATTTTAGAGCTATTGGAGTTTTTTAAAATTATAAAAAACGTTAATTAAAACGATATTTAAAATATTTTACTAGTTGAGAAAAAGATAGGATTTTAATTAATAAAAAACTAGATTTAAGTAAATCTAATTAATTACAATTAATTTAATTAAGATGTAAAAAAACTTAATTAAATATTAAAGATACTTTCCATATTTTTTTAAAACAATTTTTTTTTAAAAATTGTTTCCCCCAAAAAAAGAAATTTGGATCTATTAAAAAAAGAAAAAGTTTCTATTTTAAAAGGTTTACGTATTTTGTTTTTTTTTAAAAGGATATTTTAAAAAAGATTTTTTTGAAAAGTTAAGTTTAAAAAAAAACTTACCTCTTTTTTAAAAAGTGAACTGTATGAACTTAAGTTAGAAAATTTATAAGATTAAAGTAAGATGAAAAGCTTTTTGCGTTTTGTTTTAAATAAGAAAATATTTAAAATACTTACTAAACTCCAAGGAAAAAACGTGGATTTAGAAGAACTTATGGTTTTTTTTTTTGTTTGATGAAAGAAAATCCTGGTGTAGACCACGGAAAGCAAAGAAAGGTGCGCAGGGTAGGGAGAGAGAAGGCAGAGGCCATAGTAGGGCAGCATGTTGGAAGGAGCTCACAGCAGGGTATGCGCAAGGAAAAACACAGCCATGTTTTGCAGGCCACAGGAGAAAACACGGCCAGGGTTTGCAGGCCACAGGAGAAAAACACGGCCAGGTTGTGAGGGCATGCAGCAAGTGAACAACCATGGTAAAAGGCAAATGACTAGCAATAGAGAAACAAACTCCCACGTCTGAGCTTGGAAAGAGAGAGCCAGATACTAGTTAAAAAAACAATCGGGTCAAAAACACTCCACGCAAGAACCAACAAACACGTCCACAAATAGTAGTCAAGATTGGTATTCTGCAAAAACATGCAAAAAACAAAGAGAAAACCAGAATAAAAGAGATCTAAAAAAAAAAATTTCTAGTTTTAATTTTAATTTTAATTTTTTTAAAAAAAATTAAAACCAGAATAAAGAACCTCTTATTTTAGCTGATCTACTAAATTCATCCACAGCTAGCTAAATGTAGTAGGAAAACCCCTGATAACTCAAGGAGATCTGCACATGCATGAAAACAAAAAAAACTAAAAACTTTCCAAGAGCAAGAATGTTAGATATGTTAGCAAGAAAAACCATAAAAACAAGAGTAATCACAACTCAAAAAATTGAGTGCACGTTTATCCGATCTCAACTCTGATACCATGAAAGAGTTGACGAATCGTATCGGAAACTATGTACCATGATCAAGTTACACTCAGGTTGAATCGTAATGGCTCCAATGTAATCACAAGAAGAATCGATCAATAACTGAACAATCTTGCATAACAGAACAAATCTTACACATGTAGAGAAAAGACAAAGGAGTGTCTTGGCATGCTCATAAATGTCAAATGAAGGGATACATATAGGGTGCTGTGTAACCCTAGTGCATGACTCAATAGCAAACCCTAAACCTAACCCTAAACCTAACCCATGTGAGATGACCCTCCAATATGTGAGGAGGACATATAGGATATCTCACACCAACATAAAAAGGTTTCAAGGAACCATCAAAAGTATTACTATCAATGACTAACCTTTTTATTTACATGCTTACGAAATAATTACTTTTTTATTTTTATCTCACTATCATACCAATATACAAAATTATGAAGATTCACCCCAGTTAACTTACGCTATTCTACTATATAGTTGAATTGTAAAGTTTCAAGTAAAAGTACACCATCGCTATATTTAACACATATACACAATGAGAGGATATATTCTTCTTTAATAAGAAAAAAAATATTATTGTTGGGTAAGTGCACAAAGATTGGGGGGGGGGCAAAATGGGTGTCAAAAAGGGACACTTTTTTCCTGAAATCAACGAATCCTAAATTTCATTGAATAATTCGGCATGCCTATGCTCAAAATTTGACAAAGTGATAACAATAAGTAACATAGAGCTCGGAATCTAGTTTCTAAAATACTAATTTTTTAAAAAATGGTTGAGATTAAGAGGCTCAAATATTGTGCACACACAAAGTATGTCAATTTTTGTGTAAAAAAGATAAGAACCTATTGTGTGTGTGCTCACCCATTTTTTGAGTTGTATAACTTTATTTTTCAAATCCCTTTGGTATAAAGTTAGCTAAGACCATATACAAGGTCACACTAAATTTTCATAATTTTTGGATCAATAGATAATTTTTTATTAATTTTCATTTTTTAAAATTTGGATTAAAAAATCGTAAATTGTGCACCAAGACGTATGCATTGGTTTTTGCATGAAAAAAAGGCACTGGTAAACGAAATTATGGATAAAATCCTTAGAATAATCAGATTTTAGAAAGAATTACATCGTCATCAAGGTAAAAACAAGCTTGACATCGTATTATAAATTATTTTTGAATATTATGTTTTAATGCACAAGATATTGGGGTGCACGTGTGAAATTTTGATATTTTTCTGTCAAACATGGTTTTGATCACCCAATACATAGTCCAAACCTCTGGTTTGGAAATCCAAGCCAATATTGGATTGGTTATTCCAAACCCCAACAAGATGACACGCGAGTGCATTATAACATGCTAGTATTATAACGTGCTCACATTTTAACGTGCTCACATTCCTATTTCCAATGCGAAATATGTCCATTTGGGAGGGATAATGTGGAAAAACACATAGAAAACCATAAAACAAGCACATTATAATGCGAGTGCGTTTTAGCTTGGTAAACCCAAGCCGTAATGTGATCGCATTGTAATGAGACTTATATTTTCTCTTTTTGCGTTATAACATGACCGAGCGAAAACACAAGCACATTATGGCCAAAATGGCAAAAAAATGGATTTTTGTCCGCTTTTTGGCCCCCCACCTTTGTTCATACACCCTGTTAAAATACATGGCTATTCTAATTCAATATCGATTACACATTTTTAGTATTAAACATTAAATTTAGATTTCCAACATTCATTTTACTCTTGTTTCCGCTACATGCAACCTACCAAGTTAGTATATAAACATGGTCAATGAAAATAAACATTGGCATGGTATTCCCCCTATGACTAACATTTTCACATATATATTGTTTTCCGCTTACAATAAATTAAAATAGAGGTAAGAACACAAATGCAGTTTCATTTCATTTTCAACATGGAGTGAGATAGGGAGAGGAGAGAGACAAGTACACCAAATTTCCCATAAGAAATAAAATACAAAATACTTTCATCAAGGAGATCTATAGAGTCGTATAATACAATTTAAAGGTTTTGCAATTGTTTTTCTGCTAGCAGAAATTTCCATGGAAATTTTATTGCTAGTGCTGCAAAATTATAAATATGACCAATTTAGCCAAAGTGGCCCAGAAATTGAGGTTGAAATCAAATTTTCAAAGCTTAAACAAACGACATGTAAATTTCCATCAATTAACCTATTTACAAGGAACCACTTAGAGTTTAAAGAACACAAATCATATGGCCAAGATTTAAGCGACCACTACATTTTCGAAGCTAATTTTCATAATTATGTCGATTGGACTTTGTCATCAAATGTCCAAATTTTTAAAAACCCTCGTTACAAAAAAATATTCTGAGGTGATTTTCTCAAAGATATTGATTGATTATGATATTCATAGTGAAATCCTAGAGGTATGTGTTCACTACATTTGTTTGATTGCTAGGGGGCATAAATAAAGGGCCAAAACCAAACTAAATTTTCAATTGTTAACAAATTACCAAAGCGGTAAACTAGTTGATTGGGCCCCCAAACATTGAACCAAACAACGGTGAAAGATCGTCTAAAGTCATTAGAGAGATTGACATGATATTTCATGTCACTAGTGAACATGATCATTTCATAACTTACTCACTATGGGGTTTGGAGTGGTGGTTTGCGTGTCATTGAAAATTCATGTTTTATTAAATTTTAATAAGGTGAATAAATGAAAGGATTACATGGAAGTCAAGTTTAATTCTATAATTGAGTGTAGACGAATATCTAGCACTATTATCCAAAAGTTCTATTTGTCACATGACACTATTAGAGAGTGTGACTTACACATAAAGGGTGTAATATCAGTTATACATGATGCAAGGTAAATATATCCATTATGTGAGACAAGTCATTTTATTAACCATAACCATACTCTTCATTTAATTAAAAGTTTCACTAGCACTATGAAGGAAAAACCATAAATATGAAATCATGTTGGAAATAGGGAAAGAACCATGCATGTTCATAGTGAGGCGAAAAGGGACTTCATCCAATATAGTTTTGAACATGTGCAAGCTACACGTCCATCACCACAAAACCATTCACTAACCCGTTGTCGTGCTCCCATATTTTACATACACATCTGTCCGACATTTTAAAAAAAACATTTGACAAAAGACCTTTCGAAATCTCCATTATGCTTGTTGAATGGCCATGGCTTTGCTTCCAAATTTCCAATGCATTTTAAAAAAACCCAAATTTGGGCATCTCTCTCAACTACATCATCTAATAGACATCTTCCCCTTCGTGCTTTAATGACTGTCCTAAACCAGTTCAAATGCATTTTTTCTGATTACAGGAAGGAGGATATGTTGGAAAAAAAACCGTGGTGGTTGTCCCTACTCCTTCCACTGCCTTTACGCACCCAAGAAAAATAAAATAATAATTTGAAGCCTACATAACCAGTTGCACTCCCAACTGTCTAGATGTGTGCAACTTGTAAAAAAAAGACAAAAACCCCTTTTCACGCATTGTCAAAGAATGGAAAAACATAAGGTTTTATGCAGAGGAAGAATGAAAGAACACTTTCAATGTCTTAATCCATACAATAACTACTTGAAACAAAAGAGAAAGAGTGGGAAAAAAAAAGTGGTAGCCTTGAATGGTGTTATAAAGGACATAGTGTACATAGCATAGGTGCATAGAAAAAGAAGAAGCAAAATAAATACAGCTAGACATTACAGCCGAATGAAGCATCTGCTAATCCTTAATCTTCTTCTTCTTCTTTTGCATGCAATAACAAAACAACGAAACCTCTAAGAGACAAATGAAAATTCTTGAGATATAACTATGAATCCAGATCAATCAATTTGTATATCGTAAAATGAGAAGATGTTATGTTTACAGATTTATCTACGTGTACAGGGTTGATCTACCTAATAATGGTATGGATTTTTGGACGGATGTTAGTGAGAGCTCCATTTAACATAATTCCTAGTCATGTTATGGTTAATTAATTCCTAGAGTACATAACCCTACTTTACTATTGTTAGTAAAGCAAAGCTTCAAATTTTGCACTCACTACAACTATCTAATTAATACTTAATTTACAACGTTAACATCTGTAATGCCCCGTTTGGCGGTTACCCAGTTTCTTGCCGTAGTGACCTTTCCCTTGTTGGGTGTTGAACAACTGTGCATAATTCTGTTGTCTTAGACCTTGTCTCAGCAATGTTTTAACACCTTCCCTCTCCTTCTCGCGTCCTCGATTAATTATCAACACCTCCCTTTTGTGGATTGTGTAATGTCCCGTGCGTTATCCATTTTCCAAGGGATCTTGTTGTCGCATTATTAAGCTCAATCGTTGGTCTAGGTTAATGTGGGTAGAAATTATATATATAATCATAATAGGTAATGGCAATGATGTTATTTTAATTTAATGATCGATCGGCCCTTATTTTATAAGTATTATTATTTTACCTTAAATTCGATCATCATCGATATTTTATATTAAGTATTTCTATAGCATTTTCTTCTAGTTGTTTCTTCTAATCGTGTTGTAGGGTGAACCCCGTCCCGTGCTGAAGAAGGCGTTTCCTGTCTTGGCACCATGATAGTCTTTGCTCCGTGTTCATCTTGAGTGTAACCTCTAATTTGTTTCCCCCCCCCTTCGTGTCATTGTTAACGCTTCATGTGCTGGCCTCCGCGGCGACCGTTAATTTTTCCCTATTTAATGGAATTTGCATGTTCGAAGACTGGTAGACGGCTTGTATGGCAGGTTAGTATTTTAGGGTATGTTCCTTTTAAAAATATATTCTTATATTTGTTTTTACAAAGAGGGGGATTGTAATGAATAGTCAATCTTTGTCGTCTATTACTAGTGTCGATCTGGACTGTTGACATTATTAATATTTTTATAGTTTTCCTAGGTTGTTGGTAAACCCTTTTCGAAGGTTGATTAGGCTAGTAACTTTCCTTGAAGCCATTTCCATCCTGCTCCTATTCATTGTCAAGCCAAGGACTTTAACCCATTGACATGGGTTGATGAGTTCAGACGTTTGGTTTATTATCGCTTGGGGTTCGATTTTTGTTATGAGTTGGGATAGAACCCACTGTTAGTTGCAGAGAATTAAAAGACAGAGGTTTTTCGACTTGCTTTAGCTGAATGAATAAACTTGTTACTGAGTTACTGTTGGAGATGTTCTGGTGACTCTGGTAAATTTGGATTATATAAACTCCTTTTTAAGTATCTGTTGTTGCGTCTTTCATTTACATGGGATTATATTTTAAAAATAAAATACCCAGAAGACATGGGTGTAGAACGATATATGTATTTATACACTAGTAAATCGAATCCTTAGATTCGAGTGTGTGGCTTTTAACTGATATGTTTTGGTTTAGGGAAATAGATGAGACCTTAAGCTGTGCAAGACTCTTAACTTAGTGTTTTTTTCAATTAGGTTATGTTGAGAATTATATTGTAACCTTTAGCTTGGTCTTACATCGTGAAAGCAAGTAGCTTATAATTTTACAAATCGTAGGATTTGAATGCAATAAATACAGATTTATACCGATGGCTTAATTTCTATTCTGATTAAGGTTTGGAATATAATGATCAATGGGTACTGAAAATAAACAACTAAAGGAATGGAGGGGTTGCGTGGGAATGATGGGGGGGTAGGTGTGTGGCGCAGGTTGGAGGGGACAGTATTTTAAAATCAAATTCTATCTGCTTATGCCTAAGGCCCTACCGTCCCTCACCCCCTTCTAGCCATCTAGACCAGGAGCGTGGCCATCTCCCACTGGCCTTACCTCTGCCAGCCACCCCACCTTCATTATTTCCTGTGATTTGAAAATCTAACGCGCCTTTTTGCTACCTACTCTCTTTGACCTGTTCTGGCCGCATAAGCTTTTTTAACAACGTTTTTTTTTCTAGCTGACGGGTCGTGTATAGAATGGAGTCTGAGCCTTCAACAACTGAAATGAAGGGAACTTTCACCATATGTGGCCGCTGCAAGTGTATGGTGGCTGGAGTTGAATCTACATGCTAGTGAAGTAGACGTATTACCTCCACTTCCTGGGGTGCTGTGAGGTGTGTTCTTGTTGGGGATCCACAGCAGAGACCTACCACCATTTTAAGCCAGGTTGCAGGCACGTTACAGTAAGGAAGAAGCCTTTTGAGTGCCTCCAACAAACAGGTTGTCCAACTATGAGGTTATCTGTTCAGTATCGACTGCACCCTCAAATTCGGGATTCTTCTTCAAGATATTTTTTTATCAAAATCGATTAAGTGACAGCAAGAGTGTTACCAGGAGATCTGATGAAATTTATTACTAGGATTCTCTATGAAGATGGCGTTTTTAAACCAGGCATGTTAAACCTGCCCTTGCAATCTTCTACTACCCTTTTATTATGACATGAATTGAATTTCCTTCTATTCTTTTTTATCTGTTATGGCATTTAGAATGGGCTTCTACTTTTTCCTTGTGAATCGACCCAGATTGAAGGAAAGGAAGGACTGTTGGGAGTTGTTTGTTTTTCATACCCTGATAGCAACTGTGATAGCATGTATACATTCCTTTCTGACTCGTTTTTTCTTTTCGAAATAAAAGAGTAACTGCTATGTGATAGCAAAATAATGGTTGAAGTTTTATACTGTGGGTGTTAGATCTTTAACCGGGGTGCTTTCCTGCTTAATTCTTAAAATTCAGGTGACATTTAGAGACGATAGAGAACAATGGCCGTTGAGTTCGATTTCTAAACCAGCAGTAGCAGATATAAACTTGAGCCATGAATAACATTAGTGGATATTTGAAGATTTGTCGACTCATGGCCAGTTTTAGGCTAAATGTTTGTTTTTGTCTTGGTAAAAGCTTTTCTTGGGCTGAATCTGTGTGTAGACCTTGCATAGTGAGCATGATGTTTTCTTAGAGGCCTACGTGAGTGAAATATTGACTGCTCAATACAGATCCTGTGACGTGAGACACTGTATCATAAGATGAAAGAGTTCAATCAAACTTTGTAGTAGCAGATGTTTTCTTTGGAGCGACTATGAGGATAGGTCGAGTAGACTGTCGTGAAATAGATGGGTATGCCCAAACTATTCATATGTTGTTTTCGAGACGGAAGAGAAGGCATAGTTCATAGGAAGAGTATTTTGCTTTGTATTCCTCCTTTGTTGACTGTTAACCTTGTGATTGGTGACTCGAGTTGGGTCACGGTAGAGGATCTTGTGTCGATTCACTTATATTTTCAACAGACTATCCCTTGCTTGCTTTAATTTCAAGTATCGAATGAAATGGGTTTCTATTAAATCCATTTTGTAGCTTAGCAAACCTTCAATAATTTAGGTAGGGACTTTCTGAGTAAGTGTTGACTGAGGCATGTATGAAAATAGAATGGTTACCTTTCTTCGAATTGGGTTAGACTTGTATGAAAATGGAAAAGGTAGGAATCGACTCAGTTACATATTTTAGTGAGCTAAGTCCTTAACTCTTACAATGATCATACGAGTGGTGGATTACAGGTTTATTGCTGTTTATGTAATGTAAGATAATAACAACCTTTGGTGAGAAGACTTCTTCTTGATCCTTGCTTGTGTAATCCAACTATAGTTGTTGAATATAATTTAGTTGGATAGAATCTAATTTATTTAACTTCTTGAAGAAAAATAATTAGGTTCAGTGAGAATTACTTGGTATTTTGAATCTTCAGATTCAGTTTTTGTGTTGTGAGTATTATATGTATGTTGGTTTATTCAGTCGAGTGAAGTTAACTTTAATCTTTGACTGATTTGTGTTCATATATGGTTGGGGCCTTTATTCTCCCTAAAACAAGGATGTGTGTTAATGCAGTCTTGTTACCAAGCAATTTTGAATATGTTAAGTCATTTGACTAATCTTTATCTTTTTAGTTAATAATAGTAGAATGATGTTTGGGTGTTAGATTTCAATCACGTAATCCATAGGATTACATGACTGAAATATCAATACTCTCAGCCTTGTTGTCTTCACCAATAAGGTCTCACCTTGATTGTCTTTGGAATATCTCTCTCACTTAAATATTGGGATTCCTCCTTGTTGGCTGGTATAAATATCTTCATCTTGTGAAACATATTGATTAGTGGGTTGTGATTTGATCCATTCTTGAGTTTAGAATTTTACTTTCATGATAGTATAAAATGTTAGCTTATTGTGGTAATGGTTAGTGTTAACATGCTCAGTTCTAGCGAACTGACTCTAGTTAATATTTGTGTAGATGGATTATGCGAGTAGACTAGAGGAAAAGAGTGTTAAAGGTTCATCTGTACAATTTATGAAGATCCTTGTAAAAATTTCCAATGTGTTGTAAATTGTGTAACATTTCTTGCAAAGAGAGTTTATATGACCTCTTTCCTGGAATTGTTCGAAGAATTATGTGAAGTAGTAGTTTTGTCCTTTTTTGTAATTTGGCTGGTAACTCTTCTTAGTGAGAAATAATATTCAATCTCTTCACTAGAAAAAGCATTGTAAAACTTTGATCTTGAGAATTAAGTGTTAATTTAAATCTTTCTAAGACTTTGTATTGATGGGTTATATGTAAGTTTTAATGGGGTGGCTTTTCCTTACAGAAGTTACCTAAAAGTTTTATTCAAATAAATCTATTGTAGAGGAGATCCACTCGAGAACAAACAATTCCCTAAGTGATCAAGGGCGAGGCTATCCTTGCAATGTGATTTTATATAACGTGTTATCCCTAACTGAACTAGTAACCACTACTCTTTTTGGAGAACGCTAAAGACAAGCTTAAAGGAAAACAATTGTTAGTTTCTAATAAGATTTAACAAGTAAGAGAAGAAAATTTTGAAACCACTCAATTTATCTCTCAGCCTATTTAAAAGTAAGTGGCTTCCTCTTGATAAGCTCTTTCGGTGAAGCCTAAGTAAGAGCGCTAATAACTACGTATAAAACCTCAAGCTTCAATTAAACCTCAGTAAGAACTAATGACGTCTTAAGGGTGAACTCATTTGACCTTCTTCCTTTAACTTTATCCAGGGTACCTTGTAATTTTTCTCTTAAGTTTGTTGAACGTGAACCAATGTTGTCATAAGGGCATGAATGAGTTCTAGTAATGTAAGTGTGAATAGATGGCCCTTTGGAACTAAATTACCATCTTTATCAAATAAATATATAAAACAAATAATTGTTATAAAGGAGAAGACTTTAAGTGAACTACTCTACAGTGTATAAGAACATAACTCAGTTGGTAAGATGTTTTGTGCGAATCATATATTGAATCCTTCTGAAAACTCCAATCATTTCTTACTGTGGCTTGCTCTAGCTGTGAGAGTGTCTTGTGGTTGGGCTTCTATGTTATTCTGTAAAAAAAAAAAGTATATTATCCTTTTTGGGTGTGAACGTTTCCGTGTTGACCTTGTGGTCATCCCCGTAACAAGTGGTTCCCAGAGTTGGTTGTAACTTTGTGACGACATGTTGTGTCATGTTTTGTGTCGAAGCAAGTAAAAAAAAAATATATCCTGTCTTTTATTGTGTTGTGTGTGTGTTGAATTATTGGGTTGTTACACTTGGTATCAGAGCGTAGGTTCATGCTCTCGAACCTATGGGCCGGATTGGTGTTGTATGGTGATGTTACATGATGGTGATGGTGTTACATGATATTGTTTCATGGAGATGATGGTATTGCATGATGATGATTTATATTGGAAGAGTAATGTGGTATAAGCGTGATGTGATTATTGTCGTAATTGTGATATTGTGAACGCACGTGATGTGTATGTCACTCAATGCGTATTTTATTATCATATTGATGTGTTGGGGATGGGATTATTCTCTCTCCTTCTTGTGGATTCTATGAAGAGTTCACGTGTGAATTACTGCTTGTGATGTGTGAAAAGAATTGTAATGTGGATGACATAGTGTTGGAGCATTGTGGCATATTGTGATAGGTAGGTGTATCAATGTGTTGTAGGACTAGATTGATGTTAAAAAGAAATGAGTTGTATCATGATGTTTTTACCATATTTTGAAGAAATGTTTGTACCACCTTGTTATGTAGCAATGGATGTTATGTTGTGATGTACTATGTCCATCACATATATGAGTTGTGTGATATGTAATGATTCATGTCGTGATTTAGGGTCATACAGTGAGTGTACAAACCCTATTGTGTAGTGATTGCACTTTGGGTGCAGAATGTGGTAAAGTGATGTATTGCGCCCTGTGAATGTATGATTTTGATCTACCCCGTATATATACCATACGTGAGATGTTATGGTAGCTATCTGTGTACCACCATGGTGTTAGTGATGTAGTTATATGTTATGTTGTGAGCCTTACACTAACCGAACCTGAGGGAAATCGGTAGACTGTGTATGTATGGAGTGAGAAAATGTGTACCGTTGACTAGTCACTCGAGATGAGTACGAGATAGGAAGTGGAGCCTTACATAGGCTGAAAACCCACTTTCGTTTGTTTGGTATGTGTGACACTTGTTCAACGGGTGTCATACATATTGTGTTTCGCAGACACCTCAGGCTCAGTAGATGGTGACTTGTACTCTTTTCTTTCTCCCGATATGGTTGTCGTATGGATTTAACCTATGTGACTTTGACTATGTTGGGACTTGTTGAAGTTGTGGCGAGATGATTCTGATTGAGGTGATGATAGTTGTATTATTGATATGTATTTTACGAGCTGAGGCTCGATGTTCCGAGTGCTAGTAACTCGTTGAGTACTCCTTGGTGGCCAGGTAAGGCCACACAGTTATCATAATGTGACATTATTATAAGTTGATTTTATTCATAAATTGAGCTTTTACCTTATTTTGTAAGGACCAACAACTTTTCTTGATAGCAATGCGTTACAATTTTGGGCATTTCCTTGGTTTGTGGCACTAACATGTGGATTTTGATACTAACTATGGCTATTTGGCCATTTATTTTGCTTGATTTTGGGTATTCTTTTAAATTTGGAATTTTTACCACCTTGCCCAAGGCTTGTACTTTGCCACTTGGCACTTAGATTGGATTGTTGTGCTGGTTCTATTCTCGTGATGTGTCGAATAGGGTCATGGGATGCACCATGGAATGGTTGGACCTATGGACCTGCTTCGTTGTATGGGGGTACGCCCCAAGGAGTTACAGATAACTAGCGGGTTGTTGAACCACGCGTTATTATGTCACTTGGGTTAGGAGTGTTCGAACTCTATGTGTCATGGACCCATAGGGTCAACCGGCCTCCTTGAGGGAGGCATAAGAGTTTGAGGGAGGCATAAGAGACTTGAGGGAGGCATAAGAGACTTGAGGGAGACATAAGAGTTTGAGGGAGGCATATGATATTTGTGTGTAGGGTTGATGTTTCGGGATATATGTTGAGTTATTGTGATGTTTTGGTAGTGGTCTTTTGATGTATGTGTTACTCGTGTCAGGATGGATATGTGTTGTGATGTTAGTGGATATGGCATTGATGCCCTTGTGGACACTATGTACCTGTAAGCTTTTGTTTGGAGTATGTGAAATTTTTTTTCTGTGGATTTGAGGAAATGTCTGGTTGAATTGTAGTACTCTTTTGTTTTGGAGTATTTGGAATGTTAGTCATTAGATGTGTTGACGAGAGTACTATGTTATGTGGACTGTGCCTAAATCCATTCTGTATTTGAGTAACCTTTTTTGTGGTGTAATACAGATCATGAAGTATATACTTGTGTGCTTGTGAATCTGTAGTGTCTTGTGAACCTGATAGGGTGTTGTGTGTTAACAGTTCATGTTGGGCACCCACAATAAGGAATAAACCAAAACTCTTCAATGATGTAATTTTAAAAGAAAATTAAACTAGGAATATTGCTAAATGGAAAGGAACTAATGAAATAATAAACAAGAGGGAACTGCCAATCTTCACAAAACCTTGAAAGTTAAAATTTCTACCAAATGATCCTAAGGCTACCTTGTGACCCTGCTTTAATTAACTAAAATTTTAAACCATAAAAGTGTACTTTCTCCTTTACATGTTGTTGGTTACGTGCCATTTCTTTTCCTCTGTGTTATGTCGCATCGAGGATGATGCTTTCTTAAGGGGAGGAGAATGTAATGCTCCGTTTGGCGCGTTACCCAGGTTCTTGGCGTAGTGACCTTTCCCTTGTTGGGCGTCGAACAACTGTGCGTAATTCTGTTGTCTTAGACCCTTGTCTCAGCGACGTTTTAGCACTTTCCCTCTCCTTCTGGCGTTCTCGAGTCGTTATCGACACCTCCCTTTTGTGGACTATGTAATGTCCTGGTGTGTTATCCTTTTTACAAGGGATCTTGTTTGTCGCATTATTAAGCTCAATCGTTGGTCTAGGTTAATGTGGGTAGAAATTATATATATAATCATAATAGGTAATGGTAATGATGTTATTTTAATTTAATGATCGATTGGGCCTTATTTTATAAGTATTATTATTTTACCTTAATTTCGATCATCATCGATATTTTATATTAAGTATCTCTAAAGCATTTTCTTCTAGTTGTTTCGTCTAATCGTGTTTGTAGGACGAACCCCCAGTCCCGCATTGCTGAAGAAGGCGTTGCCTGTCTTGGCGCCATGGTAGTCTTTGCTCCATGTTCATCTTGAGTGTAACCTCAAAATTGTTCTCTCCCTGCCCACTTCGTGTTGTTGTTGACGCTTCCTGTGCTGGCCTCCGTGGCGACTGTTACTTTTTCCTTATTTAATGGAATTTGCGTTGTTCGAAGCCTGGTAGACGGCTTGTATGGCAGGTTAGTATTTTAGGGTATGTTCCTGTTTAAAAAGAGATTCTTATATTTGTTTTGACAAAGAGGGGGATTGTAATGAATAGTCGATCTTTTTTCGTCTATTACTAGTGTCGATCTGGACTGTCGACATTATTAATATTTTTATAGTTTTTCCTAGGTTGCTGGTAAACCCTTTTCGAAGGTTGATTGGGCTAGTAACTTTCCTTGAAGCCATTTCCATCCTGGCTCCTATTCGTTTGTCGAGCCAAGGGACTTTAACCCATCGACATGGGTTGATGAGTTCAGACGTTTGGTTTATTATCGCTTGGGGTTCGGTTTTTGTTATGAGTTGGGATATAACCCACTGTTAGTTGCAGAGAATTAAAAGACTGGAGGTTTTTCGACGTGCTTTAGCCCATTGAATAAACTTGTTACTGAGTTACTGTTGGAGATGTTCTGGTGACTCTGGTAAATTTGGATTATATACACTCCTTTTTAAGTATCTGTCGTTGCGTATTTCATTTACATGGGATTATATTTTAAAAATAAAATACCCAGAAGACATGGGTTGTAGAACGATTATATGTATTTAGTTACACTAGTAAATCGAATCCTTAGATTCGAGTGTGTGGCTTTTAACTGATATGTTTTGGTTTGGGGGAAATAGATGAGACCTTAAGCCGGTGCAAGCCTCTTAACTTAGTGTGTTTTTCAAGTTTGGTCTATGGTAGATGAGAATTATATTGTAACCTTTAGCTTGGTCTTACATCGTGGAAGCAAGTAGCTTATAATTTTACAAATCGTAGGATTTGAATGCAATAAATACAGATTTATACCAATGGCTTGATTTCTATTCTGATTAAGGTTTGGAATATAATGATCAAAGGGGTACTGAAAATAAACAACTAAAGGAATGGAGGGGTTTGCGTGGGAATGATGGGGCGTAGGTGTGTGGCGCAGGTTGGAGGGGACAGTGTTTTAAAATCAAATTCTATCTGCTGGTGCCTAAGACCCTACTGTACCTCATCCCCCCTTTCTGCCATCTAGACCTGGTACGTGGTCATCTCCCACTGGCCTTACCTCTGCCAGCTGCCCCACCTTCATTAATTCCTGTGATTTGCAAATATAACTTGCGTCCTGTTGCTACCTACTCTCTTTGACCTGTTCTGGCCGCGTGAGCCAAGGAGGAGTGTTTTTGCTGGATTTGAGATGAGTGGCATGAAAACCCTAGTCCAGTGGAGTCACAGGTTTTTGGAAGCTCTTCTTTTGTTGTTCCTCTCCTTGCCATGGCCGCATAGGCTGTTTTAACAACGTTTCTTCCAGTTGACGAGTCGTGAATAGAATGGGGATCCTGCGCATGCCAAGTTGTTGCTGCGAATGGAATCTGAGCCTTCAATAGACTGAAACAAAGGGAAATTTCGCCATGTGTGGCCACTGCAGGTGTATGGTGGTTGGAGTTGAAGCCGCAAGCTAGTGAAGTAGACGTTTTACCTCCTCTTCCTAAGGCGCTGTGAGGTAGTGTGTTCTTGTCAGGAGATCCACAGCAGAGACCTGCCATCTGTTTTCAGCCAGGCTGCAGGCACATTACAGTAAGGAAGAAGCCTTTTGAGCACCTCCAACAAATAGGTTGTCCAACTATGATCTTATCTGTTCAGTATCGACTGCACCCTCAAATTTGGGATTCTCCTTCAAGTTTCTTTTTTTTTTATCAAAATCGACTATGTGACAGTGAGAGTGTTACCAGAAGACCTGATGAAATTTATTTCTAAGATTCTCTATTGATTTCTTACTTGTCTTACGATGTAACTCATGGAAGAGGATCTCATGGAGGCGGATCTGTTTCATATCAGAATATTCATGAAGCCACGTTTGCTTTGCAATCATATGAGCTTCTTCAACGAGTCACTAAGTTGGCAGGCATAAAGGTTTCTATTGGACTTATCACACCTTACAAGCTACAGCTGAAACGTTTGCACCGAGAGTTTGATGTTGTCCTCAAATCTGATGAAGGAAAAGGTTTATTTATCATTACGGTAGATGCCTTTCAGAGCCAGAAGCGTGATGTAATCATTATGTCTTGTGTCTGAGCTTCAAATCATGGGGTTGGCTTTGTAGCTGTTTTTCACTGCGTGAATGTGGCGCTAGCACGAGCTCGCAGAGCACTTTGGGTTAAGGGCAAGCAGCTGCATTGAAACAATTAGATGCATATTGAGACGGCGTTTTAAACCAGGCATGTTAAAGTTGTCCTTGCAATCTTCTGCTACCCTTTTATTATGTCATGAATCGAATGTCCTTCTTTTTTTTATCTGTTATGGCTTTTAGAATTGGCTTCTACTTTTTCCTTGTGAATCGACCCTGTTTGAAGGAAAGGAAGGACTGTTGGGAGTTGTTTGGTTTGTCATACTCCTGATAGCAACTGTGATAGCATGTATACATACCTTTCTGCCTCGTTTTTTCTTTTCGAAATAAAAGAGTGACTACTATGTGATAGCAAAATAATGGTTGAAGTTTTTATACCGTGGGTGTTAGATCTTTAACCTGGGTTTGCTTTCTTGCTTAATTCTTCAAATTCGGGTGATGTTTAGAGACAATAGTGAACAATGGCCGTTGAGTTCGATTTCTAAACCAGCGAGTAGCAGATATAAACTTGAGCCATGAATAACATTAGTGGATATTTGTAGATTTGTCGACTCATGGCCAGTTTTTAGGCTAAATGTTTGTTTTTGTCTTGGTAAAAGCTTTTCTTGGGCTGAATCTGTGTGTAGACCTCGCATAGTGAGCATGATTTTTTCTTAGAGGCCGTACGTGAGTGGAATATGGACTACTCAATACAGATTCCTGTGATGTGAGACACTGTATCATAAGATAAAAGAGTTCAATCGAACTCTGTAGTAGCATATGTTTTCTTTGGAGTGACTATGAGGATAGGTCGAGTAGACTGTCGTGAAATAGATGGGTATGCCCAAACTATTCATATGTTTTTTTAGAGACGGAAGAGAAGGCATAGTTCATAAGAAGAGTATTTTGCTTTGTATTCCTCCTTTGCTGACTGTTAACCTTGTGATTGGTGACTCGAGTTGGGTCACGGTAGAGGATCTTGTGTCGATTCACTTATATTTTCAACAGACTATCCCTTGCTTGCTTTAATTTCAAGTATCGAATGAAATGGGTTTCTATTAAATCCATTTTTTAGCTTAGCAAACCTTCAATAATTCAGGTAGGGACTTTCTGAGTAAGTGTTGACTGAGGCATGTATGAAAATAGAATGGTTACCTTTCTTCGAATTGGGTTAGACTTGTATGAAAATGGAAAAGGTAGGAATCGACTCAGTTACATATTTTAGTGAGCTAAGTCCTTAACTCTTACACTGATCATACGAGTGGTGGATTACGGGTTTATTGTTGTTTATGTAATGTAAGATAATAACAACCTTTGGTGAAAAGAATTCTTCTTGATCCTGGCTTGTGTAATCCAACTATAGTTGTTGAATATAATTTAGTTGGATAGAATCTAATTTATTTAACTTCTTGAAGAAAAATAATTAGGTTCAGTGAGAATTACTTGGTATTTTGAATCTTCAGATTCAGTTTTTGTGTTGTGAGTATTATATGTATGTTGGTTTATTTAGTCGAGTGAAGTTAACTTTAATCTTTGACTGATTTGTGTTCATATATGGTTGGGGCCTTTATTCTCCCTAAAACAAGGATGTGTGTTAATGCAGTCTTGTTACCAAGCAATTTTGAATATGTTAAGTCATTTGACTAATCTTTATCTTTTTAGTTAATAATATTAGAATGATGTTTGGGTATTAGATTTCAATCACGTAATCCATAGGATTACATGACTGAAATATCAATACTCTCAGCCTTGTTGTCTTCACTAATAAGGTCTCACCTTGATTTTCTTTGGAATATCTCTCTCACTTGAATATTGGGATTCCTCCTTGTTGGCTGGTATAAATCTCTTCATCTTGTGAAACATATTGATTAGTGGTTTGTGATTTGATCCATTCATGAGTTTAGAATTTTACTTTCATGATATTATAAAATGTTAGCTTACTGTTGCAATGGGTAGTCTTAATATGCTCAGTTCTAGCGAACTGACTCTAGTTAATATTTGTGCAGATGGATTATGCGAGTAGACTAGAGGAAAAGAGTGTTAAAGGTTCATCTGTACAATTTATGAAGATCCTTATAAAAATGTCCAATGTGTTGTAAATTGTGTAACATTGCTTGCAATGAGAGTTTATATGACCTCTTTCCTGGAATTGTTCGGAGAATTACGTGAAGTAGTAGTTTTGTCCTTTTTTGTAATTTGGCTGGTAACTCTTCTTAGTGAGAAATAATATTCAATCTCTTCACTGGCATAAGCATTGTAAAAGTTTGATCTTGATAATTAAGTGTTAATTTAAATCTTTCTAAGACTTTGTATTGATGGGTTATATGTAAGTTTTAATGGGGTGGCTTTTCCTTACAGAAGTTACCTAAAATTTTTATTCAAATAAATCTTTTGTAGAGGAGATCCACTCGAGAACAAACAATTCCCTAAGTGATCAAGGGCGAGGCTATCCTTGCAATGTGATTTTATATAACGTGTTATCCCTAACTGAACTAGTAACCACTACTCTTTTTGAAGAACACTAAAGACAAGCTTAAAGGAAAACAATGGTTAGTTTCTAATAAGATTTAACAAGTAAGAGAAGAAAATTTTGAAACCACTCAATTTTTCTCTCAGCCTATTTAAAAGTAAGTGGCTTCCTCTTGATAAGCTCTTTCGGTGAAGCCTAAGTAAGAGCGCTAATAACTACGTATAAAACCTCAAGCTTCAATTAAACCTCAGTAAGAACTAATGACGTCTTAAGGGTGAACTCATTTGACCTTCTTCCTTTAACTTTATCCAGGGTACCTTGTAATTTTTCTCTTAAGTTTGTTGAATGTGAACCGATGTTGTCATAAGGGCATGAACGAGTTCTAGTAACGTAAGTGTGAATAGATGGCCCTGTGGAATTAAATTACCATCTTTATCAAATAAATATCTAAAACAAATAATTGTTATAAAGGAGAAGACTTTAAGTGAACTACTCTATAGTGTATAAGAACATAACTCAGTTGGTAAGATGTTTTGTGCGAATCATATATTGAATCCTTCTGAAAACTTAAGTCATGAGTTAAAGGGTGTCTTATCAAAATAAATAACCTCCAATCATTTCTTACTGTGGCTTGCCCTAGCTGTGAGAGTTTCTTGTGGTTGGGCTTTTATGTTATTCTGTCAAAAAAAAGAAAAGTATATTATCCTTTTGGGTGTGAACGTTTCCGTGCTGACCTCTGTAGTCATCCCCGTAACAAGTGGTTCCCAGAGTTGGTTTGTAACTTTGTGACGACATGTTGTGTCGTGTTTTGTGTCGAAGCAACTCAAAAAAAAAATATCCTGTCTTTTACTGTGTTTTGTGTGTGTTGAATTTTTGGGTTGTTACAACATTTGTTTCAAACTGGTTACACATCTGGACCTCAAATAAAGTGATTGTCTTATTATGCAATGAAAATGACAGGTTCTGAAATGAAATTTGGGTTGTGTCTCTTTCCATGTTTGGTTTGATGAGTGATCATATACCGAACCAATCCCATTTAACACGCCCTAGGGGCACTACACCCGACCTGTCTTTGAAATAATGCTATGCCTTTTTCTCTTTGGTATACCATAATGAAAGTAATCATCCTTGTTTTTTTTTGTCAATTCCCTCCACCATAATTAAGTCTATGTAAATGAGGCAAATTGGAAAATAGCAAATTATTTATTTACACATTGACTAGAAGTATAAATTTTACGATTGCCTCATGATTGACCATTAATACCAAATATCACCCAAATATACCCTATGATAAGGATTTTCCCCTAAGACAATAATTAATGGTGATAATATAGTGGAAACTAAAATAGAGTCTCCGCCATATTCGTCAACGTAAGACGTGGACAAAGGAAAAGAGTCTAGTCAAATGCACTTCAAGACCATCTATAAAACCAAATCAACAACTTGAAATTCCTGAAAAACAATAACATTTAAATGATCGAAGCTCACATGCAAAGCATATAGAATTTTTTTTTGAGGTCTTTATTAGTTTCCAAACATTCCAAGAGAGAATATTAATGTGGAGAAATCCTCCATCTAAAATTCTCATTGCGCATTCTCGGAATTTATCTTAGAGTCTAAAAGGGATAAGTCATTCCGCAAAATTGGTAATTGATTTAAATCAAAGAAAGAATCCAACGTGACAACACAACATCTAGTTCCCTCTCCTTCTACGAGAGCATCGTCATCAATGTGCCAAAGGTGGAGGGAGTGGTGGACAGAGGGGGTGGGAGACTGACTACCAATGAGAAAGGGCGCTAGAGAATTTCTTGTCACTAGAGGTACCTTCGGAAACAAAGGTATCTTGGGAAGCTTGGATATTCTTGTGGATGTGAGTAAATGTGGTAGTAAGGGCCGAGTGACAAGTTGATGATGAGAGAATAGAAAGTGGTTGTGAAGCAAAGGAAGAAGGGGCTTTAGCACTTGCCAGAGGCTTGTGAGAAGTAGGAACGGTCCATTCCTCCACTTTGTTACTCATAAGAGGAATATGAGGGGGCAGTAACATAAAAGGATTTTGTTAGCCCATGACGGGCAGTCACAGATCTGGTGATAAGGCGAGTAGCACCGGAAACAAGTGTTTAAAAGCTTGATATAAACCACCGACTTCAAAAAGTAGGTTTCATTGACTTGAATATCAACATAGTCTTTTAACTCTCGGGATAAGTCAACTTCTACACAACTACTACAAAGAAAAACTTATGTGTCTCATGACATAAGACGCACCCAATAAGACATCGTGTTTTTCTCAATTAGGATGCATTGACTACCAAAATAGGAAGTTTCCTGCTGAAAATAACTATTAAAGAACAGAATTGACCCACAAAATGAATATTAATTTTTTTTAAATATGGGACATTCTACTTTACACAGTAGACTTTTTTTAATAAATAGTACAAATAATTATAATTTTATTTCTACAAACGTTTCTAAACTACAGTGTCTTTTACCTTATCAATCATTCACTCTAAAAGAAATGTTTAGAACTGCATACGAGTGAGTAATTAAATATGATATAAGTGGCATCTGGACTCGGTCCCCAACGCAGAAAGCAAGACTTGTATCATACATTACCACATTTAAATACGTACCCTCACAACTTCAATGATAACTGCACTGCAGCAGCAGCAGAAGCAGAAGATTGGTCTTGGCAGGGTACAGCTACAATGGCCCTTCTAATTGTTATGGCGTTCTCTCTGGTGGCTCTGGCAGCAGCTGAGTATGATAATTATTCTCCGGCCCCTCATTATTATTATTTCTCCCTGCCTCCAGAATATTATTACAAATCTCCACCTCCTCCATCTCCATCTCCTCCTCCCCCGTATTATTACAAGTGTCCTCCGATACCATCTTTTTCACCTCCACCACCATAACATTATAAATCTCCACCTCCACAATCTCCATCTCCTCCACCACCATACTACTATAAGTCTCCACCACCTCCTTCTCCATCTCATCCTCTTCCATACTATTATAAATCCCCTCCTCCACCATCTCCATCGCCACCCCCACCATATATCTACAAATCCCCACCACCACCCTCTCCATCTCCTCCTGCCCCATACTATTACAAGTCTCCTTCACCCCCTCCACCATACTATTATATATCTCGACGTCCATCATCTCCTTCTCCCCCACCATCATACATATACAAATCTCGACCTCCACCATCTCCATCTCCTCCACCACCATACATCTACAAATCTCCACCTCCACCATCTCCATCTCCTCCACCACCATATGTCTATAAATCTCCACCTCCACCATCTCCCTCCCCTCCACCGCCTTATTAATACAAGTCCCCTCCACCTCTGTCCCCATCTCCCCCTCTTCCATATTACTATAAGTCTCCACCTCCCCCTCCACCTTCTCCTTCACTGCCCCCACCATATTACTATAAATCCTCACCCCCGCCATCTCCATCTCCTCCACCATCATACTACAACAAACCACCATCTCCATATCCACCACCCCCATACTATTACAAGTCCCCTCCACCACCCTCTCCATCACCACCTCCTCCTTATTATTATAAATCTCCACCGCCACCATCCCCATCACCTCCACCACCGCCTTCTCCATATCGTCCTCCTCCATACTATTATAAATCCCCACCACCGCCATCTCCATCTCCTCCTCCATATTACTACAAATCTCCACCTCCACCAGTTCAGTACAAATACACTTCCCCTCCGCCACCCGTCTATTGATTCTCGACCGCAATCTCAAAATGACTTATAAGAGGTCAGTTTCTATCACAAAATTGTTACTGTTGTTTATTGCTGATTATGCTGTAACATAATATTTTGACAGAATTTGTATTTTGTGTCTTTCAATTCTGTTTATATTTTATATAGAACATCACAGCAATATGTTCGAAAGAACTAAACACCTACATTTTTGCAGTGCAGAACAGTTCCTGCGATATGGATTTGTGCAGCCATGAGGAATTGTGCGATATTCTACTGATTCATAATAAAATAAATGTTAGACAAAATATTAAGATTTTTATTTGTAATTAGAGGATCATGTAATTCTTTTGACGAAGGAGAAGCTATTACAGATTTAACAATATATTATTTGCAAGACAGTGTAACTGGATCTGTGCCAATTCAGCCATGAGGAATTGCAGGCATTCTATTCTATTCTATTATACTGAATCATAATCAAATAAATGTTGGAGAAAATATTAAGAGGATCTTCTAATTTGTATCAGGAATGAGGATCTATTCCTGAGCCCCCGTATCATAAATATTTTAAACTATTATTACATGGTTTTAACTTTTATTGGCAGGAAATGTGAATATTTCCTTGAATTTAAACATCGAAAACACGTGCGTGAAATTAAATAAAACGACATTTGCTTTACAAGTGGAGCGACTTATGCTAATCTATTAAAAGATTTGTCACATAGTTTAATCTATTAAAGAATTAATTTAATCAATATATTTATTTATTTTTAATAAAAAAATCATTTATTAATGATGAATTTCAACTTAATTACATGAATGATTTTATATATTTTATTGTGGATTTATTTTTGCAGGTTAATTGAGTTTAGAGGAATTTATTTTAGATTTTTCACACAATTTCATGTATTAAAAGATTATTTTTCTGAAAAAATAATAATTTCTCATTCAATCTAGGTACATTAATGATTTGGTGTTTTAGTCCGGACTTACTTTTAAAGTTAGTTGATATGAGTTAAATTTGAAAATTTATATTTGAAGAAAAAAACAAGCTACAACTCATATTCATAGAATATTAGAATTTTTAGATCATCTTATCCAAAACAAAAAGAAAAATACGATGAAATAACTGTCAAATTTAAAATCTACCTTTTTATTGACAACTCCTATTGTTACAGGGATCTCTCTGGTTCTTTGGCAAGGCAACTTTGAGTTTTCACAGGTGGGAACAAGGAGTACAACACGACCTTGGCTTTATTGTTTTATTCAATGCCTTTTTTCACTCTTCTTCCACCATGTTTACTTTGCATTAAAATTTTAATTGTGCATCCATCAACATTACCATCACTTTTCATTCAAAATTAATCCATGAAGGGGAGAATTCCGCCCTACCAAATTCAGGAATGTAAAGTGCTTGATAACCTACATGTTCATGATTCATAATAAAAGAGATGAATATAAAACAATATAAACATTAGTAATTCAATGATCTTATGTCTATCATTTATATGGACACATCAATACTATTATTGAAGAAACAAGCCTTGGAGAAAATGCTCAATGGTTTATATTTACATCATTTTTTTAAATATAGACACCTGAAATTTCGCACAAATAATTCTTCTATAATTTTTTAAATAAAATTTAATATATATGAGTCTTCAAAAATAAAAATAAGTATTTAGTTGTGTGTGTCCTAGTTTGGTTTATTGTCATATGATTTGATTGACTAGTGTTTTTTGTCTAATTTTGGACTCCAATTTTTTTTAGTATGTCATAGAGAGTTATGGATTTTTTGTTTACTGTATGACTGTTTTGAGTTTCTGGATGGAACTATTGGCTTTTGGAAAAACCATCCAACGGTACTATCTGAAGTGAATTACTTCGTTGAAGTTCACTTTTGGGTCTCTTTCGATAGTTCGTCCTCTTGTTACCATTACTTTCTTTATTTTAATATTGTATGGGTTGGTTTATGCACACCACTAGGTTCTAATTTCAATGTGAGAGCCTCTTATATATGAAAGTTTTTTAGGAGGTCTAATACATCTACAGCCTTATCTAAGTAGTGTTATCTAATATATTGGAAGAATACTTCAAAATAAAGAATAATAAGGGAACAATTGTTGGTCAAACATTATATTACTACTTACTAAGGTTACAATTGGAGTGTATATCTTATAGTTAGCTCGTTATGTTGTGATGCATGAGGGAAAAGCTGGAACAAGGGACCTTATAGACTTACATCCACCATTGCACTCACATTAGGAGAACTACTTGGAATTAGAAATGTAGTAAAAAGCTTGGTTTGAATCAATACAAGTAGACCAAAGAGGTCGGTACAACTCAAGAAACTAACTTTATTTTTTGCATCTAATGTCTATATGAGTATTGATGTAGGATTACATGGTTTGTAACTATAGGTATAGATGTGAGCATCATAGGAATTCAAAAGGCATAAACTAGTGGCGAAGATGCAAAAATAACATTGTAGAAGAAATAAAAATGCACATACAATACAGACTTAACCATTTTATAGGACAAAACCATTGACCAATATGGTCTAGAACAAAATGGTTGTTTCTAGAGGGTCACATAGTATGAGGGACATTTTAATCACATTTCGAGACCTGCATAAAGCACAAAGTAGTTGATGAAACACCTCAATGTCAATCTAAACTAGATAAGTCAAGACTTTTTAATCTAAACTAGTTGAGAATTTTTAGATCATCTTATCCAAACCAAAAATAAAAATACGATGAAATAAGTGTCAAATTTGAAAATCTACCCCTTTATTGACCTTTCCTATTGTTACACTTTCTCCTACTTATATGATGAAAATGAACACACACACACACACACACACACAAGAGGGAAAATTTTTATTGAAATTTAATTAGATATTTTTCCTTCTGATTTTGTTGAAGCTTTTTCAACTCCAAACATTTTTAGAGTTTAGCAGTTCCCTCCAATTTGTGAGGTATTTAAAAATTGCACTGGGTAAGAGAAAAGTAATGTAGTTCCCTCCACTAAATATTTTATTCAACACCTTTTTTCACTCTTCTTCCTCTATTTTTACTTCGCATTTAAATTTTAAGTGTACATCCATCGACATTACCATCAATTTTCATTCAAAATAAATCCATGAAGGGTAGAATTCCGCTCTACGAAATTCAGGAATGCAACGTGCTTGATAACCTACATGTTCATGATTCATAATAAAAAAAGATCAATATAAAAATTAGTAATTCAATGATCTTGTGTCTATCATTATATGGACACCTCAATACCATTATTGCAGAGACAAACCTTACAGAAAATGATCAGTGGTTTATATTTGCATCATTTTTTTAATAAAGACATCTAAAATTTGGCACTAATCATTCTTATCTAATTATTTTAAACAAAATCTAATATATATGATTCTTGAAAAATAAAATAAGTATTTAGTTGTTTGTATGATTTGATTGACTAGTGTTTTTGGTCTAATTTTGGACTCCAAATTATTTGATTATGTCATAGAGAGTTTTGGATTTTATTTTTACTGTTTGATCATTTTGAGTTTCTGGATGTAACTATTCGGTTTTGGAAAAACCATCCAACGGTACTATTTGAAGTGAATTACTTCGTTGAATATCACTATTGAGTCTCTTTTGATAACTCATCCTTTTGTTACTATTACTTTCTTTATTTTAATATTGTATGTGTCGGCTTATGCATACCACTAGGTTCTAATTTCAATGTGAGATACTCTTATTTATGCAAGTGTTTTTAGGAGGTCTAATGCATCTAGCGCCTTTTCTAAGTAGTGCTATCTAAAATATTTGAAGAATACATCAAAATAAAGAATAATAAGGGAAAAATTGTTGGTCAAGCATTCTATTACTACTTACTAAGGTTACAATTGGAGTGTATATTTTATAGTTAGCTCGTTACGTTGTCACACATGAGGGAAAATATGGAACAAGGGACCTTATAGACTTACATCCACCATTGCACTCATATTAGGAGAACTACATGGAATTCTAAATGTAGTGGCAAGCTTAGTCTGAATCAACACAAGTTGACCAAATAGGTCAGTGCAACTCAAGAAACTTACATTATTTTTTGCATCTAATGTCTATATGAGTATTGATGTAGGAGGACATGGTTTGTCACTATAGCTATAGATGTGAGCATCATAGCAATTCAAAAGGCATAAACTAATGGTGAAGATGCAAAGATAACATCGTAGAAGAAATAAAAATGCACGTACAATATGGACTTAACCATTTTATAGGACATAACCATTAACCAATATGATCTAGAACAAAAAGGTTGTGTCTAGAGGGTCACATAGTATGAGGTACATTTTAATCACATTCTGAGACCTACATAAAACACAAACTAGTTGATGAAACACCTCAATGTAAATCTAAACTAGATAAGTAAAGACTTTTTAATCTAAACTAGTTGAGAATTTTGATATCATCTTTTCCAAACCAAAAAAGAAAATTACGATGAAAGAAGTGCCAAATTTAAAATCTACCCTTTAATTGACAACTCCTATTGTTACACTCTCTCCTAAAAATGTGCTGAAAATGAATACACACACACACACACACACCCACACACACACACACACACAGAGATACACTAGAGGGACAATTTTTATTGAGCTTTAATTAGATGTTTTTGCTTCAGATTTTGTTGAAGCTTGTTCAACTCCAAACATGTGTAGATTTTAGCAGTTCCCTCCAATTTGTGAGGTATTTAAAAATTGCACTAGATAAGAGAAAAGTAATGTAGTTCCCTCCACTAATTGTTTTATTAAACACCTTTTTTCACTCTTCTTCCTCAATGTTTACTTCGCATTCAAAATTTAATTGTACATCCATTGAAATTACCATCACTTTTCATTGAAATTTAATCCATGAAGGATAGAATTCTGCCCTACAAAATTAAGGAATGCAACGTGCTTGATAACCTACATGTTCGTGATTCATAATAAAAGAGATGAATATAAAACAATATAAACATTAGTAATTCAATGATCTTATGTCTATAATTTATATGGACACATCAATACTATTATTGAAGAAACAAGCCTTAGAGAAAATGCTCAATGGTTTATATTTACATCATTTTTTTAAATATAGACACCTGAAATTTCGCACAAATAATTCTTCTATAATTTTTTTAAATAAAATTTAATATATATGAGTCTTCAAAAATAAACTAAGTATTTAGTTGTGTGTGTCCTAGTTTGGTTTATTATCGTATGATTTGATTGACTAGTGTTTTTTGTTTAATTTTAGACTCCATTTTTTATTATTATGTCATAGAGAGTTCTTGATTTTTTGTTTACTGTATGACTATTTTGAATTTCTAGAACGAACTATTGGCTTTTGGAAAAACCATCCAAAGGTACTATCCAAAGTGAATTACTTCATTGAAGTTCACTTTTGGGTCTCTTTCGATAGTTCGTCCTCTTGTTACCATTACTTTATTTATTTTAATATTGTATGGGTTGGTTTATGCATACCACTAGGTTCTAATTTCAATGTGAAAGCCTCTTATATATGAAAGTTTTTTAAGAGGTCTAATGCATCTAGAGCCTTATCTAAGTAGTGTTATCTAATATATTGGAAGAATACTTCAAAATAAAAAATAATAAGGGAAAAATTGTTGGTCAAACATTATATTACTACTTACTAAGGTTACATTTGGAGTGTATATCTTATAGTTAGCTCGTTACGTTGTGACACATGAGGGAAAAGCTGGAACAAGGGACCTTATAGAATTACATGCACTCACATTAGGAGAACTACTTGGAATTTGAAATGTAGTAGAAAGCTTAGTCTAAATATACACAAGTAGACCAAAGAGGTCGATACAACTCAAGAAACTAACTTTATTTTTTGCATCTAATGTCTATATGAGTATTGATGTAGGATTACCTAGTTTGTAACTATAGGTATAGATGTGAGCATCATAGGAATTCAAAAGGCATAAACTAGTGGCGAAGATGCAAAAACAACATTGTAGAAGAAATAAAAATGCACATACAATATAGACTTAACCATTTTATAGGACAAAACCATTGACCAATATGGTCTAGAACAAAATGGTTGTGTCTAGAGGGTCACATAGTACGAGGAACATTTTAATCACATTTTGAGACCTCCATAAAGGACAAAATAGTTGATGAAACACCTCAATGTCAATCTAATCTAGATAAGTTAAGACTTTTTAATCTAAACTAATTGAGAATTTTTAGATCATCTTATCGAAACCAAAAAGAAAAATATGACAAAATAAGTGTCAAATTTAAAATCTACCCCTTTATTAACAACTCCTATTGTTACACTCTCTCCTACTTATATGATGAAAATGAATACAGAAACACACACACACCACACACACACACACACACACACACACACACACACACACACACACACACACACGATGGACAATTTTTATTGAGCTTTAATAAAAAAAAATTTCCTTCTGATTTTGTTGAAGCTTCTTCAACTCCAAACATGTGTAGAGTTTAGCAGTTCCCTCCAATTTGTGAGGTATTTAAAAATTGCACTAGATAAGAGAAAAGTAATGCAGTTACCTCCACTAATTTTTTTATTCAATACCTTTTTTCACTCTTCTTCCTCCATGTTTACTTCACATTCAAAGTTTAAGTGTACATCCATCGATATTACCATCACTTTTCATTCAAAATTAATCCACAAAGGGTAGAATTCTGCCTTACGAAATTCAGGAATGCAACGTGCTTGATAACCTACATGTTTACAATTCATAATAAAAAAAGATCAATATAAAATGATATAAAACATTAGTAATTCAATGATCTTATGTCTATCATTTATCTGGACACCTCAATACCATTATTGAAGAGATAAACCTTAGAGAAAATGCTCAATGGTTTATATTTGCGTCATTTTTTTTGAATATAGACACCTGAAATTTGGCATAATCATTCTTATTTTATTTTTTAAATAAAATTTAATATATATGAGTCTTGAAAAATAAAATAAGTATTTAGTTGTGTGTGTCCTAGTTTGGTTTATTGTCATATGATTTGATTGACTAATGTTTTTTTGTCTAATTTTGGACTCGAATTTATTTGATTAAGTCATAGAGAGTTCTTGATTTTATTTTTACTATTTGACCATTTTGAGTTTCTAGATGGAACTATTGGATTTTGAAAAAACCATTCAATGGTACTATCTGAAGTGAAGTACTTCGTTGAAGTTCACTTTTGGGACTCTTTCGATAGTTTGTCCTGTTTTTATCATTACTTTCTTTATTTTAATATTGTATGTGTCGGCTTATGCATACCACTAGGTTCTAATTTAAATGTGAGAAAATATTATATATGCAAGTTTTTTAGGAGGTCTAATACATCTACAGCCTTATCTAAGTAGTGCTATCTAAAATATTTGAAGAATACTTGAAAATAAAGAATTAAAAGGGAAAATTTGTTGCTCAAACATTCTATTACTACTTAATAAGGTTACAATTGGAATGTATATCTTATAGTTAAGCTCATTACATTTTGACACATGAGGGAAAACAGGGAACAAGGGACCTTATAGACTTACATCCACCATTGCACTCATATTAGGAGAACTACATGGAATTTTAAATGTAGTGGAAAGCTTAGTCTGAATCAACACAAGTTGACCAAATAGGTCGGTACAACTCAAGAAACTTACTTCATTTTTTGCATCTAATGTCTATACGAGTATTGATGTAGGAGGACATGGTCTGTAAATATAGCCATAGATGAAAGCATCATATCAATTCAAAAGGCATAAACTAGTGGCGAAGATGCAAAAAAAACATCGTAGAAGAAATAAAAATGCACATACTATACAGACTTAACAATTTTATAGGACAAAACCATTAACCAATATGATCTAAAACAAAAAGGTTGTGTCTAGAGGGTCACATAGTATGACGGACATTTTAATCACATTCTGAGACCTGCATAAAGCACAAACTAGTTGATGAAACACCTCAATGTTAATCTAAACTAGTTGAGAATTTTGATATCATCTTTTCCAAACAAAAAATAAAAATATGATGAAAGAAGTGTCAAATTTAAAATCTACCCTTTTATTGACAACTTCTGTTGTTACACTCTCTCCTAAATATGTGCTGAAAATGAATACACACACACACACACACACACACACACACACACACACACATACACACACACACACACACACACACACACACACACACACACACACACACACTAGAGGGACAATTTTTATTGAGCTTTAAAAAGATGTTTTTTATTCAGATTTTTTTGAAGCTTGTTCAATTCCAAACATGTGTAGAGTTTAACAGTTCCCTCCAATTTTTGAGGTATTTAAAAATTGCACTAGATAATAGCAAAGTAATTAAGCTCCCTCCACTAATTATTTTATTGAACACACTGTTTCACTCTTCTTCCTCCATGTTTACTTCGCATTCAAATTTTACCTGTACATCCATCGACATTACCATCACTCTTAATTCAAAATTAATCCATGAAGGGTAGAATTCATCCCTACCAAATTCAGGAAGGAAACGTGCTTGATAACCTACATGTTCATGATGCATGGTAAAAAAGATGAATATAAAACAATATAAACATTAGTAATTCAATGATCTTATGTATATCATTTATATGGACACCTCAATACCATTATTGAAGAAACAAACCTTAGAGAAAATTATCAATGGTTTATATTTGCATCATTTTTTTTAATATAGACACGTAAAATTTGGCACAAATAATTCTTATTTAAATTTTTAAGAGAAATCTAATATATATGAGTCGTGAAAAAAAAAAGGTATTTAGTTGTGCATGTCCTAGTTTGGTTTATTGTCATATGATTTGATTGACAAGTTTTTTTTGTCTAATTTTCTACTCCAATTTATTTGATTATGTCATAAAGAGATTTGGTTTTTTTTGTTTATTTTTTGACTATTATGAGTTTTTGGACGGTACTATTGGCTTTCAAAAAAATAATCCAACGGTACTATTTGAAGTGAATTACTTTTTTGATGTTCACTTTTGGGTCTCTTTCTATAGTTCATCCTCTTGTTACCATTACTTTCTATATTTCAATTATATTGTGTGGGTTGGCTTATGCATACCACTAGGTTCCAATTTCAACATGAGAGCCTCTTATATATGCAAGTTTTTAAGGAGGTCTAATACATATAGAGCATTATCTAAGTAGTGTTATCTAAATTTTTTGAAGAATACTTCAAAATAAATAATAATTAGAGAAAAATTGTTGGTCAAAAATTCTATTACTACTTACAAATGTTAGAATTGAAGTGTATATCTTACAGTTAGCTCGTTACGTTGTGAGGCATGAGGGAAATGCTAGAACTAGGGACCTTATAGACATACATTTATCATTTCATGCACATTAGGAGAGTTACATGGAATTTGAAATGTAGTGGAAAGCTTAGTCTGAATCAACACAAGCTGACCAAAGAGGTCAGTACAACTAAAGAAAATAACTTTATTTTTTGCATCTAATGTCTATATGAGTGTTGATGTAGGAGGATATGGTTTGCAACTATAGGTATATATGTGAGCATCATAGGACTTCAAAAAGCATAAAATAGTGGTAAAGAAGCAAAAACAAACATCGTAGAAGAAATAAAAATGGACATACAATAAGGACTTAATCATTTTATAGGAAAAAAACCATTAACTAGTATGGTCTAGAACAAAATGGTTGTGTCTAGATGGTCACAGAGTACGAGGGGCAGTTTTAATCACATACTAAGACCTACATAAAGAAAAAGCTAGTGTATAAATCACCTCAATGTCAATCTAAACTAGATAATTGAAGAATTTTTAATCTAATTTTTTCTTTTACTTTCTCAATCAAATATCCACAAATGAAACCTTAGTATCTAAATCTATATATTATCTCAGTACTCAATTATTCATACAACATTCTCTAATTAGAAATATTACTTCACAATTATTAATGTTAGTCTTAAATAATTTAGTGAACCCTGTTATTGTCTTAACAACTTTACCTATTTGACTTACGTTCCTAATCCCAATAAGTCCTTCTATTGGAAACCCTAGTTTTCAAAGGGATTCAAGTTATCACAAAAAACCCTTACTTGGTGGTGTTTAACCCTAATTTTAACTTCTAATTCAATTTAACTAGGTGTGGGATATATTGGATTTGATTACTGATCTAAGAATGATGATACAAATATAAAAATTAAATAAAATTGTACAACCTAGATCAAATAAGAAAGATTGTAACACACTTGATAACACCCCAAAATTTTAACACAAACTAACTAGTTTAAAGCAAGATCAACACCATAATCATCTAAACTTAAATGCAAATATAAGGAATGAAACATCAATAATAAAGGTTTAATATCATAACAATGGAGATTAAATTAAACTAACATCCAACATCTAAGCATGCCTACTAGTATGTTTTATTAAATAACATAGACTTACATAGATCTAGGAGCAATCAAATTGGGAATGGTTTCTACTCTACAAATGGCAAGGATATGTCTCTAACACAATATTACAGTGTCATGTTAGATACCCTCCTAATCACCTTAATAAAGGCTTTAGGAAAAGTTGAGTATGTGAATCCTTAAAGGAGTTTAGGCTCTTTAACATATATCTTATATGAGGATACTAATAAAAGAATGGTGTAAAATATTAAGGTACGAGGTGCACTATTTTTATAGTTTTCCTTTTGGGAGAAACTTGTATTTTGGTATATGTGGTACTAAAAGCCACAAATTATATTAGAATTGCTAATCATGATTAGGACTTACTAATCACAATTAATGAATAGTGTTTATTAGAAATCATGATACAATCAAGGTGTTTAAGGACCATGTTACCATTAACCAAGAACTTGGACCAAGTAAACCATCGAATGTGTTTTAGAGTTGAAAGTCGTCGGCATAAAAAAGAGGGTCTAGGAAGCCCAATGTATCTTTGAAACTATAATATGCCTCTTTCTCTTTGGTTGACCATCGAAAAGACAATTTTCCTTGTTTGTCTTTAGTTCCCTCCACCACAACAAATTTTATCTAAATAAGTGAATTGGAAAATAATAAATTATCTACCAATCACCTCCAAAAGTTATATCTATCGGAACCATCACTAGAAGCATAATTATTACAATTGCCTCATGATTGGACATTAACACTAAAGATCACTAAGATAGCCCTATGAGATGGATCTTGTCATGAGATGAGATTTAATGATCAAATTTTATTGGAAACCAAAATGGAGCCTCCGCCATGTTTTTCATCATCAGAGATGGACAAAGAAACATAGTTTAGGTAAGTGCACTTCAAGATCATTTCTAAAACAAAAGATCAATAACTTTAATTTCTTGTAAACAATAACATGTAAATGATCAAATCATTGATGTGTAATGTATTTAGAGAATTTTGATAAGGTTTCTATTTTTCCATGAACATTCCATGATGTAATATTCATGTTGATACACCCTCCATTTTCAAATGTCCTTAACCTTCCTTAAAATTTGTCGTAGAGTCTAAAAGTACAAATTCATTCTTCATAATTTCTAATTGATCTCAAGGAAAAGAAGAATCTAACGTGATTGCACAATATTTATCCCCTTCATCTTCCACCAAAGTGTAGTCATCAATATGTGTGGGGGGAGAGGGGGTGATCACTAAAGAGAAAGATTACTAGATAATTTCTTTTCACTAGAGGTACCATTGGAAACAAAGGTATCATGAGAAGCTTGGATCTTCTTAGGAGTATGACTTGATATGGTAGTAGGGACAGACTAATGAGAATGATAAAATTTTAGAGGGTGCTGGTGAAGAATATGAAGAAGGGGCTTTGGCACTGACTAGATGCTTGCAATAGGCAACAAGAGTCCATTCCCCTGGTTAGTCACTCATAAGAGGAATATAAGAGGTGCATAAGATAAAAGGTTTTGGTCAACCTGCGAGGGGGTAATCATGGATCCAACGGTTAGCTGACTGACACAAAAAGAAAGTGTTTAAATGGTTCATATAAACCACCTTCTTCAAAATGCAGGTTTCATCGACCTACTTATCAATGCAATATTTTAACTCTTATGATTAGTCAAATTCTACACAGACGCACTCTTATGGACATACAAAGAAAAACTTATGTTACTCATGACATATAACATGCCCAATATCACTGACAATCTAAATAAGGAAAGCTTATGTTGGGTGGTCGAGGTATGAGAGTAAGAGAAATATATCTCAAACACAAAGCTTAATATTTTGTTTGAGATATATGTAAGTAACACTTACACCTATGGAAAAAGGAATTAAGATCCAATTGCAGAGTGACATTGGTGAAATCTCTAGGAAAGGAAACACAATTCCTTTCCATATTCAAGCCACGTGTTTGACATAGTGTGGAGAAAATAAACTTTTCATTCCACATCATGCCATTAAGTTCAAAATCCTTAAAATAATCCATATAGCATTGAGTGTGTGGAACCTCAAGTTTGGTGGTGGTCTATGATAGCTAGCAAGTGATGGCACTATGATAGTAAATTGTGAATTTTTTGGTCACTGATGACGTGCCTATCTCTAACCATGCAAAAAAAGTAAAAATAATTTCTTTGGAATGTATTATATGATAAAGGTGTTTAAGGAACATTTAGCTTGTTTTTTAAAGTGACAAGTTGTCACCATAAAAAAAATGGTCTGACATGTAATGCGACAACATGATTCACATAAGTTTTAAAGGATATTTACTACACCAACTATTGAGTATGAAATTACTATCCTTTAATCCTTCAAGGTGTCATCCTCACCCAATATTCTTTGCAACATTACAAACTTTATCTTATTTGATCCCTCTTGAAGTGTGGCATAACAAATTCCCTTAGAATGGTACACATGATGTAGTGCCCACCTCCCTTTTGACACCTTTTGATAATTATCATGATACTATTGATTATATTATAGACATGATTATGGACTTTATTATAGTATGATGTTATATGTTAGATCATGGATTGTTATTGACCTTGATTCAGTTATGATGCATGATGATTATTAGAGACATTTTTATATATTGATGATGATATGCTGTTTGACATGGCTATATTATGGATGTTGTTCAGACATGTGATATTTAGATATTGTGAGTAGACCTAGAAATGGAAATTATTTGATGATAATATAGTTGTTGAGTAAAATTGTAAATGATCTTGTTGGTTGCTTGGATGTTGTTGTGATTTATATATCTAGATGATTTTGAAATTTTATTTATATTACTTTGGATGTTCTTATATGGCCACGAGGCTGAACGAGGTATTTTTGTTTTGCAGGTTAGAATATCACAACAAACATCGGGGGATTGGAGAGCAACCACATTGGAATTCTAGATGAATTCAACAAGGTCACCATGGAGACTTGTATTTTTTTCTGTGTATGATTGTGTAAGTTATTCCCATGGGGGGTCACCTTTAAACGTGACCAAGGGTTATGTCTATTTATTTATTTGGTTCCTTTTTATTGATGGTTGTATGTGTTTATTAAGTGATGTGTTTATCCCTTTTATTTAAATAAATTGTGGTATATAATGTGTGCGATCATATTGTTAAAATAAATTAATCAAATTGGGACATAAGAAAGTAATTATTGGATTGGTTGAATCTTGTATTAAATGTTGTAAGATATGTGTTAGAGATATGTAAGTAAATTTGGAGTATGAAACTCTTCATCTTCTTTGGAATTCGAAATTTTCCTTGGAGAGTGATTTTGAATGCTTTTGGGACAAGTTAAACTTGTCACATACCTCTTAAATTTGCAGACCAACCTCACCTATGGTGGGAGAGTTTAAATATAGCTTTCATTATGCATTTTTGTAAGCCTAGAGGAATGTTTTAATTGCACTTCTTGCGTGAAATTAAGTTCATTCCTTTGGGATATGGGCTTGATTTGAGTCTGTAAGTAAGACTTTCATATTATTCACCTACTTATTTATTGTGTCTTGTATCTTAAAGTTGACATTTGGGTTTGGGTTGAGGATGTGTGATGTGGCATTCTTCATGGACCCACCTCATCCTCTTCTCTTCCCTCTTCTATAAAATTTGAATTGTTTTCCTTGTTTTAGGTTTCTTCACCTTTGGAAACTTCTTTTGGGGAAAATTATTTTTCTAGTTTGGAGCTTTTGATTTTTAGAACTTGTTTTTTGGAAGACTGTTACATGCTTACGCTTGGCTAATTTGGATTGCTTACATTGGGATTAAGCTTGTTGTTTTGGAACTTCGAACAACTCCATCATGGACAGGTAGGAGTTTGGTTCTTGTAATGATTCTTTATTTTTTTTATGAAATAGTTATTGTCGTGAATGTTTTGGCATGTTTAGGGAATGTTTGGTAGATAGCCAAGGAATGGTATAGGAGAAGACTATGGGGTTTATTTTGTCGGAGGCACAAGTGTTTTGGGGAGGTATAAGTGTGGAGGGAGTTGGGATTTGGGTTCCACCTTACAAAGAAATAGCTTGCATTTATTTACTTGTTATGGGGTGCCATAAGAGGTTGGGGAGGCATAAGGAAATGTGAGGAGGCATAAGGAAATGTGAGGTATAAGGGGAAATTTGGGCAGGCATAAGGGCATGTCATGGCTTTGATATACTATATTTTTGTTGTTTGAAATCAGGTGGTGATACCCATTTCCCCATTGGGAGGCATAATTAGCATCCAACATAGTTTCGTGCTCATTTGGCTTGCTTGATGAAGCCTCAATGTTGTTTTTCATTCTTTAATGTAGTTGTAAACTACATTATGTTTTGGACTGCGTTTTAAAGTTGAAAATGTTTCTTGTGTGTTGTTAAAGCCTTTGTTTCCATTAGTTGAATCAAATCTTCTATTGCATTATGGTTGGGGCTCGGGGGCCAATGAAGAAGGATGTCTTCTCCTTTTCATTGGATGTCTTGGTTGGGTGGAGATCATTTCCTTTCCCGTCCACTTGTTGTGATCAAAATTTGCAGAATGATAAATCTACATATTGTTGTTATGGAGCAAAGAAGAAGAAAAAAAAGAAGAAAACTGTTTGACAGTCCCTTGTTTGAATGAAATCTTATTGTAACCCTTCCCACTTGAAGTGGATGAACTCGTATATGTTTTGTAATGGAAATATGTTGTATTGAAAATGAAAGTTGTAATTTTGAAATGTAAAGGAGATATATATTGTGTTTCTGTTTGCAAAAAAGAGATGTAATTTGTATATTCTATTGTGAAAATCAAGTGAAAAGAGAAGTTGTAAAAACAAGGAAATCGTGTCTTTTCAATAAAAGTTACAATATTTTCCAGGATTGGAACTACTGCTGTTTAAAATATGAGTTTGAAATGCATTTGAAATGTTTGTTTGAAAGAAAGAAATGCATGTGAGGAAAATACAAAACTTTATCTTTTGAAATGTGTAAAATTAGAAATCAGAATTGCATGTTGGTTTTGAATAGTTTGATTTCAATCAACTAAATGTATTAGATTAGAGTTGGAATGAATTCTAATACTTGGAAGATGAAAATGGAAAATAGATCCTTTAAAATTTGATCTTTGTTTTGTATTTTCAAACTAGAAAATGCTTTAACCAAAATGCATAGTTCAAACCTGTAATAATGAAATGCCCTAAATGAATTCAATTGGACAAAAACACTTAAGGAATTTCTTAGAAAATTTAGCAAAATCGGGATCAAACCATTTTGCTATCATTTTGCTATCAAAGTTATATTTTTTATTTAAATTGGGAGTCAATCAAATAAATTTACCTTCCAAATCTATCCTAAATTCATCTAAGAGAAATTCTCTATGTCTAACTAACATGTTGAGGGAGGAAGAAGATCAATTGATTAAAATTTCATAACCTAAAATTTACAAGCTTGCCTTTTAAAATCCGGCAGATTGTTTTCATGAAATTGACCACTTAAACATTATCACAATTAAAAAATTGATGATTCCTGTGAAAGAGGTCATCTGAATTTTTTCTTCATTTGGCGTCAAAAATAATTATAAATGTCAAAAAAAATGGGAAAAAATTCCTTAGCGGATCTGTGGGCCAAAATTTTCCCTTGGTACTTTTTGGTCAAAAATGCCAAAGGAAAGAATTTCCTCATTGTTCTGTTGACCCGCAAGCGTTTCTTTTTGTCAAGAATCACCTAAGTTCAAGAAAGAAAATTTGAAAAATTTCCCCTGCGGACCCGCCGCCCTGCTTTTTCCTTTTTGGTTATTTTTCATGGCCGCTCGGGTCCACAACAGTTAACTTAACCTTTAAAATAATATGGGAAATTTTTCTAACTTTCCTCCGCCACCCTGCCATCCTGCAGCCAATCAGTTGCTGCCACGTGGTGTCATAAGGTGTCAGCAAAGGAGTGGATCCCCTTTTTCTGCTTAGTGCTTCGGAATTTTTTTGGCAAGAATTTCCTAAACTCTCCTACTAGCCCATTGATCTGCATCCAATGGATGGATGATATGTGTCTTCACAACATGTCTGCGGAGGCGTGGAGGTTTTTAAGTCTTTAAACCTTCTTCTCGCAAAAGTTAAATTTTACTAAATTTATCTGACGGCCTGAAGAGATGAAACCAATCAGCACTTGACATGTGGTGCTTTGGCTATCGGTGGAGGCATGGATCATTTGATTCCATAGTGCCCTTCGACCAAAAAGGATCATTGTTTTAAAATTCTCTGACAACCTGATTTTCCGCCAGAGTTTAGAAATGTTGACACGTGTCCTCTTTAAGCTTGGGGGCATGCGGAGGTAGATCACGCTTTTTTCCAAAAAGTAAAATGCACTAAAAATCTCCCCTCTCCACTAGCTTGTGCATGGGAAAATTATCTTCCCTAGGCCCGCAAACTCGCTCTTGGGAAAAGTTTCCTCCCAAGGTCCATCGTCCCATAACTTGAGAAATATGAGGAGCTAAGAGGACTTCTTTATATCACTAGAAAGGTGAGGAAATTTCCTATCTAATGAAATTTTTTTTGGGAAGTTTTGAGTGCATTAAATTTTAGAAAAATTAAGTTGAATCTTTTAAGCATGTTAGAGAGTGGTATAGTGAGAAATTACCCTCTTAACCTAATTGATTAATCTAACCCTAAGTTTGCACCTTGTGACCTTTTATAATTATTGTATTAGTAAAACTATAAGATATTAATAGCATTTGGCAAGTTGAAACTTGCTTGCGGCAACTGTTGTGTTGTAACTTGGTTGTAGACTCTTGTAAAAAGAAAATTCTTCCATAATTTTCCTAACTAATCCTAGGTTGTTCTTGGGTCTCAAGTGGGTTGTTTTTCAGCCGCCATCACGCTTGGTATCAGAGGCATAGGTTCAAAGCTTGGGCCATTGGGCACACTAGAAAACTTGAGACATGAAATTTAAACATAGCACATTTCAAGTCTAGAGAACAACCTTGTTGGAATTGCATACTTAGTAAACATGGAAAACTAAATAAAACTTAGAAAGAAGAACTAACTCTCGCCTTTGTCTATGCAGGAGGCCCAAATGGGATGAGGGGAATTTTCACATAAACTTAGGCTTGCCAGCACCAGATCATGCTGTAGTAGCCATCCTAGCATAGATCTTATAGAAACTTCAGGACATTAATGTCACCTTACGTGGAGGGTCCGTGGGAGCACGTGCCACTACCCATGATAGAGAGATATCAGATGAGGCTTAGGAACTTTCTCAACACAATGATGATCAAAGAGCAGAGAACTCCCATGTCAAGTTTGCTAGAGCAGAGTCACTGCAGAGGGGATAGGGAGACCGAGTTTCAGGACACAGAGATAGGTCTCAGAGCCCTAGGCTTAGGGATGAGCATGCGGAGAGGCCTATGGGTCGACCGACCACTGCTGCAGACCATATCAGGGATATCTTGAAGCTATGGCTAGCTCATTATTCTGGTGACATAGGTGTATTCAGGTAGAGGCCTGGTTGTTGAGCTTGAGAGGGTGCTTCAAGCTTTGTCCTTGCTCTAGCAACATGAAAGCTCATGTTGCGATCCATCTTCCAAGGGATGGAGCAAGTGTATGGTGGATTATAGATGAGCAGAAGCTCCATGTTGATTTGAAGATAGTTACCTAGGAGCTCTTTCAAGAGTGATTTAGGAGAAGATATTTGTCATAGAGGTTCATACAACAGCAGATAGATGAGTTTCATGACCTTCAACAAGCATCTCTTATAGTAGCATAGTATGAGAGTAGATTTCTAGATCTACTCCACTATGTTGATTACATACAGGATGAGTAGGTACAGATCCAAAGGTTCATCCAGAGCCTGAATCTAGACATTGGAGGTGTAGTACAAATCCATTGTCCATAGACATTAGTTGAGGCCATTAAGAAGGCCTATATAGCAGAGGAGACTCAGGGAAAGACCTAGTAGGCTAGAGACCGAGTCTGAATCCGCATACAACAGATGCAGGATAATAGATCGCGGGGGTCAATACCTCTTCCTCATGGTGGACATGGTTCGACATAGTCATCTTTTAGACCACAACATCAGCAGTAGCAATAGCAGTCCTACCCACCTTAGAGTCCTCCACAGAGGTTTGATGCACAAAGAGGTCAGAGTATAGGGCCTCCTCCTAGGGGTCCCATCATAACACAGGGTGCTCAGAGATCTTACTCAACAGGCTATAGCCAACAGAGACCTTAGCAGACAATAACCAGATCATTAGGATCCACACTATAGACATCCAGAGTACCGGTTGGACCTACTACATAGGGGTGAGGATCAGGTGGTTGTTTTGGGTGTGGTATTACTTGACATTTTTGGAGAGACTGCCCACAGAACCCTAATAACAAAGGTAAGGCATAGATCTTAAAGCCTACTAGTGGTGACATGTTGCACAATAATAGGATGGACACAGCGGTCAAGAACCACCAAGAAGAGCATCAGAGTATAGTTATTGAGTCTACATGTAACATTGGCGGTATTCCTATCTCCATTTTGTTTGATTCAGGTTCTTCTGATTCTTTTATTACACCATCTTTAGTAGAGAAATGTAGGCTGGTGGTAGTTAGAAAGGGTCATAGTTAGGATGTTGAGATGGCTTCTGGATCAAATATCTCTCTAGACTACTTAGTAAAGGAATGTGCAGTGGATTTGGGACATTTCACCACTACCTCGGATCTTCATATGCTTCTGTTGGGCTCTTATGGAGTCATCTTGGGCATAGACTGGTTATCTGCACTCTGAGCCAAAATGGATTAGTACCACAGTATCATATCTTGTACAGATGATCTAGGATTTGAGGTAGTGATAGCGGAGGTCAAGAGACCTGTTTCTATTCTGCACCATCTCCACTATGTAGCTTAAGCGGTGTGTGTGACAAGGTTATCAGATGTTTGTTGTCATAGTTAGTGACTTATCAGAAGATGAGTCTAGTGGACCATCACTAGATGACCATCCCATTTTGAGAGAGTTTTCTGATGTCTTTCCAGGGGAGCTACCATGGTTACCACCCCCACGGGAGAGATATTTTCATATAGATCTAGTTCTGGGAGTAGAGCTTATCTCACGAGCACCTTATCAGATGACTACCACTAAAGCTCCGCAAGCTCAAGTTGTAGCTTGAGGGCCTTCTTGAGAAAGTCCTAATTCATCTTAGTGTATCCCCTTGGGGTGCACCAGTGATCTTTGTGAAGAAGAAGGATGGATCCTTGCGGTTGTGTATTGATTACCGCTAGCTAAACAAAGTAACGGTCAAGAATTGTTATCCCCTTCCGCACATTGAAGATTTGTTTGATCAGATGAAGGGAGCCATAAATTTCTCAAAAATAGATCTTAAGTCAGGCTACCATCAGTTGAGGATTTCAGAGGTGGAAATTCATGAGACCGCCTTCCGTACGAGGTATGGCCACTATGAGTTCACAGTGGTGCCTTTTGGTTTGACGAATTTCCCAACAATGTTTATGAGTTTTATGAATGGGGTATTTAGGAAATTCTTATATCACTTCATGCTCATATTCTTAGATGCCATTTCGATTTACTCATGTATGCGTGAGGAACATGAGGGGAACCTTTGTCAGGTTATTCATTGTTTTTGGGAGCAACAACTTTATAGGAACTTGGAGAAGTGTGCATTCTTTTAGAAAGACGTACAGTATTTGGTTCATATCATTTCTGGGAAAGGTATCACTATCAATCCTTCCAAGATTAGAGCTATCATGGATTAGCGAGCACCCACTACTGTGACTGAGGTGCACAACTTCATGGGATTAATAGGTTACTACAAGAGATTTGTTAAGGACTTCTCTCGAATTGCGCACCCCCATCACTTCCCTTCAGTGGAAAGGGAAGAATTTTGTTTTGGTCACACAAGTGCGAGAAGATCTTCAGGACACTAAAGGAATGTCTCATTACAACACCTATTCTTGCAGTGTTGGATCCACAAGGTGAGTTTTTTGTTTGCACAGATGTTTCTTTAGCAGGGGCTTGAAGGTGTGTTTTACAGGAGGGAAGAGTAAAGAATTTTGAGTCTCACAAAATAAAAGATTATGAGCTTGATTATCTGACTCGTGATCTTGAGCTTACGGTAGTTATGCAAACTTTTGTTCAATGGATGCACTTTCTACTTTGTCGGAGATTCACACTTAGGACTAATCATTTGAATCTTTTCCACCTCTTCATGTAGCCCAATCTCAACACTCGTCAACGGCATTAGATGCAGTTGCTTTGTGAGTATGATATGTAGATAGAGCATGTGAAGGGGAAGGATAATGTGGTTTTAGATGCTCTTAGCAGATGGAGACATGTGGCTATGGCCACCTCAATGAGCACATGGATTTGAGGTGCATGATTCTACAACAGGTTCCCCATGACAGCTTCTGCATTACAGCCAGAGCAAAGATCAAGTCTAAGAGACCCCTTGAAGGGAAGTTTGATGGTTTTTATTTAGAGGAAGATGGTCTTCTTAGGCCCATAGAGGCTGGATTTATGTTCCCAGAGATGGAGGCTTGAGGCAGGAACATCTTGGGAGAGGCACATCATGCACCGTATTCAGCCCATCCCAGGATGAAGAAGATACACGCCACCTTCAGACAGTTGTATCATTGGATAAGAATTCACAGAGACATGGATTAGTTTTTGTCACGCTATTTAGAGTGCCAGAAAGTGAAGGCCCAACAACAGCATCCAGCTGGCCTTCTCTCTCCTCATGTTATACCAGAGTGGAAATGGGATACCATTTCCATGGACTTCATTGTTGGGATACCGATGTTGAGATACCACCACAACACCATCATGGTCAAGATGGATAAATTGACAGAAGGGGCTTATTTTTCTCTAGTAAAGACCACTTATACAACTAGTGAAATGGCATGGGTATATCTTGATAAGATTGTCAGGTTGCACAGTATTCCATGGAAGATTATTTGTGACCGTGATCCTTTGTATACTTCCCATTTCTGGACTACCATGAAGTATGCCCTCAGGATGAGAATAAACATCAGCGCAACATATCACCCTGAGACAGATGGATAGACTGAGCAGGTGAATCAAATTTTAGAGGACATGCTCAGGATGTATGTGACGGATCAACATTCTAGATGGGAGGAGTACCTGTAATTGGTGGAATTTTCCTAGGATAATAGGTTTCAAAGATCTATTGGCATGGCTCCTTTTCAGGATTTGTATGGCAGAGAGTGCAGGAAACCTCTTAGTTGGGACAAGTTAGAGGACAAGGTTTCTCTTGGACTAGATTTGTTGTAGGACATGGAGCAGCATGTGAGTTTTATTAGACAGAGACTGCAGGAGGCACACGACAGGCAGAAGAAGTATGCATTTCAGCATAGGACCGACCATATTTTTGATGTGGGCATGAAGGTGTTCCTTCGTGTCAGGCCACATAAGATCCCTATTCATTATGGAAAATGTTCTAAGTTATCTCCTTTTGAGATCTTGGAGCGTATTGACCCTTTGGCCTACCGTCTAACATTGCCACCTAGCTTGTCTCTTGTACATAATGTGTTTCATGTTTCAGTTCTTAGGAGATATGTTGTAGATCCTTCTCATGTGCTAGATTGGACATTATTTCAGGTGCAAGATGAGGGACAGGTGATGGTGGAGCTCGTTCCCATCATAGATCACAGGACCCTGGGCCTTCAAGGAAAATAGGTTGATCATGTTTGGGTGCAATGAGACAGATATGATGAAATTGCAGCTACATGGGAGGATGCTACTTTGCTACGAGTTTAGTTTCCACATTTGTTCTAGTGACTTTTAAGAAGAAGTCGATTCTAAGGGGAGGGGGATGTAGTTCCCACTTCCCTTTTGACACCTTTTGATAATTATCATGATACTGTTGATTATATTATAGACATGATTATGGACTTTATTATAGTATGATGTTAGATGTTAGATCATGGATTGTTGTTGACCTTGATTCAGTTATGATGCATGATGATTATTAGAGACATTTTTATATATTTATGATGATATGTTATTTGACATGGCTGTATTATGGATGTTGTTCGGACATGTGATATTTGGATATTGTGAGTAGAACTAGAAATGGAAATTATTTGATGATAATATAGTTGTTGAGTAAAATTACAAATGATCTTGTTGGTTGCTTGGATATTGTTGTGATTTATATATCGAGATGATTTTGAAATTTTATTTATATTATTTTGGATGTTCTGATATGGCCACGAGGCCGAAAGAGGTATTTGTGTTTTGCAGGTTAAAATATCACAACAAACATCAAGGGATTGGAGACCAACCAAATTGGATTTCTATATGAATTCAACAAGGTCACCATGGCAAATTGTATTACTTTGTGTGTTTGACTGTGTTAGGGATTCCCATAGGGGGGATCACCATTAAACATGACCAAGGGTTATGTGTATTTATTTATTTGGTTGGTTTTTATTGATTGTTGTATGTGTTTATTAAGTGATGTGTTTATCCCTTTTATTTAAATAAATTTTTGTGTATAATGTGAGAAATCATATTTTTAAAATAAATTAATCAAATTGGGACATAAGAAAGTAATTATTGGAGTGGTTGAATCTTGTATTAAATGTTATAAGATATGTGTAAGAGATATGTAAGTAACTTTGGAGTATAAAACACTTCATCTTCTTTGGAATTCGAAATTGTCCTTCGAGACTGATTTTTGAGGCTTGTGGGACAAGTTAAACTTGTCCCATACCTCTTAAATTTGCATACAAACCTCACCTATGGCTGGAGAGTTTAAATCTAGCTTTCATTATGCATTTTTGTAAGCCTAGCTGAATGTTTTAATTGCACTTCTTGCGTGAAATTAATTTCATTCCTCTAGGTTATGGGCTTGATTTGAGTGTGTAACTAAGACTGTCATATTATTCACATACTTATTTATTATGTCTTGGAGATTGAAGTTGAGTTTTGGGTTGGGGTTAAGGATGTGTGATGTGGCATCCTACATGGACCCACCTCATCCTCTTCTCTTCCATCTTCTATAAAATTGAAATTGCTTGCCTTGTTTAGGGTTGCTTCACCTTTGGAAACTCCTTTTGGGGAGAATTATTTTGTTGTTTTGGATCTCTTGCTTTGGAGAAGTTTTTTTTGAAGATTGTTGCATGCTTACGCTTGGCTGATTTGGATTGCTTGCATTGGGATTAAGCTTTATATTTTTGAACTTGGAACAACTCCATCATGGAGAGGTATGAGCTTGGATCCTTTAATGATTCTTTCTTTTGTTTATGAAATTGTTATTGTTGTGAATGTTTTGGCATGTTTGGGGAATTTTGGGTAGATGGCCTAAGAATGGTGTAGGAGAAGACTATGGGGTTTATTTTTTGCGAGGCAAAAGTGTTTTGGGGAGGTCTAAGTGTGGAGGGAGTTGTGATTTGGATTCCACCTTATAAAGAAATATCTTGCATTTCTTTACTCATTGTGGGGTGCCATAAGAGGTTGGGGAGGCATAAGGAAATGTGAGGTATAAGGGGAAATTTGGGGAGGCATAAGGACATGTTAGGGCTTTGATATACTATATTTTTATGGTTTTTAATCAGGTGGTGATAACCATTTCCCATTTGGGAGGCATAAGTAGCATCCCCCATAGTTTCTTTCTCCTTTCGTTTGCTTGATGAAGCCTCAGTGTTGTTTTTCTTGCTATAATGTAGTTGTAAACTACATTATATTTTGGTCTATGTTTTAAATGTGAAAATGTTGCTTGTGTGTTGTGGAAGTCTTTATTTTCATGAGTTGAATCACATCTTCTCTTCTACATTATGGTTGGGGCTCGGGGTCCAATGAAGAAGGATGGCTTATCCTTTTCATTGGATGTCTTGGTTGGGTGGAGAGAATTGCCTTTCCCCTCCTATTTTTCTAATCAAAATTTGGAGAGTGATAAATCTACATGTTGTTGTTATGGAGAAAAGTAGGAAAAAAATATTGTTTGACAGTCCCTTGTTGAAATGAAATCTTATTGTAACCCTTCCCACTTGAAGTGGATGAACTCGTATATGTTTTGTAATGGAAATATGTTGTATTGATTATGAAAGTTGTAATTTTTAAATGTAAAGGGGAGATATATTGTGTTTCTGTTTGAAAAAAAAGAGATGTAATTTGTATATTGTATTGTGAAAATCAAGAGAAAAGAGAAGTTGTAAAAACAAAGAACTCTTATCATTTGAATAAAATTTGCAATATTTTCCACGATTAGAACTACTGTTGTTTAAAATATGAGTTCGAAATGTATTTGAAATGTTTTTTTGAAAGGAAGAAATGTGTGTGAGGGAAATACATAACTCTGTCTTTTGAAATGTGTAAAATTGGAAATTAGAATTGCATGTTGGTTTTGAATAGTTTGATTTGAATCTACTAAATGTATTAGATTAGAGTTGTAATTAATTCTAATAATTTGAAGATGAAAATGGCAAATAAATCCTTTAAAATTTGATCTATGTTTTGTATTTTCAATCTGGAAAATACTTCTAAAAAATGCATAGTTCAAACCTGCAACAATGAAATAACAAATTAAATGATTAAACTGAAGTATTATGCCCTAAATGAATTCAATCGGACAAAAACACTTAAGGAATTTATTAGAAAATTTAGCAAAATCAGGCTCAAACCATTTTGCTATCGTTTTACTGTCAAAGTTATATTTTTTATTTAAATTGGGAGTCAATAAAACAGACTTACCTTCCAAATCTATCCTAAATCCATCTAAGAGAAATTCTCTATGTCTAACTGACATGTTGAGGGAGGAAGAAGATCAATTGATTAAAATTTCATAAGTTAAAATTTACAAGCTTGACTTTTAAAATCCTACAGATTGTTTTCGTGAAATTGACCACTTAAACCTTATCAAAATAAATAAATTGATGATTCTTGTGAAAGAGGTCGTCGAGATCTTTCCAAAGAGTCCCTGTTTTCCCAAAAATGATCTCCCAATCAAAATTTATGGCCTTCTGAATTTTTTATTCATTTGGCGTCAAAAATAATTTTAACTGTCAAAAAAATAAAATTGGGAAAAACTTCCTTAGCGGACCCACAGGCCCAAATTTTCCCTTGGCACTTTTTGGTCAAAAATGCCAAAGGAAAGAATTTCTCTACTGCTCCACTAACTCATAAGCCTTTCTTTTTCTCAAGAATCACTTAAGTTCAAAAAAGCAAATTTGGAAAAATTTCCCTCGTGGACCCGCCACTCCACTTTTTCCTTTTTGGTTTTTTTTCGTGGCCGCGCGGGTCCGCAACAGTTAACTTAACCTTTAAAATAATACGGGAAAAATTTATAAATTTCCTCTTCCACCCCGCTGACCCGCAGCCAATCAGTTGCTACCACGTGGTGTCATAAGGCGTCGATGGAGGAGTGGATCCTCTTTTTTAGCTTAGTGCTTCAGAAATTTTTTGGGAAAAAATTCCTAAATTCTCTCGGTGGCCTACTGATTCACATCCATTGGATGGCTGATATGTGTCTAACACAAGTAAAAAGGACTACAAGAAGGAACGGTTGTGTTCTTAACAACCATTCACGTAAGTCTCAAGATCAAGAATTTTCCATAGATTTCACTGTGTAATACACTGTGTTGTTCCACTTATAACGAGCATCGAATCATCCTTCATCATTTAAAATTTACGAGTTTCCTCAACTTTGGGTTAGCTCATAAAGAGTGATTTCGTTTACTTTTATTCGTATTATAATTATGTTTGCATTTTATTTACATGATAACAATCGTGGTCCTTATGTTCTAAACATACCATACATTTCCATAGTATAATCGAGAAAGACAATCCACATACAACAATATAAGGTTTCCCTAGGGCACCATTTTGAGTGGTAGGAAATATACATCGAGTTTTCATCCACTGAAATCCTAATAAGTGGTCTTCAAAATAATTCATCTTGATCCAAATGGAACATGATCCTTCACGGGTAAGAAGTAGGGCATAAATGGTATTCTAACTTGATGAAGGATTCACAACTAATGGTTGTCCTTTATTGATTATTCGAAGAGTTAAAAGGCCCAAAGGATTTAAATCTTCACCCATTGTTTCTTGTGGTCAAATTTATACAAATATTCAATTTTTGTTGACAACACCTACAACCCACCACTATCTTTCTCTAGAGTTGAAAGTGGTTTATTTCGGGAAATTTGAGATTTTTTCATGGCCATGGTGGGTAGGGATTGCTACTTTTTAAAGTATAAAAATAAGATAACCAAGAAAACTTACAATTCAAATGGACTTATATCACCCTTCAATGGAGTAACAACTTTCCCTCTTCCAAAAATTTTCTGACTTGTGTATAGCCAACATGTTCATGTAACCTAGAGTCAACATATTTTACCTTGGGGTGAGGAAAGGTTGACCATAGCTATTTTATGAAGGAAACATGATTTGAGTGTATTATAAGATGACCATGACCAACTACATATAAAATTTGATTGCAAGACGTATAGTTAAATATTAACTCTCCTATGCTCTACTTACTATAAAAAAACAACATGTGAGATGATAAGTGCACTAACTACGTTATGTTGAAATCACATGATTACTTATTCAAGGTGGAAAATGCTGTAAAAAGGTTTCAAGGAACCGTCAAAAGTATTACTATCAATGTCTAACCTTTTTATTTACATTTGTACGACATAATTAATTTTTAATTTTTATTTCACTATTATACCAATATACAAAATTATGAAGATTCACCCTGGTTAACTAAATACGCTATTCTACTATATAGTTGAATTGTAAAGTTTCAAGTAAAAGTACACCATCAGTATATTTAACACACATACGCAATGAAAGGATCTCAGCTTCTTTAAAAAGAAAAAAATTATTATTGTTGGGTAAGAGCACAAATATTGGGGGGCAAAAGGGTGTCAAAAAGGGACACCTTTTTCCTAAAATCAGTGGAACCTGAACTTCATTGAATAATTCAGCATGCCTATGCTCAAAATTTGACAAAGTGATAACAATAATTAACATAGAGCTTGGAATCTAGTTTCTAAACTAATATTTAAAAAAAAAATGGTTGATATTAAGAGGCTCAAATATTGTGAACACAAAAAGTATGTCAATTTTTGTGTAAAAAAGATAAGAAACTATTGTGTGTGTGCCCCCCATTTTTTGAGTTGTATAATTTTGTTTTCAAATCCCCTTGTTAAAAATTTAGCTAAGACCATATACGAGGTCGCACTAAATTCTCATAATTTTTGGATCAATGGATAATTTTTTTATCAATTTTTTTTTTTTTTTTATAATTTGAATGAAAAAATCCTAAATTTTGCACCAAGACAAATATGCATTGGTTTTTGCATGAAAAAAAGGCACTGGTAAGATAAATTATGGATAAAATCCTTAGAATAATCAAATTTTAGAAATAATTCCATTGTCATCAAGGTAAAAACATGCTTGATTATCGTATTATAATTTATTTTTGAATATTATATTTTAACACACAAGATATTGGGGTGGACACGTGAAATTCTGATGTTTTTCTGTCAAACATGGTTTTGATCATGCAATACACAATCCAAACCTCTGGTTTGGAAATCCATGCCTTTAGATTGCTTATTCCAAACCCCAACAAAATGACACATGAGCGCATTATAACACGCTAGCATTATACCGTGCTCAAATTTTAATGTTCTCATGTTCCTATTTCCAATGTGAAATATGTCCATTTGGGAATGATAATGTGGAAAAACACATAGAAAACCATAAGACAAGAGTGTTATAACATGAGCGCATTATAACGCGAGTTTGTTTTAGCTTGGTAAACCCAAGCTGTAACGCAATCACATTATAACGAGACTTATGTTTTCCCTTTTTACGTTATAATGCGACCAAGCCATAAGATGAGCACATTATGGTCAAAATGACCAAAATAACGGATTTGTGTCCACTTTTTGGCCCGCCACCTTTGTGCATACACCCTGCTAAAATACATGGCTATTCTAATTCAATCTTGATTGCACATTTTTAGTATTAAATATTAAATTTAGATTTCCAACATCCATTTTACTCTTACTTCTGCAACCTGCAAGCTACCAAGTTAGTATATAAACATGGTCAGCGAAAATAAACATTGGCATGGTATTCCCCATATGACTAACATTTTCACATATATATTTTTTTCCTCTTACAATAAATTAAAATAGAGGTAAGAACACAAATGCAGTTTCATTTCATTTTCAAGCTGGTGTGAGATAGGGAGAGGAGAGAGAGAAAATAAAACCAAATTTCCAATAACCAATAAAATATAAAAAAGTTTCATTAATGAGATCTATAGATTCGTATAATAGAATTTAAATGTTTTGCCAATAGTTTTTTGCTAAGAGAAAGTTCCATGGAAATTTTCTTACTAGTGCTGCAAGATTATAAAGATGACCAATTTATCCAAAGTGGCCTAGAACCAAGGTTGAAATCAAATTTTCAAAGCTTAAACAAACCACATGTAAATTTCCATCAATTAACCTATTTATAGGGAACCCCTTGGAGTTTAAAGAACAAAAATCATATTGCCAATGATTTAAACGACCACTACATTTCCAAAGCTACTTTTCGTAATTATGTCGGTTAGACTTTGTCGTTGAATGTCGAAACGCTTAGAACGCCTCGTTATAAAACAATATACTAAAGGTGATTTTATCAAATATATTAATTAATTATGATAGTCGTATTGAAATCCTAGAGGTATGTGTTGACTAAATTTGTTTGATTGATAAGGGGGTCTAAATAAAGGGTCAAAACCAAACTAACTTTTCAATTGTTAACAAATTATCAAAGCGGTAAAATAGTTGATTGGGCCCCCAAACGTGGAATAGAAACAACATTGAAAGATCATCTAAAGTCATTAGAGAGATTGACATGATATTTCATGTCACTAGTGAACATGATCATTCCATAACTTACTCACTACGGGGTTTGGAGCATGTGGTTTGCGTGTCATTGAAAATTCATGTTTTATTAAATTTTAATAAGGTGAAGAAATGAAAGGATTACATGGAACTCAAGTTTAGTTCTATAATTGAGTGTACATAGGTATCCAGCTCTATCATCCAAAAGTTCTATTTGTCACATGACACTATTAGAGAGTGTGACTTACACAAAAGGGGTGTCATATCAGTTATACATGAAGCAAGGTAAATATATCCATTATGTGCGATAAGTCATTTTATTAACCATAACTATACTCTTCATTTAATTTAGAATTTCACTAGCACTATGAAGGAAAAACCATAAATATGAAATGATGTTGGAAATAGGGAAAGAACCATGCATGTTCATAGTGAGGTGAAAAGGGGGGTGATCCAATATAGTTTTTAACATGCGTAAGCTATACATCCATCATAATGAAACCATCCGCTAACCCATTCATGTGCATTAGAATGCTCCCATATTTTGCATACATATCTGCCCGACATTTGTAAAAAAAACATCTGACAAAAGACCTGTCAAAATATCCATTATGATTGTTGAAGACTGGCTCACGTTGTGAGGAGGACCGGCTACCACAAGTCAGTCGGAGGGAATTGGATTCAAATTTCCAAATAGCTAGTGCCTCTAAAAAATGTGCATGATTTAATCAATAAAAAAATTAAACATTGCACAGTAAAATAATAAAACCAAATATATTGTATTTCATTCGAGACATTTTATTCATGATTGATGAGTTACATATATAGATCAATTAACCCCTACAATGGTGGAGTCAAACATGATCTTCAATCCCTAAATAATCTCAACCCCATCTCCTAATATCTCTCTAACATCCCTTAGTTATCTCAACACACTCAACTAATCCTAAAAATACCAATGTGAGTTGTTTATACAACAAACTCACAACTATTATATAAAACCTATATTATTAATATGAGATATGTTTTCTCATATTTAATAATATTACATTTTATTTATTCACCCATATATATTATCTCCATGATAATATATATTACATTAAAACATTAACCAATGTAAACAATATAATATTCCTAACATTCACTCCCCTATTGTTTACATTATTACTTCCCTTACACTCCCCTAATGTGAACAATGTAGAGAAAAACATTCACACGTCTTCTACAGCTTGCCTGCCTCTGCATGCTCATGATCTTGGTATGCTGAACCTCTGTTCACCAAATACGAACCCCTGTTCGAAAATAACGGACCTCTGTCCTAGGTACGAGCCCCTGCTCATGAACCTCTGTTCATCCTCTTCAAGAAAAACATGATGCTGATTTTTCTTGTGCTTTTATCTTTCTACTATCACATATTTACATCAGGAGTTTATAAAAGGAAATACAATTCTGAACAGGAATGTGACACTGTTCTTATTACAAACAATAATGGAATCAAACACACAACTGAAATACTTGGCCACCAAATCAATACCGCGGCCTCGTCGATGGTCCCTGACGAGAGGTCGCCGATTGCCCTCCTGCCTCCGTTGCCTCCAGCCTCCATCGAGAAAATTTACGCTATCTTCATACTGATATCAAATATGCAATTAAATACTCCTGAGTAATGCTCCATTTCTGTGAGAAACAAAGCTAATGTAAAATATCACTATGCAAGGATTATGCAACATTCATCTGAATTGTGGTCTCAAATTCCAGAAATTACTTTAGACGTTAGAATATCTTTCACGTTTTCTCCTAAACCGTGATGTGGGTTCGGCTGAAATTTTAACAGTAGTCTACTACAGTATGAATCTTGAAACCCATTAAAAATCGCAGAGACCCAGATCGTAAAAATGAACTTATGACCTGATCTTTACACGGGAATTATTGAATCCAAAGCCACAAATGCACATCCACAAGATTGTAACACTGCTCTGATACCAAATCTAAAAAATGTGCATGATTTAATCAATAAAAAAATTAAACATTGCACAGTAAAATAATAAAACCAAATATATTGTATTTCATTCGAGACATTTTATTCATGATTGATGAGTTACATATATAGATCAATTAACCCCTACAATGGTGGAGTCAAACATGATCTTCAATCCCTAAATAATCTCAACCCCATCTCCTAATGTCTCTCTAACATCCCTTAGTTATCTCAACACACTCAACTAATCCTAAAAATACCAATGTGAGTTGTTTATACAACAAACTCACAACTATTATATAAAACCTATATTATTAATATGAGATATGTTTTCTCATATTTAATAATATTACATTTTATTTATTCACCCATACATATTATCTCCATGATAATATATATTACATTAAAACACTAACCAATGTAAACAATATAATATTCCTAACAGTGCCTTGATCAACGATTGTCGGGGCCATGTCAGAAAAAATCATTCTTGGAGAATAAACGGTGCTAATGAAATGGACTTATACATGGAGCTTGGGAATAGTGTTTCTCTGCTCCACGTTGGGAATGATTATGAGGTGATTTTTAATGAAGATGGGTGGTAGAAAGTCAACTCCAAAAATAAACGAAGATACACTCCTTTTTCAATGAGCCTTTAATCTCTTGGTGGGAAAGATCTCGGTAGTTAGGCGCTCTTTGGATTGTTATGGTGTTTTGACCTTCCGTTCAGGTATTCCACTATTCTTTGTTTTCTCCACTTTGAGTTTTTTGGATTCTTGTCCTGTTCTGCATTGGGGCCTTATTTGGTTTTGTTTCTTCTTTGTGATCTCCTGTCTTTCTTCCATCTGTACAGGGTTCCTAATCCCTTCAAAATCTACTTTTTACCCTATCTAATTAAAAAACAACTAATATTGTTAAACTCTCTCCTACTTAGGTGATGTTTAATTAGAGGGACAATTTTTATTGAGCTTTAATTACATGCTTTTCCTTTAGATTTTGCTGAAGTTTTTTCAACTCCAAACATGTGTAGACTTTTGCAATTCCCTGCAATTTATCAGGTATTCAAAACTTGCACTAGATAAGAGCAAAGTAATGCAGTTCCCTCCACTAATTGTTTTATTCAACGCCTTTTTTCACTCTTCTTCCACCATGTTTACTTCGCATTAAAATTTTAACTGTACATCCATCAACATTACCATCACTTCTCATTCAAAATTAATCCATGAAGGGGAGAATTCCACCCTACGAAATTCAGGAATGCAAAGTGCTTGATAACCTACATGTTCATGATTCATAATAAAAGAGATGAAAATAAAATTATATAAACATTAGTAATTCAAGGATCTTATGTCTATCATTTATATGGACACCTCAATAATATTATTGGATGGAACTATTGGCATTTGGAAAAACCCTCCAACAATACTATTGGAAGTGAATTAGTTAGTTGAAGTTCACTTTTGGGTCTCTTTTGATAGTTCATCCTCTTGTTACCATGACTTTCTTTATTTTAATATTTTATGGGTTGGCTTATGCATACCACTAGGTTCTAATTTCAATGTGAGAACCTCTTATATATGTAGTTTTTTAGGAGGTATAATACAATTAGAGCCTTATATAAGTTGTGCTATCTAAAATATTTGAAGAATACTTCAAAATAAAGAACAATAAGGGAAAAATTGTTGGTCAAACATTCTATTACTACTTACTAAGGTTACAATTAGAGTATATATCTTATAGTTAGCTCATTACGTTGTGACGCATGAGGGAAAAGATACAACAAGTGACCTTATAGACTTACATCCACCATTGCACTCACGTTAGGAGAACTACATGGAATTTGAAATGTAGTAGACAACTTGGTATGAATCAACACAAGTTGACCAAAGAGGTCGGTACAACTCAAGAAACTAAGTTTATTTTTTACATCTAATGTCTATATGAGTATTGATGTAGGAGTACATGATTTGTAACTCTAGGTATATATGTGAGCATCATAGGAAATCAAAACGCATAAACTAGTGGTGAAGATGCAAAAACAACATCGTAGAAGAAATAAAAATGCACATACAATACGGACTTAACCATTTCATAGGACAAAACCATTGACCAATATGGTCTAGAACAAAATGGTTGTGTCTAGAGGGTCACATATTATGAGGGAAAATATTTTAATCACACTCTGAGACCTGCATAAATCACAAACTAGTTGTTGAAACACCTCAATGTCAATCTAAACTAGATAAGTTAAGACTTTTTAATCTATACTAGTTGAGAATTTTTATATCATCTTAACCAAACCAAAAAGAAAAATACGATGAAATAAGTGTCAAATGTAAAATCTACCATTTTATTGACAACTCCTATTGTTACACTCTCTCCTACTTATGTGATGAAAGGGAATACACACACACACACACACAATAGAGGGACAATTTTTATTGAGATTTAATTAGATTTTTTTTCTTCATATTTTGTTGAAGCTTGTTTAACTCCAAACATGTGTAGAGTTTAGCAGTTCTCTCCAATTTGTGAGGTATTTAAAAATTACACTAGATAAGAGAAAAGTAGTGCAGTTCCCTCCACTAATTATTTTATTCAACACCTTTTTTCACTCTTCTTCCTCCATGTTTACTACGCATTCAAATTTTAATTGTACATCCATCGACATTACCATCATTTTTCATTCAAAATTAATCCATGAAGGGTAGAATTCTGCCCTACAAAATTCAGGAATGCAATGTGCTTGATAACCTACATGTTCATTGTTCTTAATAAAAAAAGATGAATATAAAACAATATAAAAAAATTAGTAATTCAATGATATTATGTCTATCATTTATATGGACACCTCAATACCATTATTGAAGAGAAAAACCTTAGAGAAAATTCTCAATGGTTTATATTTGCATCATTTTTTTTAATATAGACACCTGAAATTTGGCACAAATCATTCTTATTTAATTTTTTAAATAAAATTTAATATATATGAGTCTTCAAAAATAAAATAAGTATATAGTTGTGTGTGTCCTATTTTGGATTATTGTCATAGGATTTGATTGACTAGTGTTTTTTTGTCTAATTTTGGACTCCAATTTTTTTTATTATGTCATAGAGAGTTCTGGATTTTACTTTTACTGTTCGATTGTTTTTAGTTTCTAGATGAAACTATTGGCATTTGGAAAAAGAATCCAATGGTACTATCCGAAGTGAATTACTTCGTTGAAGTTCACTTTTGAGTCTCTTTTGATAGTTGGTCCTCTTGTTACCATTACTTTCGTTATTTTAATATTGTATGGCTCAACTTATGCATAACAGTAGGTTCTCATTTGAATGTGCGAGCCTCTTATATATGCAAGTTTTTTAGGAGGTCTAATACATCTAGCGCTTTATCTAAGTAGTGATATCTGAAATATTTGAAGGATACTTCAAAATAAAGAATAATAAGGGAAAATTTATTTGTCAAACATTCTATTACTACTTACTAAGGTTACAATTGGAGTGTATATCTTATAGTTAGCTCGTTATGTTGTGAAACATGAGGGAAAAGATAGAACAATGGACCTTATAGACTTACATGCACCATTGAACTCATATTAGGAGAACTACATTGAATTTGAAATGTAGTGGAAAGCTTAGTCTGAATAAACACAAGTTGACCGAATAGGTCAGTACAACTCAAGAAACTAACTTTATTTTTTGCATCTAATGTCTATATGATTATTGATGTAGGAGGACATGGTTTTAATAAGTTAAGACGTTTTAATCTAAACTATTTGAGAATTTTTTGATCATCTTATCCAAACCAAAAACAAAAATACAATGAAATAAGTGTCAAATTTAAAATCTACCCTTTTATTGACAACTGATATTGTTACACTCTCTCCTACTTATGTGATGAAAAGTAATACACACACACACACACACACAAACTAGAGCGACAATTTTTATTGAGCTTTAATTAGATGTTTTTCCTTCAGATTTTGTTGAAGCTTACTCAACTCCAAACATGTGTAGAGCTTAACAGTTCCCTCTAATTTGTGAGGTATTTAAAAATTGCACTAGATAAGTGCAAAGTAATGCAGTTCCCTCTACTAATTGTTTTATTCAACACCTTTTTTCACTCTTCTTCCTCCATGTTTACTTTGCATTCAAATTTTAACTATACATCCATCGACATTACCATCACTTTTCATTCAAACTTAATCCATGAAGGGTAGAATTTTGCCCTACAAAATTCAAGAATGAAATGTTCTTGATAACCTACATGTTCATGATTCATAATAAAAAAAGATGACTAATGTTTCTTTGTTTAATTTTGGACTCCAATTTATTCGATTATTTCATAGAGAGTTTTATAGGAAGAATGGGAGAGGGAAGAGAAAGGAAATCCAGATCTACCCCAACCACTTCTAGGTTGCATTTAATTCATCTCATTATAGCAGTAGGTGAGAACCCTAGAAAAAGTGGTGAGATATATTTTGCATTTAAGTTGGTTGTTGAAACGTCATTTCTGGCCATTATAACGTGCCAGACGCATTTTTTTATTTTCTCTCTTCAAACTGAACCAAAATGTAAGATTGACCCTAGAATCATGTAGAGAATTTCACTAGATTTCCATTGATATAAAGAACTCAAAAATCCAAGCTCTGGATCGAAAGTTATGGCGATCTGAAGATTAGGGAAAAAACAGGCCAAAACAGATCAGTAGAAAAATATTTGAATTTTTTCCCGCGCTCTTCCACTTGGATGACACGTGTCAGGCTCTGATTCATCCGCGGGCTCATCCTTTGAAATTTTCTTGCGGGCCCTTCCTTAATTTCTTGCCACTTGGACACGTGGCACTATTTTATTGGCTCGGGCCTGAGGGGTGCATTTTGTCCTTCGAAAATTTCGTATTTTTCACTTTGGGAAAATTTCCCCATTTCTCCCCCGCGCTCTGCCACTCAAGTGCCACATGGCACAATTTCATTGGACGCGGGCCCTTCCTGAGCATTTCCCTTTTTTTGTGCCTTTGGAAAAATTTTCAAAATTTTCCCGCTGGGCCGATGAGGTGAAGACACGTGGCGAGATTTGATTCGTTGGCAGCTCTTTCGGCTTTTCACGTCCCACTCGTCCCTCGCGTACCTTTGGCCCGACTGTCCCAAACTGTCTGGGACAAATATCTCCGAATCACCCGATTCGGGCTTCCTTGTCCCTCTTTGAGGTGAAAACATGTGGCGAGATTTGATTCGTTGGCGGCTCTTTCAGATTTTCGCGCCCCCAACCATCCTTTTGGCCCAACTGTCCCAGACGAAAGTCCCCTATTTCAGCCAAATCGGCCAGTTCACGTCCTCTTGCGTACGTTTGTCCCAAATGTCCCAGACCGCAGCGAAACAATACTTAGGCAATTTTTTCCCTTGTTTTGGTCGATTCGGATTTTCATGTCCCATGCGTCTCGACGTCCCAACTGTCCCACAGACCACCTGGACTAGGACTTAGCTGATTTTCTTTATTTTTTCGGCCCCAAGCTTGGTACAACGGACCTCAGCACGACCCGAACCCTTCAGACCTGAAATGCCTTAACACAGTCCTGCAACCTTATTTTTTGCATTTTTTCCATTTTATCAACCTGTTGGGATTTCTTCTTGGGTGGGGGAGTTAGAGAGAAGCCGAGGGACCCCAAAAAACATGATTTTGGACCTTGAATCAATCTACTTGCTCGTGACTGAATAATCTGATGCATGTTATCAAAATTACCCTGGGGGTGAATTTATGATAACAGTACCCTATACTCTTTAGTCATAGGATCTTATTATTATTATTGTTAATCATTTTGGTGAACCTGATGTCTCTTTCTCACATCTTTTAGGGCTTTCAATTTTCTTCCCTATTATCATTATGATTTTTCACTTTTCTTTTTCCTTTTTTTTACGCCATTTGTTCACCGTCATTGCCACCTTCTCCCTTTCTATCATTATCATTACATTCAAAGAACCGTGAGCATATCTATTCAGGTGTACTTACGAAAAAACCTGGATTGCCTCTATCCCTTAACGAAGATCAAATCACTTTCACATGTGATGCCCTCATACCATAAGAGTTCTTAGCCCATGACCCTCCCTTATATATCCAGGTTTGTGTTGACAAAGTAGGTGTTAAGTGTGCCTTAGTAGACAATGGATCTGGCCTCAATATTTTTAATGTTACATTTCTTCACCACTTAGGTATTTCACAATAATCTCTAACTCCACCATCTATTTCCATACATGGCTTTGATAACATCCCTAAGCATGTGTTAGGTATTCTAAACCTCCCTTTTACCATTGGTCCAAAAACCGTTATGCCCAACGATCTTAATTATAACATTCTTTTGGGCTGACCTTGGATCCATGCCATGCATGGCGTACCTTCTACACTATATACATGTTTTAAATTTCGACATCAAGGCATTGTCTACGATGTATTGGCCAACCCATCTCCCTTAGAATATTGTAACTCAATTTAGAAATCTAGTGATCCTCTACCAACAAGTCCGAAGATTTTTCTATGTATGGGTCAGTCTATGACTATTTAAAACGTTATGGCTTTACTAATACTAGTACGCAAGACCCTTAAGTTACCGTCCCTTTGGATCTTCCGACACAAACACATAATTGTGTGTTAGATTATCCCTCTTTACTCTCTACAAATGTTTAAACTACCTTCCATCCTCCTCTACCTAATCAATCCTTATTAGAATCAATTCTTGCTATACATTTGTTGTTTCACGAAAACTTTCAAGCTATAGAATCTGATATTATATCTTTCAGATATGAAATCCAATAGCTTAAAGACGATTCTCAGTCACATGTTTTTCATCCTATTACATCTCCTTTGCAATCTAGGTCCACTACATGTCATATTATTGAACCTCATGACATGCCATCACGTGAGCCTCTCGTATTTAAACGTAATAATAATGTTACAACCCAATGGGTTCCTAGCTTTGAGTCATCACTACGTAATGATAAAACATCACCTCAACAACCACTTAAAATATTTGCCACATAGTTTTAATCTATCAAAGAATTAATTTGATCAATATAATTATTATTTTTTTGTTAAAAAAAATCATTTATTAATGATGAATGATTTTAACTTAATTACATAAATGATTTTATATATTTTTATTGTGGATTTATTTTTGCAAGTTAATTGAATTTAGAAGAAATTATTTTAGATTTGTCACACAATTTCATGTATTAAAAGATTATTATATTCATTAATAGCACTATTAGTTTTTTGAAAAAATAATAATTTCTCATTCAATCTGGGTACATTAATGATTTGGTGTTTTAGTCTGGATTTACTTTTAAAGTTAGTTGATATGAGTTAAATTTGAAAAAATTATATTTGAAGAAAAAAACAATCTAAAACTCATATTTATAAAATATTACAATTTTTTAGATTATCTTATCCAAACCAAAAAGAAAAATATGATGAAAATAACTGTCAAATTTAAAATCTACCCTTTTGTTGACAACTCATATTGTTACACGGCTCTTCGTGGTTCTTTGGCAAGGCAACTTTGAGTTTTTATCGGTGGGAACCAGGAGTACAACACGATCTTCGCTTTAAGGCTCTTCCTGTGTGGATCCGACTACCAGCGCTTCCCATTGGAGTTTTGGGAATCATAAATTTTCACGGGGATAGCCAGACCTATGGGGGCTCTCATAGTTGTTGACCCGACTACCAGAGCTAGATCAAAATTGGTTTCTTCTCGGCTTTGCATTTCTGGTTTGGAGGACTCAATAATACCTAAGAGAACATTTTTAAAACACCCCAACAGGATGCTGGGAGCAGAGGATGGACATGGAGGAGTGTAAAACTCTGTCGTAGAGAGTACCGAGGAGTTAGAAGTGATTCCACCAATTGTTGTAGAGGGACGGGGCCGGGTCTTAGACCTGTGGCTATGGAGGTTGGCGTGGTGGCTGAGGATTTTTGTAGCAAATGGAATTGCCATACCTGTGGCTATGGATTTTGTAGCAAATGCAATTGCCAAACCTGTGAATCCTCTTTCGGTGCCTGAATGCCCTATCACAGACAAAACCGCAGGTGGAAGGCAGGTTGAGACTGGCTCAGGTTGTGAGGAGGAGCGGCTATTACAAGTCAGTGGGACTGTGGGAGGGAATTGGATTCAAAATTCTAAACAGCTGGTGCATTGACCAAGGATTGTGGGGGCCACGTCAGAAAAAATCATTCTTGGAGAATAAACGGTGTTAATGAAATGGACTTATACGTGGAGCTTGGGAATAGTTTTTCTTTGGTCCACGTTTGGAACGATTCTGACGTGCTTTTTAATGAAGATGGGCTTAAGAAAGTCAACTCCAAAAAGAAAGGAAAATACACTCCTTTCTCGATGAGCCTTCGATCTCTTGGTGGGAAAGATCTTGGTATGGTGTTTTGACCTTCCGTTTGGGTTTAATACTAATCACCTCCAAAAGTTATATCTATCCCGCTGATATTAAGAGTCTTAAAAAACAAAATGTTTATAAGTTTGCCCATATAGGATGTGTTCAGATAGGTATCACCCCTCTGTTCCGTCGTGGTTTGAATGCGTCTGTGTTATGTTGTCTCATGGATCTCCGCTTTGACAATTTTAAAGATTCGATGTTAGCCACTATCCAAGCTGGTCTTCACAATGGCCTGATATCCTTTGAAGTATACCCAAATTATCTTGTCAGTCTTACAAAGGATGATCTGTTAAAAGATGTCTTAAAGCTTCATTTAGCTACCACTGGCTTGAACATGTGACCTAGCGCTTGTCCTTTAGCAATACATTATAAAATCATCTATAGGCTTGTAACTACCATGCACCCTGCAGTCAAGCATGGCATTTTCCAAAGGCAGCAGCGTGGTGAGCCATGTGAATATAGAGTCTCAAAAGATAGAGCCAGAGTTAATATCATGGTCACAGATCAGAGTGCCCAAAAAATGGACTCTGTGCAAAAAGTTCATCCAGACCAGTCAGCCCAAAGCTTCAAAATGCTACGGCTGTAAATGAAAATAAAAATGATTGTAACATTATCTTTTAGATCTAGAAGTTCTATATCTTCTTTACCTAGATCTAGTTCTTTCCAGTCTTGTAGTTCTCAGCTTCTCTGTAGGAGAACCATCATCAAGCAAACCCTGCAAAAGAGCAAGTATTTATGTGTAGTCACAATAGTCTCGTCCATGATCCAAACACCGATTTCCTTTGGTGCAATGATTGTGAACAACTAGATAAAACAGAAATATGTTCCCAGCAATGGTCCTACCATTAGCATGGCGTCAAGAGCCTCTCCTAGTAATTATTCTTTTCCATCATTAGAAATTTCATAAGTATTGTCTGCAGATCAATCCCAGAAAGCCGTATTCTGGTATCAAAGGACAGTGGACAGACAGATAGATCCTTCCGAATCATCAAAGATGCTGAACTGGACAAATAAAGTTGTAAAACATGTCCATGACAAGTTATAGTCCCAAGAATCTATCTTAGCTGAAATGGAAAAGACACTCAAAAGCTATTGAGTTGAATCAGAAAGGAGATGTGTCAGGAGCTCTTAGATTGTTAAATTCTAAGATTGAGATGTGGATAGATCTGTTAAAAGAATAGAACATGTTGTACATCATACTAACAAGTTTGTTCCTGAGGAAGTTTCTAAGATTGTTTCTCATAATGTTGTTGATACTATTCAGCCCTTAGTAGATCATTCTGTCACTATAAAAAGTGAACTATCTACTAAGATCATTGCTAGTAATGAATTGATTGAATCTGGCATGTCACACATACATGAATCTATTGAGCAGATTCTACAGAAAATAGAATATCTACAGGATACAATAGATACTCTACCAGTCATTGAGCCGCAAATCTCTCAGATCTTGGACAATACCAAGAAATAAGAAGAAGGTGATTGGTCAGATATTGTTTCTTGGAAACAGGTAACAGAGCATGCTAGTTCCTCTACATCTAGAGATAAGCATAAGCAGTTTTTAGCCCAATATAATCCCTTATTGTTTAAGCCAGATGAGAAAAAGGTCTGTAGGGATGGTTAAAAATTGACCTTGCAACAGTTGAAGGCATGATATTAGGAGAAACCAGTAATACTGGACCATAACCATTACAAGGTATGGCTAGAGTACAAACTCTACAACCTAATTGGTATAAGCTAGAATGTAGATCTATAGAGGAGATCAAAGAGATTGTTCATGGTATGATTGGTTGGGGAAATACTCAGTTAGAAATGTATAAAAAAGATCCCCATTCTATAGCTTCAGCAATACAAATGGTTTTGTAGGAATCATTAAAGAATGGTGGGACAGAGTTCCTCATCAGAATCATATCCTACAAAGTGGTTTCATGGGGCTTCACTGCAGCTATAATAAAAGAATTCATTACTGAAATAGATGATGATAAAGTTTTGAATACTTCTTTGTTTCTTAGAGCTAGACTGTGTGATATGTCTAGAATTAAAGAATATCAATGGTTATATGTAGAAGTTATACTATAACTCTGGCAATATAAAATGATGTAACTATGAGGTTAAGATATATAGAATCCTTCCTCCATATTTCTCTACTGAATATAAAAAGGCTATGCATGGAAAGAATCCAGAATGAGCTTAGTTTTGGTGCAATAAATCAAATCATTGACCTTACTAATGCTTGATTATGTAGAGAAAAATGAGAAAGAAAGGAGGCCAGGAAAAATGAGTTTCTTGGTTTTCAATTTTGCCAGATGTTTAAAACTGATCCCTTTGGTTGTGATAAGCACGACAAGCAAAAAAAGTGCAAAGAATGCACTTCTTTCTGAAAGAAGGGTCAGAAAAAGAGTTTCAAGAAATTTAAAAGGTTTAAAAGGTATGAGAAATCTTCTACAGAAAAACCTTTCAAGAAATATGTTTTCCGGAAAAATAAGTATGTTGGAAAAAGAAAGAAATTTTCTCCAACTTGTTTCATTTGTAAAGGAAAACATTATGCCAATAAGTGTCCACAGAAAGATTCTGACAAAGGAAAAGCAAAGGTGAATACTCTTGCTACAAAAGGCATAACAAAAGAAAATTATTGTTTTGTCAATGATTCTAAAAGTTATTCTTCTAATATATCCTATTAGTCAGATGATAATCTGTGTCAGATTAATATTGTACAGCTACCTGATTCTAACAGTGACAACACTGATTTTGGTTATGATTCTTTAGTCTCATTTGTAAATATGGTTCATGTTAATATGAATGCTAACTTCCATCATCCGTTAGCACCAACTCTCTACAGAACTTCTTCTTAAGAAGCTGCAACTCCGTCAAAGTGAATATGCTGATTGTCCCCCCTTGGGATATAACCAGAAAGATCTTTCTCCAGAACAAAGTTCATGAGCTTGAAGACAAGTATTTCCAGCAATCTCAGCTGGAACAACAAAGAAAGATCCGCATGCAGATTGGTGAAGAAGAAGAAGAAGAATAATTATTCTTTTCTGAAGAACCATACTCTCCTATTCCTGTCAGACCGCCTTTTCAACAAAGAATCCATCAAAGACAGATTCCCCAAAGAGGAAGAGGTGGACCATGGAGAGGTCGAGACCGTGGAAGAAATTTCATACATCCGTAACGTAGTTTTCCATTCTTGTTCCCATAGGAACAAGCTGGACCAAGTGAATCTCAAGAACATGTTCAGGAACCTGTTCTTGATCCAAAAAAATGGAGGAGGGAGTAGGATAGAATTCCTACAAAAGGTTTATAGCAAAAGCCACATAGATGAGTACAAAAGGCTCATCACTGAAGAAGAGAAAGAAGAAAAAGAAAACAATGACTTCGAGGAAGCAATTTCAGAAAATTGCTCAGCAAGAAGAAGAAAGAGCAGTACCAAATCCAGAGGTATGCACTATTAGTTGCACCCAGAATCCTTTCATAACTATTACCATATGCATCCCTCATATAAAGCCATATACATTAGATGCTATGATAGACACTGGTGCAAACATAAGCATGCTTAGGTCTAAGGCTATTCCCCTAGATTGTTGGGTTAGAAACCCATTTAAAAATTATGTTTGATAAAAAAGAAGTCATTTCTAGGTTTGTTGGCTGAGATACCTATCCAGATAGAAGGCTTTACAAGAAACCTAAGATTCTACCAACATGACATGATTTCCTATGATTGTATCCTAGGAGTAGATTCCCTTCAAGAATGTGGAACATTTAGCATCAACAGAGATTATATTTCCCTGTTTAACCCAGATGTGTTGATACCCAGAAAGTACACTTTCTAGACCATTGTTCCCATTACAGACCATAGGAAAGAAAGCAGTCATGAATGGATTCATAAATCCATATCTCTTGTGTAAAGCTAACATTGATGAAATTATGCTAAGATCAGAAAAGATCTTTGTTCTGATAATCCACATGCTTTTATCTCTAGGAAAAAGCATGTTTGTTCACTTGATTTACAGCTGATAAAAGATGCAGAAGGCAAAGAGATTATTCCAAAGTTCAGAGCCCATCATAGAGGAATGATTCCTTCAGAAAGAAAGGAATGTCATGATGAAATAAAGAAGCTCTTACAAGGAGGATTCATACAAGAATCAAAATCTCCATGGGCGTGTGCAGCCTTCTATGTAAATAAGAGAAGTGAACAGCTCTGACAGAAGAAGAGGTTAGTAGTTGATTACAAGCCTCTTAACAAATTTATATCTGCAGTGCAACACCCAATTCCTGCTAAAGACGATCTAGCTGACAAGAATAAAAGGCTCAAAGGTATACAACAAGTTCGACCTGAAGAGTGGTTTTTGGCAGATCTTCTTGAAACTAGAAGACACCTACAAAACAACATTTGTAGTCCCTGGAGGTCAGTATGAATGGAAGGTATTACCTTTTGGTCTCAAAACTGCTCCTTCAGTTTTTCAAAAGATAATGGATTCTATATTTGGAGATTTATCAGAATTCCTAATTGTATACATAGATGATATTCTCATTTTCTCCAAATCTCCTAAAGACCATCTGGAACATCTAGAAAAATTCTATGATGTTGTATATAGAAATGGATTATGCCTATCAAGTTCCAAAATGGAAACCTTTAAGGATGAAATAGACTTTTTAGGCATTAAGATTAAAGATGGTTCAATAGAAATGTAGAAACACGTGGTGTCTAAAATCCAAGAATTCCCTGATGAGATCAGAGAGAAAGAACAGTTACAAAGGTTCTTGGGTTGTGTTAATTATGTAGCAGGCTTCTACAAAAATATTGCTGCAGATAGAGTTCTTTTAAATAAAAGATTGAAGAAAGATGCTCCTGCTTGGAGTAATGAAATGACATTGGCAGTCAAAAGAATCAAGAAGCAAGTGCTTGATCTACCTCCTATGTCCCTGCCTGGACAAGGAATGATGAGATGATAGAATGTGATGCCAGTGATCAAGTTCTGGGGTGCTGTTTTAAAAGAAAAGACTGAGTTTGATAAAGAAAAGGTATGTGGATATGCCTCAGGTTCTTTTCATGGTTCAGAACTGAAATATCACTCCACACATAAGGAGATTTTGGCTGCAAAGAAAGCAATCAAGGCTTTCTTGTTTTTTATACAAAATGATCATTTTCTGTTAAGATCAGATTTAAAAGATTTCAAGGCAAGGCTTAACAGTGGTGATCCTGCGAACAAAACTGCATTCAACAGGATTGCAGCGTTGGGGACTCTAGTTCGACAATTTCTCTTTTGATGTCGAACATATAAGTGGTAAGAAAAACTCTCTTGCAGATTTTGCAAGTAGAGAATTGAATCATACCAGGAGGATATCTGTAAATGTCACACAAGTCTTCCATGAATATGATGGAACAATCTAGAATACTGAAACATGCCAGAACTATATTGAATCAAGAAAAAGATGTGATAATACTATGTCTTGGGAGGCACAACATCTGCTTTTGTCATGAGGGATTATCTCTGTTTTCACCATATCAAATGACAGAAGTTGCATGCAGGTTCGTAGATCCTGAAGTTCCAACTTCAGAATTTCATTCAATCCAAGATCCTATAGTGTATTCTATACTTTACAATGGCAATGGCATCATTCCAGACACACTGAACCAGTTGATGATAGGCCTATTGAAGGTTTAAGACTAAGGCAATTAGTCCCAAGGCCTAAATACCCATGTGGAGATTTGAATTTTCCAGACTCTGGCCAGAAGGCCATCCTTTAATAATTTGACATCTGGAATCGTCCGAGTGTTCCTGGTGACAGGCAGTATATTTCTAACCATTTTAAATATTTTCTTTTGAATAATTTGCCTACAAAGATTTCTGACAGTCCATTGCTAAATGTATCTCCTGACACTGCCAGAAAATATCCTCATAAATTGTAAAATAAATTGGTATGTGAAGATTCACTATTATTTGAGGACTAATGTTTTCAGGGGGGCATCACGCTAATCCAAATGGACAGCTATGGAGAAGGATAATTCTTCATCACACTATGAATATACATCCTCCTGCTCCTGGATACTTTTTGGAGGATTCCTGACCAATACATGTATCCTACCAGACGTCATCTAAATAGGAATGAAGATGGAACAACATCTGGTATCACAGAGAATGGTTTGAAAGAAAACACACGGAATGTTCAAGCCTCTACCAGAAAGGATCTGATGAGACTTCCTCCTCATCTAGATGATGACAATGGACCCTTTGTACAGTATAGTCCGTAGTCTGCTATGTTGACAGGCATGTTGTTGACTTTAATAAAGTAAGATAAGATTCTCTTTTGATCTTATCTGAAGCGTGGTGGACCTCCCCACTTGTTAAAGGTGCTATTATGGGTGGCATGTACCCATGTGTTTGTTTCTTACTTTTCTTAAAGTAAGAATCTTTTGGTCTACCGGGGTTCCCGGTTTCCAGTTTGTAGGTCGCTTGGTTTTACCGGTGAAAATCTACTCTAATCCTATAAATATGGGATTCGGGTTTCATTCTCTACATCGGGGAATCGGGGATTAGAGCACTTCAGTCCGAAGCATAGAGTTAGAGTTCAAAGTCCTTCTGTGTTCTGTAAGTTTCTTGTTAAGTTCTTTCAAGAAGTTTGATAAGTCTGGTTTCATCTTTCGTAATCCAAGAAGTTAAATACTTCTAGTATTTTGTATCATCCTACTTATATAATATATTAATTTTAATTGTCTTTGTGTCTATCGATCCTTACTCTGGTTAATTGGTATCAGAGCTGGTTATATCAAGTCTGTTTATTAATACTGTAATCTAAATCTTTGATAAGTATCATTTTTCTGTATTGAGTGTGGGAAGTATTGGTATGATCTTCAGTTGTTATCTGTGAACCTTGAGTTTATATAGCACCATACAGGTAAAGAGTGAGGCTCCCGCAAAGTAAGTCGCCATTGTGAGTGCGCATAGTTATAGGTTGAAGCCAAAATACCGTAAGCCCTGTTGCAAATTTTCTCATCAGTACAAGTCTAAAATGGGGCTGTTGAAACTCGTCCTAGTCACTTTCTACTCTGGATATTGAAGATGATCCTGTCATGGTAGTCTTTCAGATGTATTTCCTGTTAATAGTGCTATAGATATGCAAGAAGAGTCAGATCCATTACCTGCTTGGAAGTTACCTAAAATTACTTACGATCAGGTGTTATTCTAAGGTCTCTGCTTTTCATCTTTTATCCTCTACTGAGTTTAAAACTCGTGAGTCTGTTATTCAAGTCCCAGATCAGAGTGCCCAAAAGAATGGACTTTGTTCAAAAAGTTCATCTAGACCAGGTCGGCTAAAGCTTCAAAATGCTACGGCTATAAATGAAAATAAAAATGATGTAACATTATCTTTTAGATCTAGAAGTTCTATATCTTCTTTTACCTAGATCTAGTTCTTTCCAGTCTTGTAGTTCTAGCTTCTCTGTAGGAGAACCATCATCAAGTAAACCTGCAAAAGAGGCAAGTATTTCTGTGTAGTCACAATAGTCTTGTCCATGATCCAAACACCGATTTCCTTTGGTGCAATGATTGTGAACCGCTGATAAAACAAAAATATGTTCCAAACAATGGTCCTAACCATTAGCATGGTGTCAAGAGCCTTTCCTAGTAATTATTCTTTTCCATCATTAGAAAGTATCAAGAAGTATTGTCTGCCAGATCAATCCCAGAAAGTAGTTTTCTGGTATCAAAGGACAGTGGACAGATAGATAGATCCTTCCGAGTCATCAAAGATGTTGAACTAGACAAATAAAGTTGTAGAGCATGTCCATGACAAGTTACAGTCCCAGGAATCTATCTTAGCTGAAATGGAAAAGACACTCAAAAGCTATTGAGTTGAATCAGAAAGGAGATGTTTCAGGAGCTCTTAGATTGTTAAATTCTAAGATTGATGATGTTGATAGATCTGTTAAAAGAATAGAACATGTTGTATAGCATACTAACAAGTCTGTTCTTGAGGAAGTTTCTAAGATTGTTTCTCAAAATGTTGTTGATACTATTCAGCCCCTTAGTAGATCATTCTGTCACTATAACAAGTGAACTAATCTACTAAGATCAATGCTACTAATGAATTGATTGAGTCTGGCATGTCTCAGATACAGGAATCTACTGAGCAGAATCTCCAAAAGATAGAATCTGTACAAGATACAGTAGATACACTACCAGTCATTGAGCCTCAAATCAGTCAGATCTTGGATGATACCAAGAAGGAAGAAGAAGGTGATTGGTCAAATATTGTTTCATGGAAACAGGTAACAGAACATGCTAGTTCTTCTGCTTCTAAAGATAAGCATAAGTAGTTATTAGCCCAGTATAATCCCTTATTGTTTAAACCAGATGATAAAAAGTCTGTAGGGATGGTTAAAATTGAACCTGCAACAGCTGAAGGCATGATTTTAGGAGAATCCAGTAATACTGGACCAGAACCATTACAAGGTATGGCTAGAGTTCAAATTCTACAGCCTAACTGGTATAAGTTAGAATGTAGATCTATTGATGAAATCAAAGAAATGGTTCATGGTATGATTGGTTGGGGTGATACTCAATTAGAAATGTATAAGAAGGATCCCCATTCAATAGCTTCAGCAATAGCAAATGGTTTTGTAGGAATCATTAAGGAATGGTGGGACAGAGTTCCTCATCAGAATAATATCCTACAAGGTGGTTTCATGGGGCTTACTGCAGCTATAATAAAAGAATTCATTGGTGAAATTGATGATGATAAAGTTTTGAATACTTCTTTGTTTCTTAGAGCTAGACTATGTGATATGTCTAGAATTAAGGAATATCAATGTTATATGCAGAAGTTATACTATAACTCTGGCAATATAAATGATGCAACCATGAGGTTAAGATATATAGAATCATTTCCTCCATATTTATCTACTGAATATAAGAAAGGCTATGCATGGAAAGAATCCAGATGAGCTTAGTTTTCGTGCAATAAATCAAATCATTGACCTTACTAATGCTCGATTATGTAGAGAAAAACGAGAAAGAAAGGAGGCCAGGTAAAATGAAAAGTTTCTTGGTTTTCAATTTTGCCAGATGTTTGAAACTGATCCCTTTGGTTGTGATAAGTAGGAAAAGCAAAAAAAGTGCAAAGAATGCACTTCTTTCTCAAAGAAGGGTCAGAAAAAGAGTTTCAAGAAATTTAAAAGGTTTAAAAGGTATGAGAAATCTTCTACAGAAAAACCTTTCAAAAAATATGTTTTCCGGAAAAATAAGTATGTTGGAAAAAGAAAGAAATTTTCTCCAACTTGTTTCATTTGTAAAGGAAAACATTATGCAATAAATGTCCACAGAAAGATTTTGACAAAGGAAAAGCAAAGGGGAATACTCTTGTTGCAAAAGGCATAACAGAAGAAAATTATTGTTTTGTCAGTGATTCTGAAAGTTATTCTTCTGACATATCCTATCAGTCAGATGATAATCTGTGTCAGATTAATATTGTACAGCTACCTGATTCTAATAGTGACAACACTGATTCTGGTTATGATTCTTTAGTCTCATTTGTAAATATGGTTCATGTTAATATGAATGCTAACTTTCCTCATCCGTTAGCACCACTCTCTGACAGAACTTCTTCTTAAGCAGCTGCAACTCCGGAAAAGTGAATATGCTGATTGTCCCCCTTGGGATACAACCAGAAAGATCTTTCTCCAGAACAAAGTTCATGAGCTTGAAGACAAGTATTTCCAGCAATCTCAGCTGGAACAACAAAGAAAGATCCGCATGCAAATTGGATGAAGAAGAAGAAGAAGAAGAATTATTCTGTTCTGAAGAACCATACTCTCCTGTTCCTGTCAGACCGCCTTTTCAACAAAGAATCCGTCAAAGACAGATTCCCCAAAGAGGAAGAGGTGGACCATGGAGAGGTCGAGGACGTGGAAGAAATTTCGTACCTCCATAATGTAGTTTTCCATTCTTGTTCCCAGAGGAACAAGAAGACCAAGTGCATCTCAAGAACATGTTCAGGAACCTGTTCTTGATCCAAAAAAATGGAGGAGGAGTAGGATAGAATTCCTACAAAAGGTTATAGAAAAAGCCACAGATGAGTACAAAAGGCTCATCACTGAAGAAGAGAAAGAAGAAAAAGAAAACAATGACTTCGAGGAAGCATTTCAGCAAATTGCTCAGCAAGAAGAAGAAAGAGTAGTACCAGATCCATAGGTATGCACTATTAGTTGCACCCAGAATCCTTTCATAACTATTACCATATGCATCCCTCATATAAAGCCATATACATTAGATGCTATGATAGACACTGGTGCAGACATAAGCATGCTTAGGTCTAAGGCTATTCCCCCAGATTGTTGGGTTGAAACCCATTTAAAAATTATGTTTGATAAAAAAGAAGTCATTTCTAGGTTTGTGGCTGAGATACCTATCCAGATAGAAGGCTTTACTAGAAACCTAAGATTCTACCAGCATGACATGATTTCTTATGATTGTATCCTAGGTAGTAGATTCCCTTCAAGAATGTGGAACATTTAGCATCAACAGAGATTATATTTCCCTGTTTAACCCAGATGTGTTGATACCCAGAAAGTACACTTTCTAGACCATTGTTCCCATTACGGACCATAGGAAAGAAAGCAGTCATGAATGGATTCATAAATCCATATCTCTGTGTAAATCTAACATTGATGAAATTTTGGCTAAGATGAGAAAAGATCTTTGTTCTGATAATCCACATGCTTTTATCTCTAGAAAAAAGCATGTCTGTTCACTTGATTTACAGTTGATAAAAGATGTAGAAGGCAAAGAGATTCTTCCAAAGTTCAGAGCCCATCATAGAGGAATGATTCCTTCAGAAAGAAAGGAATGTCATGATGAAATAAAGAAGCTATTACAAGGAGGATTCATACAAGTATCAAAATCTCCATGGGCGTGTGCAGCCTTCTATGTAAATAAGAGAAGTGAACAGCTCAGACAGAAGAAGAGGTTAGTAGTTGATTACAAGCCTCTTAACAAATTTATATCTATAGTGCAACACCCAATTCCTGCGAAAGATGATCTGTTGACAAGGATCAAAGGCTCAAAGGTCTACAGCAAATTTGACCTCAAGAGTGGTTTTTGGCAGATCTTCTTGAAGCCAGAAGACACCTACAAAACAACATTTGTAGTCCCTGAAGGTCAGTATGAATGGAAGGTATTACGTTTTGGTCTCAAAACTGCTCCTTCAGTTTTTCAAAAGATAATGGATTTTGTATTTGGAGATCTATCAGAATTTTTAATTGTATACATAGAAGATATTCTGATTTTCTCCAAATCTCCTAAATACCATCTGGAACATCTAGAAAAAAATCTATGATGTAGTATATAAAAATGGATTATGCCTATCAAGTTCCAAAATGGAAACCTTTAAGGATGAGATAGAATTTTTAGGCAATAAGATTAAAGATGGTTCAATAGAAATGTAGAAACACGTGGTGTCTAAAATCCAAGAATTCCCTGATGAGATCAGAGAGAAAGAACAGTTACAAAGGTTCTTGGGTTGTGTTAATTATGTAGCAGGGTTCTATAAAAACATTGCTGCAGATAGAGTTTTATTAAATAAAATATTGAAGAAAGATGCTCCTGCTTGGAGTAATGAAATGACATTGGCATTCAGAAGAATCAAGAAGTGAGTGCTTGATCAACCTCCTATGTCCCTGCCTAGACAAGGAATGAAGATTATAGAATGTGATGCCAGTGATCAGTTTTGGGGTGCTCTTTTAAAAGAAAAGACTTAGTTTGATAAAGAAAAGGTACGTAGATATGCCTCAGGTTCTTTTCATGGTTCAGAACTGAAATATCACTCCACACATAAGGAAATTTTGGATACAGAGAAAGCAATCAAGGATTTCTTGTTTTTTATACAAAATGATCATTTTCTGTTAAGATCAGATTTAAAAGATTTCAAGGCAAGGCTTAATAGTGGTGATCTTGCGAACAAAACTGCATTCAACAGGATGTAGCATTGGGGGACTCTGGTTCGACAATTTCTCTTTTGATGTCGAACATATAAGTGGTAAGAAAAACTCTCTTGCATATTTTTCAAGTAGAGAATTGAATCATACCAGGAGGATATCTGTAAATGTCACACAAATCTGCCATGAATATGATGGAACAATCTGGAATACTGAAACATGCCAGAACTATATTGAATCAAGAACAAGATGTGATAATACCATGTCTTGGGAGGCACAACATCTGCTTTTGTCATGAGGGATTATCTCTATTTCACCATATCAAATGACAGAAGTTGGATGAAGGTTTGTAGATCCTAAAGTTCCAACTTTAGAATTTCATTCAATCCAAGATCCTATAGTATTATATACTTTACAATGGCAATAGCATCATTCCAGACACACTGAACCAGTTGATGATAGGCCTATTGAAGGTTTAAGACTAAGGCAATTAGTCCCAAGGCCTAACACCATGTGGAGATTTGAATTTTCCAAACTTTGGCCAGAAGGCCATCCTTTAGAATTTGACATCTAGAATCGTCTGAGTGTTCCTGGTGATAGGTAGTATATTTCTAACCATTTTAAATATTTTCTTTTGAAATATTTGCCTACAAAGATTTCTGACAATCCATTGCTAAATGTATCTCCTGACACTGCCAGAAATATAATCATAAATTGTAAAATAAATTGGTATGTCACGATTCACTATTATTTGAAGACTAATGTTTTCAAGGGGCATCACGCTAATCCAAATGGACAGCTATGGAGAAGGATAATTCTTCATCACACTATGAATATACTTCCTCCTGCTCTTGGATACTATTTGAGGATTCCTGACCAATACATGTATCCTACCAGATGTTATCTAAACAGGAATGAAGATGGAACAGTGTCTATATCACGAGAATGGTTTGAAAGAAATACATGGAATCTTTAGCATCTACCAGAAAGGGATGATGAGACTTCCTCATCATGAGATGATGACAATGGATCCTTTGTACAGTATAGTCCATAGGTGCTATGTCGACAGGGATGTTGTCGACTTTAATAAAGTAAGATAAGAGTCTCTTTTGATCTTATCTAAAGCATGGTGGAGCTCCCCACTTGTTAAAGATGATATCGTGGGTGACATGTACCCATGTGTTGTTTCTTACTTTTCTTAAAGTAAGAATCTTTTGGTCTACCGGGGTTCCCGGTTTCTGGTTTGTAGGTCCTCGGTTCTACCGGTGAAAAGCTATTCTAATCCTATAAATATGGGATTCGGGTTTCATTCTCTAGATTAGGGAATCAGGAATTAGAGCACTTCAATCGAAGCATAGAGTTAGAGTTCAAAGTCCTTTTGTGTTCTGTAAGTTTCTTGTTAAGTTCTTTTAAGAATTTTGATAAGTATGTTTCATCTTTCGTAATCCAAGAAGTTAAATTCTTCTGCTATTTTGTATCATCCTGTTTATATAATATATAATTTTCTTGTCTTTGTGTCTATCGATCCTTACTCTGGTTAATTGGTATCAGAGCTGGTTATTTCAAGTCTTTTTATTAATTCTATAATCTGAATCTTTGATAAGTATCATTTTTCTATATTGAGTGTGGAAGTATTGGTATGATCTTCAGTTGTTATCTGTGAACCTTGAGTTTATACAGCACAATACAGGCAAAGAGTGAGGCTCCCGCAAAGTAAGTCGCCATTGTGAGTGTGTAGTTATAGGTTGAAGCCACAATACCGTAAGCCCTGTCACAAAGTTGCTTATCAATTCCAGTCTAAAATGGCCGCTGAAGCTCATCCTAGTATTTCTACTCTAGATATTGAAGATGATCTTGTTAGTCTTTCAGATGTATTTCTTATTAATAGTGCTATAGAACCTTCTTGGAAGTTACCTAAAATTCCTTACGATCAGGTGTATTCTAAGGTCTCTGCTTTTCATCTTTTAGCCTCTACTATGTTTAAAACTCGTGAGTCTGTTATTCAAGTCCCTCAGTCTTCTTCATGTGAATATAATATTCCGTTAATTGATCCCGCTGATATTAAGAGTCTTAAAAAACAAAATGTTTATAAGTTTTCCCATATAGGATGTGTTCAGATAGGTATCACCCCTCTGTTCCGTCGTGGTTTCAATGCATCTGTGTTATGTTGTCTCATGGATCTCCACTTTAACAATTTTAAAGATTCCCTGTTAGCCGCTATCCAAACTAGTCTTCACAATGGCTCGATATCCTTTGAAGTATACTCAAATTATCCTGTCAGTCTTACAAAGGATGATCTGTTAAAAGATGTCTTAAAGCTTCATCTAGCTACCACTGGCTTGAATATGCGACCTGGTGCTTGTCCTTTAGCAATACATTATAAAATCATATATAGGCTTGTAAATACCATGCACCTTGAAATAAAGCATGGCATTTCCAAGGGCAATAGCATGGTGAGTCATGTGAATATAGAGTCTCAAAAGATAGAGCTAGAGCTAATATCATGGTCATTGATCAGATTGAAATAGTCCTATGAGATGGACCTTGTCATTAGATAAGAGTTAATGATCAAATTTTATTGGAAACCAAAATGGAGCCTCCACCATGTTTTTCATCATCAGAGATGGAGAAAGAAACATAGTGTAGGTAAATGCACTTCAAGACCATTTCTATAACAAAAGATCAATAACTTTAATTTCTTATAAACAATAACATGTAAATGATCAAATAATTGAATTGAAATGTATTTAGAGAATTTCCATAAGGTTTCTATTTTTCCACAAACATTCCAAGATATAATATTCATGTTGATACATCCTCCATTTTCAAATCTCCTAAACCATCCTTGAAATTTGTCGTAGAGTCTAAAAGTGCAAATTCATTCTTCAAAATTTCTAACTGATCTAAAGGAAAACAAGAATCTAACGTGATGGCATAATATTTATGCCCTTCATCTTCCACCAAATTGTAGTCATCAATATGTGTGGTGGGAGAGGGGGTCATCACTAAAGAGAAAGATCACTAGAGAATTACTTTTCACTAGAGGTACCTTTGGAAACAAAGGTATCATTAGAAGCTTGGATCTTCTTAGGAGTGTAACTTGATATGGTAGTAGGGACAGATTAATGAGGATGATACAATTTTATAGGGTGGTGGTGAAGAATAGGAAGAAGGGGCTTTGGCACTGACTAGAGGCTTGCAATAACCAACAAGAGTCCGTTCCCCTGGTTAGTCACTCATACGAGGAATATAAGAGGGGCATAAGATAAAGCCTTTTGGTCAACCCACGAGGGGGTAATCATGGATCCATTGGTCAGGTTAATGATACCAAAATAAAGTGTTTAAAAGGTTCATATAAATCACCTTCTTCAAAATGCAGGTTTCACCGACCTGCTTATCAATGCAATATTTGAACTCTTAGGATTAGTCAAATTCTACACAGACTCACTCTTATGGACTTACAAAGAAAAAAAATATGTTACTCATGACATATAACACGCCCAATAGAACTGAAAATATTATTGAGGAAAGCCTAAGTTGGGTGGTGGGGGTATGAGGGTAAGAGAAATATATCTCAAACACAAAGTTTAATATTTTTCTTGAGATATATGTAAGTTGTTGTTACCCAAATTTATTCTCCCTCAAAGTCTGAGTAGCATCACAGGTTTAGTAGAAAGATTAGAGACAGATAGATCATGATGAGTCATTTTATAGCTGGGGATGGGATCTAATTGGACCTTAATCACTCAAACTTGGAGAAATGGATAGCACCCTCAAGAGGATTTGATCTATCCTCACTATTTTAGGTTGTACCTTTCAACCAAGGTAAGAGAACCCTTTTGTAGCCTATTTTTTCTGGAGGAGATGGAGATATCCTTCCTAAGGAAGTTGTTAAGGAGACCTTGAAGAAAATATGATCAATGCAACAGAATCTAACTCTTACGAGTTGTCACTCTATATAGTGGAGATATTCTCTAAGAAAGGTTCAGACCACTAAAGACATTTGGAATCCTGATTGTTTCTACATATTATTGTAAATAGGGACAGAAGTCTGAACATTATATTAATCAGAATCAACCTTCAAATACAAGGAAGGGCTACAATTTTTATAGGAATTGAACAACCATGTGCAGAAAAATAAATATGTTGCACATGTAAAACAATACTCACAACTGCTTCCAATATTACATTCAGGAAGCATAAAAATACAACCAAACAATTACATTGTTAAAACAATATAACAACATCCATTTTTGAATAAAACAAATGATATCGTTAAATAACAACATTCTTTAATCAATAACATTAATTAAATAATAAATTATATAATTTAATTTTGCATTTCCTCAAGGGATGAGGAGAGGAACTCTTTGAATAACTCAAACTTGTCACGTTTAAGTGACTTCATGAAGATATCTTCCAGTTTTTCAGCAGTTGGAAAAAATTGAAGTTGTATGTTGTGCTTCAACAAATGTTTGATATGAAATGAACCTGTACCTCAATGTGCTTTGTTCTCTTGTGAAAAACAGGATTGTAAACAAGTTTGAGAACACCTTCATTGTCAACATACATGGTGGTCGGTTTTTCCTATGGTATTCCAAGTCCTTCTAGTATGCATCGTAGCCAAATCACTTAACAGACAACTTCTCCTGTAAAACGATACTTGGATTTTGTGCAAGAGTGAGAAACAAAGTGTTGTTTCTTGCTTCCCCATGATATTGGTCCAGATCCCATAAAGAATAAAAATCAAAAAGTGGATTTTCTATCATCAATGTTACCTGTATGATTTGAATCCAAATATCCAGTCAAGAAGAAGTTTTCATTCTTCTTGTATTCTAGACCAAGATCCATTGATCCTTTAAGATATCTTAAAATGTGCCTTACTACTTTCTAATGATAAACTTTGGGTTCCAACATGAACCTAGATAGATAGCTCACTGCAAAGCTGATATCTGGTCTAGTGTAGGTCAGGTAAATGAGACTCCCGATTAGCTGTCGATAGAGAGTGGCACTTACCTCAGGAGATGGATCTGAATGAGATAATTGTAATTTGTTCTCCATATGTGTAGCAATTGGTGTGTAATTCATAATCCTAAACTTCTCGAGTGTTGTCTTGGTATGTTTCATCTAAGAAAAAAAAATGTGATTCTCTTTCTATCATACTTCCAATCTAAGACAGTAATGCATTAGCCCAAGATCAGTCATGTCAAACGATTGATTAAGATCTTTCTTCATTGTATCAATCATCCTCACTGAACTACCAGAGATGACTAGATCATCGACATAGACAACAACAATCACCATCTCCCCCCCTTATTTTTTGAGGTAGATATTGGGATTGTATGGATTTCTAAAAAATCCATGTTATACGAGATGCTCATACATCTTGATGTACCATGCTCGGGGTGCCTGTTTTAGGCCATACAGAGATTTCTTGAGTTTAAATACCTTTTCTTCTTGACCAGGTACAACATATCCCTCAAGTTGAGTCATATAGACTTCTTCTTGTAAATCTCCATTTAGGAAGGCTATCTTTACATGCATCTGGTGGAATTTCCACCCAAGTTGTGCAACTAGAGCAAAGATCATTCTAATTTTTTTTAATCTTAGATATGGGAGAAAATGTCTCCTCATTGTCAATGTCATCTTTTTGTTCACACCCCTTTGCTACAAGTCTTGCTTTATACTTGTCCACTGTCCCATCTACTTTGTAATTTTTTTAAAATATCCATTTGCATCCAATGGGTTTCTTCCTTGGTGGAAGATCGACAAGTTACCAAGTGTTATTCTTCATCACTGACTTATATTCAGAATCCATGGCATCTTTCCAAGATTTTGACTGTAGGGCTTCCTGGACTATTAAGGGCTCATCTGATTCAATAACTCTACTCATCAAGGAAAAGTTCACTTCTTCTCTTGCTTTACTGCGAGTCTGTGGTCCAAGGGTGGATGTATCCAGTGGAACATCCATTCTTGCATCTTGTAATGTACTTGTACACCATTTAGGCATATGTTGAACTTTTCCCATTGGTTGTGGTTCTATCTGATCAACACCATCATCCCCATCATCAATTTCATCTTCAGAGGGAACATCAGCTTCAATTTTTACAACTGGTGAAAAATCTACTTCTTATGAGTCCAGAGGAGAGGTCTCTACTTCCTTATTCTAAAAAAACTCAACATCTCTACTAGTGTAGACTTTTCTGGTCTTTGGATCCATCAATCTATATCCAAAAGTCTCTTCATTGTACCCAATGAAGATGAGTTTCTATGACTTCATGTCCAATTTATTTCTATTTTGTTTGGGTATGTGCATGCTTGCTTTGCACCCGAATACTCTGAGGTATGCAATAGATGGTTTCCATTTTCACCATGCTTCTTGTGGTGTTACTCTGTCAAGAGAAACAATGGGTGTTTTGTTCAAAAAATACACTGTTCTCTTTACTGCTTCTCCCCAGAATGTCTTTGCAAGTCTTGAATCATCGATCATGCATCACACCATTTCCATGATAGTATGATTTCTTCTCTCAACAACACCATTTTGCTGTGGTTTATGGAGGAGGAACTTGTCGACGAATCCTATGAGTTTGTAGGTAGTCTCTGAACTCATCACTGGTGAATCCCCCCCCCCCCTCAATTTGAGCAGAGAGTCCTGATGTGATAACTAGTTCTGTTCCCAACTGCTACTTTGAACTTTTTGAAGGTTTTAAATGCTTCACTTTTCTTGCGAAGACAAAAAATCCACATGTTTTTTGTTCACTTCCTGATCAAGTGAATGAAGCTCTGTGTTGTTTGCCTACTAGGAAGTGAGGACACTTGTCTGTATCCTTTTGAAGAGATGGTATCCCATGTACCATATTATGCCAGCAAAGTGTTTTGAGATATTTAAAACTTACATGACCAAATCTCTGATGCCAAAACTATGCTGAGGTGGAGTTCTTAGCTAAAAGTGCTTGATCATCTCTGTAAACAAAATCAATTTAAAACATGCGTCCCACATTGGAGGCTTTTGCAATTATTTTCGAGCCTCTTGATTTGTCTCGAATCAAACACGTTTTCTTGCCAGATTGACTATCAAATTCAATTTTTAGGTTGTGATCTAGGAGTTGACTAACTGAAACAAGATTCTTAGTAAACCCAGGGACATATAGGACATCTGATAGTCTACATTTGCGTGAACCAAAGGGGTGGAGAAATGTTCCCAATCCCCTTAACTATATATGAAGAATCATCTCCCAATGAAACATGATTTTTTGATGGCATGTCCCTAATTGAAATAAACTAGTCTCTGTGGCTGGTCATGTGTCGAGTGGCCCCCGAGTCAACATACCAAACATCAATAGATGACGTGGATGGTTCACTTGATCAAGCAGTGAACATGAAGTCTTCATTATCTGACTGTTCTTGTTTCTTTGCAATATTACCTTGCTGGTGGGGTCTTCTTTTCTAGTTTCCCTTTTTCTACCCTTGATTGTAGTTAGAATGTCCCTTGTTAAATTGTTTTGGAGGTCCAGAGTTACTTGATGAACCTTTCTTGTAAGTATTATACCAACAATCTTGTAGGTTATGTCCTCTTTTGCCAATTGGACATTGCTTCTTTTGTTGTCTATCCCCTTGATACTGATTTTGATTTTGGGATTTTTTATAGGAATTAGGTTTTACTTTACCTTTTCCTTTCCATTTTTGATGTTAAGAAAGTGCCTGCTCCTTTTCATCATCCTTATTGTTCATGGATTCCTCTTGTTACAATAGGTTTCCCAACTTGTCAAAACTAATTGTCGTATCTGACACGTTTAGTGTTGTGAAAAAAATGCGGTAAGAAGAGGGGAGTGCTCTCAGAACAATGGGAATGAGAGCATCATCTATGACCAGTTCTCCCAAGGCTAGAAGTGAAGCCCTCAATTTTGCAACTCTTCTTAGGAAAGCTTTTATTTTTTCATTCTGCTTGAACTTTAATGTGTGTAACTAACATTGCAAATTCAGTATAAAATTATTGCTCTTGGCCTCGTATAATATGCTCAATTTATCCCATGCTTCTTTGGCTATTTTGGCATCTCGAATGTGGGGTTTCACATCATCAAAAACTCCAAACAAGATGATGTGTTTGGCATTCTGATTTGATTTATCAAACTGCCGCTGTTGTGTTGTATCAGTAGTTGATCTGGTCAGAGTACCATTCACAGCAAGCCAAATCTCTTCAAACTCAAGTTGTTTCTTAATTTTTGTCTTCCATCCAGAAAAGTTGTTTCCTCTGAGTAGTTGTGAATCTGGAAGAAATTTTTTTGGGGCATTGGTGCCTATTTTGCAAAGATCACTGACAGGGTTTGGCTCTTATCACTCCAGGTATAAGGTCTCCCAATCTATATACTGTCAGTTTGATAGACCAAACCTTTCTATATATGTGCCCTTCTGATATACCCGGAGGTATGTGGAAGAAGCTCGCCCTTTCTATATACCTGGCGGTACATGAAAGAGGTGTTAATGTATGTGAAAGAATTCAATACATGGTACAAAGACAGTACTGAAAGGGGTCTATGCAATTATTGACACTGGTTCAAAGAAATATCCTCATACGCATGTGTAACTTCGCTGTATACTTGGATAATTTCTCAATATGGATTTGTGTCGTGCAATCATTCACAAATGGATGGGAAGGTTCATAGTGTGTGCACTATGACCTTATTACTCCCCATTGATTTAAAGGGCCGATGCCCAGATGATGTTGTTAAAACTATATTAGGTGTTAAGTATAATAGTAGTCACGACGATTTTATCGTAAGTTCTTCCCAGAGGCATTGTATATACCGAGCGCTACGAATGAGATATAGGATCTCGTGAGCGTTACAGAACCAATTTTTAGCTATTTTTTATTACAATTCTACCAGTTTCTGAGAAGTTACAAAGTTTTCAGTTGACTATGACAACCTACAAATTATTAAAATATAATGCATTATACAAATTACATTAGAAAATCTAGAAAAATTGAATGGCAGGTAAATTTTATTTAGTTTTTTGGGCCCTGGTGGCCTCTGGAGCCCAAAACGACTGAAAATACTAGAAACCGTTAAAAAAGGCCCAAGATGAAGTTTTTGGATGGTCTTCCTTTTTCCAAAAATGCCCAAAATGAAGAAATAGGTCTATTGGAGAAAAAAAAAATGTAACCTAAATTAGGGATTTTCTCACTAAATAAAATAGAGACCTATTTAGCTGTGACTAGCTGATTTAGAGGTGATTTTCCTACTAAAATACCCTCTAAATTTGGCAGGTTTGGAATTTTTCCACTAAATCTAAAAAATTGGTTGAAAAATAAGTGTTAGATGTGGGAATTGAACCCCACACCTCATACTCCCAAAGCTCTCAATCTATCCACGAAGGTGCTCAATGCGCTATACATATAAAATGAAGCTACAAAAATTTATATAATTTCTATAAAGACTAACCTTTTGTAACATGTGACCTGGTAGAGGAGGATTTTGCATGGAGGGAGACGTGGCTAAGAAGATACCTTCATGGATTCTGAGTTTGGAGGAGGGAGATTAGGGTTATCTTCTACGTAGAAATTAGATCTCAGCTGTTTCAAATTCTTTTTAATATTTTCCTCTTTTGTTTTATTTATCTCCATCATTTTTCTTTCAATGTTGCCTTCATGTGGTTTTCTTATGCTTCATTTGTCGTTGTAGGTCAACGGTGGAGCTTGGATAGAGAGTACAGTGTGCAAACTGATCACCAAGTGGAGCTCAATAAACCGTTTGAAAGCTTGATCAAGTCTTCAACAGGGACGGTGGATATGTGTAGGTCATAGAAAGTAGAGCAGTTTTTTTTAGCGGATCCCTTGCGTGGAGACAACCTTGTGTGAAGGGAGGGCCCGAGTGGATTGTACAAATATTTTTGTGATTACACCAATGAAAACACGTCAAAAATATGAGTTGAGACCTTCTATCCTATGCAAATAACATCGGCTTCAATTTAGTTTGGTTTTTAACAATACAAAACTTGGCTCGTAGGTCATGTGGACGTAGAGGGGCTTGGTAGTGAGACATATGGCTCACCAATGCACAACCTAGAGCTTGGTCTACTTGGCTTGGTGGAGGCTCAAACTTAGCAGAGACCTTCCAATGTAAAAATCCCTCCAAATCTTATGGACAACTATTTTAGAAGAGACCGAAAAATGTCTCTAATAGTAGAGATAAAACCCCTAATGGGGAGAATTTTTTTTTTCTATATATCTATTAGCTCTACAAACAAATTTTCCTGATGCTCTCTGCACCAAGGAAAAAAAAAAAAAATTTCCGTTTACTTGGAGATCGGACATGTGGTTGTGAGTTTGTAGGGGGGTTGTGGGAAGCTACAAGAGGTAGCACAAGCTCTCCAAAGAAGCGTAATTATTCTCCACAGTTTCTCCTTCCTCTGTAACCTTCTCTAACCTTTCCAAGAGCTTCAATTCACTCTGGTACCAAATGTAAACAAGGACAGAAGCCTGAACATTATATTAATCAGAATCAACCTTCCAATACAATGAAGTGCTGCAATTCTTATAGGAATTAAATAGCCATGTGCAGACAAAGAAATATGTTGCACAGGTAAAATAATACTCGCAATTGCTTCCAATATTACATCCGGGAAGTATAAAAAAACAACCAAACAATTATCTTGTTAAAACAATATAAAAACATCTATTTTTTTAACAAAACAAATAATATGGTTAAATAACAACATTATTTACTAAATAACATTAGTTAAATAATAAATTATATAATGTACAATTAATTAGGATAGTAATAATATTTTATCGTAGTAGTTTTGGTAGTAACATTTGTGCATTTGTATAAACACATGACAAACAGGGGTAGTATGGGTAGGATGAGTTGTTTTTAGATGCATTTTGGTGGGAAGTGAGGCAGGATAAAGTTGATTATACCAAATATTTGAGATCTTTTCCATAGAGAAGCTCAAATGTTTCTTTAACTAAAACATGTCCTTCAATGGAGGGCCAGATTAGAAATTTTTCATAGAATCTATGAGATTCTAACCCGAAGTGTCAAGTTTGAAAACCCAACAAAACATCAAGATATGAGCCCAATCACGCCTGAGGTTCACCTAGAGGGTTACAGACAATATTTGTTAACAGATGAGAGAAAAGTGATTTTAACTCATTTATTTCACTCCCAGATAAAAGATCTTCTAAGAAATGAAATTGTAGATGCCACTTAAACTATCACAAGGATTGAGACCTGTGTGATTGAGACAAATTTTGATACAAGATTGCAACAGGAACAAGAAAAATTATTCACAGACATTCAGAAGTAAAGCCACACGTTTTGCATAAGATCCACATAGAATAGCTAGAGTTTGATTAAATTTATTAGCAGTGAAAATTTTCTAGAACGATCTCAGAGCTTGTTAATGGTTGTACACTCACAACCACCTTGACATGATCAAATTCAATACAAAAGAGATATACAGGCTTCTCAATCAGCTTCTCAAAGGAGGATGGGATCTATCAATCCTTCTTCTATTAATAAATCAGTCCTGAACGCTCACACTCCAACCATTTACATGATAAATTTGTGCCATTTATAACATTTACAACAGAGCCCTTTTCCCCCAGAAAACAAAAAAATTGAGTGCCACCAGTGCTTGCCATGATCACGATCGAGATTCCCAAAATCAAATCTGCAAAAACTTTCTAGGTGCTCATGGGGACGATCTCTTTGAAAATCTCAGCATTCATTTTCTTGATCTGGTAGAACACTCTTCCTTCTATTTGCCAACCACCTCTAGATCACATCGATCCCAACAACATAGACCATTTTAATAGCGAAAGAAATCTCCAGATCTTCTCCAGCAAACTTAAATATCAAAATTAAGTCTCCTCTCTGTTTTGCGTGTAGGAAATACCAAAAAATCATGAAGATTCGCACTTCTAGGAGCTCTGGAGTGAAAACGGTGGAAGAATAAGATGTAGATGCACAAATGCTATTGATTCCTATTTTGAATTTGGACCATCCACGTGGGAGATCTAATTTTAGGGCAGGGCCTGCGGGTTCCCTTTTTTCCCTTTAAAACTTTTGAAAAAAAGTAAAATTTTCACATTTTTCTCCGTGCCTCCGCCCTTGAGAAATGAGCCTGACACATGTCCTAAGGTGGGTCCCAAAGGAACTACTGCAAAAAATTCTTCCATTTCACCTCTGTTTTGGAAAAGGAAATTTTTTCCAAATTTCCCCCCGTAGTTTCGGCTCTACGCCATTGACTGGAGCAAGTTATGACTTTTCTCTATTGGGCCTGTGGGTCATTTTGATAATTTTAGTCATTTGAAAATCAAGGGGAAAAAAATCAAGTTTCCCCCGATGGCCCCCGCCTCCCTCTGCTTAACATTTTAAAAACCAACCTTGACCTCCTTCTTTTCTGGCTTGCGAGCCATTTTGAGATTTTAATCCTTTTGATGACAAGAGGCAAAAAATCCAATTTGCCGCTGATGGTCCGCTTCCCCGTCCCATTTGACTTTTCAAACTGCCACGTGTCACAATGGCATATCTTGAGATAATCCCCAAAGGTTGAGACCTTGAATGAGCGCGGGCTCGCCATGTGTCGTTATGGTGCAACTTCAAAAACCTTAAGGTTTCAAAATGATTTGGCGGGGGCACGCTTCCATTTTAGAATTTTATTCCATTTTTCTGAAAGGGAAAAATAGTCAAATTACCTCTGAAGGCCTGTATCTCTGCTATTAGCTTTCCCACGTGTCCTCCGATGGGGTCAAAGTAAGACTTTTTCCTTACCACATAAAAATTTTCTTTGATTAGAGCCTGGTAGGGCTGCGGGGTGAGTTCAAACCTTTTTCCGAAGTATCCAAAAGGAACAAGTTCAAAAACAAACCCACCACGCCCCATCCAATTACAAGAATCCACGTAAGCACCAAAAGAACCAATCAGAAATGAGCAAAGCCATGGGACCAAATTTGCCATTTTGCCAAAAAAGCAAAAAGTGATAAGTTAAAGCATTTTCCTGTCATCCCCTGACCAACCAAAAGAATTCACATGACCACCAAACATTGAGGAATACATTTGACAGGAAGAATACATCCATTAGACCATCAAAATATAGAAAGTCACCATTCACGCCCAAAACCTGATTTTTCACCAAGGATGAATTTTTTTTAAACAAAAACAAGTGAATCATGGTTCCAAGCATCCCTTCGACCATGGATTTTGTATTTTAAAAGGTATAAAAATATATGTTAACCATTCTCGAGCTTCCATGGTCTGGGGAAAATAGGAAAAATGGAAAATCCTGCAGATTTTGAATAAATAAGGGAAAAAATAGGCCAATCTCGGAGACTTTTCCATGACGGACATGACAATGGATTCTGCAAACAATTCGAGGCATTTCAAGTGGAGGAATAAACTTTCAAAACACCCACATCAGGAGATAAAATGTTTCAAAACACACAAATCAGAGGAAAATAATGGCAAATGGGGTGAAACAAATTTGAGCACCAACATCAGCTCCGACTCAGGTATGGGCATTCCATGTGAGTGCCACAAGAAAAAAAGTAGACCAAGTGCCGAAAAATCCATTGGGAAACGAAGTCATCTCACAGAGCAGAGAAACAGAGCCATCTTCCAAAAAATGAAATAGACAAACCAATAAAAACAAGTCACCAAAAAAAGGACTAGAATGAGTAAAAACACAAAAACAGGAAACAAACAAGTAACTATACACTGTACAAAATATGTTTACCTTGATTCCAAGGAATCAATCTAAGAAATACTTAAAATTCCTTTCTTTAGCAGGCAATTCAAGAAAATCACCATCCAAATCCTTCATAAATAAGGTGTGTTCACCAATCCTAATATCAATGGAGTAAGGGCGCATCCATAATGAATCAAATTTTCCATGCTTGCCCTTATCTTCATGCCTGCTATCCCATAACACCACAAGATCTCCAACATTGAAAGCTCTGGGAGTGACCTTTTTTTCAAATAACTTCTTCATCTTTTCTCTAAACTTTACATGCCTCTAGTGGGATGCCCTCATTTCTTCATCAATTTTAACAATCTGGTTAATGCGAGCATCATAAGGACTTACTTGTTGATCCTCCAGTTGTTGAATGAACTGATATGAGGATAATTACATATGCAGGGGTAGCAGGGTCTGAGTTCCATACACCAACTCAAATGGACTCTTTCCAGTGGCTCTTTTAACAATGATTCTATCAGCCCAAATAGCGAACTTCAACTGTTCACCCCATTTTCTATTGTTCAGCTCTAAGGTTCTTCTAATAATATTCAGTAAATTTTTATTACTGGACTCAGCTTGTCCATTTCCTTCCAGATTTTAATTATATGCATATGTCAAGTTGATCCCATAGTCTTTGCAAATTTCCACCAAATGTTTAGCTCTAAATCTCATGGCATTATTAGCTACAATCTTGACTAGCACCCGAAACTTGTAGATAATGTGGTTCAACACAAAATCCATGAAAATTTGGTGTGTTTCCTTCTTGGTAGGGATTGCCTCCATGCATTTAGTAAAATAATCAGTTGCTACAAGAAGCCACTTGTGGTCGGCACTTGAAGATTTTGAAATATCATCAATGAAATCCATTCCCTAGTGCTTGAATGGGGCTTCAATTGATACAGGATGCAAAGGGATGGAGCCTAAAGATTTCAATCTTCCAGAGAAGTGCTGATAACTCTCACATCTTTTAACCAAAATATTTGTATCCTTTAAGAGAGTTGGCCACTAATAACCAGCCCTCAGAGTCTCGTGTGTTATGACTCTTGCAGCAAAATTACCCCCACACACTCCTCCATGGAGATCAGCAATTATCTTGGGGGCTTCATTTTCAGTAATGCATCTTAAGAGGACTCCCTCTATGTTCTTCCAAGCTAACCCATAATCAATAATGACATATTTTTGAGAAGCCAACTTAAGGGCTCTTTTCTGGTTCTTACTTAAATACTCAGGGTAGTATAAGTGTCTGAGATAAAAAATCACATCCTTGTACCACTCAGAACTCATCAACCTTTGAAAGACACCTACCCTATCTTCCTCTGCATCATTTAACTCAATAGTTTGCAAGTTGCTTTCAGCCATAAGCTTAGCCAAGCCCAAACCTCTCACAAACTTCGTGGTCTGGATATCCATATCATATTATTGCAACTTGTTCACCCACCTGAACCTTTTGCTTGCGAATTCCATCTCTGATAAAATGTCTTTCACCATGGTGTGGGGAAAATAAGCAACAATCTTAGAACTCAAAATGTAAGGCTTGAAAAATTTTGTTGCTGTTACCAAGGAAAATGCTTGTTTCTCCATAATAGTGTACCTCATCTCAGTCCCTTGCAAGACCTTATTGAAAAAGGAAATTTTCCTTTCATCCCCCTCACCATCCTTCTACAGTAGGAAAGATATAACTGTGTTCTCTCAAGCAAAGGAAAATAGTTTGAACGGATTCTTATAGTCTCAAGTCGCTAGAACAGAGGCATGCTTTAGTGCCTCTTTAATCCCTTTGAAATCCTGAATGGCAATCTTCCTCCCACTTGATGACTTGGTACTTCTTTAACATGGAAGTGATCATGGAATGGTCAACTCAGCAATTTTTGAAATAAATCTTCTGATGAAGTTTATCTGCCCAAAGGAAGGACTAAATTCCTTTCTTGGTTCTTTGGAATTGGAACTGTTGTTGATGGCCTCTACCCTCTCTGGATCAATCATCACCCCCTCTTGTGACATAGTGTGGCCAAGAAAATTTTCCTTCTACAGTCCAAAATGGAACTTCTTTGGATTGAGTGAGATGCCATATTCTCTACATCTTATCAACATCTTCTCCAAGTGCAGCAAGTGATCAATTCTCTTCTTAGAAACTAGAGTTACATCATCTTGATAAACTACAATAAACTCATTGATGTAACCAACAAAGAGTAACATTCATTGCTCTTTGAAAGGTGGCTCTAACATTCATCAAATTGAAGTACATCTTGATCATACACATACGCCCCACCGAGGAGTAGTAAATGTTGTTCTTGATCCTTTCTAATTCCTTCACCACAACCTCGTTATAACCAGAGAAAAAATCTAGGGTGGACATAGCAATTCAGAACCAATCACCAATTGCAGAATGTTTTCCATATTTGGTAAATGATAATTATACTTCATTGATTCTTTGTTTAGATTCCTAAAATCTACACACAGTGTGATATCACCATTCTTCTTTCTTACTGGTACTAGGTTTGCAACCCAAGAAGAATACCTTGTGGGCTGAATAATCCCTCCATCTCTTGGCTTCTTCACTTCCTCTTGCATTTTAAGAGATAAGAGTTGATTGATTGGCATCTGTTTCTACCTAATTGGTTTTGCATTAGAATCCAAGGGAATCTAATGTTGAAATAGAGTCTTCTCTGTACGATTTTAGTTAATAATAGGTCCATGCCATGCACTCCTGATAATTTCTTCAACAATTGGATATATGAATGCTTATCCTCTCTTTGTTGAGATTACTGCCTAACCAAATTTTCCTTCGTTTCTCCTTTGTGACTAAGGTCATGCTCCTCAATATCCCTAGAGGCTGCCATGCATCTATTAACAATGTGATTAGCATTATCAAAATTGGACTCAAGAGAAACCAACCCTCTAGGAATGGTATTAGTCTTTTAGCTGGATAATTCCCTTGCCAAAAAAGGTTTATTTCTCTTCTACTACACACACACCATTGGCTCCCAATCAATACATTTGATCAACAAACTCTCCCCTGTTCTACATAAATCTTCTAATCAGAGCATCATCATAGCAAAAACCTGCTAATGCTTAACATTATCAGGCACAGATGGCCTTGTTAACACCTCAACACCATATTCACAATATGGGGATATTGCACAACTGTCAAAACGAGACCCCAACAATTGCAAGCTTATCTGCCAAGTCATTCAACTTCTTATCATGATGCACAATGTTGAATGAATCAAACATCTTAATGAGATCCCAAACTGCATGGTTTTATTGTTTTGTTCGCTGATTTTTTGTGGCATACAGTCTTTTGAATTTTTTTTCAATTAGTTCTAAGTCCCCTTTGACAATGACATATTTGACACCATATTTCCAAGTAATTATTAAACCCAACAATAGTGCCTCATACTCAGCATTGTTGTTAGTGCACTCAAATTTGAGTTTCAAAGAAAAAATAATGTTTTTCCTGACCTGAGAGAAAGTAGAACAACACCAACACCATTCCCAAACTTGGAGCAAGCTCCATCAAATAATAGATTCCAAGGAGATATTGTTCTGTTCAAGACACCTGCATTCCTCAATCTTGTGCTCCTTTCCATCAGCAAATCCCACAAAGTTATCAACATCGACATTTGTGTACAATACTTGATAGGATGCATTGTTGGGATCTTCAATAAGATACAACATCTTCTTTTCCCCATACAACTTGTACAAGGATTCCCTCAACTGGGATGGTGGCATAGAAACATATCCATTTGAACACTCCCACCAACACTTGCAGCCCACCTTCTAGATAGCAGCATACCCCACTTGGCTAGGCTAGTCAACAATAACTACATCAAGTTTCAAATTCCTTCCTGGATAGGCTGCAAGTTGCACCACCAGACCCTTCACACACCCCACCACTGGCACCTCTCTGGAATCCATAGTAGTGCACTTCCTCATATGCAGCTGTTACTTTGATATTTAATTCAATCATAACTTCTATAGGCATAACATTGCATGATGCCCCTGAATCAAACACATAGTTGTGTACCAATCTATCCTTAATGATCAGGGTAGTGAAGAATGGGTCCACATTTAGCTGAGAATCTACCGAGGATGTTACCAAATAAACCTTAGGTGGTTCTGTATAGATTTTTTTATGTTTGTAGTGCCTCTAATTCCTCTATGATTGGTGGATTCTCAACAATGTTTCAATTTTTTCAGTCCCAAGAAATCTTCCCTTCTTTCAAGTCCCGAAATCATGTGTTAGAGGCCCCCACGGTATTCTACTCTTAGCTCATGTTCATCCTAAAAGAAATCTTTATTTACAAGTTATTGTATTTATGGAAAAAATGCAACCCACTTATGTGTGTGGATGATTTATTTTGAAGCTTATTTAGGGTATTAACAGCATGGGTCGTATCTAATGCGGGTCATACCTAGGTTCATCGTACTAGGTTTGGGGTGGAAATTTCCTTGATCTATCGGCTATTGACTAGACATTCTTGATGTCCTAGTTCGGTCCGCTAAATCTATGGTCTTGGACTAGTTCTTTGATGACTAAATTATTTCAAAAAGCTGAAACAGCTTGATCTACGCACCTTTACTAGTTTTTCAGATTGTTATTCCTTTCCTATTTAAGCGCGGCCCGTTCTCAATATATTGCATTGAGTTCCATAATAATAGTATGATATTGGACTGCAAATCAGTTTACAAAGGTTTTCCGCAACATGTTCCATTTCTGGTAAATTGCTTTCATTTTTTTTCGGGATCAGCCGGTGTTTGATTAGCACGCGAGTGTTCTTAGCGTTGGTACCCGATCTGGTTAAAAGGCCGTTCATTTCAAGGATCACATGCAGCTCAAGTCGGCTGATGCGGGAGAATTAATCCAGGACAGCCAGGACTAAAGTTGATTTGGGGTGCAATAAGCCGAAATCACTCGTCATGGCGACATAGAAGAAAAGTCAACGTTTGACCCGTGAACTCTACAGGAATGGCTCCTCCACCATTCGGCCTCTTGCTCCGACTTTCTATACCTTTAAACTGTATCTGTGAACGAGCACGATGTCCTCTACGCCAAAAAAATTGGATTTCTTATTTTTAATAGCAGGTGTAGTTATATCTCTCTTATTTGTTAAGAGATTTTGTATCTCCAGTCATTTTTGATGCTCATTGGCATGTCAAATGATAGTAAACGCCTTGTGGGGGATCTAAAATAGCTTCCCACACTTCCAAGTGCCATAACTTTTGTCAGTGTTCGAGTAGTTGATTTAACACAACTCATATAGTACCTTTGTAATCATGGCTTCACTCCACGATGCACAGAAGTCAAGCAGTTTGGGAGGGTGATGAGATGTTGATGGATATTTTTCTATCAAACGTTTCCGGGATCCTAACAGTCCTTATTACCTTGGCTTTTCTTGGATCGTGACACTCTAAGAGGCATGTGTCCTTGCCTTTTTTCTCTGCTGGTTATTATTCTTGGAAAATATGTGGCAGCACCTATTGCAAACACTTAATATACAATCATGTTTGGTGTTTTTAATACCTCTTTCGACATCACTCCGTTGATAGGATAGATTGTCATGGAGATATTCCATGGTGGAGCCCAGTGTCAGTCTTTCTTCTGAGTTTTTCTGATCAATGGGAGTGGATTCAGACTCATAGTGCACAGGGGTACTTCTGGTAGCACAGCTGTACCAAATTGCTTTGAAAAGCCGATGCTTCTTTCAGGATTCCTTGGAGTAGGTTTTTACTCTCTTTACTTTGTTGTTACTAGGCCCTCTTCTTGTAACCGATTGAACTGTTCCTTTTTTCCCAAGAATTGTACATGAGTACCTCATAAGGCCTAGTTGTCGGATGTATCTTCATACTGCTATATTTTATTGCCACTTCTATTTTTGCCCCTTCAGACCTTCACTTATAGGGGGGGGGGTGTCTAGAGTAGGTATTTACCTTGCATGGATCCATGTATCACCTTTGTATGATTGAGATATTGTTGTCAATGCATTTATCTAGTATTTAGGAGAACTGTCATCACCCACTTATGTGTGTGGATATTTGCTCCTGTATCTCACGCATTTGAAGACTACTCTCAGGACCCTCCTTATCTGGTTGTATCATCGCTATAGTGTAGGATTTAATTGATCTATGGTATTGACTAGTCTCCCTGGTCCCTAGGAATTTATGGTATTGACTAGATCCTTGATGTCTAGTTCTCTTGCATAAGATCTATGGACTGTGACTAGTTAGTTTGATGAGCTAGAACCATCTTTCTCATGGAGGTCTATGGCTTGATCTAGCGAGTCCTTTACTAGTTATTGGAGATTTTCATTCCTTGCCTATATAAGAAAGGCACATTCATCAGTTCAAGTATTTCATCGCAGTTCCATAATACATATATGAGTATTGCTGCTCATTTGTTTACAACAGGTTTTATGTAAAGCTATTTTTATGCCGGTGAAGCCTGCTAATTCATCTTATTCATAATAGTGTTTGAGTCTCTAGACATCTGTATATCTTGGCTTGGTATGATCTAATCTATCCCTTCCTTTAGTCCCAAGTATTCGAATGCTCTTTTCTTGTGCTCAGGAATCCTTAGCAACTCAACAATTGGAATAGAAAACTTTGATTTGAATTGAATCTTTAGGCAATGTCATATGGAAAAATTCTTTGGCAAAGCATTATTGGATGGAAAGGTAGTATTGGAAGGAAAGCTAACACACTCACTAGGTGGTACAATATTTTTTATAGCATGGGCATGAGGAAGGGTAAATTTTTTGTTTGGAACTGTAGGGATTTTAGCATATGCATCCTTCTTAGGGGCCTCTTTAGGAATTTTTTAAATTAAGGGAGCTTTTGGCTTCACTGGAGGCCCTGTTCCTTTGACAACCTTACTCCTTGTGTTATATTCCATCTCTTGAGAAACAACAACATTCATCAGTAATTGTCTATCTTCCGCAAATGGGATTCCTCCATCATACTTCTTTATCATTAAAGACCTTTAAATATTCAAATTCATTTATTGGGCAATTCAAAATATTGTACAGTATCTACTTCTAAAGTATGAGAAGGAGGAGGAATACGTACCTTATGAGTGTTGTCCCAAAAATTGGTAGTAGTCCGGCCACTTATCTCTTCAGTTGGAGTTGCCCTTTGTTGTGAACTTTGTGGAGTAACCCATCATGTAAACATCATCATAATTGTAATCATAAGCTACTTTTTATTCTTTCTTATATTTCTTACATGGAGCATGGGGCATGAAACATATATCACACCAATCAATGACATCTGTCTCCTCCACAACATCAAATCTGGCAGCCAACGGATCAAGCGCCATTTTGTTTTCCTTGCCTTGAGGGCTACCTATTTCAAAATCAAATAGGTCCCTTACCTCTTTCATCAGATATTTTGTGATTTGTGAACCTTATCTTGGATTTGCTTGCTTGTGTTGACCTTGTGAGCTCTACCTGATTCCCTTCTCTGCCCAGGCTAGTTTGTATGATATTTCCTTGACAGCCCCTGCCAAAATTTTCACAACTTCCTCTAAATCAACAACCTTGCTTGTCTGATGGTTTTTTCAGGTTAAACCAGCTTCACACCCTCCCTTTTTAGATGCTCTCCAATTACCTTAGTATTGTTCTGTATTTACAGAGCCATAGTGAAGTCCTGCCTCAAATTAGTAGGGTTTTTTTCCCTGAAGTAGTAAGCAACCTTTTTATCAAATGAATCTAAATATTTGATCAAACATGGTTCATCACATGGCCTTATCCTAGAGAGCCAATATCCTCAAGGTCTTGTTAAACCTTGTGTTTAAATCATGTACTGACTCATTAGGATTTTTTTTTATGTTTTCAAATTCTCTCAAAATAAACCTAGGGTTAGTTCTATCACCATACTGTAATTTAAATCCATTGCTCATCTCATTCCAAGAATCAATAGAGTTATCTGGACAAAGCTTGATACCAATTGCCTAGTATCCTCTTCCAGAGTATGGATAAACAACTTGATATATATACATCTTCTAATATTCAATATCAAATTCTTCCATAATATTCATAAAAATATTCAAATGTTGATCACCAGTTATAGTGTTGTTTCCTCGGAAATTTGGTAGTCTATTTATTACATCTTGAGGAACTGCATTTGGATAACCAACCATCCCTACAAGATTTATAGGTCCAAAGGTATTTACAACAAATGGAGGCATGGGTGGGGGCAAGGCCATGTTGTTTTGAGGAGGTGACCCTAGAGGGGTGAAAATTTGATAAGAGGGAGAGGGTCTCTGAAACACAGGGGTATAATTTTCAAAATGGATATCCCTGAAAGGCCTTGATTCTTGGAAATCCCTATCAACTTTTGAAAAGACAGGGGAAGAATGAGAAACAAAATTTTCAAAATCAAATGAAGGCCCCTCTCTAGTTGGAGAATTAAATTCCACAAAGAGGCTACTTGATTCAGAAGCGCTTGAATATCACTTGAATAATCTTCAATGATAGGCCGATCACTTTCATTAATGGAGATCCCTCTTCTTGTCTGGTGATTTCCCACAACTTTCCATGATTTTCTTCCTTCTGATTTTGATTTTCCTAGCTCTAGAAATAATGTCCTAACAGGGTCCGTAGCAAAGAAAGATCTTCTTCCTTCTAGCTTTGTAAAGGTTAGTAAAAAATCTCACTCAAAAAAGGTTAAGACAATTGGTATTCATTAATAATCAGATCAAAAAAGAGTCACCACTAAGGATTTCCACCTTAGTTGTGCGGATGCACTAAATATGACCAGGGCCTGAATTTAAATTGTAACCACTATGTCCCTGGCAATGGCGCTAGGTAGGTGTTGTTGACGGGCTAAATGGATATGAAATGGAAGTGAATCATAAAATAGTCTCAGCAACTCAAATTGGTCCTTGAACAATGGTGTCAGTAAGGTAGTTCTTGATGGGCTAACTTAGATATGAACTCCCAGTGGAATCACCAAATAGTCTCAGTTACTGTGTTAATTCCCCAACAATCATGCTAGTAAGGTGTTGATGACAGGATAGAAACAAATCATCAACTTGGTAGTCAATCAACGTAAATTAGTTCTCAACAACTTAAACAAGTCTCCAGAAATGGTGTTAGTCAGGTGTTGGTACCCAAATTTATTCTCCATCAAAATCTAAGCAGCATCACAGCTTCAAAAGAAAGCTTAGAGACAGATAGATCAAGATGAGTTGTTTTTGTAGCTGGGGATGGGATCTAACTGGCCCCTAATTACTCAGACATGGAGAAATGGATAGCACCCCCAAGAGGATTTGATCTATCGTCAATATTTTACGTTGTTCCTTTTAACCAAGATAAGAGAACCCTTTTGTATCCTGTTGTTTATGGAGGAGATAGAGATGTCCTTCCTAATGAAGTTTTTAAGGAGACCTTGAAGAAACTATGATCAATAAAAAAAAATCTAACTCTCACAAGTTGTCACTCTAGATAGTGGAGATATTCTATAAGAAAGGTTTGGGATACTAAAGACATTTGGAATTTTGATTGTTTCTACATGTTTTGGTAGTAAAATTGGTGCATTTGTATACACACATGACAAAGCAAGGGGTAGTATGGGTAGGATGAGTTGTTTGTAGATGGATTTTTTTGGGAAGTGAAGCAGAATGAAGTTGATTATACCAAATATTTGAGAGATTTTACAAGATGGAAGACTAAACCAAAAGAATGCCACAGAGCAGCTGAAATCTTTCTTTAAACCAGAACATGTGCTTCAATGGAGGCCCAAATTAGCACTTTTTCATATAATCTATGAGATTCTAATATGAAGTGCTTAAGTTGGAAAACCAAACAAAACATCAATATCTGAGCCCAATAACACCTAAGGTACAACCTAGAGGCTTACAGACAATCTTTGTCAACAGATGAGAGAAAAGTGATTTTAAATGGTTTATTTCACTCCCAGATGAAAAATTCTTCTGAGAAATGTAATTGTAGATGTCACTTAAACTATCAAAATGATTGAGGACCTATGTGATTGAGACAAATTTTGATACAAGATTGCAACAGGAAAAAGAAAAACTATTTGCATAAATTCAGAAGTAAAGCCACACATTTTGGTATAAGATCCACACAAAAATAACTCGAGTTTGATTAAATTTATTAGCAAGGGAAGGTTTCTAGAACGATCTCAGAGCTTGTTAATAGTTGTATACTAACAACCACCTTGACATGATCGAATTCAATACAAAAGAGATATACAGGCTTCTCAATTAGCTTCTCAAAGGAGGATGGGCTCTATCAAGCCTTCTTCTATTAAGCAAAATGAGTCCTGACACCTCACACTCCAACCATTTTCATGATAAATTTGTGCCATTTATAACAATTTACAATGGAGCCCTTTATCCCCCAGAAGAACAAAAACATTGAGTGCCACCAATGCTTGCCATGATCATGATCGTGATTCCCAGAATCATATCTGTAAAAAGTTACCAGGTGCTTATGGGGAAGATATCTTCAAAAATCTCAGCATTCAATTCCTTCATCTAGTAGAACACTCTTTCTTCTATTCACCAGCCACCTCTGTCTCTAATCTGTCAAATTTAGTTCTTTCATGCATGGGAGAAGAAAAATGGAATATCACATTGATCCCAAAAGCCAAACCATTTTAATGGCGAAAGACATCTCCAGATTTTCTCCACAAAACTTAGATATCAAAATTAACTCTCCTCTCTATTCACCATGTAGGAAACACCAAGAAATAATTAATATTCAAACTTCTAAGAGCTATAGAGTGAAAATGGTGGAAGAATCAGATAAAGATGCATAGCTTGCCGTTGTTGATTCCTATTTCTGAATTTGGGACCGTCCATGTGGGAGATCTAATTTTAGAGTGGGCCATTGTGAGTTCCTTTTTTTCCTTTTACAACTTTTGAAAAAATTTAAAATTTTCACATTTTGTCTCCACACCTCCACTCCTTAAGAAATGAGCCTGACACATGTCCTAAAGTGGGTCCCAAACGGAACCACAGTGGCCAAATTCTACCATTTCACCTCTTTTTTGGAAAATGGAAAATTTTTCCAAATTTCCCCAACGTAGCTCCACCCCTCTGCCGTTGACTGGAGAAAGTTTTGACTTTTCTCTATCGGACCCGTGGGTCATTTTGATGATTTTAGTCATTTTAACATCAAACGGCAAAAAACCAAGTTTCCCTTGATGTCCCGCCTCCTGCCTCTTAAAATTTTCAAAGCCAACCTTGACCTCCTTCTTGTCAGGCTTACGGGCCATTTCGAGATTTTAATCCTTTTGATGACAAGAGGAAAAAATCTAATTTTCCTTCGATGGTCCATCTTCTCCCACCCCTTTAACTTTTCAAACTGCCACATATCATAATGGCGCATCTTGAGATAATTCCCAAAGGTTGATACCTTGAATGAGCGCGTGCTCACCACATGTTGTTATGGCGCAACTTCAAAAGCCTTAAGGTTTCAAAATGATTTAGCGGGGCCGCGCTTGCATTTTAGAATTTTATTCCAATTTTCCAAAAGTGCAAATTTTTTCAAATTTCATCTGAAGGCCTGCATATCCACCATTAGCTTTTCCACATTTCCTCCTGCGGGGTCAAAGTAATACTTTTTCCTTGCCACTTAATTTTTTTCTTTAATTAGAGCTTGACAGGGTTGCGAGGTGAGTTCTAAACCTTTTGCTGAAGTCATCCAAAAGGAACAAGCTCAAAGAAATACCTATCGTGCCCCATCCAATTATAAAAAGCCATGTAAGCACCAAAAGAACCAATCAGAAATGAGCGGAGCCAATAGACCAAATTTGCCTTTTTGCCAAAAAATATAAAAAGTGATAACTTAAAGCATTTTCCCATCAGTCTCGTGACCAACCAAAAGAAGCCACATGACCGTTAAACACTGAGGAATAAATTTGATAGGTAAAATACACCCGTCAGACCGTCAAAATATAAAAAATCACCATTCGCGCCCAGAACCTGATTTTTCGCTAAGGATGATAATTTTTTTTTAAAACAGAAACAAGTAAATCATGGTTCTAAGCATCCCTTCAACCATGGATTTTGTATTTTCAATGGCATAAAAATATATATTAAACCATTCTCGAGCTTCAATGGTTGGGGAAAAAATAGGAAAAATGGCAAAAGTCCATGGATTTTGAAAAAATTGCCGAAAAAACAGGACAAAGCTTGGAGACTTTTGAAGGGGGGACATGACAATGGATTCTGCAAAATATTTGCAGGCATTTCAATTTGAGGTAGAAAATTTCAAAAAACCCACATTGAGAGAAAAAATGTTTTAGAACACGCAGATCCAGAGGAAAATAATGGACAAATGGGGTGAAACAAATCTTAGCACCAACATAAGTAAAACGTACACCTATGGATAAAGGCATTAATATCCAATTGCATATAAGTGACATTGGTGAAATCTCTAGCAAAGGAAACATAATCCCTTTCCATATTAAAGCCACGTGTTTGACATAGGGTTGAGAAAATAAACTTTTCATTCCACATCATGCCATTAAGTTCAAAATCCTCAAAATAATCCATATAGCATTGAGTGTGTGGAACCTCAAGTTTGGCGGTGGTCTATGATAGCTAGCAAGTGATGGAACTATGATAGAAAACGGTGAATTTTTAGGTCAATGAAGACGTGCCTATCTCTAGCCATGAAAAAACAAGTTCATTGGAACATATTATATGATAAAGGTGTTTAAGAACCATTTAATGTGTTTTTTTAAAGTGACAAGTTGTCACCATAAAAAAAATGGTCTGAGATGTAATGCAATAACATGGTTCACATAAATTTTAAAGGAGATTTTCTACACCAACTATTGAGTATGAAAGGACTATCCATTAATCTTTCAAGGTGTCATCGTCACCCAATATTCTTTACAACATTACAAACTTTATCTTATGTGATCTCTCTTGAAGTGTGGCATAACAAATTCCCTTAAAATGGTACACATATTAGGTATCGACCACCATTTTCCACTACAGTCACAAATAGTCCCAATAGTTAGATTCCTCAATTGATAAAGTTCTACTAGCACATACTCATCTCATTCATTTAGTGAATCGAAGTTAAGGTAATAATCGCAACCTCAAAGAAGAAATTTCTGATATTCCAACCATAACTATGCACCTATACATGAATAAAATTTTATTATTCAAATCCATTGGTATGTAACAAGGGTTAATGTTAATGAAGCCTCATGAAAACATTCATTCCACGAACGAGATGACCTTGAAAACAACTATTACTCATACAAACGTAGTCTAACACGAGTAAAAAAGACTGCAAGAAGGAATGGTTGGGTTCTTAACAACCATTCACATAAGTCTCAAGATCAAGAATTTTCCATAGATTTCATTGTGTAATACAATGTGTTATTCCACTTATAATGATCATCAAATCGTCCTTCATCATTTAAAATTTACGAGTTTTCTCATCTTTTCATTACCTCATCAAGAGTGATTTCCTTTACTTTTATTCATATTATAATCATGTTTGCATTTTATTGAATTGATAACAATCAATGTCCTTATGTTCTAAAGAGATAATACATTTCCATAGTATAATCGAGAAAGACAATCTGCATACAACAATATAAGGTTTCCCTACGGCACCATTTTGACTTGTAGGAAATATACATCGAATTTTCATCCACTGGAATATTATTAAGTGGTCTTCAGACCAATTCATCTTGATCCAAATGGAACATGACCCTTCATGGGTAAGAATTAGGGCTTGAATGGTATTCTAACCTAATGAAGGATTCACACCTAATGGTTGTCCTTTATTAATTATTTGAAGAGTGAAAAGGCCCTGTGGATTTATCTCTTCATTCATTGTTTCTTGTGGTCAAATTTATACAAATATTCAATTTTTTCTGACAACACCTACAACCCACAACTATCTTTCTCTAGAGTTGAAAGTGGTTTATTTCGGGAAATTTGAGTTTTTTTCATGGCCATGGTGGGTAGGGAATGCTATTTTTTAAAGTAGAAAAATAAGATAACCAAGCACTCTTAAAATTCAAATGGGCTTATATCACCCTTCAATGGAGTAACAACTTCCCCTCTTCCAAAATTTTTCTTACTTGTGTATAACCAAGATGTCCATGTAACCTAGAGTCAACATATTTTACCTTGGGGAGAGGAAAGGTTAACCAAAGCTAGTTTATGAAGGAAACATGATTTGAGTGTAATATAAGACGACCACGACCAACTACATATCAAATGTGATTGCAAGACGTATCAGTTAAATATTAACTTTCGTATGCACTACTTACTATAAAAAAACATGCGAGATGATAATTGCACTAACTACATTATGTTCAAATCACATGATTACTTATTCAAGGTGGAAAATGGTGTTAAAAGGTTTCAAGGAACCGTCAAAATTCTTACTATCAATGACTAACCTTTTTATTTACATGATTACGACATAATTACTTTTAAATTTTTATCTCACTATCATACCAATATACAAAATTATGAAGATTCACCCCAGTTAACTAAATACACTATTCTACAATATAGTTAAATTGAAAAGTTTCAAGTAAAAGTACACCATTGCTATATTTAACACATATACGCAACGAGAGGATATCTTCTTCTTTAATAAGAAAAAAATTATTATTGCTGGGTAAGTACACAAATATGGGGCGGAAATGGTTGTAAAAAAGGGACACCTTTTTCCTAAAATCAGCAAACCTGAACATCATTGAATAATTTGGCAATCCTATGCTCAAAATTTGACAAATTAATAAAAACAAGTAACTGTAGAGAGCGGAATCTAGTTTCTAAACTACTATTTTCTTTTGAAATGGTTGAGATTAAGAGGCTCAAATGTGGTGTGCACACATAAAGTATGTCTATTTTTTGTTTAAAAAAGATAAGAACCTATTATGTGTGTGTCCCCCCCCATTTTTTGAGTTTTATAATTTTCTTTTTCAAAGCCCTTATGGAAGAAAGTTAGCTACGACCATGTATGAGGTCCCACTAAATTTTCATAATTTTTGGATGAGTATATAATTTTTTTTATTAATTTTCAAAGTGCACATATCCCGAAAAATGAAATATTTATGTGTGCACCCCCATAACTTTGAGAAAAAGTCATTTAATTAGTGCATGTGGAATGGATTTTAGAAAAAACCACTTTTTTTAAATTTGGATGAAAAAATCGTAAATTGTGCATGAAAACATATGCATAGGTTTTTGCAAGAAAACAAGGCAGTAGTAAAATAAATTATCAATGAAAATCCTTAGAACTAATCAGATTTTAGAAATAATTATATCGTCATCAAGGTAAAAACAGAGCTTGGCATTGTAGTATAATTTATTTTTGAATATTATGTTTTAATGCATGAGATATTGGGGTGCACACGTGAAATTTTTATGTTTTTCTGTCAAACATGGTTTTGATCACGCAATACACAGTCCAAACCTCTGGTTTGGAAATCCAAGCCTTTGGATTGGTTTATTTCAAACCCAAGAAGATGACATGCGAGAACATTATGACATGCTAGCATTATAACGTGCTCACATTTTAACGTGCCGACGTTCTAGTTTTCAATGCGAAATATGTCCATTTGGGAGGGATAATGTGGGAAAACACATATAAAACCATAACATAAGCACGTTATAACATGAGCGCATTGTAACATGAGTATGTTTTAGCTTTGTAAACCTGAGCCATAATGAGACTTATATTTTCCCTTTTAGCTTTATAACACGATCGAGCCATAACACGAGCGCATTATTGCCAAAATGGCCAAAAAATGAATTTTGTGTCCACTTTCTGGCCCCCCACCTTTGTGCATACACCCTGCTAAAATACATGCTATTCTAATTCAATCTTGATTGACATTTTCAATATTAAACATTAAATTTAGATTTCCAACATCCATTTTACCCTTGCTTCAGCTACCTGCAACCTACCAAGTTAGTATATAAACATGGTCAGTGAGAATAAATATTGGCATGGCATTCCCCCTATGACTAACATTTTCACATATATATTGTTTTTTGCTTGCAATAAATAAAAATAGAGGTAAGAACACAAATGCAGTTTCATTTTATTTTCAAGCTGGAGTGAGATAGGGAGAGGAGAGAGAGAAAATCACATGAAATTTCCAATAAGCAATAAAATACATTAAAGTTTCATCAAGGAGATATATAGAGTCATATAATAGAGTTTAAAGGTTTTGCAATAGTTTTTCTGCTAAGAGAAAGTTTTATGGAAATTTTATTGCTAGTGCTTTTGTTTGCAAGATTATGAAGATGACTAATTTAGCCAAAGTGGCCTAGAAGCCGAGGTTTGAAATCAAAATTTCAAAGCTTAAACAAACCACATGTAAATTTCCATAAATTAACCTATTTACAGGGAACCCCTTGGAGTTTAAAGAACACAAATCATATGACCAAGATTTAAACCGCCACTACATTTTCGAAGCTAATTTTTGTAATTATGTCGGTTGGACTTTGTTGTCGAATGTCTAAAGGATTACAAAACCTCGTTACAAAAAAATAGTCCGAGATTTTCTCAAAGATATTGATTGATTGATTATAATAGTCCTAGCAAAATCCTAGAGGTATGTGTTGACTAAATTAGTTTGATTGATATGGGGGCCTAACCGATAAAGGGCAAAAACCAAACTAACTTTTCAATTGTTAACAAATTACCAAAGCTGTAAAATAGTTGATTGGGCACCCAAACGTGGAACAAAACAATGTCGAAAGATAGTTTTAAAGTCATTAGAGAGATTGAAATGATATTTCTTGTCACTTTTTGGCCCCCCATCTTTGTGCATATGCCCTACTGACCACGGGGTAGTTACACATTTTGGTTCTACATTTCAGTGATATAATTCACATCAGTTTACACAATGGATTTTAATAAGGTGAACACATGAAAGGATTCAGCACTCGAAGTGCATGCATTACACCTTCTTTAATCTGACTTTCACATTAGTATCCAGCTCTATGATCGAAATGAATCATATTTGTCACATGACACTATCTACAGAGTGGTGTTTTACTCTTAAAGGAAGTAGTCATATCAGGTATACATGATGCAAGGTAACACTCTATCCATTATCTGAGACAAGTCATTTTATTAACCGTAACCATGGCACACTTGGCATTTAGATCGCCCATAAAATGCGCACTCAGCGTAACTGAAGTGTGAGATCACCCAAAAAAATGAATTCATCTTGGACATCTTCAAAGATCCTTTCTATCTCTTTCACTCAGAGACGCGATCAAGTGCACATGTTCCTTTTACATTTTTGACTTACTTTCTTACATAATTTTTAAGCGTTTTGATCAACTTTTTCATGATACACGTATTTGACTAACTTATTAGTTCTTTTCATTTGCAATGCTCCCATCCTTATGGGAAGTAGTAGTCACATCAATAACTCGTCATTTTTAAAAAAACATGAAATAAAAAATATGTACCTATCGCAACATCTACACATTATGCTTTCACCCTAGTGTCATCATGCATAATTTTTCACTTCCTGCTTCTCTAGCTTCCAATGCGTTTATATTTTTATCACTCCACACTTTGGGCTTGTCTCTCAGCTACATGCATCTGCTAGACATCGATCCCCTACATGGTTTAATGACTATCCTACACCAGTCTCTTATGTACTTTATGTTTGATCATAGGAAGCAGAATCATGCTGGAAATACATACCAGTGGAGGTTTAGACTATAGTACAACTTGTAAATCACACACTTTGGGTACCCCTTTATCTAGTCGCATTGATCACATACTGGACTATCAGATATGATTTGCTTAGAGAAAGAATGAAAGATTACTAATCATGCAAAGACATAAGTGGTCTAGTAAAAAAGGGCCTCTTTTCAATGTCTTAATCTATTTTCTTTCTTGAAAGTCTGAAGCACCTTCTGGTAGCCATGAGTTTTTCTTTTCATACTTCATAATGTACATAGTATATGTGCACACCAAAAGCCCATCCAGGATGCAAACACCTAGGCACCTGCGTGCCCTCTAGGCGCCCGAATGAAGCACGTCTTTGTACTTTTCCTCACATATTTTGGGTCTTCTTCTAGTGCATTTGGGAATCTTGAATTTTACAATGAAAGCCGAAGTAGTTTAGTGGTTAACTACAAAGATTTGAGCAAGGGAAACCTCATATGACATATAAAGCTACGTGGAAATAATAAAGGACCAAGCACTTTGTCATTATCGTGAAAACCTAAGGTTGATATCCAAAGGTTACATATTTATCTACGAGAATTCAAGCATCCATCTAACATCCACACAAGGGTAAGGGACTACATTCTTCTGCATACAGATGTCAGTGAGAGGCGAAGTTTAGCATAGTTCCCCATGCACATTATGTTTAATCTACATTTTTTAGAGTACTAGAACCCTACTTTACTATTGTTAGTAAAGCAAAGCTGTGACTCTCACAAGAGCTCACTTAGGGCTATTTAATTATACACACACATATAGAACGTTAACATGGGGTCTAAAACTTGTTAGTACAAATGGATCGTTCAAATAAAGTGATCGTCTTTATTGACAGTCAGGGACAATATGACATGTCCCATTTTGTTTCTTTTGTTTTTAGTCGATTTCCATGTATTTTTTTGATGGGTTTTACAGGTGCTTCTTTCTTATTTCAGGTTTCATGAAACACCATATAGTACACCTACAACTCTGACATATAGGTGTGCTATCACATAGGTGACAACTACACCTGAACCATCTTTGCAACCCTGCTATGCCTCTTGGTCTTCGATATACCATATCTGAAAGCAGTCATCCTTGCATTTTTGTTAATAGGTCCCTGACACCCTGATTAAGTCTATCTAAATGAGCCACCTTGGAAATTGTACAATTATTTTCCAATTCACCTGCATTTTTTATGGTTTATGTAACACAATGCTCTAGAAGCATAAATCATTACGATTGCCTCATGAGTTTTCCATCTCGGCACACCAAATCGGCATCACTGTAATATCCCTGTGAGAAGTATCTTCATCCCTTCATTTGACAACTAAGTAATGGTTTCAACATTTTCTAAACTTACTTAGAGTCTGGGTAAAATTTTTTAACATCAGACGTGGACATATTTATCAAGGTCTAGTTACATGCATTTCAAGACCATCTATAAAATCTAAAATCAGTTTGAATATTCCTGAAAGCAAATAATCATTTTCTTGATCGAATGTCTTATATACAAAGCATGATAGAGAATTGTTTTGAGGTCTGTATCTAGTTCCCAAACATGCCATAACAGATAAGTATTAGTTTGAGAGATATTTTCGACTATATAATGGAACATTGTGCATGTGTGGAAGTATATCTTAGAGTACTACCAAGGGATGTAAGACATTCCTCAAAATTGGTAATTTTATGGTGTCGAGAGATCAAAGTGTAAAGAAATAAAACATGACAATCACAAGCATTTAGATCCACATGTGGCTTCTACGAGAGCATCGTCATCAATGTGGGAAAGGTCGGTAGGACAACTGTCTGGACCACGTGTGCAACTCAAAATTAACACAAAAATGGTTGATAGTGCATTTCAATTGCCACTCAGATATTTGACGCTATAGTGGCATCCCAAGGTCATTGTGGGAAGCTATAAAGAGCATTCTTGTGGATGTGTAATGAATGTGGAAGTCCAAGGTTTGAGTAACAAGTTGATGACTTGAGATCACTCTAGAACAGTGGTGGCTCAATTCAAAGGTTAAAAATTTCCCATTTTTTCACTTTCCTTATGGAAGAGCATTTTTTGTGAATTGGCAATAGATACATACAGATCCGCTTTGTTACTCACAAGATGGAAGAGTAAGAGGATCTAGAAGGACAATTTATAGTAATTATTTGATTTAGCCCATGTTGTTTATCTATCTCTCATTTGGTGAACATGGACTAGTAATAACATATTTCTTACATAGTAAAGGCAAAAAGCTTGCATCTACAATGAAGGCCGGCTATGGAAATAGTAGGTTTCAGTGCCTTTGAGATATCAATGTAGTTCATATCACACTTGCAATAAAGTCATCTTCCTTCCAACAATAAATAATAAAATAGGATCTAATTATGCTATTAATATTATTCAATGATATTAGTTGTCATTTAGATATGGTACCTTAAATCCTATGGAGATATTTTTAATTGTGAGACTTGAGAATTGCATAGCTAGTTGTCATATTTGATATGGGACCTCAAATGTTACGGTGGATTTTTTTACAGACTCATTATATCATAGATCGGCCTGGAATTTATCAAATTCACATCTAATATCCATTTTTTGGAACCGTCTATTGGTTACCTACAGAGCATAATAGGTTCTGTAGACATCATCTTATACCTCACATAATTTTGTTAGTAATCCACCAATCTTCACAAAAAGTGACACCTTATCAATGCATTTCACCTTTGTAGAAATGGTGAACAATTTATAGTTGGTGAAAGGCTCTAATCAATCATTACATCTTTAAGGCATATTTCAACAATGGATTTGTCTAAAATGCATGGCGTGACCACATGCAAAATTGTAAGTGGAAGCTACAATAGGATATCCAACAAGAAAAAATCTAGGGAAGATGGTCAACCCATTTTAAAGGCTCCAATAGCTAGAAATCCCTCCACAATATCTTAACAGACTCATGTGGAACACATAATCCTCAGGAGAAAACATTATGTGGATTGTAAACATATAGAAGACACAGAGTTGTGAGTTTATCTATTAAGATGTGTACATAAAATTCTATGTACACAAAATTATGTTGTATATAAAGTTACGATTAAAATTATAGATTTTAAAAGCATAAAATATGAACGAGAAAAACTTTATTAAATAATCTTAAATTATATTGAAATATAAATTAATATGTGTCAACAAAACAGAATAAAAATTATTTCTCTATTCAAAAAATCATTTTTAATTGTAAATGAGCAAGCATCTACCTAGGGAGAGTTCCCTAGCCCTTTGTGGCATCACCAAACCATAAATAGCCACTGTAACCAATCATATATGGATGGAAGTTTATAGCTCTCAGCTAGCCTATGGAAAGTGCAACCATCATTATCATGGTGAACACTATCATCAGGGTATCAAATACCGTCGGTAGTAGGATTGTCTCATTTAACATGGATTACGAGATACTTGTTACCTTTGAAAAATTCTTACTACATTTTACTAGGAGACTCAAGAACCGTTACACCACTACCCATTGGATAAATAAATCAAACCATGTTACAGATCATCCTGCATCATTCAATGAATAATTATAGTTATGATAAATTCATCGGGATATAAATTTGTTCATTCATCAGTGCACCATCTCCATTTCCCATATGAATGAGGTTATAAAAATCAAATTTAATGTCTACATGATAGTAGCATCTCCTCTGAAACACTGGTATGTCTTTAGTTACCTGCATTAAAAAAATGCAAGATTAATGAGTTATAATGTATATTCTATGTATGACTCATTAAATAAAAAGATACGCTTTAATAGTAAATACGTTTACACTAATAAAAAAATATCTTCAAAGATTTAATGAATTAATTCATAATGTGTCACTAATTTGTTTTTATTATTGGCAAATAGTTTTTTTGAAAGGGACTATACCCTTGTTTACAAAAGGATGGCCTAAAAGCCAGAATAAGCAATGAGAATCAGAGAGAAAAGGATCATAATCCAAATGTTACAATGATGTTCAAAGTAGCTAAAAAAACAGCTACCCAAGACGAGACAAAACAACAAAATTACTGCAAAAAAGCAGTAAAGAGATCCGCAAAAAAACAAGCAAAAAAACAAACAAGGACAGCAAAAGCATCTACAACTACTTCTTAGCAGCTTTGTCTACGCTGGTTTTGATATTCTTCTCAGGATTTAAACATACCCAAAGTAGTCATATAGGCAGTGTCAGTCTAGAATCCAGCTGCTCCAAGGTCCTTCTTGCTTTCCTTATCAGTACCCCAAAGAGTTGTCGGCACTCCGCTTAGGTTGGAGACACTTCTGACGTTTTGTTCAATAAATTCCTCAATCACCCTAAAGATGGCAATGTTGTAATCATGCCGAGTCTTGGCCTTCCCTAAACGCGAGAGTCCAAGGAGTGCAATCAGCTTATTGTAGATATCTTCAATCTAGCTGATGTCCACATCCTCCTCCTCCTCCTTCTTCCTCTTTCCTTTCTGTTTTGTCCAAGTTTTTAACTTCATCCATTAGCAATTTCATATCTGCCTCTAAGGCTTCTAGCCTTTTTGTAGAGCTTTCCATATTACACTTCTTGGGGGCTGGCACTGCTGATATGCAGGAGGTCATGAGCAATTTCAAATTCATGAGAACCCTTCTCCACAGCAAGAGTCTCAAGGTTAAGCTTCCTAGAAGCCATGGTAACCGGTCTCCGTTTGAGGTAGAGGCCAAGTGGGGGGGCAGGGAGCATTAGAAGGGGGAATGGGAGAAGAAGCCTGAACGACCGGGGTATGAGGCGTGACTGCAGCGGTGGTAGGGGCAGAGAAAGGAGAAACATGGCTGGCAGCAACAAAGCTCGACAAAGGGGGAATCGAGCTAGGGGAGTATGGGAGACCAGGAAACCTGAGGAGATAACATTTGTGTAACAAAAAAATGAGCCCTTGGTGTAAAGGAACCACCCGGGGAATGCTTTTGAAACTCCAAGAATGGAGCGTTCAAGAGAGTTCAAAACATAGTAATGGGGGAAACAAATCAAATGATCCCTACAGAAATGATTAAGAAAGATAAGGTTCTTAGCAGGTACAATGACAAACCTTCCTTCCACCACCTCATGTGTCACTATTAGATCATTAGAGGTTTTACTCTTTTCCATCTTCTCATTCCTCAACTTTAGACAACCCTCTTTTCCAGCAAATTTTATCTCTTCTTCAGTAGTCAGTCATTGATAGCGATTCCACTTCTTAAAAGAAATCTAAATGACATTCACAATATAGGATAAATAAAATATTAAGATAATTTGAAATAATAAAAAATACTCACCACCGTAGCTTGTTAAGGCTCGAACGCCACCTCTTCCTAATTTGCGCATGTATCCATGTTCCTGCATTTGATCTCTAGTAACATATTTTAAATGCTCATATTATATTATCCTTTCTACCACGCTTTGTCTCTTTCTTTAAAAAATTCCATGTTTCCTTTCCAACATATGGTTCACGAGGTGCTTTCCCGTCCTTCTTTAAGATCTTTTTGAAATATCACCCTTTTATTATGAAGTTGATTGCATGCCATTGACTTTATCCACCTCTTATCAAAACAATGACCATATTCTATAGCCATTAATTCTTCTAGTTCCTTCTTTTTCCCGTTGGGTTGTTGGGGCCAAGGCTTGTCAATTGTCGGCCCAAATAATCTCATTGTATAATCGTACAATGTGTGATAAAATTCTATCCCACCCTCAACATGTAGGACGTCTCCTTTACCATCCACAAAAAGTGTTTCTTTCTTTCTCCCCGTGGACTCTATCTTTTGTACATTTATTGTTTTATCAGGGATTGGAGAATGAAGAGAGGGGGAGTTGTTTTTGTTGGAATATAATTAGATGAATGATCAGGGTTGGTATTATGAGGGCTTGTTATGACAAAACTTTTGTTGTTTTAATGGAGATTTGAATGTCCATCATTGATTCTATCATGGATTTCATCGTTAGTTGATAAAGGATTTGTTGCATTATTCATATTATCGTTGATTCCATGAGTATTTGTGACACTATTTACTTGACCATTAAAAGAGTTCAGGAGCACAGTTGACAATTCCACTAGGTAAAAAAAATTCCATGTTAAGTCTATGCTCATGCTCTTTTAGTTCTAGCTCTTTTTCTTGAAGTTCTACCTTTTTTTGTTGGATTTCTAACATTGCCTTTTAGGATGCAAATTTTTTTTCCTCCATTTGCATAATTCTTTCTTCATGATCTAGATCAATACTCAAAGATCCCTATGCAATAGAAATAGAAAAATAGCAATTACATATATTTCGCATTCAAAGATATATGAATATTATAATCAAGTAAAACATTAGAAGAAACTGTTATATATTTATAAGAATACAAGAAAATATATCTAAATATTTATTTTTTTATTAAAAGTCAACCAAGGAAGAAAGTACAAATGATTACCTAATTTTGTATAATTTCTTCAGGCAAATGCGAAAATTTAGATAAAAGATATTGAATTTAATTTCTAAACTTGGGTACCTCCAACATCGTCAATAAATCCTTTAGATGAATATGCGGAAGTTAAAAAATAGGGTTTAAAATTTTGTAAGAGCACCAACTTCCTTAAAAAAAATTAATATTATTTATATTAATTATTACAATATAGACATTCATAAATAAGTTAAACTAGAATTTTATTAAAATATAATATTTTAAAGAAAAATAAAAATATCAATTATATTAAATTATTGAAATGGATGTTGAGAATCACTTATTAACATTATTATATAGATTAATGTTGATATATTAAATATCGATATTTCTAAAAAATAAAAAACAATGTTTTACATAATTTTATAATAAATTCATAAAAAAATAAAATTAAGTAAAACTAGTAATTTATGTTTTATAGATAATAAATCCTTATTAAAAAAATTAATTCTATTCCACTATACATGATAAATAATAGTCATTTTAATCTACTAAAAACTAAACATGTAGTCTCACGCTAAAATTAACATTATTTTAACTTGCTAAAAAGACATGCACAATTTGAAGCTAAATTAATAATAATTAATATTTATAAAAATAGATTACACAACTCTCACTTAACATTTTAAAAATAATTAATCCTTCTAAAGCTTTTTCACAAAAAGCATGCTGCGCGCTACATTAAATTGAATATGGGATTTCAATTTTTGAAGCTTTAGGATTTAACATACAAGCACCATAAACATGTATTTTATCAAAGAATAAACCATATGTATAGTTACAGTTTTTATTACTGTTTTTTTTTTTTTTTTTGGGTAAAATTACATGATTTCATTTGAAATTTTTGTAAATCCTTTAACATTAACAAAATAATTTTCAAGGAGAGTAAATAGATTAAATTCTTTTCAAAAATTTGTAAATACTTTTACCATTAATAAACTGGTTGTCACATATAGTAAGTAGATTAATATTTTTTCAAAATAAACTTAAATTTCTATGCCTTTCTTTAACTTGTTTGATTCGGTTTGTCCTGCAGTAATTATCTTTTTTTAAAATTATTTTTCTAATATATTAGCTTAGGCATGTATGCCCTATCCAAATTGTGTAACAACCAAGCCTAGAATTTCAAATTATCTGTACCTGTCAAAGCAAATTATTCACGGTTTAGATCTGTCTGGTGGTTGTAATTTCAAGATTTTTTTTATAGATAATGTATAATTTATCATATATATATATATATATATATATATAGATAGTATATAAATATATGTATGTATGTAAAATAATACATACATATATATGTATGTATGTATATATATACCTAGCATATATACATATAAAGACACAGATACATACAATATATATGATAGACATACATATAGACATATATATTAGAAGACATACATACAAGAATAAAATAGATATATAATGTATAGATACACATAATATATATTTACATAGATAGATATATGTTATATATATATATACTATATATAATACTACCATACATACATATATTTATATATATATTATGTGTGTGTATAATATATGTATATGTGTATGTGTATTGGTATGTGTATGTGTATATATGTATATATGTATATGTATGTATATGTATATGTATATGTATATGTGTATATATATATATATAATGTTTTTAAATAAACCCCTTAATAAAATTAATGGTTTAAAAAAATTTCAGCCTGTTATTGTTTAAGGTTTCTAAATTTGTTTACCTGTAAAATACTGTTAAAATCACAAAAACGGCCTACAACCTGTCAATTTCCAGACCTGGTAACAACTTGTTCTCTAGGATTAAAACATGGTTTGAGTTGCTCCTACCCATCACGACATACTATTTAACATGACATGTATTTGAAGGGGAACTAAACAAGGATCTATGGAAACTGCAGATTCTACTGAATCTACAGAATCTTCCAAACAACAATAGGAAATAAAACACAACGGATTTAAATGATCCAGAACAGGGGAAAATGAAAGGAAAGCTACAAAAATTTATAACAGCAAAATAGATAAAACACTTGGTTGCAAATAACACAGATCTGGGATTGAAATTGCTTGAGCAATACAAATATATTTGTCAATAATGAACAGCAGCTTCAGTTGCACACAAAACATTCATTCATACATTAACAACATTGAAAATGAAGGAATTCTTTCAACAAAACCAGTCCAGACTTGAGCTAGGATTGCACATTTTTCTTCTTCTCCCAAATCTAATTTTTCTCCTTCTTCTTCTTCTTCATGATTCTTTCTCTTCTTTGTATTTTTCTACTTCTCCCGATAAATCATAATGCATTAATAATAAACTCCTACACAACAAACTTGCCTTGCAAGTCAACACAAAATCTCTGACAAGAGAGAATCAGGGAGAATAATCAACCAAAAATAAATGTGCAGCAGTCATAATTAAATGTAAATCTGATATGTCAGGGAACTAAATCTGGGAAATTCAAATATTAGTTGTAAATTAAATTCTAATTTGAATTTCCAACACCCCCCCCTTAATTATGAACTGCTGCAGATCATTAGAAATATGAATCAAGTTGGTTCAAAAACTTTTGTAGCATTTCCGTAGCTAACTAATAGTTTTCTGAAGGTGCTAACTTGTGCAAAGTCACAAACTCCTAAACCACTTCATAAGTACTCAAATGTCTCTTTTTTCGGTACTTTTGTAAATATGTCAGCCAACTGATCTTTAGACCTGTAAAAATCAAGACAAATTTCTTTTTTGCTTACAAGCTCTCTGATAAAATGATACCTCATATCAATATGCTTAGTTCTCTTGTGAAACACATGATTTTTAGATAATGCTATGGCTGAACTCTTATCAGAGAAAACTATATTGAGTTCCTTTTGATCATGCATCAAATCTTTCAACATCCTTCGCATCCAAACAACTTGACACGCAACACTAGTGGCTGCCACATACTCAGCTTCAGCTAAAGAAAGATTCACAATGGGTTGTTTCTTCGATGCCCATGACACAACACCTGTACTAAAGTGAAAAGTATACCCAGAAGTAATTTTACTATCATCTATGTTGCCTCCACAATCACTATCAGTGTACCCAACAAGACTGAAATCATCTGAAGTGGAATACAATATACCAAAATCCTTTGTACCACTTACATACCTCAATATCCTCTTACCAGCCCGCCAATGTGAGTCTTTTGGAGAGTCCAAAAACCTTGAAATCAAACTTACACCGTACATGATATCCAAACTTGTGGCTGTTAAGTACATAAGGCTTCCAACCAACCTCTTGAACAATGCAGAATCCACACATGCTCCATCATCTTCCTTGCTTAACTTCATCCCTGTCATAACCGATGTTGGGGATACCTTGCACCTTGCCATATTAAATCTCTTCGAAACTTCATTTGCATATATAGATTGAGAAATAAATATACCATCATTGGATTGATGGACTTCAATCCCCAAGAAATACCTCATAAGACCCAAATCAATCATTTTAAATTCATTTTTCATTACTGATTTGAAAGAATCTATGTTTAGATCACCAGTAAAGATTAGATCATCTACATACAAGCAAACAATCAAAATGTTACATTGCTTGTTGACCTTGATGTACAATGTCAGTTCACAACCTCTCATTTGGAAACCATTTTGAATGAGATAGGAGTCAATGCGGCTTTACCAAGCTCTTAGAGCTTGCTTCAATCCATAGAGTGCCTTCTTTAACCGATACATCTTGTCTTCATGACCTAGGATCTCATAGCCTTGTGGCTGTTCCACATACACTTCCTCCTCTAAATAGCCATTTAAGAATGCAGACTTTACTTCCATTTGATATACAGGCCACTTGTTGTGGGCAGCAATAGCTAAAACAGTCCTAACTATATCCAACCGAGCAACTGGAGCAAATGTCTCATTGAAGTCTATACTGGGCTGTTGTGTAAATCCCCTTGTAACTAGCCTTGCTTTATGCTTTTGCACTTTCCCATCAGCATCTTGTTTAGTCTTATAAATCCATTTAACACTAATTACATCTTTTCCTTTTGGCAAATCAACCAACTCCCATGTTTGGTTCTTTTCAATGGATTCAATATCCTCATCCATGGCTTCTACCCATATATCACTACTCACAGCCTATTCAAATGTTAATGGATCATCAATATGAGAAATAAAGCAAAAGCTAAAAATGAATTAGTTGTGTCAACATTATACAACTCACTCAAATTTCCTTGTTTTTCATGGCATCATGATTGCTAGAGTTGGATCCGGAGATGAAGAGCTACTTGGAGTGCTAGATGGTGTTTCTCTAAGGATGCCGATTGATGTAGATGCCGGTGTAGATGCTTGTGAAGTTTGCTGTCCTGTTGGTGTGGAAAACAGCCTTGAAGATCTCCTTGGTGTGAATGAAGGTGTAGCTTGAGCTACAACTTGTGGTACCATCCCAGGATTGGAAGGAGCTGCTGTTGGAGTTATATTTGGTGTGGGAAACAATTCATTCACCATATTATCATTTGGGATAGCAGCTGCAATTTTGACAGTCCTCTCTATGCTTCCATCCCATGCTTCATCCATCATGAACTAAACATCACGGCTAATTATAACTTTTCTATTAATAGGATCAAACAACTTATACGCTTTTGTTTCTTCTGAGTAACCAACAAATATACATTTTTGTCCTTTATTATCTAACTTCCTTCTCAAATTATCTGGAACATGTGCATATGCTATGCATCCAAATACCTTCATATGAGAAACACTATGTTTCCTTCTTGTCCAAGCCTCTTGAGGGAATTTGTTTCTTACACTCTTTGTTGGGCACCTATTCATGATGTAAGTAGCAGTTGCCACTGCCTCAGCCAAATATTCATTTGGTAGATGTTTGGCTGCCATCATGCTATGATCCATCTCCATAATTGTTTGGTTCTTCCTCTCTGCCACACCATTTTGCTGAGGTGTATAGCGGGCTGTAAATTGCTTGTGTATGCCATGAGATCTGCAAAAATTTATAAATTCATTAGATATAAATTCACCGCCTCTATCCATCCTTAGAACCTTGATGTAGTGGGTGCTTTGTTTCTCCACAAGTGCCTTGAACTACTGGAAATAAGAAAATGCATCAGATTTATGTTTTAAGAAATAAACCCATGTTTTTCTTGTGAAATCATCAATAAAAGTAAGAAAATAAGTGCAGCCTCCTATAGACGGTGTTTGCATTTTCCCAAAAATATCTGAATGCACAATCTCAAGTGGAGTTGTAGCTCTATTAACCTTGCCAATTGGAAATGAATCTCGATGTTGTTTGCCCATAATACATCCTTCAAAAAGTCTTTCTGGTTTCTCAATTAATGGCAAACCTTTTACCATATTCTTCATATGTAGTAATTTCAGTGCTCCAAAATATAAATGCCCAAATCTAAAATGCCATAGCCAAGAATCATCCTTTACTACTATTTGAAACGTTGCTGGAGTATCTATAGAAACATCATTTTCCTCTTTGGAGCTATTATGGCCGTTTTCGTCGCTGTCTTGGAAATTTCCGTAGATTTCTTGAAAATTTCTGTAGAAATTTTGAACCTTTTTGTGACTGTTTTGAACATTTATGTAGCTATCTTGGACATTTCCGTAGCTATCTCTGGCTACTACTGATTTTGTATCTTCTACCTTAAAAGCTGCTCCAGAATTTACAGTATGTGTCTCATGAATAGCTTGAGCTATTTTTCCTTTCATGGCTGGCATTATTTTTAATGGAAACATGTAGTTTACAGTCATTTGAACCTTGGCAATAAGCATATTGCTTGGAAGCTTGTCCAAAATAACACATTCATTATTTTCCATGTACACTCTATATCCCTTTTGTATCAACTGTCTAATGCTCATCAAGTTGTGTTTTAGACCAGCAACATAATATACATCAGACATAAATTTTGGCTATCCCTTTTTGGTTAGAATATTAACCGTACATTTACCCAAGATAGTGACTTTGTTGTTGTTACCAAGTGTAACATCAGTTTGAACTGATTCTTCCAAGCTAGAAAACAAATCTTTACTACCTGTCATGTGATTATTGCAGCCCAAATCTAAATACCATATGTCACATGGACTTTCTTGAACAACATTGCACTCAACTGGAGAGTTTGTAGGGATTGCTTCAGCAATCTTCATGCATGAAATGAACATGATGTCTGAGGGAGTGATACTTGAATGATTTTGACCTTGCTTCTACTGGTAATACTATTTTTTCTTGCATTCATGAGAATAATGCCCAAACTTCTTACAATAGTGATATTGAATGTGTGATTTGTCAAATCTTTGGCCACTTGGGTGACTGAAATTCTGATTTTGACCTCTACCACCAGCATTTGCATAACTGCTGCTACGTCCACTTCTAGGAGAACTTCTCCCTCTACCTCTAGGACTGAAACTTCTCCTTCCTCTTCCACGATTTATAGATATTTGAGATGAAAATACATTTTCTACTGAACTATTTGATCTATTCAGTCTATATTCATGATTGATAAGAGAGGCATGTAGTTCATCCACACCAAACTGACTCAAACCTTTTATTTCCTCTAGAGCCACAACTACAACATCAAATTTAGAAGGGATACTTCTAAGTACCTTTTCAACAACCTTCCTATCCTCTATGACCTCTCCATGGGACTTCATTTGATTTATCAAACCAACAACATGAGTAAAGAAAGATTCTACTGAATATGATTTTCTCATTGATAAATTTTCAAATTATCTTCTAAGGAGTTGTAATTTAGTATTTTTAACCTTGTCCATACCTTGATAAGCAATATGGAGTGTGTCCCATGCTTCTTTACCTTGCTTTTCTGCTGTAACTCTTGGAAGTATACTCTCATGCATTGCTTGATGGATATAGAATAATACTTTCCCATCCTTCTTCCTCTATTCCTTCAAGACGTCCTTTTTAGCTTGTGTAAGAGCATTGTATGCTACCTGGTCTGCTAGTTCCTAGTAACCGTTTTCAACCATTTCCCAAATGTCTTGAGATTGAAACAAATCTTTCATGGTCAAAGACCAATACTCATAGTTCTTTCGTATGAAAATTGGAGGTTACACACTAACCAGCGATGCGCTAGATGTAGAAGCCATTAATGGATACCAAATGAAAAACTAAAAACCCATAAATGAAATAGAAGAATTTTTTAACCAAGCTCTGATACCAGATGAAGGGAAACTAAACGAGGATCTATGGAAACTGTAGATTCTACTTAATCTACAGAATCTTCCAAACAACAATAGGAAATAAAACACAGTGGATTTAAATGATCCAGAATAGGGGAAAATGAAATGAAAGGTACATAAATTTATAATAGCAAAATAGATAAAATACTTGGCTGCAAATAACACAGGTCTGGGATTGAAATTACTTGAGCAATACAAATATATTTTTCAATAATGAACAGCAGCTACAGTTGCACACAAAACATTCATTCATACATTAACAATATTGAAAATGAAGGAATTCTTTCAACAAAACCATTCCAGACTTGAGTTGGGACTGCACATTTTTATTCTTCTCCCAAATCTGATTTTTCTCCTTCTTCTTCTTCTTCTTCTTCCTGCTTCTTGCTCTTCTTTTCTCTTCTTTTTATTTTTCTACTTCTCCCAATAAATCATAATGCATTAATAATAAACTCCTACACAACAAACTTTCCTTGCAAGTCAACACAAAATCTCTGACAAGAGATAATCAAGGAGTATTTTAGTAAAACTATATGTAAATATGTCGTGTGATATATGTAATGACATGTAGCTACGCCTAACAGACCGTATAAGGAAGAATGAATTAGGGAAAATATTACTTTTGGCTTCTAAATTGTTAATATAGATTATTGGCCTGAGTGTTTTAAGAATAGTTGGTATGTATATTCGTGATTCTTGTAGAAATCTACCAGGCTGCATGCTTCTCTTTACCACTGAAACTAAACTTCATATTGATCAGAATGGAAGTTAGTTAGAGTAGATCTTAGTCTTGTTTTGAAGTTAGAGCTAATCCATCGAATTATTCGTTGGATATACTTGCAGTCTTTCATTATTTGCATGTTCTCTAATAGAATATTTATTGTCTCTAAAAATGAATATTGCACCAGTAAACTCATAAATTATAAATTTATATGTAGTTTAGATATGCATGTTTCTTTTGAAATCTTAATCAACGTATTTGAAGATGCAAAAGGATGAAGGGACTTGTTCCTTTCTCAAAAGTTTCCAGCATAAGATGCAAAACATTTAAGGGACTTGTTTCTTTCTCAAAATTCTCGAGCAATATGGAAAAGTATATTCGAAACCTTCACATTAGATAGCTCAGCAACTTCTCTCTAAGAGGGAGAAAACTCTGTTTTGTAACCGACATCCTAGTCAACTGTAAGTCTCTAACATTTAGGAGCAAAAGGGGAAAAATATTCCTGTTCTGCAAGACAAAAACTTTGTTTTATAACAGTAATCAGCTGTAACTCTTGGATCTGCATCGGAAAAAAGGAAAACAACACAAAAATTCCTCCAAACAAAAGATTTTAATTAATTTTTTTTTCCATTCTCAAACATATCCTTTCCTATTTCATAGATACACTCACCTATATATCTATCACTTCTACCTCATAAAGCCTAAATGGTCTAAATGGTTGGAATCTTGATTTCATGGCTGGATTGGGTAAACATGTCTTTGTTTTTTTTGTGTTTTGAATTTTTCAGGACCTAATGGATGGGGTAGATATCATTCGGATTAGATTTTCCTTAAAGGGCTCTAACTTTATTTCAAAAATTTGTTGGGAGTTTATATATAATCTTTGATTTCTTCCCAGGCTCAGTTCACAATCAAATAGAATCCAATAACAGGGCTTCCCTATGCAAGTAGATCTATATTTCACAATTTTCTCGCCTTTAAATTCTATAGTTCAGGGTTTTTACACTTATTTTGACAATTTATAATAATAATGTGCAGTCATCTTCACTAGTTTTTATTTACGGAATGCAGATTTTCTATGATAAAGTAAAGCATATTTTCAATAATAAAGTAAATGTATTTAAGAATATTTTTGGAGTCCTACAAATAGACAATTTACAATCGTTTTTTAACATTTTTTTATGGTCTGAAACCCTAAGCTACAAAGTATAACGTGGAAATTATAAACAATCCTTCTTTGCATCTACATTGGCCATTTCAGTCAGTGTTGTTTTCAAAAGATTTATCTTGATTTTTAAAAGTTAAAAGTTACATAAGTGATTAGAAAAATCACGAGATTACTATATACCACAAACTTAGAAATTCACTACTTCCAATTCTGATCTGAGTGAAAGACTGTCAAGATGATGTCAGATTTTATCATTCACAAACTCAGTCAAACAAGATGAGATTTAATGCCTAAATGAAATGACTGACCAGATTGATCTTATAAAAATGAGATTATGTGACATGATTAAAATCTGTACATAATATAAATAATAATAATAGTAAAAAGAGAAAAAATGAATCCGTACCTAGAATAGAGTCTTTTGTGTAGCTGCATTAGCATACTCAAAGACGAGTGGTGGAAACCGAGTCTAGAAACCTTCAAGAGCTATAACAGCAAAAGATTGTTTTGGGAGAAAAATAGTTAATATACTATGCAAACTAACCATAGATTTGGATAAATTTCAACATGTTCAACAAAAATAGAATTTTTTGGAAAAAAATAGTTATGATACTGTTCATAGGGAGATTACCTTGTTTCATGATCCATTAAATTTTTCGAGGTCTGCAACTTGAAAGAAAGAAAATTTGAAATGTATTTGAAATGTTTTTTTGGTTAGGTTTAAGCCATAAATCAAGGCAATACTTGAGGAATATTGACACGGGGAAAGACTCCTAAAAAGTTGAATACCATAAATTATGGATAAACATGAGATAAACTTGAGTATGACAGATAGGTAAAAATACTAGTCATAGTAATATTAATGACTAAATAATTAGTATTTATTAATGGTAGGTTTAGTGAATCAAACAATTAGTATTAATGTTGAGGAAAGTATGCACAATAATATAAATAATAAGAAATGATTATATACTAATTTTATATATAATTAAAATATTTAATTACAATTATTGTTATTAAAAGAGTTTATATTTATTTTTAGAAGTTAAAATTAGGACAATAAATATAAAATAACTATATTTTTTAATAATTGTATATAACATAAAAATTGAAATATGCAATATTTTATAGTTTATGGAATGAGAGTGATTAAGTGTTATTTGTCAGTTATACATTCATAGTGAATCATATTTATTAAATTATTAAACCACAAATATAACTCATAAAATTATTCTTCTAAATTTTATATGGAATTATCTATAATATTTCTAATAAAATTTCAAACAAATTAAAATTTCAATTTTGTTGGTTTTTTATAGACAAAGTTTTAAACTATTAAATTTAGCATTGACTCCATAAAATTCTATTTTATTGATATTATACAAGGTTTATTTATATATTTCAAATTTTGTGCATTCGTAATCTAGACATTGTATTAAATACTAAGAGTTACAATTTTTATTGTTTATCATAAAGATACATTTGTTTGAACTTTTGTGTTTTATCATTAAGATACGTTTGTTTGAACTTTTGTAGATTTTAAAATGCCTAGTAACTCCAATGATAGTGATTCTAGTGGTGGTCCTCAACCCTACACTAGTGACTGGTATGAGCAAAGTATATATTGTGAATGCTTCAAATGTAAAGGGCGTAGAAGATGGAGACGTTCTATAACTATTTCTCACTTGAAAGTAAATGGTCACATGGAACCTAATGACATGGTAAGTTCAAAATTTGTTTTTTCTTGTCACTTTTAGCCATGTGGCATGATTTATTTTCAACTACTTCTCATGGATTATTTAGTAATATAAAATCATATTGTAGGTTCCCAATATTAGTCCTCCCAATACAACTAATCCACATGTGGAGGATATAAACCAAAACAACATAATGAATGATGAAGTTCCAAACATGGATCCAACTATTCATAATTTACTTCATGACATTTTCACTAAGAAGGACTTTGAATTGAATGAAATGGCAAGGAAAATGTTGTATGAAAATGCAGATATATCTGTATTATCAACAATATTTTTGTTATTGAACATAAAGGCTATATATGGGTGGTCAGATACTAGCTTTACTGCTTTGTTGAGGTACGTAAATTTAATAATTAAATATTACATTTCTTGACATTTCTTTATATCAACATTTTTAATCATGTTTTACAATGATTACATACACACATATGTCATATTATTTTTTTCTAATTGGATTGTGTGTTCTTATCATGTAGAGTTCTTTCTATGAAGGTTCTTCCCAAGGGTAATCATCTTCCTCAGTCCTACAGGGAAGTGAAACACTCTTTAAGAAATATAGGATTGAACTATAATGTTTACCATGCATGTCCTAATGATTGTATGTTATATTATGGTGTGAAAGAATCATTACAAGAATGTGATGTTTGTCATACTAGTAGATATGAGCATCAAGGTGTTGTTGAGTCAAAAACATTTCCACGGAAAGTTCTTTGCCATTTTCCTTTAATTCCACAACTTAAGAAAATGTTTAAATGTAACGAATTAGCAAAGCTCATGGGTTGGCATTTTGAGAATAGAAGCAGTGATGGAACCTTACGAACAGTAGCAGATGGCAAGGCATGGAAAGAAATTGATGAGAAATGGCCAGATTTTTCACGTGAGAAATGAAATGCAAGAATTTCAATAGCTATGGATGGGATTAATCCATTCTCAATTCAATCATCGGGATGGTCAACATGGCCAGTAGTTGCAATCCTCAATAATATCCCACCATGGATGGCAATAAAGAAGGAACATATAATGTTGACTCTAATTATTCCAGGTGATTAACCTTACTGACTTATATATTTTATTTCTAATTTTTATATGAAATATTCAAAATATAATAGTATCTAATTATTTTTGAACTTATCTGTGGTTATAGGAAAGTATCAAGTACGTAATATGGATGTATATTTGAGGCCCCTCATTGATGAGCTTAAACAATTATGGCTGGGATTTGAAATGCATGACATATCAAGGCCTATTGGGAGGAGAGATTTCTTCTTTCGAGGCATGATGTGTTGGACCATTCATGACGCCCCAGGGTTATCTTTATGTTGTGGTAAGTGGATTTATAATATATTCTTTAATTTAATATTGCACATCATTTATAGTTGTTGAAAATATTTAAAATTTTACATTGACATAATGATTATGCATGACTATAGGTATTCAAACAAAAGGGAAAGCTGGGTGTCCATCATGTGGATTTCAAACAATTGTGAGACACTCAAAACACTTAAAGAAGGATATATACTATGAATATAGACAATTCTTGCCTCTTAATCATCCATATAGAGTAACAAAACGAAATGATTTTAATACGAAACCAGTAAGAGATGCTATTCCAAGGGTTTTGACTCCAAATGACTGGTATATTGCTTATCATGATGGTGGAGGTGAGGAAAAATATAAAAAAATTATTAACTCTTTTTAGACCAACATTGAGTATTGTACTAATTTATAATTGTTTTCTTTTTGTGAAGAACAACTACCTCCAGGCATGAAAAGGTACTCAATATTTTATGAACTTGAGTATTATAGGAATATGCCCATCGTACACCTACTTGATGTTATGCACATTGGATGCAATGTATCAAGATCACTATGGAATCTTATCATTGGAAAAAAGGAAGATGGAATACGGTTGAGGAAGGACCTTGAAGTGAGTAAAGTCATGCATCATTTATGGCCAAATCCTGATGATAACACATTCCTCCCTTCTCCTTGGAGATTAAGCACTGAGGAGAAAAATCATATCAATGAAGCCATAAAGAAAATAAGGTTCCCTACAGGTTATGGTGCCACAATAAAGAATTGTTTCTCTAGAGCAAAAAATGAGGATCTAATAGGACTAAAAACACATGATTGGCACAACCTGATTAAGGTGAGTTTTAAATTTAGAGTTAAAATGTTTTTCTTTTCTTCAAATTTCATTGATATAGATTAACTAATATATTTAACAAATGTACACTTCTTTTTTGCAGGTTATACTTCCCATTATTATTCCTAGTACCTTTGATCGAAATATAACCAAGACTATATATTTCTTATCAAAATATATCAGGTAACCATATAATATTTAATTTTATCCAATATATATTTTGATATACCATTATAAATTATTTATTACTCAAAACTAATGTTAGTTACACATTATATTTCAGGTTTGTGTCCTCAAAAGAGATTAAAATGGAAGACCTTATATATTGGAAGGTGAAAGCACCTATTTTAATGTGTACACTTCAAAAGTATCTTCCTACTGTATATTTTGATCCACAAGTCCACTATCTCATACACCTTGTTAATGAGATAGAATATTGTGGTCCAGTCGCATCAAGATCAATGTGGCTTGTTGAGCATTTAATGAAGGTATTGAAGCATTTTGTGAGACAAAAGGCTCGACCAGAGGGTTCCATTGTGGAGGGTTACATTGCATTCAAAGAAATGGTGAATATTAGTTCTAATTACTTACCTGATTTTGATTCTAGAACACAAAGTATGTGGGGTTATTCTCAACTAGATATACTAACAAGTGAAGTACTACAAGGAAAAGGGAGATTAAGAAAAGTAAGAGGTATGCATCATTTTTTATAAAATATCTAGTGGTTATATAGTTTATCCTTTATATATCTTTATATTAATTTTAATAATTTACCAAATTTCACTTACAGATGGAAATGAGTATGAGAAAATGCACCTCTATGTTGCAAATCATGCAAAATGCATGGATAAATGGATAGAGTTATACAAAACAAAGAAAGAAGAAGCTGACACAATTGCATATAGAAGAACAGTTAGAAGGATGGGGTCCATGAGTCGAGTCCCAGAGTTACCTGAAAGCCATAAAAATACATGGCCAAATAAATGCCCATGGAATTGGTTGAGAGATAATATTATACAAGAAAGTAAAAGAAATCCTCTTAATGTATCAAGGGAAGAATTAGAAATAGTAAATGGAATAAATCTAGGGAAGGTGTGTGCATGCTTATAGTTTCTCTTTTTTTATGCTATTTAGTAAAAAAATGTATTGTAGTTAATATTTAAGAATGATTTATTGACATTGTATTGTAAATATTTTATTTGTCTAGGTGACACATTACAAATCAATGTGGGCATATGGTAAGCACTTTCGCATTGAGAAGATGGATAAGCTTAGGCGTACATTTGATTGTGGGATATCAACATATTTTGATGTGGTGGATTCCAGCGATATTGAAACAAAGATGAAGTACTATGGAATTCTAGAGGACATTATGGAACTTGATTTCAGGGCCTTTAGGAAGGTTATCTTTCTAGTAAAGTGGTTTTCATTGATTGAGAAAGGAAATAATAGAACAATTTATATGCATGGTAATGGTTTTCCTATGATAAAAGCATCAAATTTTATGGACACAGATGAGCCATATGTATTCCCAGAGCAATGTGAACAAATTTTTATCATCCAAGATATGCAAAATCCAAATTGGTCTTTTGTCATAGACCACAATCCAAGGTGGAACCGTCATGCATCATTTTTAAACAAAAATAATGTTGATATTATAGATGAGGACGAGACACATAGTATTGATGAAGTAGAAATAATGGATGAAATTGGAGAGCATGTACAGGAACAAGAATTAGAACATACTGAGTACACATATGAAGATAGAAACAAGAAGGAGGACAAGAAGAGAGTGAAGGACAAGAAAATGGGGAGACAGAAAGCATAAATGATGAATATGATTCAACAATATTTGATAATCTTGTCGATGATGATATCGTGGATGAGAGAGAAGACTCTGGGATAAATTTATTTATTGATTTAGGAGAATTTGATGTTAGTTCAGAGCAATATCGAGAGTTGGCTCAAGATGAATTTGATGTTTATGATGAAGACATGTCAAGACGAATGATCAATAATAAGTATCATAAATTCTCATTATGTTTTATTTTTCTTGGATAAATTTGAACAAAAAATTGAAATAATAAGATATTATTTCTATAAATATTTATCAATAATTATTATGTTTTTATTTTCTATTGTATTAAATATATTTGAAATGGCTTGTGAATTAGTTAGAAATTTAGAAAATTGTTAAAAATGATATATATATTTATTGATAAATATATATTTATATATAATATTTATATTGAAATATATAATTGAAAGAACTATAAAATTAATGTATTTTTATATTAACTTGATATTTTTTTATATTTTAACTTATATTAGTAAGACATCTTAAAATCTATGTTATAATAGAAATACATTTCTATATATGTTTTCTATTTAAATTATAAAAAATAAATCAAAATTTTATATAATGTGACATTTTCAAAGTATTTAAGGTTTTCATGTTAATGTTGTTAAAATATCCTTATGAGTAATTTTATAATATATTTTATTTCAAAATATATTTTTAAAAATTAATATTTTTAGTTGGTGTCATTTCTACACATTTATAAATGTAAAGTAGGTTTTGTTTAATATGTCATAAATGGAAGTGTGGTTTGTAATATTTTAATAGGTTAAATATATCTAAAATATTTTAATTTTACATTAGTCTTCTCAAATAAATTATAATGCATATAGAGTTTTAGTATTGTGGCATTTCAACAATATTATTAAATTTAAAAATATCTATATTAAAATATTTTAAAATTATAAATATGAATCATTTGACATTTTTATATTATTATAATTTAAGGCTAGCTATTTTAAAATATGTAAAACTTATTAAAAACACAAAACTTAAAATGTTTTTGAAATCTTAGTTTTTCACATTATTTTAATTTTTTATTAGGTATAATACAAGTTTTTAATGTGTACGGATGGAAGGATTTTGTTATAATAAATTTATATAGTTTATATTTTTTTTACAAATACAAACTATTTAATGTATTTGATTTCTATTACAATTTTTATTATTTTTGTTAGTTATGATAAACATATATTTATTAATTCATTATTTTAATTTTTTTTAAAATTATAAGTCTTTTTAAAATATTTAAAAAAATCTAAAGTGTGGGTAATGTGGAATTTTCGAAGTATTTAACATGGATTTTCAATAGTTATATATTTCCATATTAATGGTTTTACATTTTCCTTTAGGAGTAATTGTGGTGAATAATTTTGTGATAAAGTTTATTTTAATTTTTAATAAAATTGTGGATTTTCTATAAAGAATTTTTTGCTAAAATCAAATTGTCGAACACCCCCAATATCTAAATATTTAAAAATAAATCGAAGATGTGGGTTTTATACAAATAGTTGTGGATTGGCCTGTTCACATGTTGTTTTAAATCATTGTAAGTATATTCTCCTTTTACTTTTCTCTATTCATTCTACATGTCTAAATTTGTAAAACATGAGAAATCGTTTCTCTTTCCCTTTTTGGTTGTTACCTATGACAACTATTCCTTGTGATATGCTTATTTAATATAGAATGAATAGCCAAATGTTATGGAAGACTTCTACAAACTTAGGTTTTGCTAAAGGATTTTTCTCTGAGCTAGGGTGCATTTGTTCTAAGCCAACATTTTATTAGTATAATGGTCAAAGCGTTTAACAAAAGAAGCGGTGACAAGGATTCTGGGCAAAAGCTATTTATTATTTGTCCCTAACTTGAGAACGTATATTCATAAGTTTCAAACAGAATATACAAAAGTATCATTATCAGTGGGCTTGGAGTAAATATATTGAGGCCCATTTGTTTTATATCCTATTCTTATATAACCTTTTATCCACTGTAATAATGTCACATACTTTAACCTCTCGAAGTTATATAACACAAAGTTAATTTATTATTCTTATTATTTCCTTCATTGATATCGATGATTGACCAAGACTATTGAAAGATGAAATCATGGTTTTGAATCTTTTTTTTGTTGAGCTCTCAGAGGTTCAGTCCTATGTGTGTACTGAAAAATCCTCAAATGATTTCCTTGTAAAGAGCGAAGTGGTTATTGACCTTTGGTCAAATATTTTAATTACAAACTACAGAAGGACTATTTGGCAGTTTATTGTGGTTAGAGTGGGTATCGATGGAAAATCAAGGATGGACCAAGTAGCTGGAAACTGAGTATAGGAGAAGCTTCAGCCAATGCAAATTTGTTGGGATCTTAAAAGTAAATTCAACGAACATTGAAGCTGTCACCGGGATGCTCTCAAATGAATTGCATTGTGTTAGAGCACAATAAAGAGTGGTGGTGACAGCCTATATTTAAATATAAATTTAGAGCTACTCATGGGTGTGGAACGACTAAATCTAGGGGGTGTTTGTAGATAGGAACTTAGTCTCTCTCATATTTGGTTGGAAGGATAGACTTTGAATAAGTGAATGCCGATTGTGTTTGTGAATAGGATTTAGTCTCCTCCCAACCACCTACCCTACAGACCGTAATGGCTATTATGTTTCTACCTTGCGTGAAGGAGATGGGAGTCGGTCGAGTCCTATTTTTCTTCACCTGGATCTCTTTTTGATTCTTTTATTCAATAAATATGAGTGCAGTCTAGTTGACATGATGGCTAGATGGAGCTTCAAGCTAGTGAAGCAGGTATGTTACCTCCACTTTCATTGAGTGCTGCGAGGTGTGTTCTTGTCAGGGATCCACAGCAGCGACCCGCAACATCAATTAGCCAGGCAGCAGGAAAGATAGCAGTCTGTTCTGTTCAACTTGCAGTCTATTCTGTTCTGTGGGTTTAAGAGAGGATTCGACCTGTTAAACTCTCCCTTAGAGAGCATGTGGGATCAAAACGCAAGAAGGACATTCGCTGTTCCAGTCATAGGATCTTATTCTCCCTCTGTCGCTTCGTTTTCCCCGCACTTTGTGAATGCAGACACCCCCTGGCATGTCACGGATCCTCCTCATGGGATGGACGATATAGTTGTAGCCGTCAAATACAGTTAGCTTCTGAGGGTATTCTGTTCAGAGGACTAAATCCCTAGAGAGTCTCAATATTTTTGTGAGGGTCAAGTCGAGTATGGAAGAAATGTGGCAGTAGGCATGTTGCAGTTTACTAGAACCCTTTGTGAGCGCTTCCAGCAAGCAGGTTGTCCAACTATGTTGTTTTCTGTGCAGTATCAAATGCATCCTCAGATTCGGGTTTCTCCTTCAATATTTTTTTTATCAAAATCAACTTTGTGACAGTGAGATTGTTACCAGGAGACCGGATGAATTTTATTGCTAAGATTCTCTGTTGAGACCTTACTTGTTTTACGATGTAACTCATGGAAAATGATCTCATAGAGGTGGACCTGTTTCATGTCAGAATATTCATGAAGTAAATTTCCTTGCTGCATATTCCTGCCCTTTTTCCCCCCCATCGATTTGTGGCATTCTGTCACGTTTTGCACGCTACGTGGATTCTCTCTCTCCTTGCATACGTTATTTTGGAGGCGTATTCTTCTTCAAATTTCTATTATCCTTGTTCCGCGTGCCTTTTTCTTCTACTCTGTCCTTCTCTAGTGCCCCATCTCTAATGCAGGCTAGAAGGTTGTTTATAGGGTTGTGCAGTCTGGCCTTGTCCCTTTCTTTCAAGTATGTGCTGGACTTTTTGTCATTAAAACCATATTGTGCATACCGTAGTCTTGACAGCACCTGAGACCACCGTTCTTTCTGTTCGATGTTTCTTATAAAATGGAGCTTTCTGCCCAAGCTAAGCATAGACGAGAATGGAGCTTGAGTGCCCAACCTATAAAAAGGGGAGATTCGACCTAAGGATTACGGTTGCTGGTCCTGGCGGTGTCCATGAAATCTTTTGAATCTAGAGAAAAAAGGAAAGATATTTCTACACCTTTCTACTGTTATTTTATTTAAAATTATTACGAAATCGAACTACTCTTTCCTTGTATTGTTTTTTCAGTTGGATGTCATGATGGGAGATATCCCCTTTCTGCTTGTTTCTTCCTGTTTTAGCTTTTATCTGTTGTCAGTATGTTGGTCGAAAGGATGTGTGTGACCTCTCCTCTTGATGTTATTTTTCTCTTGCTCGAGTGATAGACCTTCGTCTGTTTGTTTATGTATTTATTCTTCTCTGCGATTGAGTTGCTAGTTATTATGTTGATCAAACTAGTATTTTCGATATCATGGAAGTGAGTTTACAATAAATATGAAACCCCCTCCCTAGCACCCAAGGTTGTCTTTGACGCTTCTTGTTATCTCCTTCGCATGTCCCTTTGTTAACCTTTTGGCATCGAGAAAGGAAGGTCGTAGGATTAGACTGAGCAATGCGTGGGCTAGCCAGCTTAGAGTTTTGGTATTAAAACTGGTAGCATGAAAATGTTTGTGTGAAATGTGTTTTCCGTCTCGCATGTTTAGGACTCTTATATTATCTTTCATCTGGTTTCTAGGCTTTTAAAGGCCATCCTCAAGAAGTACCTTGCCCATCCCTATCAACTTGAACTATAACTAGCTTTTCGGATCAGCTAAGCTCGAGGTTTCTTTGTGTGAATCTAGTACCTCGTTGACACTAGATTAGATTTGGTCTAATTCTCCCCTCTGTGAATTATTGTTAATGGCGCTCTTATTTTTTTGCTAACTTGCATTATCTCACTTTTGTAATGTTAACGCTATTAATTAATATTGATCGGTTTTTATGCTCGTAATTACCTTAATATTTTGTGTGATGGAAATTTCCTTAAATGTGATCAATCTTTGGGAAAAAAAAACTCCTCTTTCATTTGATAGTTTTATGGATTCATAGCGGAAGGTTTTATTTTGATAATGTCACTTAGAAATTATGTTTGTATCTATTGTGCGACGGTTAACTCTGTTACCAAGGGTTTCCTCTAAAATATGGTTGTTTTGGGATATGGGTAGTTTTTTTTAAATTAACCAAACATTAGTATTGTAGTGGATGTTTGTAAATCTTTAGTGTTATAAAATTTGTTGATGACATTATTGTGTCCTCTTGTGTGGCGGGAACTCCCCTTCTTCTCTGCGCGTGTTTGCTACTATCATGTAAGACTTTGACCCTTCTTGAATGATTGGAAAATCTTTGTAGTTAATGGTCAAAACTAGTATACTTTGCCTTTGCTTTGAAACTTATGTTGTAGTGCGTATACTCTATTTTGATTTCCGGTTTGAAAATCGATTATACATGGCTTGTTTTTGTTAATTTTTGAAAGCTATGGTTCCCCTTTCTTGGGCTGAGCAACTCTTCTTGTTTTTAGAAATATATTATTTTAGCCTATGCATTTGGTAGCTTTGATAAATTTCTACATGGTTAGTCTTATATATCAAATCCCAATCTTGTAATTATTGTTTTATTACTTTACTTGATGGGAATTCTGTTTTTGCTAGATTGTTTATTTCCTCCTTATAGGGCAAAGGGCCATTCTCATACGATTGTTATACTTTCGTTGTTTTTTACTCCTAACTGAAGTACAAGGTATGCTCCTTCTTTGATTGGCATGATGGAGACTTTATTATAGCTTGATGTGTTGATAGTGTTTAGAGGTTGGACCCAATTCTTGTAATAAAGTGCTTCCTTTCATGGTATTGTTAGATAATAGTTATGGTGGTTTTGTGTAGCCTTATCTTGCTCAGTTCTTGCGAACTGACTCTTGTGGAAAAAATTTGTTGTAGATGGATTTTTGTGAGTAGATGAGGGATATATTTGTAGATTTGTTACATCAACCTCAGTTGAGAAGTTCTTTTGCATGAACCCTTTTTATATTGTTCAACTGTTGATAATATCTAGTGTGAAAATTTAGAAGAGGATCAATGTCTGAGTATTTTGTATCATGGATTTTGTCGTCGTAACTCTGGAACCTTGAATTGTTTGACTATCTTTGAAATTATAAGAAAAAAAAATTTACCGCCTGTTGAGTAACCTTATTTTTGTTTTCGTAAATGAATATTGCTAAACTTTATCCCTGCGATTAAATGTTGACTTAAATCTTTCTAAGACTTAGTAATTGTGAGTTATAAGTAAAATAAAATGGGTTGTTCAATACTTATAGAAGTTAAACTAAAATCTATATTGCAAATAAATTGGTGTAGAGGTGACCCACTTGAAAGCATGTAATTCCATAAGTGATCAAAGATGAAATTATCCTTTGTCAAGTAACATTATATAACTTGATATCCCTAGCTACACTAATGAACACCATCCCTTTCATGATGAAATATCGTAAGCAAACGTAAAGGAAATCTGTGGTTAGTTCTGGAAGATGAATAAGATTTAATAAACAGGGAGATAACAATTTTGAAACCACGCAATCTATCTCTCAGCCATTAGAAGGTAAATTGTTTTATTGTTATAAAACTCATTTAGTAAACCCTAAGTAAAATCTTTAATAATTCTTGGTTAAGTTCTCAAGTTTCAATTATATCGTGGTTATAACAAAATGAGGTCTTAAAGATGATTTCAACTCAACCTTCTCCCTCTAACCTTTTTCCAAGGTGCCTTGTCTTTCTTCTCTTAAATATGTTAAATGCAAAGCCATGTTATCATATGGGCATGAACAAGTTCTAGTGGCGTAAGCGTTAATAGATGGCCTTGTGAAATTAAATTACCCCATCTTTCTCTAATTAAATGAATTAAGCAAATAAATGTCATAATATAGAAGATTTAAATATAATTACTCAGTGTCAAAAGAATAAACTTAGTTTGGTGAGATGAATTATATGCATCATATCTTGGGCCTCCTTGAAAAACGTAAGATAAGAATTGCAAGATGTAATTTTAAGATAAATAACCCTCAAGAATATTTCATTGTGGTTGGCCCTATTTCTCAGGGTGTTCTGTGGTCGGACTTTTATTTTGTTTTGTCCAAAAAGAAAAGGTCTATTATCCTTTTGGGTGTGAACGTTTCCGTGCTGACCTTTTTGTCATCCCCGTAACAAGTGGTTCCTAGAGTTGATTGTAACTTTGTGACAACATGTTGTGTCATGTTATGTGTCGAAGGAAATCAAAAAAAAAAAATTATCCTATCTTTTACTGTGTTGTTTTTGTGTGTGTGAATTTGTTTTTGGTCATTACACGTGGTATCAGAGACATAGGTTCATGCTCTCGAACCTATGGCCCGGATTGAGTGTTGTATTTTTTTGTTAACCAATGATGGTTAGCAGGTGGTTAAACTTGATATTGTTTCATGGAGATAACATTAGTGGATCATGATGTATGATTTATATTGGAAGACTCATGACCAGATTTAGGCGTAAATGTGATTATTGTCGTAATTGTGATCTTGGTAAATGCACATGATGTATATGTCACCTTGAATGCGTGTGTGTAGACCATGTTGCATATGTTGAGCATGGGAGTATTCTCTCTCCTTCTTAGAGGATTCTACGAAGAGTGGAACGTGTGACTTATTCAATACAGATCCTGTGAAAAGAATGAGTCACTGTGGATCACATAGTGTAAAAGCAGTGTGGCATATTGTTGTATGTAGGTGTATCAGATGTGTTGTCTTTGACTAGATTGATGTTAAAAGAAATGAGTTGTATCAGGTTGACGTTTTTACCATGTCGTGAAGATAGATGTGTGTATGCACCAAGTTATGTCAGCAAGTGGAATTATGTTATGTTGGAGAAGTACTATAGTTCATCGTATGTATGATTTGAGTAAATTTCTAATGCTTCATGTTGAGATCCCTAGGGTCATATGGTGACTGTATGAACCCTTGTGATATAGTGACTTGCAGTTGGGGGTGCAGAATGTAGGTAGGATCTTGTGTCGATTCACTTAGTGATATGTATCAACGTGATCTAGCCCTATATAGGTACCATATGTTTAAGACGTTCATGGTAGTTATCGAATGTGTGCCACCATTATGGGTTAGTGATGTTGTTGTATGTTATGTTGTGGACCTTACGCTAAACCTTCAATAATTTAGGTAGGGAATCTATCTGAGTAAATGTTGACTAGAGTGATGTATGAAAGTAGAATGGGTTAATACCTTGAGCTTCAATTTCGGTTTAGACTTGTATGAACAACCTGTGATTCTTTAGGAATAGACCTATGTCATTGTATGTTACGCAAGCTAAGTGCAACTATAACTCTTTTTAGCAATGATCGATACGTGGTGGCGGGATTACGGGTTCAGACAGAGGTGATTAAATGTGTATGTATTGATGTTTTATTTTGTGACCCTTGAGGCTTGATGTTTTGAGTGCTAGCAACTCGTTGAGTACCCCTTGCTTGCCAGATAAGGCCAAACTACAGTTATTGTAATGTGAAATTATTATAAGTTGATTTTATTCGTAAATCTGAGCTTTATACTTTAACTTCTTGTAAGAACCATAAGCTTAGGTTCTTGGTGAGCCATTACTTGGTACAATTGAATCTCCAGCATTTCAGTTATTGTGTGTGCGAGTATTATATGTATATTGGTTTATTCAGTCGAGTGATAGTTAACTTTATGGCTATTTCGCTGATTTATGTTTCATATATGATTTTGGGTCTATATTCTTCCTAAATTTGAAGGATGTGTGTTTTTACCGAATTGCCCAAGTCTTGTTACTAAGCCACTTTTTGCATTGAGATTGGATTGTTCTGCATGCATTCTATTGACTGTGATGTGTGGATTAGGGTCTATAGGATGCACTATAGGAAATTGGAAAGTATACCTATGGAACCGCTTCGTTGTATCCTTTTGAGGCCCCAAGAAGTTACTATATAAATCATTTATTGGGTTATTGTCTCCACGCGTTATTATGTCACTTGGGTTCAGGAGTGCTTCGAACTCTATGTGTCTTAGTGCCATAGTTGTCCTAAAGGGTTTCTTTTTCAAAAAGGAATAAGAGTTTGAGGGAGGCATTAAGTAGACTTGAGGGAGGCATAATAGTTTGAGGGAGGCATAAGAGTTTGAGGGAGGCATAAGAGACAAGAGGGTGGCATAAGAGTTTGAGGGAGGCATAAGAGACTTGAGGGAGGCATAAGAGGTTGAGGGAGGCATATGATATTTGTGTGTATGGTTGATGTTTTGGTAATAATCTTTTGATGTATGTTGTTACTCATGTCAGATGTATATGTGTTGTGATGTTGATCATTATGTCATTAATTCCCTTGTGGATACTAATAGTACCTGTAGCATGTATTGGGTGTTATGTGAATTTCAATCATCGTAATGCATAGGATTACATGACTGAAATCTCTGGTGGACTCTCAGCCTTGTTGTCTAGTATTAATATTGGTAGTCATAGATGTGTTGTTCGAGTAGGATATGTTCTGTGGACTTTGCATTCATTCCCCCTTTGCAGTAACCTTGTGTGGTAATACAATCTGAAGTATATACTTTGGGTGTGTGCATCTGTAATGTCTGTCTGACCACGGTAGGGTTTGTGTTACCGTCTTGCTGGGCACCCAACAATCCTGATAAACCCAAAACTCTTCCATGAGAAATTTTTTTAAAATTAAAGCTAAGAATAAATTGTATGTGGAATTAACTTAAATAATAAATAAGCGTGAACTCCATCTTTTCCCCCCAAAAATTGAAGTAAAATTCACCTCCCCCCAAAGTTCCTAGGCTACCCCTGTGGCCATCTTAATTCCAAAAAATTGTAACCATAGGTGTACTTTCTCCTTACAGGTCTGTGCGAACCATTCTTATTCCTTCCTTTGTATAATGTCGCATCGTGTGGACGATGCTTTCTTCAGGGAAGGAGGAGAAGAGAATTGTAATGAAATGGTATTCAATCCTTACATTGTATATAAATATTGTTAAACTTTACCCCTACGATTAAATGTTGAGTTAAATCTTTCTAAGGCTTAGTAATAGTGTGTTATAAGTAAAATAAAATGGGTTGTTTAATACTTATAGAAGTTAAACTAAAATTTATATTGCAAATAAATTAGTGTAGAGGTGACCAACTTGAGAGCATGTAATTCCATAAGTGATCAAAGATGAAACTATCCTTTGTTAAGTAACATTATATAACTTGATATCCCTAGCTACACTAATGAACACTATCCCTTTCATGGTGAAATTCTTAAACGAACTGTAAGGGAAATCTATGGTTAGTTCTGGAAGATAATAAGAATTTAATAAGCAGGAGAAAACACTTTAAAAACCACGCAATCTATCTCTTAGCCATTGGATGGTAAATTGTAATTATTTTTATAAAACTCATTTAGTAAAGCCTAAGTAAAATCTTTAATAATTTTGGTTAAGTTCTTAAGTTTCAATTAAATCTTAGTAATAAAAAATGAGGTCTTGAAGATGATTTCAACTCAACCTTCTCCCTCTAACCTTTTTCCAAGGTGCTTTGTTTTTCTTCTCTTAAGTGTGTTGAACACAAACCCATGTTGTCATATGGGCATGAACAAGTTCTAGTATCGTAAGTGTAAATAGATGGCCTTGTGGAATTAAATTACCCCTTTCTCTAAATAAACGAATTAAGCAAATAAATGTCATAATAGAGAAGATTTAAAGATGATTACTCAGTGTAAAAAGAATAAACTTAGCTTGGTAAGATGAATTGTATGAATCATATCTTGAGCCTCCTTGAAAACGTAAGCTAAGAATTGCAAGATGTCTTTTTAAAATAAATAACCCTCAAGAATATCTCATTGTGGTTGGCCCTAACTGTAAGTGTGTTATGCGGTTGGACTTCTATGTTGTCATGTCAAAAAGAAAAAGTGTATTATCCTTTTGGGTGTGAACGTTTCCGTGTTGACCTTGTGGTCATCCCCGTAACAAGTGGTTCCCAGAGTTGGTTGTAACTTTGTGACGACATGTTGTTTCGTGTTATGTGTGGAAGCAAGTCAAAAAAAAAAATTATCCTGTCTTTTACTGTGTTCTTCGTGTGTGAGATTTTTGGGTCGATACACTTGGTATCAGAGCGAGGTTCATGCTCTCGAACCTCTGGGCAAGCTTGGAGTGGTGGTGGTGTTACATGATGATACTACATGATGATGATGATGTTGTATGATGGTGGTAGATATTATAAGAGTAATGTGCTTTAAGCGTGATGTGATCTGTGTCGTAATTGTGATATTGTGAACGCACATGATGTGTATGTCACCTTGTGCGTGTTTGTGATCATGTTGATATGTTGGGGATGGGAGTGTTCTCTCTCCTTCTTGTGGATTCTATGAAGAGTTAATGTGTGAATTGTTGTTTGTGATGTGTGAAAAGAATTATAATGTGGATGACTTAGTGTTGGAGCATTGTGGCATATTGTGGTATGTAGGTGTATCAATGTGTTGTATGACTAGATTGACGTTAAAAGAAATAAGTTATATCATGATGTTTTACCATGTTTTGAAGAAATGTGTGTATCACCTTGCTATGTAGCAATGGATGTTATGTTGTGATGTTACTATGTTCATCATAAGTATGATGTGTGTTATATGTAATGCTTCATGTTGTGATTTAGGTTCATACGGTGAGTGTATGAACCCTATCATATGGTGATTACACTTTAGGTGCAGAATGTGGTAAAGTGGTGTGTTACACCCGGTGAATGTATGATTGTGATCTACCTTGTATATGTACCACCTTTGTGTTAGTGATGTAGTTACATGTTATGTTGTGAACCTTACGCTAACCGACCCTGAGGGTAATCGGTAGAAGTGTATGTTGAGAGTGAGGAATGGTGTACCATGGGTCAATAACTCGAGCCGAAATTCAGTTTAGTAGATAACAACCTGTGATTATTTCCTCTCTCCCTATGTGGTTGTATGTATGTAACCTAAGTGCAACTATGACTATGTTTAGCCTTGTCGAAGCGGTGGTGGGATGTTTCAGATAGAGGTGATGACAGTTGTATTATTGATATGTATTTTACGAGTTGAGGCTCGATCTTCCAAGTGCTAGCAACTCGTTGAGTGCCCCTTTGGTGGCTAGATAAGGCCACACAGTTTTCCTAATGTGACATTATTATAAGTTGATTTTATTCGTAAATTGAGCTTTTTACTTTATTTTGTAAGGACCAGCAGCTTTTCTTGATTGCCATGCTTTACAATTTTGGGGAATTTCCTTGGTTTTGGCACTAATATGTGGATTTTGACACCAACTATGGCTATTTGGCCATTTATTTTGCTTGGTTTTGGATCTTCTTTTAAAATTTTAAGATTTTACCGCCTTGCCCAAGGCTTGTACTTCGCCATTTGGCACTTAGATTGGATTTTTATGCTGGTTCTATTGTCATGATGTGTGGAATAGGGTCATGGGATGCACCATGAAATGGTTGGACCTATGGACCCGCTTCATTGTATGGGGGTACGCCCCAAGGAGTTACAGATAACTAGCGGGTTGTTGAACAATGCGTTATTATGTCACTTGGGTTAGGAGTGTTCGAACTTTATGTGTCTTAGGCCATAGGGTCAACTGGCCTCCTTGAGGGAGGCATAAGAGTTTGAGGGAGGCTTATGATATTTGTCTGTATGGTTGATGTTTCAGGATATATGTTGAGTTATTGTGATGTTTTGGTAGTGGTATTTTGATGTATGTGTTACTCATGTCAGATGGATACGTGTTGTGATGTTGTGGTTATGTCATTGATGCCCTTGTGGACCCTATGTACATGTAGTTTTTATGAGTCACGGAAAATCCTCATACGTGGAATTGAGGAAATGTCTGGTGGATTGTAGTACTCTTTTGTTTTAGTATTTAATATGTTAGTCATAGATGTGTGACGAGTACTATGTTATGTGGACTGTGCCTATTCCATTCCACATTTGAGTAACCTTTTGTGGTGTAATACAATCATGAAGTATATACTTGGGTGTTGTGAATCTGTAATGTCTTGTCTGACCCCGGTAGGGTGTTGTGTTAGCAGTTCTTGATTGGGCACCCACAATAAGGAATAAACCAAAACTCTTCAATGATGAAATTTTTTTAAAAATTAAACTAAGAATAATGCTAATGGAAAGGAACTAAATAATAAATAAGAGGGAACTGCCAATCTTCAAAAAACATTGAAAGTTAAAATTTCTACCAAATGTTCCTAAGGCTACCCTGTGGCCATGCTTTAATCAACTAAAATTGTAAACCATAGGGTGTACTTTCTCCTTTACATGTTCTTGGTTGCGAACCATTCCTTATTTCCTTTCCTTTGTATAATGTCGCATCGGGGACGATGCTTTCTTAAGGGGAGGAGAATGTAATGCCCCGTTCGGCATTTACGCTAGTTCTTGTCGCAATGACCCTCTTGTGGAGTGTCGAACGGCTGTGTGTAATTTTGATGTCTTGGCTCCATGGTCGGTCTTTGCTTCGTGTTCGCCTTCGAACGTTAACATCTAGTTTATCCCCTTGGTTGCTTAGGCCTGTTCACATGTTGTTTTAATCATTGTAAGTAATATTCTCCTTTTACTTTTCTCTATTCATTCTACACGTCTAAATTTGTAGAACATGAGAAATCATTTCTCTTTTCACTTTTTGGTTGTTACCTATGACAGCTATTCCTTGTGATATGCTTATTTAATAGAGAATGAATAGCCAAATGTTATGGAAGACTTCTACAAACTTAGGTTTTGCTAAAGGATTTTTCTCTGAGCTAGGGTGCATTTGTTCTAAGCCAACATTTTATTAGTATAATGGTCAAAGCGTTTAACAAAAGAAGCGGTGACAAGGATTCTGGGCAAAAGCTATTTATTATTTGTCCCTTACTTGAGAACGTATATTCATAAGTTTCAAACAGAATATACAAAAGTATCATTATAAGTGGGCTTGGAGTAAATATATTGAGGCCCATTTGTTTTATATCCCATTCTTATAACCTTTTATCCACTGTAATAATGTCACATACTTTAACCTCTCCAAGTTATATAACACAAAGTTAATTTATTATTCTTATTTTTTCCTTCATTGATATCGATGATTGACCAAGAATATTGAAAGATGAAATCATGGTTCTGAATCTTTTTTTTTGTTGAGCTCTCAGAGGTTCATTCCTATGTGTGTACTGAAAAATCCTCAAATGATTTCCTTGTAAACATCGAAGTGGTTATTGACCTTTGGTCAAATATTTTAATTACAAACTACAGAAGGAAAATTTGGCAGTTTATTGTGGTTACAGTGGGTATCGATGGAAAAGCAAGGATGGACCAAGTAGCTGGCAACTGAGTATAGGAGAAGCTTCAACCAATGAAAATTTGCTAGGATCTTAAAAGTAAATTCAACCAACATTGAAGCTGTCACCAGGATGCTCTCAAATGAATTGCATTGTGTTAGAGCACAATAAAGAGTGGTGGCGACAAGCCTATCTTTAAATATAAATTTAGGGCTACTCATGGGTGTGGAACGAGTAAATCTAGGGGGTGTTTGTAGATAGGAGCTTAGTCTCTCTCATATTTGGTTGGAAGGATTAGACTTTGAATAAGTGAACGCTGATTGTGTTTGTGAATAGGATTTAGTCTCCTCCCAACCACCTACCCTGCAGACCATAATGGCCATTATGTTTCTACCTTGCATGAGGGAGATGGGAGTCGGTGGAGTCCTGTTTTTCTTCACCTGGATCTCTTTTTGATTATTTTATTCAATGCATATGGGCGCAGTCTGGTTGACATGATGGCTAGATGGAGCTTCAAGCTAGTGAAGCAGGTGTGTTACCTCCACTTTCATTGAGTGTTGCGAGGTGTGTTCTTGTCAGGGATTCGCAACAGCGACCCGAAACAGCAACCAGGCAGCAGGAAAGATAAACAGTCTGTTCTGTTCAGCTTACAGTATGTTCTGTTCAGCCAGGCAGCAGGAAAGATAACAGTCTGTTCTGTTCAGCTTACAGTATGTTCTGTTCTGTGGGTTTTTTTGGGTTTAAGAGAGGATTCGACCTGTTTAACTCTCCCTTCAGGAGCACGTGGGATCAAAAAATGGGAAGGACATTTGTTGTTCCAGTCGCAGGCTCTTCTTCTCCCTCTGTCGCTTCATTTTCCCTGCGCTTTGTGAATGCAGACACCCCTGGAATGTCACAGATCCTCCTCATGGGATGGGACAATACAGTTGTAGCCGTCAAATACAGTTAGCTTCCGAGGGTATTCCATCAGATGGACGAAATCCCTGGAGAGTCTCAAGATTTTTGTGAGGGTCAAGTCGAGTATGGAAGAAATGCGGGCAGCAGGCATGTTGCAGTATAGTAGAAGCCTTTGTGAGCACTTCCAACAAGCAGGTTGTCCAACTATGTTGTTATCTGTGCAGTATCAAATGCATCCTCAAATTCGGTTTTCTCCTTCAAGATATTTTTAATCAAAATCGACTTTGTGACAGTGAGAGTGTTACCAGGAGACCGGATGAAGTTTATTGCTAAGATTCTCTATTGAGACCTTACTTGTTTTACGATGTAACTCATGGAAGAGGATCTCATAGAGGTGGATCTGTTTCATATCAGAATATTCATGAAGCAAATTTCCTTGCTGCGTATTCCTACCCTTTTTTTCCCCCCCATCGATTTGTGGCATTTTGTCACGTTTTGCACGCTTCGTGGATTCTCTTTCTCCTTGCATACGTTAGTTCTGGAGGCGTGTTCTTCTTCAAATTTCCATTATCCTTGTTCCTTGTGCCTGTTTTCTGTCTACTTTGTCCTTCTCTGGTGCCCCATCTTTAACGTAGGCTGGAAGGTTGTTTAGAGGGTTGTACAGTCTGGCCTTGTCCCTTTCTTTCAAGTATGTGTTGGACATTTTGTCATTAAAACCATATTGTGCATACCGTAGTCTTGACAGCACCTGAGACCACCGTTCTTTCCGTTCGACGTTTCTTATAAAATGGAGCTCTCTGCCAGGCTAAGCATAGACGAGAATGGAGCTTGAGTGCCCAGCCTATAAAAAGGGGAGATTCGACATGAGGATTACGTTGTTGCTGGTCCGGGCGGTGTCCATGAAATCTATTGAATCTGGAGAAAAAAGGCAAGATACTTCTACACTTTTCTACTGTTATTTTATTTAAAATTATTGTGAAAATCGAACCACTTTTTTCCTTGCATTGATTTTTCAGTTGGATGTCATGATGGGAGATTTCCCCTTTTTGCTTATTTCTTCTTGTTTTAGCTTTTATCGTTGTCAGTATGTTGGTTGAAAGGATGCGTGTGCCCTCTCCTCTGGGTGTTATGTTTCTCTTGCTCGAGTGATAGACCTTTGTCTGTTTGTTTATGTATTTATTCTTCTTTGCGATTGAGTTGCAAGTTATTATGTTGATCAAACTAGTATTTTCGATATCATGGAAGTAAGTTTATGATAACTATGAAGCTCCTCCCTAGCACCCAAGTTTGTCTTTTGACATTTTTTTTTAACTCCTTCATAAGTCCCTTTGATAACCTTTTGGCATCGAGAAAGGAAGGTTGTAAAGGATTAGTGTGATCAATGCTTGGGCTAGCCAGCTTAGAGTTTTGGTATTAAAACTTGTAGAATGAAAAGGTTTGTGTGCAATGTGTTTTCCGTCTCACGTGTTTAGACTCTTATATTATCTTTCATCTTGTTTCTAGGCTTTTAAGGCCATCCTCAAGAAGTACCTTGACCATCCCTATCAACTTGAACCATAACTAGCTTTTCGGATCAACTAAGCTCGAGGTTTCATTGTGCGAATCCAGTACCTCGTTGACACTAGAATAGTTTTGGTCTAATCCCCCTCTCAGAATTATTGTTGATGACGCTCTTCTATTTTTCCTAACTTGCATTATTTCTCCTTTGTAGTGTTAATCCTATTAATTAATATTGGTCGGTTTTTATGCACGTAATTACCTTAATATTTTGTGATTGAAATTTCCTTAAATGTGATCAATCTTCGGAAAAAAACTCATCTTTCATTTGATAGTCTTATGGATTCATAGCGGAAGGTTTTGTTTTGATAATGTCACTTAGAAATTATGTTTGTATCTATGTGTGACGGTTGACTGTGTTACCAAGGGTTGCCTTAAAATTTTGTTGTTTTGGGCAAATAGGTAATTTATTTTAAATTAACCAAACATTAGAATTGTCGTGGAGGTTTGCAAATCTTTAGTGTTATAAAATTTGTTGATGACATTATTGTATACTCTTGTTTGACGGAACTCCCTTCTTCTCTCCAATGTTGCCACTAGCCTGTAAGACATTGGCCCTTCTTGAATGATTGGAAAATCCCTTGTAGTTAATGGTCAAAACTAGTATACTTTGCCTTCCCTTCGAAACTTATGTTGTGTGTATACTCTATTTTGATTTCGGGTTTGAAACTCAATTATACATGGCTTTTTGTGTTAATTTTTGAAACCCGTGGTTCCCCTTTCTTGGGCCGATCAACTCTTGTTCTTTTAGAAATATATTATTTTAGCCTATGCGTTTGGTACCTTTGATAAATTTCTAGATGGTTGGTCTATATATCAAATCTCAATCTTGTAATTATTATTTAATTACTTACTTGATGGGAATTTTGTTTTTGCTAGATTGTTTATTTTTCTCCTTATAGGGCCAAGGGCCATTCTCATACGATTGCTATACTTTCATTGCTTTTACTCCTAACTGAAGTACAAGGTCTTCTCCTTCTTTGATAGGCATGATAGAGACTTTATTATAACTTGATGTGTTGATAGTGTTTAGAGGTTTGACCCAATTCTTGTAATAAAGTGCTTCCTTTTTGTGGTATTGTTAGATAATAGTTATGGTGGTTTTGTGTAGCCTTATCTTGCTCAGTTCTCGCGAACTAACTCTTGTGGAAAAATTTGTTGCAGATGGATTTTTACGAGTAGATGAGAGATAGACTTGTAGATTTTTACATCAACCTCAGTTGAGAAGTTCTTTTGCATGAATCCTTTTTATATTGTTCAACTATTGATAACATCTAGTGGAAATTTTAGAAGAGGATCAATGTCTTAGTATTTTGTATCGTGGATTATGTCGTCTTAACTTTGGAACTTTGAATTGTCTGTCTATCTTGGAAAATATAAGAAAATTTGTTTACCGCTTGTTGAGTGACCTTAATGGATTATCGGTATTCTAAGAGTTGATGTAACCATTTTTCGTTTTCCGTATATGAATATTGTTAAACTTTACCCCTACGATTAAATGTTGAGTTAAATCTTTCTAAGGCTTAGTAATAGTGTGTTATAAGTAAAATAAAATGGGTTGTTTCATACTTATAGAAGTTAAACTAAAATTTATATTGCAAATAAATTAGTGTAGAGGTGACCAAATTGAGAGCATGTAATTCCATAAGTGATCAAAGATGAAACTATCCTTTGTTAAGTAACATTATATAACTTGATATCCCTAGCTAAACTAATGAACACTATCCCTTTCATGGTGAAATTCTTAAACGAAGGTAAGGGAAATCTATGGTTAGATCTGGAAGATAATAAGATTTAATAAGCAGGAGAAAACACTTTAAAAACCACGCAATCTATCTCTTAGCCATTGGATGGTAAATTGTTTTATTTTTATAAAACTCATTTAGTAAAGCCTAAGTAAAATCTTTAATAATTTTGGTTAAGTTCTTAAGTTTCAATTAAATCTTGGTAATAACAAATGAGGTCTTGAAGATGATTTCAACTCGACCTTCTCCCTCTAACCTTTTTCCAAGGTGCTTTGTTTTTCTTCTCTTAAGTGTGTTGAAACGCAAACCCATGTTGTCATATGGGCATGAACAAGTTCTAGTAGCGTAAGTGTAAATAGATGGCCTTGTGGAATTAAATTACCCCCTTTCTCTAAATAAACAAATTAAGCAAATAAATGTCATAATAGAGAATATTTAAAGATGATTACTCAGTGTAAAAAGAATAAACTTAGCTTGGTAAGATGAATTGTATGAATCATATCTTGAGCCTCCTTGAAAACGTAAGCTAAGAATTTTAAGACGTCTTTTTAAAATAAATAACCCTCAAGAATATCTCATTGTGGATGGCCCTAACTGTAAGTGTGTTATGTGGTTGGACTTCTATGTTGTCATGTCAAAAAAGAAAAAGTGTATTATCCTTTTGGGTGTGAACGTTTCCGTGCTGACCTTGTGGTCATCCCCGTAACAAGTGGTTCACAGAGTTGGTTGTAACTTTGTGACGACATGTTGTGTCGTGTTGTGTGTGGAAGCAAGTCAAAAAAAAATTATCCTGTCTTTTAACTGTGTTGTTCGTGTGTGAGATTTTTATGTCGATACACAACATTCATATAATTTCGTGTTAATAAAATGTGGATTTTCTATAAAGAATGTTTCACTAAAATCAAATTGTGGAACACCCCCCAATATTTAAAAATTAAAAAATAAAATTTTATAGAGCATCGAAAAAATATTATGATATTAATTTTCAGAAATGTGGAATTTCTCTAATAAAATTTGGAAGATGTTAGTTATCTACAAATTATGAACAATATTAATTTCTTATAGAAACTCCACAATAATTAAAAACCAATAACTAGTTTATCATAGATATGCCACAATTATTCTACAATTATAGAAAATTGTAGAAAATTTGTAGAATAATTGTGGTAAAAAGTTCTTGTATGTTGTAGTGAAAGAAAAACTTATGTGTCTCATGATATAAGACAGGCCCAATAAGATTGACAATCTCATTGAGAAAAGTGGCATTTACCTTGTGGCATTTTCCTCCTAGACTATTCCGCAGACCTAAAAAAATTCAAGACATTGTGCTGTTCTCAACTAGGATGCATTGACTACCAAAATAGGAAGTTTCCTGCTGAAAAGAACCATTAAAGAACACAATAGACCCACAAAATGAATATTAATTTTTTAAAAATATGGGACATTCTACTTTACACAGTGGACTTCTTTTAACCATCGCAGAAAAATATTTTAAAATTACATAAATAGTACAAATAATTTATAATTTTTATTTCTACAAGCATTTCTCATCTACAGTGTCTTTTACACGAGCTAATTTTGAATTGGTACAACTTTACTAATCAATCATTCATTCTAAAATAAATGTTCAGAACTGCATACGAATGAACAAGTAAATATGATATAAGCGGTGTACTGGACTCGGTTCCCAACGTGGAAAGAAAGACTTGTTACCACATATAAATACGTACCCTCAGAACTTCAATGATAACTGCACTACTGCAGCAGCAGCAGCAGAAGCAGAAGATTTGGTCTTGGCAGGGTACATATACAATACCTCTTCTAATGGTTATGGCATTCTCTCTTGTGGCTTTGGCAGCAGCTGAGTATGATAATTATTGGCCGCCCCCTCATTACTATTATTCATCCCCGCCTCCAGAATATTATTACAAATATCCACCTCCTCCATCTCCACCTCCTCCTCCCCCCGTATTACTACAAGTCTCTTCCGCCACCATCTTCTTCACCTCCACCACCATACCATTATAAATCTCCACCTCCACCATCTCCATATCCTCCACCACCATACTACTATAAGTCTCCACCACCTCCTTCTCCATGTCCTCCTCCTCCATATTATTATAAATCCCCTCCTCCACCATCTCCATCACCACCCCCACCATATATCTACAAATCCCCACCACCACAGTACCACCCTCTCCATCTCCTCCTCCCCCCTACTATTACAAGTCTCCTCCACCACCGTCTCCTTCACCCCCCTCCACCATACTATTATAAATCTCCACCTCCACCATACATCTACAAATCTCCACCTCCACCATCTCCATCTCCTCAACCACCATATGTCTATAAATCTCCACCTCCACCATCTCCCTCCCCTCCACTGCCTTATTACTACAAGTCCCCTCCACCTCCGTCTCCATCTCCTCCTCCTCCATATTATTACAAGTCCCCCTCCTCCTCCGTCCCCATCTCCTCCTCGTCCATATTACTATAAGTCTCCACCTCCCCCTCCACTTTCTCCTTCACCTTCCCACCATATTACTATAAATCCCCACCCCTGCCATCTCAATCTCCTCCATCACCATACTACTACAAATCTCCTCCACCACCGTCTCCATCCCAACCACACCCATACTATTACAAGTCCCCTCCACCACCCTCTCCATCCCCACCTCCTTATTATTATAAATCTCCACCGCCACCATCCCCATCACCTCCACCCCCATATTATTACAAATCCCCTCCACCGCCTTCTCCATCTCATCCTCCTCCAAACTATTATAAATCCCCACCACTGCCATCTCCATCTCCTCCTCCATATTACTACAAATCTCCAGCTCCACCAATTCAGTACAAATACACTTCCCCTCTGCCAGCCATCTATTGATTCTCAGCCACAATCTCAAAGTGACTTATAGGAGGTCAGTTTCTATCACAAAATTGTTACTAATGTTTATTGCTGATTATGTTGTAGCATAATATTTTGACAGAATCTGTATTTTGTGTCTTTCAATTCTGTTTAGATTTTATATAGAAGATCACAACAATATGTTCAAAAGAGCTAAACACCTACATTTTTTCAATTGAGAATGGTTCCTGCGATATGGATCTGTGTAGCCATGAGGAAATGTAGGCATTCTACTGATTCATAATCAAATAAATGTTGGACAAAATATTAAGATTTCGATTTGTAATTAGAGGATCGTGTAATTTGTTTGAGGAAGGAGAAGCTGTTACATATCTAAAATATAGACAGTGTAACTGGATCTGTGCCAATTCAGCCATGAGGAATTGCAGGCATTCTATTCTATTCTACTGATTCATAATCAAATAAATGTTGGACAAAATATTAAGAGTATCTTCTTGTTTGTATGAGGAATGATTATCTATTACAAAGCCCCCATATCATAAATATTTTAAACTGTTATTACATGGTTTTAACTTTTATTGGCAGGACTGATTTATTAAACCTTTGATGGAAATGCGTATTGAATATTTCCTTGAACATAAACATCGAAAACACGTGCGTGAAATTAACTAAAACGGCATTTGCTTTACAAGTGGAGTGACTTATTCTAATCTATTAAAAGATTTGTCACATAGTTTAATCTATTAAAGAATTAATTTGATCAATATATTTATTCTTTTTTGTAAAAAACAATCATTTATTAATGATGAATGATTTCAACTAAATTACATAAATGATTTTATATATTTTATTGTGGATTTATTTTTGCTTGTTAAATGAGTTTAGAGGAATTTATTTTAGATTTGTCACACAATTTTATGTATTAAAAGATTATTTTATTCATTAATAGCACTATTATTTTTCTGAAAAAATAGTAATTTCTCATTTAATCTGGGTGCATTAATGATTTGTTTTTTTAGTCCAGACTTACTTTTAAAGTTAGTTGATATGAGTCAAATTTGAAGAAAAAACAAGCTAAAACTCATATTCATAAAATACTAGAATTTTTAGATCATCTTATTCAAACCGAAAAGAAAAATAGGATGAAATAACTGCCAAATTTAAAATCTACCATTTTATTGACAACTCCTATTGTTACAGGGCTCTCCATGTTTCTTTGGCAAGGTGAATTTGAGTTTTCGCCGGTGGGAACCAAGAGTACAACAGGAACTTGGATTTAAGGCTCTTCCTGTGTGGAGTTTTGGGAATCATAAATTTTCATGTTGACCTGACTAGATCAAAATTGGTTTTTTGTCAGCTCTGCATTTCTGTTTTAGAGGACTCAAACTCCTTGATAGGATGTTGGGAGTAGAGGATGGACATGGAGGAGCAAGTATTGTGGGGGCCACGTCAGAAAAAATAATTCTTTGAGAATAAACGGTGCTAATGAAATGGACTTATACCTGAGGTTGGGAATAGTTTTTCTTTGGTCCACATTGGAAAAGATTTTGAGGTGCTTTTTGATGAAGATGGGTGGACGAAGGTCAACTCCAAAAAGAAAGGAAAATACACTCATTTTTCGACGAGCCTTCGATCTCTTGTTGGGAAAGATCTCGGAAGTTAGACACTCTTTGGATTGTTATGGTGTTTTGACCTTCCGTTTGGGTTTTCCTCTCCCGTTTTTTTCTCTGCTTTGAGTTTCTTGGATTCTTTTCCTATTATGTTTCGGGGCCTTATTTGGTTTTGTTTGTCCTTTACGCTCTCTTGTTCTTTCGTTTGTTCCTTCAAAATCTAATTTTTACCTTATCTAATTAAAAAACAACTCCTATTGTTACACTCTCTCCTACTTATGTGATGTTTAATTAGAGGGACAATTTTTCCTATCCTATCCTATCCTAGAGGGACAATTTTTACCTTATCTAATTAAAAAACAACTCCTATTGTTACACTCTATCCTATCCAAAAATGGCGAGGATGTCTCTCTAACACAAGATTACAATGTCATGTTAGATACCCTCCTAATATTGAAGAAACAAGCCTTACAAAAAATGCTCACTGGTTTATATTTACATCATTTTTTGAATATAGACCCCTGAAATTTGGCACAAATCATTCTTATATAATTTTTTAAATAAAATTTTATATATATGAGTCTTGAATAATAAAATAAGTATTTAGTTGTGCATGTCCTAGTTTGGTTATTGTCGTATGATTTGATTAACTAGTGTTTTTTTGTCTAATTTTGGACTGCCATTTTTATATTTATGCATCACCGAGCCTGTTCTAGACATTTCTTCTAGTGAAACTTCTAACACACTATGGACTATGTTAATTACTACTTGTGCTATGGGAACTTCTCAGGGAAGCCTGAGAACTTATGTGGTGTAATGTGTGGGCACACACAATCAGACGGTCACACACATCAATAGACCGAGGAAATGTAATGATCGCTACACACAGTGATACACTTATATGGACCTACTTTATGATCAGTCAAAGAATCGGGTACCATTCTAACGTGTATACCCGAAGAAATTACTTTCTGTTATGGTTATATTGGTATGTGGTGGTGGGCGTATGCGCAATCCGTCACATAGGTTCTAACTTTCAATGTGACAGCGCAGCTTGATATATGCAGTATGTGAGGAGGGTCTGTATGCTAATACATAGAGACTATATCTACTACTAGTATTGATCTACAATAGGTGGGTGTGGCGAAAAAGAAGTTGCATTCACATAGAAGTCAACGTAATACGTGTGGACTGAACAAACACAATGTGATGTTGGTCACATACATATCTAATTACTACGATCGTGAGTACGAGGCATAATCAATTTGGTGGGGTGCAATATGTAAGTACTCTTTATTGCTTAGCTCGTTACAGTTGGTTTTCTGTAATTGCAATGAGGCTGTAGCAGATCTAGACAGACAGGATGAGTTCGGTACCAAAAAAGCCTTATAGACCTGTACTCTGCTACCATATGCGCACATGCTAGATATTGAGAGAACACAATGCGCTGAACTTTGTACATGTCGCATAGTTTACAACTGTGTAGGTATATGAATCATCGACAAGTTGACAAAGAGGTCATAGCAACTCATCGCGCAACCTACCGTTTGTTTTTTGCTCGTCGTGATGTCTAGTATGGTATAACAATTAGTGTGACGGTATGTGACTGGTTGTAACTATTATTTTAAGAAGGATGCTGAGCATACATAGAATAACAAAGGCCTTACAACGAGTGTGACATTCAAAACAACATTGTAGAAGAAATAAAATGCACATACAATACAGACTTAACCATTTTATAGGACAAAAACCGATTGACCAATATGGTCTAGAAAAAAAATGGTTTTGTCTAGAGGGTCACATAGTAGTGAGGGACTATTTAATCACATTCCGAGATCTACATAAAGCATAAACTAGTTGATGAATCTGTCAATCTAAACTAGATAAGTTAAGACTTTTTAATCTATACTAGTTGAGAATTTTTAGATCATCTTATCCAAACCAAAAATAAAAATATGATGAAATAAGTGTACAATTTAAAATCTATCCTTTTATTGACAACTCCTATTGTTACATTCTCTCCTACTTGTGTGATGAAAAGGAACACACACACTAGAGGGACAATTTTTATCAAGCTTTAATTAGATGTTTTTCCTTCATATTTTGTTGAATCTTGTTCAACTCTAAACATGTGTAGAGTTTAGTAGTTCCCTCCAATTTGTGAGGTATTTAAAAATTTCACTAGAAAAGAGCAAAGTAATGTAGTTCCCTCCACTAATTGTTTTATTCAACACCTTTTTTCACTCTTCTTCCTCCGTGTTTACTTCGCATTGAAATTTTAACTGTACATCCATCGACATTACCATCACTTTTCATTCAAAACTAATCCATGAAAGGTAGAATTCCGCCCTACAAAATTACGGAATGCAATGTGCTTGATAACCTACATGTTCATGATTCATAATTAAAAAAAATGAATATAAAAAAATATAAACATTAGTAATTCAATGATCTTATGTCTATCATTTATATGGACACCTCAATACCATTATTGAAGAAACAAACCTTAGAGAAAATTCTCAATGGTTTATATTTGCATCATTTTTTTTAATATAGACACCTGAAATTTGGCACAAATCATTCTTATTTAATTTTTGAAATGAAATTTAATATATATGAGTCTTGAACAATAAAATAAGTATTTAGTTATGTGTGTCCTAGTTTTGTTTATTGTCATATGATTTGATTGACTAGTGTTTTTTTTTTCTAATTTTGGACTCCAATTTTTTTTATTATGTCATAGAGAGTTTTGGATTTTACTTTTACTGTTTGACTATTTTGAGTTTCCGGATGTAACTATTGGCTTTTGGCAAAACCATCCAACAGCACTATCCAAAGTGAATTACTTCGTTGAAGTTCACTTTTGAGTCTCTTTTGATAGTTAGTCCTCTTATTACCATTACCTTCTTTATTTTAATATTGTATGGGTCAGCTTATGCATACCACTAGGTTATAATTTTATTGTGAGAGCCTCTTATATATGTAAGTTTTTTAGGAGGTCTAATACATCTAGCGCCTTATCTAAGTAGTGCTATCTAAAATATGTGAAGAATACTTCAAAATAAACAATAATAAGGGAAGCATTGTTGGTCAAACATTCTATTACTACTTACTAAGGTTACAATTGGAGATTATATGTGATAGTTACCTTGTTACATTGTGACACATGATGGAAAAGCTGGAATAAGGGACCTTATAGACTTACATTCACCATTTGATTTACTGTTTTTTGTCTAATTTTCGACTACCAATTTATTTGATTAGGTCAGAGGAGTTCTGGATTTTTTGTTTACTGTTTAACTGTTTTGAGTTTTTTGATGGTACTATTGGCTTTTAGAAAAATGATCCAACGATACTATCTGAAGTGAATTTCTTTTCCGAAGTTCACTTTTGGATCTCTTTTGATAGTTCATCCTCTTGTTACCATTACTTTCTGTATTTTAATATTGTGTGGGTCGGCTTGTGCATACCACTAGGTTCCAATTTCAATGTGAGTGCCTCTTATATATGAAAGCTTTTTAGGAGGTATAATACATCTAGAGAATTATCTGAGTAGTGCTATCTAAATTTTTAAAGAATACTTCAAAATAAAGAATAATAAGGGAAAATTGTTGGTCAACATTCTATTTATTACTTACTAAGGTTTACAATTGGACTGTATATATTATACTTAGGCTTCGTTACATTGTGACCCTGAGGTAAAAGCTAGAAGAAGGACCTTATAGACTTACATCCACCATTGCACTCACATTAGGAGAACTACATGGAATTTTAAATGTAGTAGACATCTTAGTTTGAATCACACAAGTTGACAAAAAGAGGTCAGGACAATGAAGAAACTAACTTTGTTTTTTACATCGAGGTCTTATGAGTAGTTATTTAGGAGTACAGGTTTGTCTATAGGTCTAGATGTAGCATCGAGGATCAAAGGCATAACTATTTGGTGGTGGTTAGATAAAAAAACAACATTGTAGAAGATAAAATGCACATACAATACGGACTTACAATTTTATGGAAAAACCATTGGACCAATATGGTCTAAGAACAAATGTTTGTGTCTACAGGTCACATAGTATGAGCGACATTCAAGCACATTCAAAGATCTGCATAAAGCATAAACTAGTTGAATGACACCCCTCATTTCCAATCCTAAACTAGTTGAGAATTTTAGATCATCTTATCCAAACCAAAAATAAAAATACGATGACATCATTTGTCAATTTAAATTACCCTTTTATTGACAACTCCTTTGTTACATTGGTTTACAACATACACTCTCCCTACTTTATGTGATAAAAAGGAATATACCCACACACCACACACACCACCCACACAGCACACACACCACACACCAGCACACTGAGGACAACTTTTATTGAGCTTTCATTAGATGTTTTTCCTTCATATTTTTTGTTGGAACTTGTTCCAGCCTCCAACCATGTGTAGAGTTTAGTATTCCCCCTCACTTCCCTCCAGTTTGTGAGGTATTTAAAAAATTGGCACTAGATAAAGCAAGTAAGCAATTCCCTCCACTACTTGTTTTTATTAACACCTTGCTTCACTCTTTTCCTCCCCTGTTTATTCGCATTCAAATTTTAAATGTACACTCCATCAGACTACCATCACTTTATTCAAAACTAATCATGAAAGGTAGAAATTCCGCCCTAACAAAATTTCAATGCGCTTGATTAACCTACATGTTCATGATTCTCTTAAAAAAGATGATATAAAACAATATACACATTAGTATTCAATATCTTATGTTCTATCATTTATATGGACACCTCAATAACCATTATTGAAGAACACCTTAGAGCAATGCTCAATGGTTTTATATTTGCAATCATTTTTTTTAATAAGACACCTGAATATTTGGCAGAAATCATTCTTATTTAATTTTTTAAATAAAATTTAATATAAGAGTCTTGAAAAATAAAATATATTTATTGTTGTCCTAGTTTGGTTTTTGTCGTATTATTTGAATTGACTTATGTTTTTTTTGTCTAATTTTTTGGACTCCCACTTTTTTTGATTATGTCATAGATAGTTCTAGATTTACTTTTACTGTTTGACTATTTTGAGTTTTTGTATGAACTATGTCGGCTTTTGGAAACCATCCAACACACTATCCTAAGTGAATTACTTTGCTGAAGTTCACTTTTTATTCCTTTTGATATGTTAGTCCTCTTATGACCATACTTTCTTTCTTTATTTTAATATGTGTTAATGGGTCGGCTTATGCCTACCCCTAGGTGCTAATTTTATTGTGAGAGCCTCTTATATATCAAGTTTTTTAGGAGGGTATAAATACCTCTAAAACCGCCTTATCTAAGTAGTGTTTAAGTCCATCTGAAATATGTTAAGAATACTTCAAAATAAACAGTAATAAGGGAGCAGTGTTGGTCAACATTCTATTACTCTTACTAAGGTTACAATTTGAGATTATATGTGAATTGTTAGCTTGTTACATTGTGACACATGATGGAAAAGCTGGAACAAGGCACCTTATACAGCCTACATCCCCATTTGATTGACTAGTTTTTTTTTTTCCTAATTTGGACTCCAATTTATTGAATTATGTCATAGAGAGTTTCTGGATGTTTTTTTTACTGTTTGACTATTTTGATTTTTGGATGGTACTGGGTGAGTGGATTTTTGAAAAATGATCGCAGATACATCTAAATTGAATCTCTTCATCGAGGTTCACTTTTGGATCTCTTGATAGTTTCTCCCTTTTGTTACCGCATTACTTTCTGTATTTTAATATTGTGTGGGTTGGCTTGTGCTACCACTCGTTCCAATTTGAACATGAGAGCTCTTATAATGCAGTTTTTTAGGAAGGTATAATACATCTAGAGAATTATCTATTGTGCTATCTAATGTTTTTTAAGAATACTCAAAATAAAGAATAATAAGGGAAAAATGTTGTCAACATGATAATTACTACTTACAAAGTTAGGATTGAAGTTATATTCTTATAGGTAGCACATGACGTTGTGAGGCATGAGGAAAAAAGCTAGAATAGCACAAGTGACCTTATAGACTTACATCATTATGCACACACATTAGGAGAATTACATGGTATTTGAAATTTAGTGGAAAGCTAGATGATTAAACATAGCTACCAAGAGGTCGGTACAACTCTAGGAAACTAACTTTTTTTTGCATCTAATGTCTATATGAAGTATTGATGTAGGAGGATATGGTTGTCAAACTAAGGTATATGTAAGCATCATTAGGACTCAAAAGGTTATAAAATAGTGGGCAAATTAAGCAAAAATAAACATCACATAGAAATAAAAATGACTACAATAAGAATTCCCATTTTTTAGGACAAAACCATTGACCAGTATGGCTCGAAAAACTGGTTGTGTTTAGAGGGTCAGACCGTAAGAGGGACATTTTAATCACATTCCAGACTACATAAGCACAACCTAGTGTTAGAAAAAAACTCAATGTCAATGTAAACTGGTAATTTAGACGTTTTATTATTTTTTTATTTTACTTCTCAATCAAATTCTACAAATGAATACCTTAGTATCTGAATCGATTATCATCTCCTTAATCAATTATTCATACAAACATATCTAATTGAAATATTTACTTACAATTCTTAATGTTAGTATTAAATCATTTAGCGAACCCTCTTCTCTTATTGCTAAATCCTTTAGCTATTGACTTACGTTCCTAATCCCAATAATAAAATCCTCTATTGGAAACCTAGTTTCTAATGGGTCTAGTTATCACAATTATCCCTACTGGTTGACTTTATCCCTAAATATAACTATAATTCAATTTAATTAGGTGTGGGATATATTGGCCGTTGATTACTGATCTGACAATGGATGATTACAATATAAAAACTAAATAAAAATTTACTACTTAGATCAAATAGAAAGATGTAAACACCCTGATAACACCCCAAAAATTTTAACACAAACTCCTAGTTTAAAGCAAGATCCAACACATAATGATATAAAGTTAAATGCAAATCTAAGGAAGAAATGAAACATTCAATAATAAAATTTTAATATCATAACAATGGAGATTAAATGAAACTACATCCACATCTAAGCTGCCTACAAGTATGATTAACTAACATGATTAAATAGATCTAGGGCAATCAAATTGGGAATCTTTTACTTTCCCCCCCCCCCCCCACCACAAATAGCGAGGCTATCTCTCTACACAGATTACAATACTCATGTTAGATACGCTCGTTAAAACCTTAATGAAGGCTTTAGGAAAAGATGATGATGTGCCTTAAAAATAATAAGGTAAGAGGTGCGTTTTTTATAGTTTTCCTTTTGGGAGAAGGAAAAACTTGTCTTTTTTGGTGTATGTGAGTATTTTATGTAGGAGTAAAGGGTTTTTGTAACTATCGGTATAGATGTGGCAGCATAGGAGAATCAAAGGCATAAACTAGTGGTGAAGATAGAAAACACCATTGTAGAAGAACAAAATGCACCTAACAATACGACTTATTAACAATTTTATAGACAAACCCATTGACCAATATGGTCTAGCAAAATGTTTGTGTCTAACAGGGTCACAATAGTATTGAGCGACATTCTAATCACATTCAAAGATCTGCATAAAGCATAAACTAGTTGATGAAACACCTCAATGTCAATCTAAACTAGTTGAGAATTTTTAGATCATCTTATCCAAACCAAAAATAAAAATACGATGAAATAAGTGTCAAATTTAAAATCTACCCTTTTATTGACAACTCCTATTGTTACACTCTCTCCTACTTATGTGATAAAAAGGAATACACACACACACACACACACACACACACACACACACACACACACACACACATGAGGGACACTTTTTATTGAGCTTTAATTAGATGTTTTTCCTTCATATTTTGTTGAAGCTTGTTCAACTCCAAACATGTGTAGAGTTTAGTAGTTCCCTCCAGTTTGTGAGGTATTTAAAAATTGCACTAGATAAGAGCAAAGTAATGCAATTCCCTCCACTAATTGTTTTATTTAACACCTTTCTTCACTCTTATTCCTCCATGTTTACTTCGCATTCAAATTTTAAATGTACATCCATCGACATTACCATCACTTTAATTCAAAACTAATGCATGAAAGGTAGAATTCCGCCCTACAAAATTTCAATGCGCTTGATAACCTACATGTTCATGATTCATAATTAAAAAAGATGAATATAAAACAATATAAACATTAGTAATTCAATGATCTTATGTCTATCATTTATATGGACACCTCAATACCATTATTGAAGAAACAAACCTTAGAGAAAATGCTCAATGGTTTATATTTGCATCATTTTTTTTTAATATAGACACCTGATATTTGGCAGAAATCATTCTTATTTAATTTTTTAAATAAAATTTAATATATATGAGTCTTGAAAAATAAAATAAGTATTTAGTTGTGTGTCCTAGTTTGGTTTATTGTCGTATGATTTGATTGACTAGTGTTTTTTTGTCTAATTTTGGACTCCAATTTTTTTGATTATGTCATAGAGAGTTCTAGATTTTACTTTTACTGTTTGACTATTTTGAGTTTTTGGATGTAACTATCGGCTTTTGGGAAAACCATCCAACGACACTATCCGAAGTGAATTACTTTGCTGAAGTTCACTTTTGAGTCTCTTTTGATAGTTAGTCCTCTTATGACCATTACTTTCTTTATTTTAATATTGTATGGGTCGGCTTATGCATACCACTAGGTTCTAATTTTATTGTGAGAGCCTCTTATATATGCAAGTTTTTTAGGAGGTCTAATACATCTACCGCCTTATCTAAGTAGTGTTATCTGAAATATGTGAAGAATACTTCAAAATAAACAGTAATAAGGGAGACAGTGTTGGTCAAACATTCTATTACTACTTACGAAGGTTACAATTGGAGATTATATGTGATTGTTAGCTTGTTACATTGTGACACATGATGGAAAAGCTGGAACAAGGCACCTTATAGACTTACATCCACCATTTGATTGACTAGTGTTTTTTTGTCTAATTTTGGACTCCAATTTATTTGATTATGTCATAGAGAGTTCTGGATTTTTTGTTTACTGTTTGACTATTTTGATTTTTTGGATGGTACTATTGGATTTTAGAAAAATGATCCAATGATACTATCTAAAGTGAATCTCTTCATCGAGGTTCACTTTTGGATCTCTTTTGATAGTTCATCCTTTTGTTACCATTACTTTCTGTATTTTAATATTGTGTGGGTTGGCTTGTGCATACCACTAGGTTCCAATTTGAACATGAGAGCCTCTTATATATGCAAGTTTTTTAGGAGGTATAATACATCTAGAGAATTATCTAGGTAGTGCTATCTAATTTTTTTTAAGAATACTTCAAAATAAAGAATAATAAGGGAAAAATTGTTGGTCAAACATTATATTACTACTTACAAAAGTTAGAATTGAAGTGTATATCTTATAGGTAGCCCATTACGTTGTGAGGCATGAGGGAAAAGCTAGAACAAGGGACCTTATAGACTTACATCCATTATTGCACACACATTAGGAGAATTACATGGTATTTGAAATTTAGTGGAAAGCTTAGACTGAATAAACATAAGCTGACCAAAGAGGTCGGTACAACTCTAGAAACTAACTTTTTTTTTTGCATCTAATGTCTATATAAGTATTGATGTAGGAGGATATGGTTGTCAACTATAGGTATATATGTAAGCATCATAGGACTTCAAAAGGTATAAAATAGTGGCAAAGAAGCAAAAATAAACATCACATAAGAAATAAAAATGCACATACAATAAGGACTTCACCATTTTTTAGGACAAAACCATTGACCAGTATGGTCTAGAACAAAATGGTTGTGTTTAGAGGGTCAGAAAGTACGAGGGACATTTTAATCACATTCCAAGACCTACATAAGGCACAAACTAGTGTATAAAACAACTCAATGTCAATGTAAACTGGATAATTTAAGACGTTTTAATCTAATTTTTTATTTTACTTTCTCAATCAAATATCTACAAATGAAACCTTAGTATCTGAATCTATATATCATCTCATTACTCAATTATTCATACAACACTATCTAATTAGAAATATTACTTCACAATTCTTAATGTTAGTATTAAATCATTTAGCGAACCCTCTTATTGTCTAAATAACTTTAGCTATTTGACTTACGTTCCTAATCCCAATAAATCCTTCTATTGGAAACCCTAGTTTCCTAATGGATTCTAGTTATCACAATAATCCATTACTTGGTTGACTTTATCCCTAAATATAACTTATAATTCAATTTAATTAGGTGTGGGATATATTGGAGTTGATTACTGATCTGACAATGATGATACAATATAAAAACTAAATAAAATTTACTACTTAGATCAAATAAGAAAGATTGTAACACACCTGATAACACCCCAAAATTTTAACACAAACTAACTAGTTTAAAGCAAGATCAACACCATAATGATATAAAGTTAAATGCAAATCTAAGGAATGAAACATCAATAATAAAATTTTAATATCATAACAATGGAGATTAAATGAAACTAACATCCAACATCTAAGCATGCCTACAAGTATGATTAACTAACATAGAATTAAATAGATCTAGGAGCAATCAAATTGGGAATCATTTCTACTCCACAAATAGCGAGGATATCTCTCTAACACAAGATTACAATCTCATGTTAGATACGCTCGTAATAACCTTAATGAAGGCTTTAGGAAAAGATGATGATGTGAATCCTTAAAATAATAAGGTAAGAGGTGCAGTATTTTTATAGTTTTCCTTTTGGGAGAAACTTGTATTTTTGTGTATGTGGTACTAAAATCCCAAAATTATATTAGAATTTTGAATCATGATTAGGCCTTACTAATCACAATTAGTGAATTTTGTTTCTTAGAAATCATGATACAATCAAGGTGTTTGAGGAACATGTCACCACTAACCCAGAACCTGGACCAAGTAAACCATCAAAAGTTTTTTAGAGTGAAAAGTCATTGGAATAAAAAAAAGAGGGTCTAGGAAGTCCCACATATCTTTGAAACTATAATATGACTCTTGGTCTTTTCTTTTCCTTTGATAAGACAATTGTCCTTCTTTTTCTTTAGTTCCCTCAACCACAATAAAGTTTATCTAAATAATTGAATTGGAAAATAATAAATTATCTACCAATCACCTCCAAAAGTTATATCTATCGGCACCATCACTAGAAGCATAATTATTACCATTGCCTCATGATTGGCCATTAATACTAAAGATCACTGAAATTGTCCTATGAGATGGATCTTGTCATTAGATAAGAGTTAATGATCAAATTTTATTGGAAACCAAAATGGAGCCTCCGCCATGTTTTTCATCATCAGAGATGGAGAAAGAAACATAGTGTAGGTAAATGCACTTCAAGACCATTTCTATAACAAAAGATAAATAACTTTAATTTCTTGTAAACAATAACATGTAAATGATCAAATCATTTAAACATGCAATGTATTTAGAGAATTTCGATAAGGTTTCTATTTTTCCATGAACATTCCAAGATGTAATATTCATGTTGATACATCCTCCATTTTCAAATCTCCTTAACCATCCTCGAAATTTTTCATAGAGTCTAAAAGTGAAAATTCATTATTCAAAATTTCTGATTGCTCTGAAGAAAAGAAGAATCTAATGTGATGGAAAAATATTTATACCCTTCATCTTTCACTAAATTATAGTCATCAATATGTGTGGGGGGAGAGGGGGTGATCACTAAGGAGAAAGATCACTAGAGAATTTCTTTTCACTAGATGTACCTTTGGAAACAAAGGTATCATGAGAAGCTTGGATCTTATTAGGAGTGTGACTTCATATGGTAGTAGGGACAGACTAATGAAGATGATACAATTTTAAAGGGTGGTGGTGAAGAATAGGAAGAAGGGGCTTTGGCACCGACTCGAGGCTTGCAATAGGAAACAAGAGTCCATTCCCTTTGTTAGTTACTCATAAGAGGAATATAAGATGCGCATAAGATAAAGGATTTTGGTCAACCTGCGAAGGGGTAATCACAGATCCACTGATCAGGTGACTGAAACCAAAAGAATTTTTTTAAAATGTTCATATAAACCACCTTCTTCAAAATGCGGGTTTCACCGAGCTGCTTATCAATGCAATATTTTAACTCTTAGGATTAGTCAAATTCTACATAGACTCACTCTTATGGACATACAAAGAAAAACTTATGTTACTCATGATATATATCACGCCGAATAGCACTGAAAATATTATTGAGGAAAGCCTATGTTGGGTCGTGGGGGTATTAGGGTAAGACAAATATATCTCAAACACAAAGCTTAATCTTTGTTTGAGATATATGTAAGTAACACGTACACCTATGGATAAATTCATTAAGATACAATTACATAGTGACAGTGGTGAAATATATAGGAAAGGAAACGTAATCCCTTTCCAAATTAAAGCCACATGTTTGACATATGGTTGAGAAAAAAAAAATTCATTCCACATCATGCCATTAAGCTCAAAATCCTCAAAATAATCCATATAGCATTGAGTGTGTGGAACCTCAAGTTTGGTGGTGGTCTATAATAGCTAGCAAGTGATGCCACTACTATAGAAAATTGTGAATTTTCAGGTCAATGATGACATGCTTATCTCTAGCCATGCAAAAAAAAAGTTCATTGGAACGTATTCTATGATAAAGGTGTTTAAGGACCATTTAGCATGTTTTTTTAAAGTGACAAGTTGTCACCATAAAAAAAATGGTCTGAGATGTAATGCGACAAATGGTTCACAAAAATTTTAAAGGAGATTTACTACACCAACTATTGAGTATGAAATTACCATCCCTTAAACTTTCAAGGTGTCTGTTATCACCAAATCACAGCACCCCTCTGTTTATACAAGTGAATATACTTGAACTCATGGTGTGATTGGATAACATGGGTACTATCTCCAAGTTGTGGGACTTGCTACTTGAGATAGACCTCCAGAGAAAGCTGGTTCTTTCTCCTAAACTACCTGCCACAATCTACTCTAATGCAGGGGAAACTAACTATTCTAACCTAAATTTGTAAGGGACCAGGGAGAGAGAATGCATAAAATGAAATCCTACACTAAAGTGGTGATACACTAGAAAAGGAGGGTGTGAGAGTAGTCTTCAACTGCGTGAAATACAGAAGCAAAGTGCACACTAGAAGAGGTGATGACAATTCTCCATAATCTAGCAAAACACATTCACAACAATATTTCAAACATACACAATGATAATGGATTCCTGCATGAACATAATAATAGACACAATATTCTTGTAATCAAGGTTAAAGGGGCAAGAAGAATGCAAGAAAACAAAGCAGGGGAAGATACATCCACAAACTTATATTTTATTGCTTCATGATATGCACAGTTCAATATTTTACAAGATAAGGGCCTGGATCACCATGCAAGAAGTCCACAACAAGGGAATGCAACACATTATCTTCACAAAGAAATTTTGGTAGAGCTTTGTTACCAAAAACTACCTCCCCTTACAATGAGCCCAACACTCCAATTTAAAGAAAAATGAGAAGGGAAAGAGAAGGGAAAATGGAAATCCTGAAATCTGTCCTTCAACCACTTGTAAGAGGAATTAAATGGAGTAAAATGATTATATATTACTTGCAAAAGGCTCCCCATACTATCCCAGGTGCTGTAGCAGAGAAAGAATGATGACCATGCCTCTTAATTGCACTCCCAACAACCAAATAAAACACTATTATGAACCCAGACACATTTTCTTAAAAATCTTGATCAATCTCTCAACAAATCTAGAACTTCTTGAATGCTATGCATCGGGATTGGAGGCACAATTCCAACAGTACCAATTTTGTGTGATTTCATTGAGAAATGCAAAAGTTATGGCCTTCTGAGTGCGGGCAACTATTTTGGGTCTGGCAAGCATTTTCTGTCATTCGACAGGAATCAGCATTAACTAACCAGAAAGTCCAATTTTGTGAAAATCGGAGCTCGGAGTCAAAAGTTATGGCCATTTGAAGTTTCATGGGTCAAACGTTGACTTTTCTTCTTTGCCTTCGGCCGCTTCGGCTTTTCGCGTCCCCAGCATACTTTTGTCCCAATTGTCCCATGGACCGCTTGGGACACATTCTCCTGCATCGGTTGGTTCGGGATTTCTTGACTCTCTTTGTGGCCTTTTCACCTTTTCATGTCCCACACGTAGCTTGAGTACCTCGCGTAATTTTTTCCTGGCTGTCCCAGACAAAAATCTCTGAATTTCCTAAAATGGACCGTCTTTCGGCAAATCAGCTGATTCGCGTCCCACGCATACTTTTGTCCCAGATGTCCCAAACCATGTGAAAACAAAACTTGACGATTTTTTTCCACTTTCGGTCGTTTCAGCTTTTCGCGTCCCTCACGTCCTGACGTCCCAACTATCCCGCGGACCGCTTTGGAAAAAAATGTCTGACTTAGCCGATTTTCTTTGTATTTCAGCCCCAAGCTTGGTACGACAAACCTCGGTACGACCCGAACTGGTATGACCTGAACCCTTCAGACCTGAAATGCTTTAAAACAGTCCTGCAACCTTATTTTTGCATTTTTTCCATTTATTTTTTTAACTCGTTAGGATTTCTTTTTAGATGGGAGAGTTAGAAAAAGGCCGAGGGACCCCAAAAAACATGATTTTGGGCCTCGAATCAATCTAATTACTCGGGACTGAATAATTTGATGGATGTTATCAAAATTACCTTGAGGGGTGAATTTTGGATAACAGTGTCATCATCACCCAATATCCTTTACAACATTACAAAATTTATATTATTTGATCCCTCTTGAAGTGTGGCATAACAAATTCCCTTAGAATGGCAGACATATTAGATATCGACCACCTTTTTCCACTACAATCACAAATAGTCCCATTAGTTAGATTCCTTTATTGAGAAATTTAGACTAGCACCTACTCACTTCATTCATTTAGTGAAATGAAGTTAAGGTAATAAACGTAACCTCAAAGAAGAAATTTGTGATATTGCAACCATAACTATGGACCTATACACGAATAAATTTTATTCTTTGAATCCGTTGGTATATAACAAGGGTTAATGTTAACCAAGCCTCATGAAAAAATTCATTCCACAAATGAGATGACCTTGAAAACCACTATTACTCTTACAAACGTAATCTAACACAAGTAAAAAAGAATGCAAGAAGGAACATATGGGTTCTTAACAACCATTCACATAAGTCTCAAGATCAAGAATTTTCCATAGATTTCATTGTGTAATACACCGTGTTGTTCCAATTATAACGATCATTAAATCATCCTTCATCATTTAAAATTTATGAGTTTCCTACACTTTCTGTTAGCTCATCAAGAGTGATTTCCTTTACTTTTATTCATATTAGAATCATGTTTGCATTTTATGGACTTGATAACAATCAGAGTCCTTATGTTCTAAAGATACCATACATTTCCATCATATAATAGAGGAAAGACAATCAACATACAACAATATCATGTTTCCCTAGGGCACCATTTTGAGTGGTAGGAAATATACATCGAGTATTCATCCACTGAAATCCTATTAAGTGGTCTTCAGACTAATTTTTTTTTATCCAAATGGAACATGACCCTTCATGGGTAAAAAGTAGGGCATAAATGGAATTCTAACCTGATGAAGGATTCACACCTAATGGTTGTCCTTTATTAATTATTCAAAGAATTAAAAAGCCCAAAGGATTTAACTCTTCACCCATTGTTTCTTGTGGTAAAATTTATACAATATTCAATTTTTGTTGACAACACCTATAAACCACCACTATCTTTCTCTAGAGTTGAAAGTGGTTTATTTCAGGAAATTTGAGATTTTTTCATGGCCATGGGTGGGTAGGGAATGCTATTATTTAAAGTAGAAAAATAAGATAACCAAGCACACTTACAATTCAAATGGACTTATATCACCCTTCAATGGAGTAACAACTTTCCATCTTCCAAAATTTTTCTGTCTTGTGTATAACCAAGATGTCCATGTAACCTAGAGTCAACATATTTTATCTTGGGGAGAGAAAGGTTGACGATAGCTATTTTATGAAGGAAACATGATTTGCCTATATTATAAGACAACCATGACCAACTACATATCAAATGTTATTGCAAGATGTATCAGTTAAATATCAACTTTCCTATGCACTACTTACTATAAAAAAAAAACATGCGAGATGATAAGTGCACTATCTATGCTATGTTGAAATCACATGATTACTTATTCAAGGTGGAAAATGGTGTAAAAAGGTTTCAAGGAACCGTGAAAAGTCTTACTATCAATTACTAACAATTTTATTTACATGCTTACGACATAATTACTTTTTAATTTTTATCTCACTATCATACCAATATACAAAATAATGAAGATTCACCCCGGTTAACTAAATACGTTATTCTACAATATAGTTGAATTGTAAAGTTTCAAGTAAAAGTACACCATCGCTATATTTAACACATATACGCAATGAGAGGATATCTTCTTCTTCAATAAGAAAAAAATATTATTACTGGTTAAGTGCACAAAGATGGGGGAGCAAAAGGGTGTAAAAAAGGGACACCTTTTTCTAGAAATCAGCGAAACCTAAACTTAATTGAATAATTCGACATGTCTATGCCTAAAATTTGACAAGTGATAACGATAAGTAATGTAGAGATCATAATTTAGTTTTTAAACTTCTTTTGTTTTAATTGATGGTTGAGCTTAAGAGGCTCAAATATTTTGAACACACAAAGTATGTCAATTTTTGTGAAAAAATGATAAGAACCTATTGTGTGTGTCCCAGCATTTTTTGAATTGTATAATTTTATTTTTCAAATCCCTTTGGTAAAAAGTTAGCTAAGACCATATACGAGGTCCCACTAAATTTTCATAATTTTTTGATTAATAGATAATTTTTATAAATTTTCATTTTTTTTAATTTGGATGAAAAAATCGTAAATTGTGCACGAAGACTTATGCATTGGTTTTTGCAAGAAAACAAGGCACTAGTAAAATAAATTATGGATAAAATCCTTAGAATAATCATATTTTTGAAATAATTACATCGTCATCAAGGTAAAAACAAGCTTGACATCGTATTATAATTTATTTTTGAATATTATGTTTTAATGCACAAGATATTGGGGTACACACGTGAAACTTCGATGTTTTTCTATCAAACATGGTTTTGATCACACAATACACAGTACAAACCTCTGGTTTGGAAATCCAAGGCTTTGTATTGGTTATTCGACACCCCAACAAGATGACACACAAGTTATTATAACACGCTAGCATTAAAACATGCTCACATTTTAATCCACTCACATTCTTGTTTCCAATGTAAAATATGTCCATTTGGGAGGGATAATGTGGTAAAACACATAGAAAACCATAACACAAGCACGTTATAACATTAGTGCATTATAACGCGAGTGCGTTTTATCTTGGTAAACCCAAGATGTAACGTGATCGCGTTATAACGCGACCGAGCCATAACATGAGCGTATAATGGCCAAAATGTCCAAAAAATGGATTTGTGTCCACTTTTTTACCCCCTGCCTTTGTGCATACACCCTGCTAAAATACATGGATATTTTAATTCAATCTTGATAGGACATTTTCAGTATTAAACATTAAATTTAGATTTCCAACATCCAGTTTACTCTTTCTTCCACTACCTGCATCCTACCTAGTTAGTATATAACATGGCCAATGAAAATAAACATTGGCATGGTATTCCCCTATGACTAACATTTTAACATATATATCATTTTCCTCTTATAATAAATTAAAATAGAGGTAATAACACAAATGCAGTTCATTTCATTTTCAAGCTGGAGTGAGATAGGGAGAGGAGAGAGAGAAAAGCACACCAAATTTCCAATAAGAAATAAAATACAAAAAATTTTCATCAAGGAGATCTATACCGTCATATAATAGAGTTTAAAGGTTTCACAATAGTTTTTCTACTAAGAGAAAGTTCCATGGAAATTTATTGCTAGTGCTGCAAGATTATAAAGATGACTAATTTAGCCAAAGTGGCCCAAAAACTGAGGTTGAAATCAAATTTTCAAAGCTTAAACAAACAACATGTAAATTTCCATCAATTAACCTATTTACAAGAAACCTCTTGGATTTTAAAGAATACAAATCATATGGCCAAGATTTAAAAGGCCCTACATTCCGAAGCTACTTTTGTAATTATGTTGGTTGAACTTTGTCGTCAAATGTCCAAAGGTTTACAAAACCTCGTTAGAAAAAAATATTTTGAGGTGATTTTGTCAAAGATATTTATTGATTATGATAGTCCTAGGAAAATCCTAGTGGTATGTGTAGACAAAATTTGTTTGATTGATATGGAGGCCTAAATAAAGGACGACCAAAACCAAACTAACTTTTCAATTTTTAACAAATTACCAAAGCGGTAAAATAGTTGATTGGGCCTCAAACATGGAACGAAACAATGTCGAAATATCATCTAAAGTCATTAGAGAGATTGACACGATATTTCATGTCACTAGTGAACATCATCATTACATAACTTACTCACTACAGGGTTTGGAGCGGTGGTTTGCGTATCATTGAAATTCATGTTTTATTAAATTTTAATAAGGTGAACAAATGAAAAGGATTACATGGAAGTCAAGTTTAATTATATAATTGAGGTGTACATGGGTATCCAGCTCTATCATCCAAAAGTTCTATTGTCACATGACACTATTAGAGAGTGGACTTACACATAAAGGGTGTCCACATCAGTTGTACATGATGCAAGGTAAATATATCCATTATGTGTGACAAGTCATTTTATTAACCATAACCATACTCTTCATTTAATTAAAAATTTCATTCACTAGCACTATGGAAGGGAAAACCATAAATATGAAATCATGTTGGAAATAGGGAAAGAACCATGCATGTTCATAATCAGGTGAAAAGGGAGGTGATCTGTCGACACTAAAATTTTCCTCCGTAATTTCTATTTCATTAATGTATGTATTAGGAATAGGATGTTGTTAAGTATAATTAGTAGTAGCGTCTGATAGAAGATACGGCGCCGTCAGTACGGTGCCGCCAATAATGTGGAGTACAGTAACAATCAAAGTACAATAGGAATGTTGTAGAAAGTAACTATTTGTCGTAAGTGGTCTGGTAATGTTAAAATGTCAAAGTTTGGGTAATTAGAGAAGTAGGGTCTACATGATTAGGAATTAGAAATATTATATTGGTAATAAAGACAAGGAGTGAGGTCATAAAATATTTTTTGTATTTCATTTGTAAAAAGTATAAAAATGTGGAACCCATGTAAAATGATAAGTTTTATCTTATCTTAACAGATAAGCTTACATGTACAGATAAGAGTTAAGGTATGGAATATGATTCGTCAGAGTGGATTTCTTATCCTATCTTAGAGATAAGATGGATAAGCCTGGAAGTTCTATAATAGAGAGGCCACCCCCCTCATTTAGCATAGAGAAGGAAGTAGTGAGAAATATTGTAGGAAGTGTGCGAAGGAAGGCATCAGTTTAAGGTGTGTTGAATAAGCCATTAAGAGGTGTAATTGTAAAGTTTTTCCCATAGTCTTGGTGAAGGCAAGTGAAGTCAATAACACTTGAAGTTCTCATGGGTGAGATTGTACAACATTTCATGTTAATATTATAATTTAGTTTTGATATTCAGATTTGTCATCATTTTGTCTTATCATAGTCGAGTTGTTATTCATGTGTTGTATGTTGTTGCTTGGGTTCCCAGATTACATCCACCCAAACTAAAAGGCTGTGCATCAAGTAAAGAATCATAGCATGAGAGTTCCCAGGTGAAGAATTATCATATGCCAAAGTGCCAGATTGGTGATGACATATTGGTTCTGTTGCTTGGACCATTCCTCGTTGGTGGATTTTCTAGAGAGATACTCCCACTTAGTCAAAAATCAATTGAGGGTAACCCTTGTTTTTATACGGTGGCAATTAGGAGTTACCATGGTAAAGTCAGTTTGCCATGAATAGTAGTTACCATGGTAAGTCATTTGCTGGAATAGTAATTTACCGTAGTAAAGTCACTTTTACCGTGAATAGTATTTACCGCAGTAACTTCACTTTTTTACCGTGAATAGTGTTTACCACAGTAAAGACAGTTTTTAAGACCGCAGGAAGTCAAGTTTTACCATAGTTTACCATGGTCTTTTCTATTTTACTATAGAAAGGTGTAAAAGTCACTTTCTAGTATAGTGATTCCAATTATTTGTACACATAAGTATTGTTGATTGTACTTGTGAGTTGGTATTTCATGGTGGTTACTTTGAAAATGGGAAAGATTCCTGTTTTTTCAACTCATCTAATGAAGATGCTTCTTCTTTCATTCAAGAGTTTAAGCGATCTTGTATTTGTAATGGCCTTATAAGAAGAGAACAATGGACTAAATTTTTTCCTACCTTTTTGGATGGTTCAAGCACTTAGGTGGTTTGAAACACTAGGTGATATGTGAAAAATTCATGGGATTTATTAACTGAAGTTTTCTTGAACAATTTGGTGAACAACAGAAATATGCAGATCTCATGATCGAGATCACAAAGCTTTCCCAAGGAGAGAAGGAGAAGATAAGGGATTATCATGCTCGTGTTCTAGAGCTAAGGAGGAAGCTCGATGCCCAGATCTAGAAGGAAGGACTAGTGGATGGGTTGATGAATGGGCGTGGATAATCTCCTCTGTAAGCACTTCATTCTTGGGATGAAGCCAGAGATCAGACAACGAGTGAAGTATGACTGCCTAGCTACCATTGAACAAGCAAAAGGAGATTGCAAGAAGGCAAGAAGAAAGCATGGAAGAGGAGCCCAAATAAATTGTTGCTAAAGTTAGAGCCTACACCAGCACCTTTGGTCCAGAATCCACAACCACTCCCAATGAGCACAAATATTTCTCCTAGTACATCTAATGAGTATGAAGATCTGCTCAAAAAGATGGGTCAGTTAGCTATTAATCTTCTTCAAGGAAAGGAATTTAGTTCTCAGGGAGGAGATAGAGGTCCAAAAAGAAATATTCTGAAGTTGTATGTTATGGTTGTTATAAAAAGGGTCATTATAAGTATAATTGTCCAGATAGAGCTCTTCTACATCTAGTAAAGGAGATAATTATAAAGGAAAAGCACCTGTGAATTCTTTTGATGTAGTAGATAAGAGCAAATAATGAAGTAGATGTGTTTGTAACAAAATAAAAAAAGAAAAAAGATAATCAAGATGGAAATGATCCTAAGAAAATGAAAGAAGAAACTAGTAAGAAACATAGGAGAAGAAAGTTGGGTGTGCACGATTTCTAATTTCACAGGGGCAAGGACCATACTCGATCTTGGAAGATCTATCCAAAAGGCCTGCAAATATTACATATGGTCAACTCTTGGCTATGTCTTCTGAGAAGAGTGGGAGTTGCGAGGTGGACTCAATGCTTGAAGAAGGAAGGAGGTTGAGGTCTCTGTTTTGGAGGCAGAGGCAGATCCCTATGCTCCACAAGCTGAGGTATTTATTAATGTATTCAATTCATGATGTCTTAATTGAGGGATGTTTGCAGTTAATGTAAGGACCGAGTCTGTAAGGAATATGTTGTGGTTTAAAAAATTGAATCGCTCTTCAACCTTATGTTAGGTCATTAAAAAAAGGAAAACTAAACCAAAGGGTGTTAGTTTCAAATGTGGCAATATCTGTTTATGGGTGTGGTATGTGTGTAGACTTTCATCAGGTGATTGAAAAATGGTACTGTGTGTACGCCAATCAATGCTGCTGGGAAGACCATGGCTAAGGAGTTCAGCAAGAACCACTGGAATAAGGTTTTCATGACACTTGGACTGGTAAAGAGAGGGTGAAGATAAATTGTGATCCCTCGACAATCATAAGGTAACCCTATGGATTCATTGATTACATGATGATTGGACCTCCTCTGATTTAAATCTAGTACTAGTGAAGTGGACACTGAAGATGAAGAAATTGTGTGGATGTTTTCAGTCACTGGATATTCCTTCCAGTCACAGCATACCCAATTCATGCCCCATAAAATTATCTTAAGAAAAGTTGAGATCGCCTCCAACAACTAAAGATTGGTGTGCTGTGATTGCGAGTGAGAAGAATCCTACCTCCAGCTCTTTTCGAGGTACATACACCTAGTCACGTTTTTGAATACAAGGAACTCCATCAAGTAGTTTGTGTCGAACATTTTGTCTTGAGCTGGTAGATGGTGCTAAGCCCCATAAAGAAATTGCCATATAGAATGAATCCTAATTTTTCAAGCCTTTAAAAGAATAGAAATAATAAGTTTTCTGATGCAGGATTCATATTTGCTTTTTGAGAATTCAGAATGGGTTTCTCTCCCCATTGTGTCTCAATAAAAAATATTGAGAAGCTACGCATTTGTGTTGATCACAGGAAGCTCAATAAGGCAACAAGAAGGATCATTTCCCTCTTCCATTTTCAGATCAGATCTAGACGAAGTAGCTTGGCTAGATTGCTATAGTCTTGCTGTGGGATATAGCGGCTACAACCAAGTTCGTATAGCAAAGAAAGATCAGCTGAAGACCACCCACGTTCACCACTCCTTGTTGAACAAGTTTCTATCGAGTTATGCCTTTTGGTTTGTGTATGCCTCCAACAACATTTCCAGTGTTTGATGAATAGGGTGTTCGAACCTTACAAGGGACCTTCATCAGAGATTTCTTGATGATTTTTGCATCTATGGGGGCAAGTTTGACCACCCTGCACCAACTGGAGACAAGCATTTCAAAGGTTAATGAACACAAGCCGCACTAAACCCTACAAAGTGTTCTTTGGAATTTCTAAAGTGTTTTGTTAGGGCTGTTTATCCAGAGATGGATTTTTGGTATGATCCCGATAAAGTTTCAACAATCACAGATTTACCATTTCCTCTTAATAGAAGAAATAAGGCGCATGAAGCTTTTGGACAATTGAGGAAGCCTTGGGGTCTTTCACCTGTTTTGAAGAAATCTAGATTGTAGCAACCATTCATTTGTGTCCACTGATCCCTCAGATGATCACTAGGAAGTACTCTTTGAGGCCAAAAGGATGAAAATTGGATTAAGCCATCCAATTTACTTTGGGAGCAAAAACTGAGCATGTTGAGGTAATTATACTGTAACTGAAAAAAGAGCTCTGGCGTATCATTTTGGCTTAAAGAAGTTTAGAAATTACTTTGCTAGGGCAAAAATTTCTAGTTGTAACAGATCATCGCTCTAAAATATATTGTAAATAGCCTACCCATCATGGAGGATAACAAATGGATACTTTTGCTACAAGAGTTTGAATTTGTATTATAGATTGCTATCGGAAAGAAGCAATGTCAATGCAGATGCACTCTCTCGAGGCCTATGATGGTTTTGGATCATCTTGTGATGATTATGAATTTTCCCCGATTCAGCATTGTTATCCCTTGAACAAATCCCTAGTGAATACATAGATATTTGGAATTATCGAATGAATTCAAGTTTCCTGATGGTGCCCAATGCAAATACTAAGAGAAAGATTATCCAAGCCAGTCTCCATATTCTATTCTTCATGGAGTATATATTTCCGAATAGGACCTGATTGGATAGTACATAGGGAAGTTGGACATGATCAAGGGAATGAACTGCGAAGAATAAATTCCCATAATGGTTCCATGTGGAGGGCACTTCTCTCTGGACAACTTACAGCAAGAATGATCTTAGAGCAGGTTATCACTGCCCACTCTTTTTAAACATGTTGTCATTATTGTAAGACATTTGGATATTTTGTGAAACACATGGTAACCGTAAGACTTCATCAGCTCCATTATGTCGTATTCTTCCCCTTGGTCCTTTGAAAGTGGGAATAGACATTGTAGTCCACTTTCCAACTACATCATTCCAAAAAAAGTATATTTTGTTGCCACAGATTATTTAACTAGTGGTGTTGAGCTGGCCATTGAAAGCAGCTTCCATGGATGAGGGCAAAGGTTCATGTAGGAACGATTTTCACCACTTTTGTTTCTCCATTAGACATTTGTCACAGACCAGAAAGCCACTTCATTATATGATGTGGTAGACCCTAGTCAATAAGTTTTCTATTAAGCACAGGAAGGAACAACAGACAAGCCAAGCCATGGACAGGTGGAATGAACAAATTTTGTGTTGTGCAAATTCCTAGCAAAAGATTGCAGCCTTGTGCAGGTACATAAATGGATAGGATTCAGCAGCATTGTGGGCATATAGGCAACATCAAGTCAGTAACAGGATACTCCCCCATTTCAGTTGGCCTAATGCATTGATCCAGTTCTTGCTATTGCGTTTGATATTCCCACTGGTGAGAGTTTAAATTGAAAGGATGGATGAAAAGTGATTCAGTAAAAGAAAGGTTTGTACATCTTTCATTTTCTGGAGGAAATGAGAGAAATAGGCAAAGGATAGCAATCCATAAGAATAGAAAATGAAGCAGAAGGAATACTTTGATCCCAAAAACAAAAAGATCCAGTGGTCTCCATTTTCATTTGAATGAACTTAGTTCTAGTATATGATTCCAGATTAAAAAAAGAAGACAGAGAAAATTTCTTCCAAATGGATGGGCCCTACCAAATCGCAAGCTGTGCATGAAAATGGTACGTACCGACTGGAGAGGAATTGGATGGCAAACTTCCCCTTACGAAATGGGCAAAACGCACGAATTTGAAGATTTTTCCAAGCACCAGAATGTCTAGAAACTCCGAGACGGATTAGAAGCTACCCTGGTGGAAGATGTCGACACTAAAATGTCCTCCGTATTTCTAATTTCAATTACTGTATGTATTAGGAATAGGATTTGTTATTATAATTAGTAAGTAGCCCGTTTTGATATAAATAACTGCGCCGTCAGTATGGTGCCACCATAATGTGGGAGTATGGTAACAGTCAAAGTACATAGGAATGTTGTAAAAAGTAAATATTTGTCGTAAGGTGGTTTGGTATACTGTTAAATTTCAAAGTTTGGGTAAATTAGAGAAGTAGGGCTACATGATAGGAGTTATAAATATGATATGGTAATAAAGACAAGGGTGAGGTCATAACTATTTGTGTATTTTATTTGTAAAAAGTCCTAAAAATGTGGAACCCATGTAAACTGAATAGGTTTATCTTATCTTATACAATAAGCTTACATGTACAGATAAGAGTTAAGGTATGTATATGATTCGTCAGAGTGGATTTCTTTATCCTATCTTAGTAGATAAGATGGATAATCCTGGAAGTTCTATAATAAAGGCCCACCCCCCTCATTTAGCATATAATGAAGTAGTGAAAATATTGTAGTAAAGTGTGCGAAGTGAAGGCATCATTTACCGGTGTGGTTTGAGAAGTCGTTAAGAGGTGTAATTGTAAGTTTCCTCCCTAGTCTTGTTGAACGGCAGTGAAGTCAATAACACTGAATCCCTCAGGGTGAGATTGTAATAGTTTCATGTTAATATGATAAGTTATTTTGATTATTTCAGATTTGTCTCATTTCTGTCTTAACATAGTCGATGGTAATTCTTGTGTTATGTGTGGTTTTGTTTCCCCAGAACATCCACCAACTAAAGGCTGTGCAATTAGTAATAATCATAGTGCCGGATTGGTGGATGACATATCCAACCATAGTTTTAAAATTAAACATGCACAACTGCACGTCCATCACCAGAAACCATTCACTAAACCCGTTCATGTGCATTAGCTTGCTCCCATATTTTGCATACATAATGTCCACATTTGATAAAAAAACATCTGACAAAAGACCTGTCTAATATCCATTTTCTTGTGAATGCCCATGGTCTGATCTTTTCCTTGATAAACAATTGTCCTTCTTTTTTCTTAGTTCCCTCAACCACAATAAAGTTTATCTAAATAATTGAATTGGAAAATAATAAATTATCTACCAATCACCTCCAAAGTTATATCTATCGGCACCATCACTAGAAGCATAATTATTACCATTGCCTCATGATTGGCCATTAATACTAAAGATCACTGAAATTGTCCTATGAGATGGATCTTGTCATTAGATAAGAGTTAATGATCAAATTTTATTGGAAACCAAAATGGAGCCTCCGCCATGTTTTTCATCATCAGAGATGGAGAAAGAAACATAGTGTAGGTAAATGCACTTCAAGACCATTTCTATAACAAAAGATAAATAACTTTAATTTCTTGTAAACAATAACATGTAAATGATCAAATCATTTAAACATGCAATGTATTTAGAGAATTTCGATAAGGTTTCTATTTTTCCATGAACATTCCAAGATGTAATATTCATGTTGATACATCCTCCATTTTCAAATCTCCTTAACCATCCTCGAAATTTTTCATAGAGTCTAAAAGTGAAAATTCATTATTCAAAATTTCTGATTGCTCTGAAGAAAGAAAGAATCTAATGTGATGGAAAAATATTTATACCCTTCATCTTTCACTAAATTATAGTCATCAATATGTGTGGGGGGAGAGGGGGTGATCACTAAGGAGAAAGATCACTAGAGAATTTCTTTTCACTAGATGTACCTTTGGAAACAAAGGTATCATGAGAAGCTTGGATCTTATTAGGAGTGTGACTTCATATGGTAGTAGGGACAGACTAATGAAGATGATACAATTTTAAGGGTGGTGGTGAAGAATAGGAAGAAGGGGCTTTGGCACCGACTCGAGGCTTGCAATAGGAAACAAGAGTCCATTCCCTTGTTAGTTACTCATAAGAGGAATATAAGATGCGCATAAGATAAAGGATTTTGGTCAACCTGCGAAGGGTAATCACAGATCCACTGATCAGGTGACTGAAACCAAAAGAATTTTTTTTAAAATGTTCATATAAACCACCTTCTTCAAAATGCGGGTTTCACCGAGCTGCTTATCAATGCAATATTTTAACTCTTAGGATTAGTCAAATTCTACATAGACTCACTCTTATGGACATACAAAGAAAAACTTATGTTACTCATGATATATATCACGCCGAATAGCACTGAAAATATTATTGAGGAAAGCCTATGTTGGGTCGTGGGGGTATTAGGGTAAGACAAATATATCTCAAACACAAAGCTTAATCTTTTGTTTGAGATATATGTAAGTAACACGTACACCTATGGATAAATTCATTAAGATACAATTACATAGTGACAGTGGTGAAATATATAGGAAAGGAAACGTAATCCCTTTCCAAATTAAAGCCACATGTTTGACATATGGTTGAGAAAAAAAAAATTCATTCCACATCATGCCATTAAGCTCAAAATCCTCAAAATAATCCATATAGCATTGAGTGTGTGGAACCTCAAGTTTGGTGGTGGTCTATAATAGCTAGCAAGTGATGCCACTACTATAGAAAATTGTGAATTTTCAGGTCAATGATGACATGCTTATCTCTAGCCATGCAAAAAAAAAGTTCATTGGAACGTATTCTATGATAAAGGTGTTTAAGGACCATTTAGCATGTTTTTTAAAGTGACAAGTTGTCACCATAAAAAAAATGGTCTGAGATGTAATGCGACAAATGGTTCACAAAAATTTTAAAGGAGATTTACTACACCAACTATTGAGTATGAAATTACCATCCCTTAAACTTTCAAGGTGTCTGTATCACCAAATCACAGCCACCCCTCTGTTATACAAGTGAATATACTTGAACTCATGGTGTGATTGGATAACATGGGTACTATCTCCAAGTTGTGGGGACTTGCTACTTGAGATAGACCTCCAGAGAAAGCTGGTTCTTTCTCCTAAACTACCTGCCACAATCTACTCTAATGCAGGGGAAACTAACTATTCTAACCTAAATTGTAAGGGACCAGGGAGAGAGAATGCATAAATGAAATCCTACACTAACGTGGTGATACACTAGAAAAGGAGGGTGTGAGAGTAGTCTTCAACTGCGTGAAATACAGAAGCAAAGTGCACACTAGAAGAGGTGATGACAATTCTCCATAATCTAGCAAAACAACATTCACAACAATATTTCAAACATACACAATGATAATGGATTCCTGCATGAACATATAATAGACACAATATTCTTGTAATCAAGGTTAAAGGGGCAAGAAGAATGCAAGAAACAAAGCAGGGGAAGATACATCCACAACCTTATATTTTATTGCTTCATGATATGCACAGTTCAATATTTTACAAGATAAGGGCCTGGATCACCATGCAAGAAGTCCACAACAAGGGAATGCAACACATTATCTTCACAAAGAAATTTTGGTAGAGCTTTGTTACCAAAAACTACCTCCCCTTACAATGAGCCCAACACTCCAATTTAAAGAAAAATGAGAAGGGAAAGAGAAGGGAAAATGGAAATCCTGAAATCTGTCCTTCAACCACTTGTAAGAGGAATTAAATGGAGTAAAATGATTATATATTACTTGCAAAAGGCTCCCCATACTATCCCAGGTGCTGTAGCAGAGAAAGAATGATGACCATGCCTCTTAATTGCACTCCCAACAACCAAATAAAACACTATTATGAACCCAGACACATTTTCTTAAAAATCTTGATCAATCTCTCAACAAATCTAGAACTTCTTGAATGCTATGCATCGGGATTGGAGGCACAATTCCAACAGTACCAATTTTGTGTGATTTCATTGAGAAATGCAAAGTTATGGCCTTCTGAGTGCGGGCAACTATTTTGGGTCTGGCAAGCATTTTCTGTCATTCGACAGGAATCAGCATTAACTAACCAGAAAGTCCAATTTTGTGAAAATCGGAGCTCGGAGTCAAAAGTTATGGCCATTTGAAGTTTCATGGGTCAAACGTTGACTTTTCTTCTTTGCCTTCGGCCGCTTCGGCTTTTCGCGTCCCCAGCATACTTTTGTCCCAATTGTCCCATGGACCGCTTGGGACACATTCTCCTGCATCGGTTGGTTCGGGATTTCTTGACTCTCTTTGTGGCCTTTTCACCTTTTCATGTCCCACACGTAGCTTGAGTACCTCGCGTAATTTTTTCCTGGCTGTCCCAGACAAAAATCTCTGAATTTCCTAAAATGGACCGTCTTTCGGCAAATCAGCTGATTCGCGTCCCACGCATACTTTTGTCCCAGATGTCCCAAACCATGTGAAAACAAAACTTGACGATTTTTTTCCACTTTCGGTCGTTTCAGCTTTTCGCGTCCCTCACGTCCTGACGTCCCAACTATCCCGCGGACCGCTTTGGAAAAAAATGTCTGACTTAGCCGATTTTCTTTGTATTTCAGCCCCAAGCTTGGTACGACAAACCTCGGTACGACCCGAACTGGTATGACCTGAACCCTTCAGACCTGAAATGCTTTAAAACAGTCCTGCAACCTTATTTTTGCATTTTTTCCATTTATTTTTTTAACTCGTTAGGATTTCTTTTAGATGGGAGAGTTAGAAAAAGGCCGAGGGACCCCAAAAAACATGATTTTGGGCCTCGAATCAATCTAATTACTCGGGACTGAATAATTTGATGGATGTTATCAAAATTACCTTGAGGGGTGAATTTTGGATAACAGTGTCATCATCACCCAATATCCTTTACAACATTACAAAATTTATATTATTTGATCCCTCTTGAAGTGTGGCATAACAAATTCCCTTAGAATGGCAGACATATTAGATATCGACCACCTTTTTCCACTACAATCACAATAGTCCCATTAGTTAGATTCCTTTATTGAGAAATTTAGACTAGCACCTACTCACTTCATTCATTTAGTGAAATGAAGTTAAGGTAATAAACGTAACCTCAAAGAAGAAATTTGTGATATTGCAACCATAACTATGGACCTATACACGAATAAAATTTTATTCTTTGAATCCGTTGGTATATAACAAGGGTTAATGTTAACCAAGCCTCATGAAAAAATTCATTCCACAAATGAGATGACCTTGAAAACCACTATTACTCTTACAAACGTAATCTAACACAAGTAAAAAAGAATGCAAGAAGGAACATATGGGTTCTTAACAACCATTCACATAAGTCTCAAGATCAAGAATTTTCCATAGATTTCATTGTGTAATACACCGTGTTGTTCCAATTATAACGATCATTAAATCATCCTTCATCATTTAAAATTTATGAGTTTCCTACACTTTCTGTTAGCTCATCAAGAGTGATTTCCTTTACTTTTATTCATATTAGAATCATGTTTGCATTTTATGGACTTGATAACAATCAGAGTCCTTATGTTCTAAAGATACCATACATTTCCATCATATAATAGAGGAAAGACAATCAACATACAACAATATCATGTTTCCCTAGGGCACCATTTTGAGTGGTAGGAAATATACATCGAGTATTCATCCACTGAAATCCTATTAAGTGGTCTTCAGACTAATTTTTTTTTATCCAAATGGAACATGACCCTTCATGGGTAAAAAGTAGGGCATAAATGGAATTCTAACCTGATGAAGGATTCACACCTAATGGTTGTCCTTTATTAATTATTCAAAGAATTAAAAAGCCCAAAGGATTTAACTCTTCACCCATTGTTTCTTGTGGTAAAATTTATACAAATATTCAATTTTTGTTGACAACACCTATAAACCACCACTATCTTTCTCTAGAGTTGAAAGTGGTTTATTTCAGGAAATTTGAGATTTTTTCATGGCCATGGTGGGTAGGGAATGCTATTATTTAAAGTAGAAAAATAAGATAACCAAGCACACTTACAATTCAAATGGACTTATATCACCCTTCAATGGAGTAACAACTTTCCATCTTCCAAAATTTTTCTGTCTTGTGTATAACCAAGATGTCCATGTAACCTAGAGTCAACATATTTTATCTTGGGGAGAGAAAGGTTGACGATAGCTATTTTATGAAGGAAACATGATTTGCCTATATTATAAGACAACCATGACCAACTACATATCAAATGTTATTGCAAGATGTATCAGTTAAATATCAACTTTCCTATGCACTACTTACTATAAAAAAAAAAACATGCGAGATGATAAGTGCACTATCTATGCTATGTTGAAATCACATGATTACTTATTCAAGGTGGAAAATGGTGTAAAAAGGTTTCAAGGAACCGTGAAAAGTCTTACTATCAATTACTAACAATTTTATTTACATGCTTACGACATAATTACTTTTTAATTTTTATCTCACTATCATACCAATATACAAAATAATGAAGATTCACCCCGGTTAACTAAATACGTTATTCTACAATATAGTTGAATTGTAAAGTTTCAAGTAAAAGTACACCATCGCTATATTTAACACATATACGCAATGAGAGGATATCTTCTTCTTCAATAAGAAAAAAATATTATTACTGGTTAAGTGCACAAAGATGGGGGAGCAAAAGGGTGTAAAAAAGGGACACCTTTTTCTAGAAATCAGCGAAACCTAAACTTAATTGAATAATTCGACATGTCTATGCCTAAAATTTGACAAAGTGATAACGATAAGTAATGTAGAGATCATAATTTAGTTTTTAAACTTCTTTTGTTTTAATTGATGGTTGAGCTTAAGAGGCTCAAATATTTTGAACACACAAAGTATGTCAATTTTGTGAAAAAATGATAAGAACCTATTGTGTGTGTCCCAGCATTTTTTGAATTGTATAATTTTATTTTTCAAATCCCTTTGGTAAAAAGTTAGCTAAGACCATATACGAGGTCCCACTAAATTTTCATAATTTTTTGATTAATAGATAATTTTTTATAAATTTTCATTTTTTTTAATTTGGATGAAAAAATCGTAAATTGTGCACGAAGACTTATGCATTGGTTTTTGCAAGAAAACAAGGCACTAGTAAAATAAATTATGGATAAAATCCTTAGAATAATCATATTTTTGAAATAATTACATCGTCATCAAGGTAAAAACAAGCTTGACATCGTATTATAATTTATTTTTGAATATTATGTTTTAATGCACAAGATATTGGGGTACACACGTGAAACTTCGATGTTTTTCTATCAAACATGGTTTTGATCACACAATACACAGTACAAACCTCTGGTTTGGAAATCCAAGGCTTTGTATTGGTTATTCGACACCCCAACAAGATGACACACAAGTTATTATAACACGCTAGCATTAAAACATGCTCACATTTTAATCCACTCACATTCTTGTTTCCAATGTAAAATATGTCCATTTGGGAGGGATAATGTGGTAAAACACATAGAAAACCATAACACAAGCACGTTATAACATTAGTGCATTATAACGCGAGTGCGTTTTATCTTGGTAAACCCAAGATGTAACGTGATCGCGTTATAACGCGACCGAGCCATAACATGAGCGTATAATGGCCAAAATGTCCAAAAAATGGATTTGTGTCCACTTTTTTACCCCCTGCCTTTGTGCATACACCCTGCTAAAATACATGGATATTTTAATTCAATCTTGATAGGACATTTTCAGTATTAAACATTAAATTTAGATTTCCAACATCCAGTTTACTCTTTCTTCCACTACCTGCATCCTACCTAGTTAGTATATAAACATGGCCAATGAAAATAAACATTGGCATGGTATTCCCCCTATGACTAACATTTTAACATATATATCATTTTCCTCTTATAATAAATTAAAATAGAGGTAATAACACAAATGCAGTTTCATTTCATTTTCAAGCTGGAGTGAGATAGGGAGAGGAGAGAGAGAAAAGCACACCAAATTTCCAATAAGAAATAAAATACAAAAAATTTTCATCAAGGAGATCTATACCGTCATATAATAGAGTTTAAAGGTTTCACAATAGTTTTTCTACTAAGAGAAAGTTCCATGGAAATTTTATTGCTAGTGCTGCAAGATTATAAAGATGACTAATTTAGCCAAAGTGGCCCAAAAACTGAGGTTGAAATCAAATTTTCAAAGCTTAAACAAACAACATGTAAATTTCCATCAATTAACCTATTTACAAGAAACCTCTTGGATTTTAAAGAATACAAATCATATGGCCAAGATTTAAAAGGCCCCTACATTTCCGAAGCTACTTTTTGTAATTATGTTGGTTGAACTTTGTCGTCAAATGTCCAAAGGTTTACAAAACCTCGTTAGAAAAAAATATTTTGAGGTGATTTTGTCAAAGATATTTATTGATTATGATAGTCCTAGGAAAATCCTAGTGGTATGTGTAGACAAAATTTGTTTGATTGATATGGAGGCCTAAATAAAGGACGACCAAAACCAAACTAACTTTTCAATTTTTAACAAATTACCAAAGCGGTAAAATAGTTGATTGGGCCTCAAACATGGAACGAAACAATGTCGAAATATCATCTAAAGTCATTAGAGAGATTGACACGATATTTCATGTCACTAGTGAACATCATCATTACATAACTTACTCACTACAGGGTTTGGAGCGGTGGTTTGCGTATCATTGAAATTCATGTTTTATTAAATTTTAATAAGGTGAACAAATGAAAGGATTACATGGAAGTCAAGTTTAATTATATAATTGAGTGTACATGGGTATCCAGCTCTATCATCCAAAAGTTCTATTTGTCACATGACACTATTAGAGAGTGACTTACACATAAAGGGTGTCACATCAGTTGTACATGATGCAAGGTAAATATATCCATTATGTGTGACAAGTCATTTTATTAACCATAACCATACTCTTCATTTAATTAAAAATTTCACTAGCACTATGAAGGGAAAACCATAAATATGAAATCATGTTGGAAATAGGGAAAGAACCATGCATGTCATAATCAGGTGAAAAGGGAGGTGAGGTATCTGTCGACACTAAAATTTTCCTCCGTAATTTCTATTTCATTAATGTATGTATTAGGAATAGGATGTTGTTAAGTATAATTAGTAGTAGCGTCTGATAGAAGATAACGGCGCCGTCAGTACGGTGCCGCCAATAATGTGGAGTACAGTAACAATCAAAGTACAATAGGAATGTTGTAGAAAGTAACTATTTGTCGTAAGTGGTCTGGTAATGTTAAAATGTCAAAGTTTGGGTAATTAGAGAAGTAGGGGTCTACATGATTTGGAATTAGAAATATTATATTGGTAATAAAGACAAGGAGTGAGGTCATGAATATTTTGTGTATTTTATTTGTAAAAAGTCTAAAAATGTGGAACCCATGTAAAATGATAAGGTTTATCTTATCTTAACAGATAAGCTTACATGTACAGATAAGAGTTAAGGTATGGAATATGATTCGTTAGAGTGGATTTCTTATCCTATCTTAAAGATAAGATGGATAAGCCTGGAAGTTCTATAAATAGAGAGGCCACCCCCCTCATTTAGCATAGAAGGAAGTAGTGAGAAATATTGTAGGAAGTGTGCGAAGGAAGCCATCAGTTTAAAGGTGTGTTGAAGAATCCATTAAGAGGTGTAATTTTAAAGTTTCTCCCATAGTCTTGGTGAAAGGCAAGTGAAGTCAATAACACTTGAAGTACCTCATGGGTGAGATTGTAACAGTTTGATGTTAATATTATAATTTATTTTGATATTTCATATTTTTCATCATTTTTTCTTATCATAGTCGATGGTATTCTTCTGTTATGTTGTTGTTTTGTTTCCATATTACATCCACCAAACTAAAGGTTGTGCATTAGTAAATAATCATAGCACGAGGAGTTCCCGGTGAAGAATTATCATAGTGCCGGATTGGTGATGACATTTTGGTTCCATTGCTAGGACCATTCCTCGTTGGTGGATTTTCTGGAGAGATATTCCCACTTAGTCAAAAATCAATTAGAGGGTAACCTTGTTTTTACTGTGCATAGTAGTTACCATGGTAAAGTCATTTTTGCCATGAATAGTAGTTACCATGGTAAAGTCATTTTTACTGGAATAGTATTTACCGTAGTAAAGTCACTTTTTACCATGAATAGTATTTACCGCAATAACTTCACTTTTTACCGTGAATAGTATTTACCGCAGTAACTTCACTTTTTACCGTGAATAGTGTTTACCACAGTAAAGTCAGTTTTAACCACAGTAAGTCAAGTTTTACCATAGTTTACCGTGGTCATTTGTATTTTACTATAGAAAGGTGTAAAGTCACTTTCTAGTATAGTGATTCCAATTATTTGTACATATAAGTCTTGTTTATTGTACTTATGAGTTGGTATTTCACGGTGGTTACTTTTGAAAATGGGAAAGATTCCTGTTTTTTCAGCTCAATCTAATGAAGATGCTTCTTCTTCCATTCAAGAGTTTAAGCGATCTTGTATTTGTAATGGCCTTATAAGAAGGGAACAATGGACTAAATTTTTTCCTACCTTTTTGGATGGTTCAACACTTAGGTGGTTTGAAACACTAGGTGATAATGTGAAAAATTCATGGGATTTATTAACTGAAAGTTTTCTTGAAGAATTTGGTGAACAAAAAAAATATGCAGATGTCATGATCGAGATCACAAAGCTATCCCAAGGAGAGAAGGAGAAGATAAGGAATTATCATGATCGTGTTCTAGAGCTAAGGAGGAAGCTCGATGCCCAGATCCGGAAGGAAGGACTAGTGGATGGGTTGATGAATGGCATGGATAATCTCCTCTGTAAGCACTTCATTCTTGGGATGAAGCCAAAGATCAGACAATGAGTGAAGTATGACCACCCAGCTACCATTGAACAAGCAAAGGAGATTGCAAGAAGGCAAGAAGAAAGCATGGAAGAGGAGCCCAAAGAAATTATTGCTAAAGTAGAGCCTACACCAGCACCTTTGGTCCAGAATCCACAACCACTCCCGGTGAGCACAAATATTTCCCCTAGTACATCTACTGAGTATCAAGATCTGCTCAAAAATATGTGTTAGTTAACTATTAATCTTCTTCAAGGAAAGGAATTTAGTTCTCAGGGAGGAGATAGAGGTCCAAAAAGAAATATTTCTGAAGTTTTTTGCTATGGTTGTTATAAAAAGGGTCATTATAAGTATAATTGTCCAGATAGAGCTTCTACATCTGGTAAAGGAGATAATGATAAAGGAAAAGCACCTGTGAATTCTTTTGATGTAGTAGATAAGAGCAGAAATAATGAAGTAGATGTGTTTGTAACAAAAAGAAAGAAAGAAAAAGATAATCAAGATGGAAATGATCCTAAGAAGATGAAAGAAGAAACTAGTAAGAAACATAGGAGAAGAAAGTTGGGTGTGCAGGATTTTCTAATTTCACAGGGGCAAGGACCATACTCTATCTTGGAAGATCTATCCAAAAGGCCTGCAAATATTACATATGGTCAACTCTTGGCTATGTCTTCTGAGAAGAGGCGGGAGTTGCGAGGTGGACTCAATACTCGAAGAAGGAAGGAGGTTGAGGTCCCTGTTTTGGAGGCAGATGCAGATCCCTATGCTCCACAAGCTGAGGTATTATGTAATGGTATTTCAATTCATGATTTCTTAGTTGATGGAGGTACTGCAGTTAATGTAATGACCGAGTCTGTAATGAATATGTTGGGTTTAAAAATTGATCACCCTTCAACACTTATGTTAAGGTCATTAAATAAAGCAAAAACTAAACCAGAAGGTGTAGTTTAAAATGTGGCAATATCTTTTATGGGTGTGGTATGTGTGGTAGACTTTCAGGTGATGAAAAATGGTACTATTATGTACCCAATGCTGCTGGGAAGACCATGGCTAAGGAGAGTTCATGCAAGAAACTACTAGAATGAAGGTTTCATGACACTTGGACGTGGTAGAGAGAGGGTGAAGATAAATGTGATCCCTCGACATCATAAGGCAGAACCTATGGATTCAAGTGATGAAACTGATGATTGGACATCCTCTGATTACTCTAGTACTAGTGAAGTGGACACTGAAGATGAAGAAAGTGAGGTGGATGTTTCAGTCATGGATATCCTTCCAGTCACACCAACTCATGACCCCATAAAATTATCTGAAGAAGAAGTTGATGATCGTCTCCAACAAATAAAGATTGGTGATGCTGTGATGGAGAGTGAGAAGGAATCCTACCTCCAGCTCTTTCGAAGGTACATACACCTATTCACTTTTGATTACAAGGAACTCCATCAAGTAAGTTGGGTAGAACATTGTATTGAGCTGGTAGATGGTGCTAAGCCCATAAAGACAAATGCCATATAGAATGAATCCTAATTTTTTCCAAGACTGTAAAAGAAGAAATAGATAAGTTGCTTGATGCAGGATTCATATTTGCTGTGGAGAATTCAGAATGGGTTTCTCCCATTGTGATCTCAATAAAAACTATGAATGACCAAACACATATAAAATGAAGCTACTATAAATACCAAGGTGCATTTGTGTTGATTTTAAAATATTTATGGCCACAGGAAGCTCAATAAGGCAATTTGTGTTGATTACAGGAAGAATAAGGCAACAAAGAAGGATCATTACCCTCTTCCATTTTCAGATCAGATCTTGGACGAAGTAGCTAGCTAGGAGTGCTATAGTTTTGCTGATGGATATAGCGGCTACAACCAAGTTCGTATAGTAGAGAAAGATCAGCTGAAGACCACGTTCACCACTCCTTGGGGAACGTTTTCTTATAGAGTTATGCCTTTTGGGTTGTGTAATGCTCCAGCAACATTCCAGCGTTTGATGAATAGGGTGTTCGAACCCTACATTGGGACCTTCATCAGAGTATTTCTGGATGATTTTTACATCTATGGGAGCAAGTTGGACCACCTGCACCAAATGGAGATAGCATTTCAAAGGTTAGATGAAGCACAATCCTCACTAAACCCTACAAAGTGTGTCTTTGGATGTTCTAAAAGTGTTTTGTTAGGGCATGTTGTATCTAGAGATGGTATTGGTACTGATCCTGATAAAGTTTCAAAAATCAAAGATTTACCATTTCCTCTTAATAGAAGTAAGTTGAGATCATTTTTAGGCCATGTGGGTTACTATAGAAGGTTCATCAAGAATTTCTCAAAGATTACACAGCCACTAACCCAGTTCTTGAAGAAGGATGTTACTTATGAACCAGGAAATAAGGCGCATGAAGCTTTTGGACAATTGAAGGAAGCCCTGGTGTCTTCACCTGTTTTGAAGAATCCAGATTGGAGCAAGCCATTCATTGTGTACACTGATGCCTCAGATGCAGCACTAGGAAGTACTTTGAGCCAAAAGGATGAAAATGGGAATGAACATCCAATTTACTTTGGGAGCAGACAAATGAGCAGTGCTGAGGTAAATTATACTGTAACTGAAAAAGAGGCTCTGGCTATCATTTTTGCTGTAAAGAAGTTTAGAAATTACTTGCTAGGGCAAAAATTTCTAGTTGTAACAGATCATCAAGCTCTAAAATATATTGTAAATAAGCCTAACCCATCAGGGAGGATAGCAAGATGGATAATTTTTCTACAAGATTTTGAATTTGATATTATAGATAGGCCAGGAAAGAAGCATGTCAATGCAGATGCACTCTCTCGAGCCTATGATGGTTTAGGATCATCTTGTGATGATGATGATTTCCCCGATGCAGCATTGTTATCCCTTGACACAATCCCTAGTGAATACATAGATATTTGGAATTATCTGAATGAATTCAAGTTTCCTGATGGTGCCAATGCAAAGACTAAGAGAAAGATTACTCAAGCCAGTCGTCCATATTCTATTCTGCATGGAGTATTATTTTGAATAGGACCTGATGGACAGTACAAGAGGGCAGTTGGACGTGATCAAGGGAAGGAACTGCTAGAAGAATTCCACAATGGTACATGTGGAGGGCACTTCTCTGGAAAACTTACAGCAAGAAGGATCTTGGATGCAGGTTATCACTGGCCCACTCTTTTTAAAGATTGTTATAATTATTGTAAGACATGTGATATTTGTCAAACACATGGTAACCGTAAGACTTCATCAGCTCCATTATGTCCTATTCTTCCCCTTGGTCCCTTTGAAAAGTGGGGAATAGACATTATAGGTCCACTTCCAACTACATCATGCCAAAATAAGTATATTGTAGTTGCCACAGATTATTTAACCAAGTGGGTTGAAGCTAGGCCATTGAAAACAGCTTCCATGGATGAAGTGGCAAGGTTCATGTATGAACGCATTGTCACTAGATTTGGTTTCCCATTAGAAATTGTAACAGATCAAGGAAGCCACTTCATTAATGAGGTGGTAGAAGCCCTAGTCAATAAGTTTTCTATTAAGCACAGGAAGGCAACAACATACAAGCCAAGCACAAATGGACAGGTGGAACGAATAAATTTTGTGTTGTGTCAAATTCTAGCAAAAGATGTAGCCTTGCAGGTACATAAATGGGATAAAAGGATTCATGCAGCATTGTGGGCATATAGGGCAACATCAAAGTCAGCAACAGGATACTCCCCATTTCAGTTGGCCTATGGCATTGATCCAGTTCTTCTTATTGAGTTTGATATTCCCACTATGAGAGTTATGAAAAATGAAAGGATGGACGAAAGTGATTCAGTAAAAGAAAGGTCGGTACATCTTCATTTTCTAGAGGAAATAAGAGAAATAGCAAAGGATACAAGCCATAAGAAGAAAATGAAGCAGAAGGAATACTTTGATCAAAAGACCCAGTGGTCTCCATTTCATGTGAATGACTTGGTTCTAGTATATGATTCCAGATACAAAAAAAGAAGACAGAGAAAATTTCTTCCAAAATAGATGGGGGCCTACAAAATAGCAGCTGTGCATGAAAATGGTACGTACCGACTGGAGGAATTGGATGGCACTCCCATTACAAAATGGGTCAACCACGACAATTTGAAGATTTTCCAAGCACCAGAATAGTCTACTCCGAGGACGGAGTAGAAGCTAGGAAGTGGGAAGATGTCGACACTAAAATTTTCCTCCGTAATTTCTATTTCATTAATGTGTGTATTAGGAATAGGATGTTGTTAAGTATAATTAGTAGTAGCATCTGATAGAAGTTAAAAGCGCCGTCAGTATGGTGCCGCCAATAATGTGGAGTACGGTAACAGTCAAAGTACAATAGGAATGTTGTAAAAAGTAAATATTTGTCGTAAGTGGTCCTGGTAATGTTAAAATGTCAAAGTTTTGGTAATTGGAGAAGTAGGGTCTACATGATTAGGAATTAGAAATATTATATTGGTAATAAAGACAAGGAGTGAGGTCATAAATATTTTATGTATTTTATTTGTAAAAAGTCTAAAAATGGGGAACCCATGTAAAATGATAAGGTTTATCTTATCTTAACAGATAAGCTTACATGTACAGATAAGAGTTAAGGTATGGAATATGATTCGTTAGAGTGGATTTATTATCCTATCTTAGAGATAAGATGGATAATCCTGGAAGTTCTATAAATAGAGAGGCCACCCCCCCTCATTTAGCATAGAAGGAAGTAGTGAGAAATATTGTAGGAAATGTGCGAAGGAAGCCATTAGTTTAAAGGTGTGTTGAAGAAGCCATTAAGAGGTGTAATTGTAAAGTTTCTCCCATAGTCTTGGTGAAAGGCAAGTGAAGTCAATAACACTTGAATTACCTCATGGGTGAGATTGTAACAGTTTCATGTTAATATTATAATTTATTTTGATATTTGAGATTTGTCATCATTCTGTCTTATCATAGTCGATGGTATTCTTGTGTTATGTTGTTGTTTTGTTTCTAGATTACATCCACCAAACTAAAGGCTCTGCATTAGTAAATAATCATAGCACGAGGACCTCCCGGTGAAGAATTATCATAGTGCTAGATTGGTGATGACAGAATCCATCATAGTGCCGGATATGTGATGCACAAGACCTCCAAAGGCCTTTGGACCATTTTAAACAATTCACCCTCACCTCGTTCATGTGCATCTAGATTGCTCACATGGGCGATGCTGGCGCTACATATATGTCCGACATTCTTTATGGACCGTGCCTTTGACAACGGCACCATGTTGACACTATGGCACTTATCCGCTTACTAGCCTGCCTCTACTGGTTGACTGATTCAAACTGTCCAAAGTGTCCCCCCCTTTTAAATCCTAGGACCCACTGTGGAGATCCTGCACTCATTTAATTCTCCACCTAGGGGCTCGCTTTTGAAAATTATGTGAAATAAAATTATTTAAAAGAGTCTACAACTTGGCGCCTTACTATTGAGTCGAAGATCTGTCATTAACAACGTTCCGGTGCAAATTTTGGATTCTCTGGACACGTGGAGACTTGGCGCTTGTCTTGAACCAATTATTAGAGGCCTTAAGGTCCAAAATTTAGGACTTTTGGAGGTACATCATTTGGTTCACTTGGCAACTTCCGCTGTCTCCATACCCATACTATAGTCAGGCTTCGGGGTTCATCCTTGAACTATTCTCAGAGCCCAAAGACTTTCAAAATCTTCGTTGTTTCTTTTCCATTAGATAGGAAATTTCCTCACCTTTCCATTGATATACACTTCTTGGCCTTCCCCAACTCCTCACTATTCCATTTCCATTATGGGCTGGCGGGCCTTGTTTAATGGAAATGTTAAGGCACAAGCATTCACTCGACATAGCCCATGGGGTGAAAATTTCTCCAGCACATGGCCGTTTGATCTTTGGCAGGCCCCGCCACTCCATTGGAAAGTCCCTCTTCAACCTTTTTTATCGAGATCCTAGGAATGTGAAAACTCGTGACGTCTAAGCTCATTTGCCAGTCCATAATTTCACTTAAGTGATAGGACTTGCACTTGACCAAATTTTCCATGTGGGAAAGCATGGTGGTAGGATAACAGTTTGAAGAATCATACCTTTTTAGGAGCTGTAATATCATATCCAACCTTCTAGGCATGCAAACTCTGGCATTCTTCACCTTGTACACCTTTTTTGAGCTTCTCTTAAGCAAACACTGGGAAGGCAGGGTAGATGAGGATGAACCATTAGTTTAACTCTCTTAATCATGGCTAAATAATGTTAGCATCTCACCCGTGCATCTACAAACACATTACAACCTGCCTCTTTTGTCAACAATCCTATCTTGGCTACTAGGCGGAGTGAATCGGGTGCAATACAAGACGTAAGCATACTCTTCACACCAAGAACAATATTATGAGGAGTGCTAAATTTACAAACTTCTTAGATCTAGTTTCACTGACCAATTTCAACATCTAGTGCTACATGGTCAACTTTCGATTGCTTGTGACTCAAGCGGGGAACCACTACCCTTGGAACATAAATGCCTCAAAACTATCTCAAGAGCACAAATTAGAACCCGCTAGCCTTACTACCAAGCCTTGTAAACACCTTTACCAATTTTTTTTGACACCAAGGTCCTAAAACTTCAACATTTCATAAGTCTTGACAGAGAGCTAAGATTTGGGATAATGATGACTTTCTGGAAATCTCTTAACATCCTCTTTACTCAAGGACGCATAAATTTCAAATTTTGATCATACCTTAATGGGTCATTTTGAAGAAATCGATCTTGTAGAATTCTATACAGTCCAAGCAAGCTATGAGTAAATATACACACTTGTTAGCAACTTCTTCATACATATAGTTCTTGTATTCTCTATCACACATGTCAAGTAGACACCTGATAGGAGCAATTGTTTATTAGCCTATACCTAAGAGACATCTCAACTATCAAGCCTCTCTGATTGATCCTTGTAATTTGACCATTTACACTATCTAGACAGTAGCACAACTACACAACGCTTTGAGCCTAATCATTAAAAGCATTATTAAGAGAATTTCCTTCAGTGTTAATGTCTAGATGAATTCAGTTACCCCTTATTATTCAGGAATTACTGTAGCATTTGTCTCAGTCCTTCACTCGAAGGTTCAGTCTCAATATATTGGGACCAAAATAGATCATATCAATTGGACAAGCACACTTATACAGTACACATCTTACCATGATATAGGTTCAATTTTCGTCTTCAAAGGACTATAATGTTTTCCAAACCATAATATAATACATTCAATTGACCAAAGTCACCTATATGTCAAAATCTGAGCTCCTACAGGCTTTGATTCCAGGATGTTAACGTGGATTTCAAGGCACGCACGAGTATGTACAACTTCCTTGATAAGCAATTAGGAATTCCATCTACTACCATCACTTGAAGATTTCATATTACATTTATGAGATGAGATTCAATACCTCTGTCTAGATTGAGAAAGGTGATACATCATTGGAATGTGATGTCTATAAGACAACTTTGTAACCATCCTCCTCTTCCTCCTTTGATCATTTATAGACTTGTAGGTCTTCATCTCCAAACATGGAGCAACATAGAAGTTTTCTCAAGTACACACCTTCTAATGGAAACATATCAAATGAATCTCCCAAGAAATTTCAAACACTTCACAAGTACAATTACCTCAAATGAATCATACCAAGGATGTAGGAAACTCATATTCTATACCTGAGGAGCCATCAAGTACTACCTACTATTTTATAACATGTGTCATTCTTGGGCATGAATCGTGGCAAAACACAATACAAAGTATTTCTCTTTTACCATACCTAACCTTCCAGATACACTTGCCAATAAAATTTATAACACTCCATTATATTGGGTTCAACATATTGATCCAACTTTTTGAAGTCTTGAGAAGGGGATACTAATAAGATTTCAGGGTTTCACAAGGGATTTTCGAACCCTCCTCATCTGTGCAATCCAGACCAACTACTTGCAAATATTGTCATGCATCCAACTTGACCAGATGTATACTTACTTGAAAGCCTTAAACCACTTTCATCCTTTAGCCCCATGATTTTAGTATATTTTATCTTTAGAAGCCATCCTTCATTCATTGGCCCCCAAGCCTCAACTAAAAATCAATGAAATATGTGATCCAACTCATGGCACCATTGAAGAGGACTGTCCAAAAACACTCAATCAGCATAATCACAGTGAAGAACACAATTTTTCTTAGAATGTAGTTTCTCATGTTACCTCCAAGACATGGAAATAACACCTTAAAATGGCATCTTTATAACATGATTAAGCTACATTATTCAATGACAATTTATCATGAATGCTACCCATTCCTCTCAAAATGGAAATGGGTACCTCACCATTTTCTTGAAAACAAAGCTATCTTGACTATATTCATGGTCACAATCCATCTTTATAGAGTGCAAACTGATCAAGTCCCTAGAACTTGATCACCTTATACCACCATTAAAGAAACTTAGAGATCCTCAGACATTTTCTTTTGCCTAACTACACGACACAGATCCCAATACACTCAAGCACTTAGACATAGACTAAGACACACATGTCTGACAAGATTGACACCAAAGAGGAATATTAGTACCCAATAGACTTCAAAATGATAAAATTCAACTAGGCACATATCTACTCTACAGCTCACCATACACATGCCATAGAAATCATACATTGAACACGTACATGGATACCTCATAACAGCATCTCAAGAGACACGGTCCTAGAGCTCTCCATGACTGGAGTTGTTCAACAAGTTTGACCACAGACAACATGCTTACCTATTATATCAATATTGAGATACATAGAAATCTTCAACATTCAACTAAGCACAAGCATGAGACAATCTGACCACACACCAATTCTCATAACCAAGAGGAATCCCAAGATAGCATAGTGAATTCACCCACAGACTAGGAGTAGATCCAAGATAAAGCAACCACCAAACAGACCAAAGGCAAGCTCAATTATATGCATCTTATTATACCACCACAGAGAACATGACAGGACTTAGGCATATCCAGAGTAAGATCAAATGTTATCCAAGATTTCACCCCAACCTAAAAGACTCAGATCGAATCATGACCTTGAACTTTTGGATGAGACCTAGGATGACCTAGATCATCTCCCCTTCACTGCAGATTGCTTGCATATGCTTTGGTATACCTTCAATGAAGCATAATGAAGGTGATATTTGTTCCAAGGAGATCCTATACAAGAAGAAATGACTCTTGAAGAGGTCCCAATGTTTTACACATTAAAAACACCGGCATATTTTCAGAGAGTTGAACTTGTAGCACACCAACAATGAAAAATCATGTTCATGACTATTTTGGAAGGTGTATACATATTTTGTTGATTACTGGAACAAGAAGTCTCAAACAATGAATGATTTGAAAGTCTCATCATGATGGACATGGTTGAAAAAAGGCCTGAAAAGCAACTATGTATGGAGGAGGCAGTGAAAGAGACCATGTGTCCTATCATCATGAAAAATCTCAAACTGATCATTCAAAGGGATGGATTTTTTAGCCAAACGATCCTAAGCTCGTCTTCATCATCTAAAAGGGAAAATAAGGAAAGTGAAAAATCCCCCAACAAATAATCCAGAGAGTAGAAGAGAGGCTAGACAAGTGTCAACTCAGTAAACTTCCACCATAGGAAACTTTGGGTCAGGTTTGCAAACAATCGATGAAGTGCCTCCATGAGAACCTTAAATGGGGTACATGTTAGTCCAATATTTCACCCTCATGCCAAATATTGGATCAACCAAGGCTCCCAAGTGTCATAAGGGTAGTTGTTTCAAGAGTGTAAATGTAGACAGAAAAGGTTCCTCAAGTGATTGGCTAGAGTGACACGTGTCCTAGGGGAAGGTGGTAATTCGGAGAATTCCAAGTTGATCAATCACCCGTTGTTTTTTCAAAAGCGAGTAAAAGTTGCAAAATGGCCCGCAACTCTACCCAAGGAAAACGTTAGCACTTAGAACCAAGTCAAAGCAAAGGTGGGGAGTCAGGGAAAAAAGTGAAAGTTTTCCTTTCATTCAAAAGCCATAAAGGAAAAAGTTGGAGTGCATCTACAAAGCCTAACAAAGACTGCCACGTGTCCCATATTAAAGAGGGGCCCGTTTTCCAAACTAGTTTTCCCGCCCACTTGTATGGATTCGATAAAAAATTTGAAGGGACATATCTTTCGAATCAGGACTCGAAATATTGTGAATCTGACACCATTGGAAGGATATCAACCTCACCCATGCAATGGAGGTCTGAGACTTTATTTTTGAGGAGTTTAGGTAAAGGAAATGGAGGAAGACATCTTTGAGCTTTCAATGTAGGATCCACCAGTCTCAACAACCAGATCAGATTTGATTTGTTTCCATTGTTTACTCTCTCTCCAAGATGCCGAACCAAGGATCGATGCAATAAAGATGGATTCGGGGCATATTTTAGTAGAAGCATTAAAAACAGTGGTTGAGCTTCAACCCATGTTTTCCCACTTCTCTCTCTCTCTTTCTTCTCTCTAGTTGAATCTATAAATTTGGGAACAAGATTCATTGTAAAGGGTTGGATATTCTTAGTTTTGTAGGCTCCCTTCTCCTTCTAGCAAATGATTTTTGGGGTTTAGGCCTTCCATTAAAATTGTAACACATGTCTACCTTTCAGCTATTCTGTAATGAACTGTATCAATCTATAGAGCAATAAAATACATTTGTGATCAATCTTAGATCCTTCTTGTTTCTTTTAATTCTATCTGGTCTCTCATTACAAATCTACCTATTTGTGCTTGTTTATTGTATGCATTTTATTGGTTCATGTCGAAGGAAAACTAAGTGTTCATCATTCCTTCTATGCATCACCTCGTAGTTTACCTTTGTTTTCATTTTTGTATTCCTTCTATCCTTGTATCCTTGGTAAAGTTTAGATTAGGATTAAGAATAGACCCTCTGCAAGTTTCTACGTATACACCTAAATAGAGGAATAAAGAACCAACCTTCAATCTAGAGAGCTTTCCCATTTTTTCAAGGTCCCACACCTTGGGGAAAGTTTAATGTTATGCAATCACACCAAATGAGCCTACCTTAGAAAATTATATCTTTTAGGGCTCATTTGGAGGTGATGTGATTCTACACTAATAGTTTTTGCACACCCGGTAGGACCAAGAAGTCTCCATCTTATTACAGTAGGAATTTATGTACAATTGTTGTGATTCTAGCTTTTAAGAAGCCTTAAAATTGTACATTTGACAAATCCAAAAGAAACAAATCTACTAGTTTCAGTAGCCCAAGCTTGGGAGATTTACGAATCTCACCCGGTCTACAGCAAGGAAAGAAGGTATATTTGAATACTTGTGTCTATCTCCAGGTAGGAAAAGGAGTGGAAGAAGAGTTTAGAGGTTTCCATCTCCACCAAGTAGAACCTTGTCAACACCTCGACCTGGAAGAGCTTTCTTATAGATTGCAAGGATTCTTAGGCCAATTAGAATGGCACAACAAAATCCATATGTCAACTTCACCGGTAGTATTCCACTCGCCTTGATTGCACAAAACCTAGTTCTGATTTCAGCATTAAAGAGCATCCCACATTTCACTAGGGAAAATCAAAATTCTCATGGTGACCATGTCCAAGAAATTACAAATTTTTGTACAATCCATGAGATCCATGAGATGAACATTGCAGTCAAGATACTTTCCTCTTCATTCAAAGAGAAAGCTTCACAATGGTTCAAGAGTCTTAAAGTAGGCTCTATCCAGAACTGGAACCAGCTGTGCATGACCCTTCACAATCAGTCTGGGTAAAAAGGTGATAACTTTTCTTTGTTAGAGCAACTAACAATAATCAAGAGAGCCCTAAATGAGTAGATAATAGAATTCAACCTCAGATTCTAGTAGACCTGAGATAGGATTCCGACAACAGTAAATCCCACTAATCAAGGCATTTTCTTATACTTTCTTAGGGCTTTAAATTATGATATTTCTCTGATGATTCAGTCAATGGGGGCACTACATTACCTACAGCCTATAACCTCTCCATAGTGGCTGAGAACTGTTGTATTCAAGCTAGAAAAATCACTCCTAGGACATCCATACCTCTGTACCGTGAGTTAGGAAGCCCAGATACTAGCCAAGTACCTACATTAGCTCGTATACCTACCATCAGGAATAAAAGATTAGGAAAAGCTTCAACTTTATCATCTAATGCCTCTAAAGAGTTTCACGAAGTGGTGATGAAACAATTTCAGATCTTTGAGAATGAACCAGTGACCATCAAAAGACAACAAGCTCAAATTTTAAGGCCATACCAACCCCAGACTAAATATCAAGCTAGACCCCAATACCAGCAAAATAGGCCACCACCACACACTGCAAATCAGAATCAAAATCAAGGATAGCCTCAAGGTGTTAAAATTTTAGGTCTAGTGATCCAAGTACAACCTTAACTTCAAAGGAATTGGTCCCTACGTAGAACAATATGGCACAAAAATATGATTGGTGTTTTCCATGCAGACAACCACTAACCAATCCATGTGTTTTAATAGTGCTCTAAATCAAGCTCTAATGGTGCAAACCAATATGGTGTCACAAGACCCTAGTCAGGAAGGAGATCAACGAAAAGGATCTCAACAAGATGAACCTCCAAGAGAGACCATGATTGTAAATTGGTAGGCTGAAGATTTATGTGGGATGAATCAGTTCCCTCCTCAAAGTGTGTCTGCCAATACACGGTTTAAAAAGAGAAGCATTAGAGAGGGACAACCACTGAACTCAGGTAACCCTCAACCTTCCATCACTCCACAAGGTCTTGGTGTTCCAAGTGTAATTCCTAATATGCAGAACCAATCCAAGCCACCTTCCAAATCCATCCAGGCACCGGTTGTAATAACCCATGTGCAAGAAAGAAATGTGTTTGGGAAGGGGCAACAAAAAGATAGCTAATTCAATATTATTGAACAAATGAAGAGGAAAAGTGTGAAAATTCCACTATGGGAGTCATTGGCCATTCTAGGGAAGATGGATCTGTTATAGACTTCCATGCAGAATTGGTCAAGTTCAAATGAACCCCCTAATCAACAAGAGAGAGTGCTTGCCAATGCAGTTGAACCTAAGAAGAACCAAGGAGAAAAACAAGGTAAAAACATGAGACCCCCTCCATTCTATGTTTCATTTATTATTGGAGACAAATTAGTGCACAATTGTATGATTGATTCTTGGGCTAGTAGTTTTGTGATGCCCAAACAATTAGCTGATGAGTTGGACCTCCAATATGAGGTCTTCTCTAGAGGAGTAGTCCAATTAGATGGGACAACTATAACCAATGTGGGAATTATCAAGGATCTGAGTCTCACTCTACATGCTTGCCCCAATGTGTCTGTCTTGCAAAATGTTTCCATCATAGATTTGCCACCACATTTTGCTTTGTGTCTATCAAGGGACTTCACTACCAAAATTGGAGGCTACCTGTCTGCTGAATGGTCACATATGCTATTTAGGACAAGATATAGGGCAAAGGCCATAGTCAGATATGAACCCATTGCAGATTATCATATTGAAAGTTATGTGCCTATCCCAATTAATGACAACTGCTCAGCTTTTGATCGAGAAGACCTCCTAGGTACTAATGAAGCAAACACCAAATTGGAATGTATCCTTGACTTGAATCTAGATGATCGGGCCCACAAAAGACATGCTTTTGACCCCTATAAAGAAATGGAAGAATTTGAGTTGGGGGTCTACCTTCTACATGATGAAAATCACCCTCTCCCTACCTTAATCAAGCCATAACATAAAGATGACAATGAGGCATGGAAATTATTCTTTGATGGTTTAAGGAGTAGACAAAGAGCTGGAGGAGGAGCTATGATTGTGTCTCCCAGGGGTATGGAATATTCTGTAGCCTTTAGATTCTAGTTTTCTTGTTCAAATAATACTGCTGAATATGAGGCTTTAGTCCAAGATATTCATTGGGCAAGAAAGCTAGGAATCAAGAATTTACAAGTGTTTTGAGATAGTGAACTGGTTGCCAATCAAGTCAGAGGACTAAATGCTGTCAAAAATGACCTACTAAAAAAACGATAAGAATAGAGTATGGGCACTCATGGAGGATTTTCAATCCTTCAGCATTATGTCCATACCTAAAAAAGAAAATGAAGCTGCTGATAGACTTGCAGCAGTTGGAGCAGCCTTTAATGTGGTGGACAACATCAAAAGAGACAAAGAATGGCCATATATCCATGTGGTTGTGAGGCCAGCAGTGCCAGATAATAATACATGCCTGAAGGTGTTTGAGAATGATCAACACATCCTTAACTTTCTACATGAAGAAGCTGAATTCTCATGTAGAAACCAGATTAGACTAGAGCAGTAGTACGGGAATTAGATAGTACAGCTACATACAAAAAACCTTCCCAAAGGCTTAGTGACACTGGAATCTATTTTCAATCCTAATGATCAGTGCAGAAAGGAGAAGGATAACATGCAAATCAAAGGAGAATATTTAGAGTCAATCCCTGTTGGAGAAGAAAAAATTCTTCAAATTGGCAAGGTGGCCATCGAGCAAGAAAGGTATGGATTCCTACAACTTTTCCAAGAATTCCTTGATGTGTTTTTGTGGAGTTATGAAAACCTAAGAGGCTTCAATCCAAAATGCACAACACACAATAGAATTAGACCCAGTTGCTCATCCTATAAGGCAGAAGCAGAGACCAGTCAACCCACATATTGAGCCTATGATGAAGAAGGAGTTGAACAAACTAATAGAGACAAATATCATATTCCCAATCAAGCATTCAAGTTGGGTTTCAAATCTAGTCCCTATTAGAAAGAAAAATGGAGAAATCAGGCTATGTGTTGACTTAAGGGATTTGAACAGATCCTCCCTCAAAGATCACTACCCACTCTCTTGAATGTAACATATCTTGCAAGTGGTGTCTAGGTCAAAGAGATTTTATCTCTTGGATGGCTACTCAGGATACAATCAGATCATGGTAAAAGAAGATGATTAATTCAAAATTGTTTTAACCACTAAATGGGGCACCTATGCATACAAAAAATGCCATTTGGATTGTCCAATGTTGGTGCTACTTTCCAAAGAGCCATGGATATAGCATTCAAAATGCTAATAAAAAATATAGTGTTGATCTATCTGGATGATATCACTATGTTCTCCAAGAATGTAGCAGACCACCTTTTTCATCTAAGGAAAGTGTTTCAAAGATGCAGAAGATTTGGGGTATCTTTGAACCCCCAAAAATGCATTTTCTTGGCCCATGAGGGTAGTATTTTGGACCAAATTATGTCTAAGGAAGGTTTGAAAATTGATCTAGAAAAATTTGAAGCAATAACAACACTACCATTCCCAAGACACAAGAAGGATCTTCAAAGCTTCCTAGGGAAGATCAACTTTGTTTGAAGGTTTATCTAAAAATTTGCTGCTCTAATTAAGCTAATAAAATTGATGATGAAGAAGAGCTTAGCATTCAAATGGATAGCTAAAGGAAAGGCAAGCTTTGAAGCTATCAAAGAGGCCATATCACAGGCTCCAACTCTTGTAAATCCATATTTTTCCAAGGACATCATATTGTATGCCTTTGGTGGCAGTGACACTATCTCTACAATCCTGGTTCAACAGAACAAAGAAAACTCAGAATAGCCAATTACTTTCTTCAGTTAGAGTCTAGAAGACTATGAGGTTAGGTATTCCTTCATTGAGAAGCAAGTCTTGGTGGTGATCAGGGGATTGAAGAAGTTTAAGCATTTGGTGTCAAACAACAAAATCCATATATTGGTCTCCGATAAAAGTGTCAAATAATTCCTCCTCAGCAAGGATCTAAATGAGAAACGTGCAGGATGGATCACTCATGTCATGGAATATGACATTGAGATTAAGGTCACCAAGTTGGTCTGTGGAAGGGGCTTATGTGAGCAACTAACCTCTGCTCTACAAGATGAAGCGAACAGTGAAAAGGAGGTTGTTTTTGTTCTACAAAAATAATCATGAAGAAGGGAGAGATGATGTACCAGCTACTTATTGGACCTAAGACATGGTGCATTTCCTTCAAATGGGCATGTTTCCTCATTGGATGAGTAAAGAAAAAATAAGGCATTTAAGACTCCAGGCCATCCCATATATTTTCATTGATGGTGTCTTATTTAAAAGGGACATCAATGGTGTTCTGCTAAGATGCATTGGGGTAGATCAAGTGGAGAGAGTGCTAAAAGAATTTCATGTTGAAGCAGCTGGAGGGAATTTTGCTCCAAGAGTGATAACACTTAAAATCATGAAAGCAGAATATTATTGGCCCAAAGTGTTTAGTGGCTATTTCACATGGATCAAAAGGTGCAAGAGTTGTGCATCCTTCAAAGGTAATGAGAAGCTAACAACACTTCCATTGCACCCAATCTCAGTAGACCAACCTTTCATGTAATGGGGATTGGACTTCATTGGATTCATCAACCCAAACTCAAGCTAAGGTCACAAATGGATCCTAACAGCAACTGATTATTTCACCAAGTGCACCGAGGCAGTGGCACTCAAAGAAGGAAATGAGTCTAGTATCCTATATTTATTTGAAGGGATAGTGACTAGATTTGGAGTACTAGCCACCATCATCTCAGACAATGCATTATCATTTATAGGTTCCAAAATTATAGGATGGGATGTCAAAAATGAGACTTATTTGATTACTTCATGAAACTATTACACTAAGGGTAATGGCCAGGATGATTCTACAAACAAAAACCTGTTGAAGATCATCAGAAGAACTATCGATGAGAATCAAAGGACCTGGCACACAAAGCTAAAAATGGCCTTATGGGCTTATAGAATAATTCCCAAGAGATCTATAAGAAGCTCCCCATTCAAGCTTGTCTATGGGAAAGAAGCACTGTTGCCCATATCACTTGAAATACTAGCATTGGAGCTTGTTAAGCAACTAGATATGTCTAAATTTTAACCAATGGAGGCCAAGTACGCGGAGCTGATAGAATTAGAAGAGACCAGAGAGAAATATCTCCAATCATTGGAGAAGAACCAAGCCTCAATCAAAAGATTCTTTGATAAGAAGGCTAGAGGAAGGGACCTTCTAGGAAGGGGACCTTGTTTTGAAATGGGATGCAAATCGAGAAAAACCAGGGAGACATTCTAAGTTTGATGCCATCTGGAGTGGCCCCTATATGATAACAAGATGAAAAATTAGTAATTATTTCCAGTTTTCTACATTGGAGGGTGGAGAGTTGCATATTCTAGTAGACAGGATCTATCTTAAGCACTGTTACTAAAAGGGAAGTCTCACACCCTGTACATATCAATTTAGTTTCTCTTTCCTCTAAATGCTTCTACACATTGTCATGTTGTAATGTAGATTGCTTTCCTCCTAATTATTTTTCATGCTCTCCATGTTCCATTTTTGAACATGTATGATTTCATTTTTTGTACATAGTCATGGTGTTGTTTTGTGTCTCATGTGTAGTTCATTCAGAAAAACAGATGAAGCCCTGTTTAAAAAACAATTTTCTACTCTCAGAAATCTTCATTTTGAGATTTTATTATAAAATATGAGAATGCAAGTGGTCGGGCTCAAGAACCAGATGCATAATTAGTATCATATTGTTATTCTTGACTCCATTCCCAATGGATATGATAAGGAAACTGATCTCCTCATCTAGTAGGCAGATGTCCCTACGAGTCGCCAAATTGTTATCCATATTTCGTCCCAAGCTAAATATTGGATTGAATCATGAACCTGATTAAAAGAAAAACTGAGAGAACTCATTTAATACAGAAAATTAGTTACAAAAAAGATTCAACAATAAAGTGGCAAAGATGAAAAAAGAGCAAGGGATCCTGTACAGAATGAAACAACTATGTTGGGCCCATTTCTATGCCTTAAATTCATTCTATAAGTTACAACTAGACTCAACAATGGAATAGTAGGGTTAGATAAAAGGGGATATGTTACAGAGGAACCAAAAATTGGAAGAAGAAGAAACAACGAAGATTCGATGTCCTCAGGCTCGAAACGGCTTAGGAAAGGCCCAAAAATCACTAAGTATGGAGGAGGCAGTGGTAGAGACAATGTGTCCTAACGACACTTCTCTCAAAGTGAATCCAAAGGGAGGAACCCAAACGAGTGTGAGCACACAACATAGTTCAAATCCTAAAAATGAGAGGAACCATTGAAAAGTCCACAGAGTAGCGGAGGCCGACAAGTGTCAACTTGGCATTCCTCCAAAGGAAACTTTATGTTGGGTTTGCAAACAAGTGCGGTGCCTCCACGTTTATCTCAAAGCGGGCAAGGTTAGTTGAATAGTCAATAAATAAGTGGACCAACAGAGGCTGCCAAGTGTCTTAACGACACTATTTCAAGGGTAAAATGGAGAAAAGGTTCCTGAGCAAGCGCTAGAGTGACATGTGTCCTAGGGGAAAGCAAGTAATCGGGGAAAATTTTTATTTTCATCCCTTGTTACCTCAAAAGGAAGTAAAAGTTGTAAAATGGTCCGCAACTCTACCTAGGGAAAAGGTCAACACTTAGACCCAAGTCAAAGCCAAAGCGGGGAGTTGGGGAAAATAGTGAAATTTTGCCTTTCATTTAAAAGGCATAAAGGAAAAAGTTAGAGCGCATCTCCCCAGCCTACCAAAGACTGACACATGTCCCATATTAAAGAGGGGCCCATTTCCCAAACTGGTTTTCTCGCCCCACTTGTATGGATTCAATACAAACTTTGAAGGGGCATATCTTTCGAGTTAGGGCTCAAAATATTGCAAATATGACACCATTGGAAGGATCTAAGCCTCGCCCATGTAATGGAGATCTGAGACTTTATTTTTGAGGAGGTTAGGTAAAGGAAATGGAGGAAAACATCTTTGAGATTCCACTGTAGGATCCACCAATCTTAATAACCAGATCGGATTTGATTTATTTCTATCATTTCCTCTATCTCTAAGACGCAAAACCAAGGATCAATGTAGTAAAGATGGATTTGGGGATAGATTTTAGTAGAATCATTAACAATGATGGTTGAGCTTTGACCCACGTTTTCTCGCTTCTCTCTCTCTCTCTCTTTCTTCTCTCTAGCTAAATGTATAAATTCAGGAATAGGATCCATTATAAAGGGTTGGATATTCTTAGTTTTACAGGCGCCCTTCTCCTTCTAGCAAAGTATTTGTGCGGTTCGGGCCTTCCATTAAAATTGTAACACATGTTTTCCTTTTGGCTATTCTGTAATAAACTGTATCAATCTATAGAGCGATAAAATACGTTTGTGATCGATCTTAGATACTTCTTGTCTCTCATTACATATTTGGCTATCTGTGCTTGTTTATTGTATGCATTTTATTGGTTCGTGTCGAAGGAAAACTAAGTTTTCATCATTCATTCATTGCATCACCTCATATTTTAGCTTTGTTTTTCATTTATGTATTCCTTCTATCCCTGTCTCCTTAGTAAAGTTTAGATTAGGATTAAGAACAGACCCTCTACAAGTTTCTACGTATGCACGTAAACAGAGGAATAAGGAACTACCCTTCAATCTGGAGAGCTTTCCCATTTTCACAAGGTCCCACAGCTTAGGGAATGTTCAATGTTATGTAATCACATCAAATGAGTCTGCCTTAGAAAAGCATAATCTTTTAGGGCTCATTTGGGGGTGCTGTGATTCTACACTAATAATGCCATATCACACATCTTCAACCCCAACCCAAAAGTCAACTTCATTCTCCAATGCATAAGAAATAGGTGGGTGAATAATATGACAGTTTACTTACACACTCAAATCTAACCCACACCCCAAAGGAATGAGATTATTTAATCATGTAAGAAAAGTGCAATTAAAACCTACAATCTACCTTCTTAAAAAGCATTATAAAAAGTCTAATCTCAACTCCCCAACCATAGGTATTCTTGGTAATTAAATTTAAGAGGTATGGGATAAGTTTAACTTGTCCCACAAGCCTCCAAAATCAGCCTCCAAGGACAATTCAATTCACACATCACTTACATATCTCTTACACATACTTATATAACTTTAAATCATGGCCAACAACTCTCATTAATTACCTTCTTATGAAATATTTGATTTATTTATGTTAACAATATGATTACTCACAAAATTTACACACCATTTAATAATTAATGAAAGAGGTAAAAGCATCACAAAATAAACACATACAAACGTAAACAAAGGGACCAAAATGAAAGAAAATACATAAAACCCCTTGGTCACAATTAAAGGTGATCCCCCCCCATGGGAATCCCTAACACACAAAAAAATACTAGTTTCCATGGTGACCTTGTTGAATTCATCTAGAATTCCAATGTGGTTGGTCTCCAATCCCCCGATGTTTTTTGTGATATTTTAAACTTGAAAAACACAAATACCTCCTTCAGCATCATGACCATATCAGAACATCCAAACTAATATAAATATAATTACCAAAAATCATCTAGATATATGAATCACAACAACATCAAAGTAATATAACAATGTCATTTTCAATTTTACTCAACACTTATATCATCATCCAATAATTTCCATTTCTAGGTCTACTCACAATATCAAAATATAACCATGTCAAACAATATACCACCATCAATATCCAAAGTGTCCTCTAATAATCATATCATAAATAAATCAAGTCAGTAATAACCCATGATCTAACATCTATCATCATAATATAATAAGGTCCATAATCATGTCTATAATATAATTAACAGTATCATGATTAGTAACAAAAGGTGTCCAAGGAAAGTGGGTAATACATCCCCCTCCGCTTAGACTCGACTTGCTCCTAGAAGTCACTGGAACAAATGTGGAAACTGAACTCGTATCAAGGTAACATCCTCTCATGTAGCTACAGTCTCATTATATTTGTCCCACTACACCCAAACCTGAACAAACTCTCTTCCTCGAAGACCTAGGGTCCTGCAATCTAGGATGCAAATGGGATCCACCATCACTTGTCCCTGTTCCTACACCTATAATGATGTCCAATCTAATGCATGAGAAGGATCTGTAACATATCTCCTTAGAAAAAAAACATGAAACATGTCATGTACATGAGACAAGCTGGGTGGCAATGCTAAAGGGTAGGCCAAAGGACCGATACGCTCCAAGATCTCAAAAGGACCCATGAATCTAGGAGCTAACTTAGAACCTTTTCCATAACGGATAGTGCTCTTTTGTGGCCTAACACGAAGGAAAATATTCATGCCCACATAAAAACTACGGTCCATCCTATGCTGATTTGTATACTTCTTCTACCTATCTTGAACCTCCTGTAGTCTCTGTCTGATCAAAATCACCTGCTGCTCCATGTCCTGCAATAAGGATGGTCAAAGAGAAACCATGTCCTCTAACCTGTCCCAACTAAGAGGTGTCCTACATTCTCTGCCATACAAATCCTAAACAGGATTCATGCCTATAGAACTCTAAAAAATATTATTGTAGGTGAACTCCACCAAGTATAGGTACTCCTCCCATCTTGATTGCTGATCTATCACATACAACCTGAGCATGTCCTCTAAACTCCGATTCACCCGCTATGTCTATCCATCTGTCTCAGGATGATATGTTGTACTGAAATTGATCTTCCTCCCAAGGGCATGTTGCATGGTAGTCCATAAATGGGAAGTATAAAAAGGATTGCAGTCACTAATGATCTTACATAGAATCCCATGTAACCTGAAAATCTCATCCAAATATACCCGTGCCACTATACTATTTTTACAAGTGGTCTTCACCTGAGAAAAGTGAGCCACGTTTTTCAATTTTTCAACCGTGACCATGATGGCATCATGGTGATATCTCGACATCGGTAGCTGAACAATAAAGTCCATGGAAATGGTGTTCCATTTCCACTTCGGTATAGCATGAGGAAAGAGAAGTCCAGCTGGATGCTCATGTTTGGCCTTAAATCTCTGGCACTCTAAACATCATGACATCAACTCAGCTATGTCTCTACGAAGTCCTCTCCAATGATACAACTGTCTCAAGGTGGCGTGCATCTTCTTCACCCCAGGGTGGGTTGAATACAACGCACAATGTGCCTCTGCCAAGATGTCCTGCCTCAAGCCTCCCTCTCTCGGAACATAAATATGACCTCTGTTCCTGAGAAGGCCATATTCCTCTAGTGAGAAACTATCAAAATTCCCCTCGAGGGGTCTCTGAGACTTGATCTCTGCTCGAACTGCAAAGTAGAAGTTGTTGAGAGGAAGTTGCTAAAGAATGTTGCTCCACAAATCTAGGCTCACTGAGGTGGCCATAGCCACATGTCTCCATCTACTAAGAGCATCTGCCACCACATTATCCTTTGATTTTACATGTTCTATCTACATATCATACTAACAAAGCAACTGCATGCAACGCCACTGACAAGCATTGAGATTGGAATGCGTGAAGAGGTGGTGAAGACTCAAGTGATCTGTCTTGAGTGTGAATCTCTAACCAAGTAGAATGTGCATCCATTGAACCAAAGTGTGCACAACTTCCACAAGCTCGAGATCATGAGTTAGATAATTAAGTTTGTAATATTTGAGTTTACAAGACTCAAAAGCCACTGCTCCACCCTCCTACATCAAAACACCTCCAAGCCCTGTTAAAGAAGCATCCCTGCAAACAAAAACCTCACCCTGTGGATCCAACATTGAGAGAATAGGTGTTGTAGTCAGATATTCCTTCAGTGTACTAAACACCTGCTCGCACCTGTCTGACCAAATAAACTTCTTCCCTTTCCTCTGAAGGGAAGTGATGGGGTGAGCATTATGAGAGAAGTCCTAAACAAATCTTCGGTAGTAACTTTCTAACCCCATGAAGCTGCGTACCTCATTCACCATAGTAGGTGTTGGCCAATCCATAATAGCTCTAATCTTGGAAGGATTGACAGTGATACCTTCCCCAGAAAGGATATGACCCAAATACTGCACCTCTATCTAAAAGAATGCACACTTCTCCAAGTTCCTGTAAAGCTACTACTCTTGGAGGCACTGAAGATCCTAGGAAAGGTGTCCCTCATGCTCCTCAAAAGTACATTAGTAAATTAAAATGTCATCAAGGAATATGAGCACGAAACGATCTAAGAAAGTCCTTAATACCCCATTCATCAAACTCATAAATACTGTAGGGGAAGTAGTCACACAAAAAGGCACCACTCTGAACTCATAGTGGCCATATCAATTCACGGAAGGGGATAATGATTCTTGATCATTACCTTATTCATCTGATGGTAATAATACAAAACCACAAGGATCTATCCTTCTTCTTGACAAATATTACCGATGCACCCCAAGGGGATACACTATGATGGATAAGGCCTTTCTACAAAATTCCCTCAAGCTGCAACTTGAGCTCATAGAGCTCTGGGGTGGTCATCCAATAAGTTTCTCGTGAGATAGGATCTACGCCAGGAACCAGATCTATGTGAAAATCAATCTCATGTGGGGGTGGTAACCCCGGGGTAGCTCCCTTGGAAAGACATTTTTAAACTCTCTCAAAATGGGGTGATCATCTAGTGATGGTCCACTAGATCCATCCTCTGATCTGTCACTGACTATAACAGAATACATCTGAAAAACCTGTCGCACACACCACTTAAGCTACAATACAGAGATGGTGTGAATAAAAATGGTTCTCCCCGACCCCTAAAATCATGAACTCAACTCCCAAATCATCTGCACAAGATATAATCTTGTGGTAACAATCCATCCTGGCCCTGTGTGCAGACAACCAATCCATACTCAAGATGACTCCATAAGATCCCAAAGGAAGGATAAAAAGATCCTAGGTAGTGGTGAAAGTTCTCAAATCCACCACACACTCCTTAACTAAGGATTCTACAGAGATCTTGGCTCCAGAAGCCATCTCAACATCCCAACTATGATCCTACCTAACTGCCACTAGCTTGCATTGCTTTACTAAAGATGGTGTAATAAAAGAATCAAAAGAACCAGAATCAAAGAGAATGGAGGTAGGAATACCATTAATGTTACCCTGCAGTCTCAATAACTATACTCTGGTGCTCTTTGCCTAGTCAGTTCTCAACCGCTAAATACATCCTATGACTGTGCACGCATATCACCAAAAGTAGGCTCTGAGATATCTGTGTCTTACCCTTTTTATTGGGGTTCTATGGGAAATCTCTCAAAAAATGTCTAGTAACACCACAACCAAAAAAAACCACCTCATCCTCCCTCCTTGTGTAGTAGGTCTGACTGGTACTCTAGAGGTCTGTGGGGTGGATCCTAATGATTCGGCGTGTGGTCTGCTAAGGTATTTGATAGCGAGCTACCTACTGAGTGAGCTCTCTGGGAACCTTGTGTCCTAATAAGACCCCTAGGAGGAGGCCCCATGCTCTAACCTCACTTTGCATCCAGTCCCTATGTGGAGGTCTATAAGGTGGGTGGGACTGGTATTGCTACTGCTATTGTTATTGTATAAAAGATGACTGTGTTGAACCTTGTCTGACACATGAGGAAGAGGTGTTAACCCCCTTGATCTGCTATCATCACATCTATTGTATGCGGCTCCAGACTTGGTCTCTAGCCTATGCTGGGTCTTTCACTGAGTCTCCTCTGCTATATAGGCCTTCTCGACGACCTAAGCTAATGTCTATGGACAATGGATCGGTACTGCTCCTCCAATGTCTAGCTTCAGGCCCCGGATGAACCTATGGATCCACACCTGCTCATCCTGCATGTAACCAACATACTACATTAGATTCTAGAAATATAATCTCATACTCAGCCACTATAAGAGATGCATGTTGGAGGTCAAGGAACTCAGCTATCCAGCTGCTGAATGAATCTCTATGACAAATATCTACTTCGTAAATGCTCCTAAAAGAGTTCCCAGGTAATTTTATCATAATCAACATGGAGCTTTTACTGCCCCTGTCCTCCACCAGACACCAGACTCCATCCTTCAGTAGATGGATCGCAACACTGAGACTTTCATGTTTCTAGAACAAGGAAAGAGCTTGAATGCATCCGCTCAAGCTCACCAACTGGGCCTCTTCCTAAAATCCCACCTATGTGAATGAGAATAATATGATGGTCGAAGCTTCAAGATCTCCTTGATGTGATCTGACAGCTGTTGGTCTAATGGCCTCTAGGTCTCTCTGCATGACTCATCCCTAAGCCTAGTGATCCAAGACCTCTCTCTATGTCCTGAAACTCAGTCACCCTATTCCCTTTATGGTGACTCAGATCTAGCTAACTCTGCATGGGAGTTCTCCCCTCGATGCTCCTCACGTGGGTCGAGGAGATACATGTGATCCTCAATGGAAGGGACTCTATCATGTTTGGTTGCATGTCCTTCTACTGCTCCTCTGCATAAAGCGGCATTAACATCCTGAAGAGTTCTACAAAATCTAGGGTATGATGGCTTCTACAGCATGATCTGGTGATGGTAAGTCTAGGTCAATGTGAAATGACCCATTGTCCCGTCTATGCCTCCTACACCAACCAAGGCAGAGAGTTAGTTCATGTTTCTAGGTTTTATTCAATTTCCGTGTTTACTAAAATATGTAATTTCTAAACTAAATTGTTTTATATATTTAAAAGTGTGTTGGGTGTAAGGTTCATGTCTCAAGTGTCTAGTGTGCACAATGGCCCAAGATTTTGAACCATTGCTTTGATGCCAATTGTAACACTCACTAAAAATAACTCACTTGAGACCCAAGAGCAACCTAGGATTCGTTAGGACAATTATGGAATAATTTTTTTATATCAAAAGAATCTACAATAGGGTTAAAAGGAAACAACTGTCTAATAACAAGCTTCCAAAACAATTTTAATTAACTAGAACATACTTTTTTCCTTTATTAAAAATTATTAGAGGTCATAAGGTCCAGAATTTAGTGTTAGAAAGGTTCAATAAGGTTCAGAGGGAAATTCCACACCATACCCACTCTCTAATAGGCTTAAAGGTCCAACTTGATTTTTCTCAAACTTAATGCATTCAAAATTTCCCTAAATTATTCCTATTTGATAGGAAATTTCCTCACCTTTCCATTGATATAAATAATTCCTCCTAACTCCTCATATTTTTTGAGTTAAGGGCTGGCGGGCCTTGGGTTGAAAATTTTCCCCAAGATCGGGCCTGTGGGCCCAGAGGTGAAAATTTGCCCCAAGGGCAAGTTCAGTGGGCCATGGGTAGACATTTGGAAATTTTTGCCACGCGGGGCAAAGAAAAAACAACTTTACGCACTCGCAGCTGTGGGTCTGCAAGTCAACTAGGGAAATGATGGTGTATCCCAAGTCAGTGTGGGGAGAGCATGGTGCAGCGAGAGAGATTTTGAAAAATCTATCCCACGCAAGGTGAAAGCCAACTTTGTGCACCTACACTCCCGCAAGTTTACAAGGGACACGTGGCATCTCCTAAGCCAACATGGGGAAGGCAGGGTGGTGGGGAGAAAATTAGTTTTATGCACCTCAAAGGGATAAGAGGGTAGCATTCACCCACTTCCTTTGCCGACACTTCTCGCGATGCCACATGTTGGCTCCTAGTTGGCTTTGCAAGCCGGCTGGCAGGTGGTGGGAAGGGGAATTTGGAAAATTTTCCCCAAATTTTTTCTTGGAGCGTCTAAATTTAAAAAGAGATCTGCCCCTCCGCTCGACACCTCATGGTGCCACATGGCAGATTTCGATTGGCTGGTAGGTCAGCAGGGCAGTTGGGGAAAATTGGAAAAAAGAATTCCCAAAAAAAATTCCTAAGAGCTAAGGGAAAAATTCAGGCCTGCGGGCTCGCTAAGGAAAATTTTCCTGAATATATATATATATATTTTTGACACCAAGGAAGAAAAAATTCAAAAGGCCATAACCTATTGATAGAGAGATCTCAGGTTTTGGCTAAATGAGGACTTTCTGGAAAGCTATTTCGAACGTCCTCTTTACTCAAGGGATAATTAATTTTTGATTTTGATAACATTTTAAGGAGTCAATTTTTTAAAAAAATGACCTACAAAAGCTTTTACAGTGCAAACTGGTAAATTTTAACTTGTTAAATTTGTTCAATTTTTTCTTTTCCCTCTCTCAACATGTCAAATAGACATGGAAAATGGTTCTTAGGTGTATTTAAGAGAGATTTAAAGATTTAATTTGTCTGATTAATTTACAATTTGAATATTTACATTTTTGGACAACAACACGACTGCAAAACGGTTTGAGCCCGATTTTGCTAAGTTTTATAAGAATTTCCTTAAGTGTTAATGTCTATATGAATTTAGTTAGATATTATTATGCCCAAAATTAATGTTTCATTTGTTATTCCTTTGTTGCAGATTCAGTCTGAGCATTTTGGATTAAAAAAATGTCAATTGGAAAAAAAAACTAGGACAGAGTTAAAATTTTAAAAAGGTCTATTTGTCATATTGTTCTTCCAAGTATTATAATATTTTCCAAACCTAATATAATGCATTAAGTTTGATTTAATTCAACTTATTCAAAAACTATAATACATCTCTGATTTCCAAAAATTTGCATATTTTAAAGGAAAGAGTATTACATTTCCTTTATACATATTTCTTTCTTTCAAACAAAGATTTCAATTACATTTAAAAGATCACATTCAATGCCACTATGTAATTTGAGAAAGGTGATACATCATTTATTGATATCCAAAAGACAAACTTTGTAGCATCCTTCTTTTATTCCTTCCAAAATCATATATATAAAAACAGGGCAAAATATTACATTTTCTTCTCACGTGTTTCACTTTTTCTCTTTTCCAAACAGGGATTTCATAGAACATATTAAATACAAATTTCTAATGGAATAATATCATATGAAAAAGGTGAAACACTTCCATTAATTCAAATGAAACTCATACAACCTCCTTTGCATTTGATTTCAAAATACAACATACAAATCACGTGTCATTCTTTCACATTCTTTCCAAAATAGAATACAGATTATAACTCTTTTACATTTCAAATTTCCACTTTCGTTGCCAATACAAACTATCTTTCCATTATAATTAATACACAGATCATCCACTTCAAGTGGGGAAAGGGGCTACAATAAGATTTCATTTCACAAGGGATTGTCAAACTATCTTTATCTTAGCTTCAAAACAATGAATATGTAGATTTCTCATTCTTCCAATTTGATCACAACAAAAGTAGGGGAAAGGACAATGCTCTCCACCAAACCAAGACATCCAATGAATAGGATAATCCATCCTTCTTCATTGGCCCCCGAGTCCCTAACCACAAAGAAATAAAAGATGTGTATCCAACTCATGGCAACAACAGGATTCCACAAACACTCAAGCAACATAAGTTTCACAATAAAACACAGTCCAAAATAGAATGTAGTTTTCAACTATACTAAAACAAGACAAACATTATTGACGCTTCATCAAACAAGAACAAAGGAGAAAGAAACTATGGGGGATGTTGTTTATGCCTCCAAAAGGGGAAATGGGTATCACCACCTGAGAAAAAACCTACCAACATATGTGTGTGTATATATATATATATATATATATATATATATATATATATATATATCATTTCAAATCCTTGCCATCCCCTTATGCCTCCCCAACCTCTTATGGCACCCCATAACGAGTAAATAAATGACAATCCATTTCTTTGTAAGGATGGAACCCAAATCCCCAACTCCCTTCACCCTTATACCTCCCTAAAACACACTTGTGCCTCCCACAAAATATAACCCCATAGTCCTTCTCCTACAACATTCCTGGGCCCATCTACCCAACAAGCGCACAAACATGCCAAAACATTCATACATTAACACTTACATTGATAAAAGAAGATGAATTTCAAGAGTTAAGCTACTACCTCTCCATGACGGAATTGTTCCAAATTTCAAAACAACAAGATTTATCCCAATTCAAGCAATCCAAAACAACCAAGCACAAACATCCAACAATCTTTCCAAAAAAACTTCTTCAAAGCAAGATCTCCCAAAACATTAAGGAATTCACCAAAGATTAAAGTCTCCAAAATGAAGCAACCCCAAAACAGGGCAAGCCATTTGAATTTTAATGAAGAGGGAAGGGAAGAGGATGAGGAAAAACCACGTAGGATGCCATATCACACATCTTGAACCCCAACCCAAAAGTCAACTTCATTCTCCAATGTATAATAAATAGGTGGGTGGATAATATGATAGTTTACTTACACACTCAAATCCAACCCACACCCCAAAGGATTGAGATTAAATCATGTAAGAAAAGTGCAATTAAAACCTATAATCTACCTTCTTAAAAAGAATTATAAAAGTCTAATCTCAATTCCCCAACTGTATGTATGGTTGGTAATTAAATTTAAGAGGTATGGAACAAGTTTAACTTGACCCACAAACCTCCAAAATCAGCCTCCAAGGAAAATTTCGAATTTCCAAGAAGGTGGAGTGTTTCACACTAAAAATTCAATTAACACATCACTTACATATCTCTTACACATACTTATATCACTTTAAATCATGGCCAAAAACTCTCATTAATTACCTTCTTATGACATATTTTAGTTATTTATTTTAATAATATGATTACTCATAAAATTTACACACCATTTAATAATTAATGAAAGGGGTAAAAGCATCACAAAATAAACACATGAAAACATAGACAAAGGGACCAATATAAAAGAAAATACATAAAACCCCTTGGTCACAATTAAAGGCGATCCCCCATGGGAATCCCTAACACACACAAACAAATACTAGTTCTCATGGTGACCTTGTTGAATTCATCTAGAATTCCAATGTGGTCGGTTTCCAATCCCCCAATGTTTGTTGTGATATTTTAAACCTCCAAAAAAAAAATACCTCCTTTGCCTCGTGGCCATATCAGAACATCCAAACTAATATAAATATAATTACCAAAATCATCTAGATATATGAATCACAATAACATCAAAGCAATTTGGTAATGTCATTTCTAATTTTACTCAACACTTATCATCATCAGATAATTCCCATTTCTAGGTCTACTCACAATATCCAAATATAACCATGTCAAATGGTATACCATCATCAATATCCAAAGTGTCTCTAATAATCATCATCATAACTGAATCAAGTCAACAATAACCCATAAGCTAACATCTATCATTATACTATAATAAGGTCCATAATCATGTCTATAATATAATCAACAGTATCATGATTAGTAGCAAAAGGTGTCAAAGGAAAGTGGGCACTACACAATGCATTTTCAAAAAACCCAAATTTGGGCATCTCTCTTAACTACATCATCTAATAGACATCCTACCCTTCATGCTATAATGATTGTCTGAAAAAAGTTCAAATGCATTTATTCTGATCATAGGAAGGAGAATATGCTGGCAAAAAAAAACTGTGGTGGTTGTCCCTACTCCTTGCACTGCCTATACGCACCCAAGAAAAATAAAACAATAATTTGAATCGTACCTAACCAGTTGCATTCCATACTATCTAGATGTGTGTAACTTGTAAAAAAAAGACAAAAAACCCTTTTCACAAATTGCCAAAGCATGGAAAAATAGAAGGGTTTGTGCAGAGGAAGAATGAAAGAGGCAAATCTTGCAGAGACATAAGTGGTATAGTAGAAAAGAGCACTTTCAATGTCTTAATCCATATAATAACTAATTGAAACAAAAAAGAAAGAGTAGAAAAAAATTGTTAGCTGTGAATGGTGTTGTAAAGGACATAGTGTACGTAGCATAGGTGCATAGAAAAAGAATAAGAAAAATAAATCCAAATAGACATTAAACCCGAATGAAGCACCTCCTAATTGTCAATATTTTTCTTCTTTTTTTGCATCCAACAACAAAACAACAACATGAAGTAGTTTCCTTCATCTTTAAGAGACAAATGAAACCTCTTGAGATACAACTATGAATCCAGATAAAACAATTTGTATATCGTAAAATGAGGAGATATTATGGTTACAGATTTATCTACATGTGTAGGGTTGATCTACCTAATAATGGTATGGACTTTTGGATGGATGTTAGTGAGAGCTCCATTTAGCATAGTTCCCCGTCATGTTATGTTTAATTAATTTTGAGAGTACATAACCCTACTTTACTATTGTTAGTAAAGCAAAGCTTCGAATTATGCACTCACTACGGGTGTCTAATTAATACTTAATTTACAATCTTAACATGGTTTTGAAACTGTTTACACATCTGGATCTCAAATAAACTGATTGTCTTATTATGCAATGAAAATGATAGGTCTGAAATAAAATTTAGGATGTGTCACTTTCAATGTTTGGTTTGATGGGTGATCATATGCTAAACCAATCCCATTTAACACACCATACAATACACCTCACTCTCCAAAGTTGTGCTATCAAATAGGGGCACTATACCCGACCTGTCTTTGAAATAATGCTATGCCTCTTGCTCTTTGGTATACCATACTGAAATTAATTTTCAATGTTTTTTGTCAATTCCCTCCACCATAATTGTGTCTATGTAAATGAGGCAATTGGAAAATAGAAAATTATTTTCCAATCACCTCCAAAATTTATATTTATTAACACAATGAATAGAAGCATAAATATTACGATTGCCTCATGATTGACCATTAATACCAAATATCACCCAAATATACCTGTGAGAAGGATCTTCCCCTGAGGCAATAAGTATTGGTGAAAATATAGTGGAAACTAAAATAGAGTCTCCACCACATTTGTCAACGTAAGATGAGGACAAAGGAATTAAGTCTAGTCAAATGCACTTCAAGACCATAAAACAAAATCAACAAATTGAAATTCTTGAAAACAAATAACATTTAAATGATCAAATCTCTCACATGAAAAGAATATAGAGATTTTTTTTGAGGTATTTATTAGTTCCCAAACATTCCAAAAGAGAAAAAAAATGTGGATAAATCCTCCGTATAAAATTCTCATTGTGCATTCTGAAAATTTATCTTAGAGTCTAAAAGGGATGAGTCATTCCTGAAAGTTGGTAATTGATTTAAATCAAAGAAAGAATCAAACGTGACAATAGAACATTTAGTTCCCTCTCCTTCTACTAGAGTATCATCATCAATGTGGCAAAGGTGTGGTGAGTGGAGGACGGAGGGGATGGGGAACTGACTATGAATGAGAAAAGGAACTAGAGAATTTCTTGTCACTAGAGGTACCTTTGGAAACAAAGGTATCATGGGAAGCTTATATATTCTTGTGGATGTGAGTGAATGTGGTAGTAAGGGCCGAGTGAAAAGTTGATAATGAGAGATTAGAAAGTGGTGGTGAAGCAAAGGAAGAAGGGGCTTTAACACGTACCAGAGGCTTGTGAGAAGTGGAAATGGTCCATTCCTCCACTTTGATACTCATAAGAGGAATATGAGAGGGCCGTAACATAAAGGGATTTTGTTAGCCCACGAGGGGTAGTCACAGATCTAGTGATCAGGTGAATAGCACAAGAAACAAGTGTTTAAAAGCTTGATATAAACCACCGACTTCAAATAGTAGTTTTCATTGACTTGAATATCAATGTAGTCTTTTCACTCTAGCGATAAGTCAAATTTGACACAACTACTAAAAATAAAAACTTATGTGTCTCATGACATAAGACACTCCAAATAAGATTGACAATATCATTGAGGAAAGCCCGAGGAAGGTGCCACCTTGTTCTTGTTGTATGTTCTTGCGACCTTGTTCTTGTGGCTTTTTCCTCAAAGACTATTCTACACACCTAAAAAAAATTAAGACATCATGTTGTTCTCAATTAGGATGCATTGAATACCAAAATAGGAATTTTTCTGCTAAAAATAACTATTAAAGAACAAAATGGACCCACAAAATGAATATTAACTTTTAAAAAATATAGGACATTCTACTTTACACAGTGGAATTCTTTTAACCATTGCAGCAAAATATTTTAAAATTACATAAATAGTACAAATAATTATAATTTTATTTCTACAAACGTTTCTCATCTACAGTGTCTTTTAAATGAGCTAATTTTGAATTGGTACAACTCAACTGATCAATCATTCTAAAAGAAATGTTCAGAACTGCATACGAGTGAAAAATTAAATATGATATAAGTGACATACTGGACTTGGTCCCCAACACAGAGAGAAAGACTTGTATCATACATTACTGTTATCACCAAATCATAACACCCTTATGTTTACACAAGTGCATATACTTGAACTCACGATGTGATTGGACAACATGGGTACTATCTCCAAGTTGTGGGACTTGCTACTTGAGATAGACCTCCAGAGAAAGTTGGTTCTTGCTCCTAAACTACTTGCCACAATCTACTCTAATGCAGGGTAAACTAACTATTCTAATCTAACTTTCCAAGGGACCAAGGAGAGAGAATGCATAAAATGAAAGCCTACACTAAAGCAGTGATACACCAAAAATGGAAGGTGTGATAGTAGCATTCCAATGTGTGAAAACTAGGAGTAAAGTGCATACTAAAAGGGGTGATAATAGTTCTCCACAATCTGAAAATGCGTTCACAACAATGTTTCATACATGCACCATAATAATGTATCTTGCAAGAGTATAAAGATAAACACAATACACTTGTAATCAAGGTTGAATGGGCAAGAAGAATGCAAGAAAACACAGCAAGGGAAGATACATCCACAAACTTATATTTTATTGCTTCATGATATGCACAGTTCAATCTATTACAAGATAAGGGCCTAGATCACCATGCAAGGAGTCCATAACAAGGGTCTGAAGGATATTGGCTTCACAAAGAAATTTTTATAGAGCTTTGCTACTAGAAAACTCTCCCCTTACAATGAGCCAAAAACTCCAATTTATAGGAAAATGAGAAGAGAGAGAGAAGGGGAAAATGGAAATCCCGAAATCTATCCTTATACCACTTATAAGAGGAACTAAATGGAGTGAAATGATTGTATGTTACTTGAAAAAGGCTCCCCATACTGTCCCAGGTGCTGCAACGGAGAAAGAATGATGACCATGCCTCTTAATTGCACTCCCAACTACCAAATAAAACACTATCATGAACCCGGCCACGTTTTATGAAAAATACCTATTAATTTCTCATCAAATCAGGAATTTCTTGATTTCTTTGTGTCAAGTTCAAATCCACGATTCTAATGGTACCAATTTTGTATGATTTTTTTGAGAAATGTAAATGTTATGGCCATCTGAGTGCGAGCAGCTATTTTGGGTCTGGCAGGCATTTTCTGTCATTTGACGGGAATGAGCATTAACTGAATGGAGCTGAATATGTTTCTTTTATTTAAATATATCTACCCTCATTAAAATTAAGAAATACAGAAAGTCCAATTTTGTGAAAATTAGAGCTCGGAGTCAAAAGTTATGGCCGTTTGAAGTTTCGGGAGTCAAATGTTGAATTTTCCTTTTTGTTGCGGGTATTGCGTAAAAATCATGTCTGTGTGTCCCAGCTGTCCTAGACACATTCTTCCACATCGGCTGATTCGGGCTTCCTTATCCCACACGTACTTTAGTCCTGACTGTCCCAGACGAAAGTCTCCACACCACCCACAATAAACTGACTTGCAGTAAATCGACCGATTTACGTCCCACGCGTACTGATGTCCCAACTGTCCCGTAGACTGCCTGGAACAAAAAATTCTGAATTTTCCAATTTCTTTGTATTTCGGTTGCAAAATTGGTACTTCGAACCTTGGTACAATCTGCACTAGTACGACCCACAGCCTTTAGACTTGCAATGCATTAAAACAATCCTGCGACTTAATTTTTTGCATTTTTTCAATTTTTTCTAACTTGTTGAGAGTTTTCCTTGGATGGGAGAGTTAGAGAGAAGCCAAAGGGCCCCCCCAAAAAAATGATTTTGGGCATTGAATCAATCTACTTGCTCGAGACTCAAGAATCTAATACATGTTATCAAAATTTACCTCGAGAGGTGAATTTTGGATAACAATTACCACATATAAATACGTACCCTCACAACATTAATGATAACTACACTGTAGCAACAGTAGAAGCAGAAGATTGGTCTTGGCAGGGTAAAAATACAATGGCCCTTCTAATGGTTATGGTGTTCTCTCTGGTGACTTTGGTAGCAACTAAGTATGATAATTATTCACCGCCCACTCATTACTATTATTCATCCCCACCTCCAAAATATTATTACAAATCTCCACCTCCTCCATCTCCATCTCTTCCTCCCCCATATTATTACAAGTCTCCTCCGCCATCATCTTCTTCACCTCCACCACCATACCATTATAAATCTCCACCTCCACCATCTCCATCTCCTCCACCACTATACTACTATAAGTCTCCACCACCTCCTTCTCCATCTCCTCCTTCTCAATACTATTATAAATCCCCTCCTTCACCATCTCCATCACCACCTCCACCATATATCTACAAATCCTCACCACCACCCTCTCCATCTCCTCCTCCTCCATACTATTACGAGTCTCCTCCACCACCGTCTCCTTCACCCCCTCCACCATACTATTATAAATATCTTCCTCCACCATCTTCTTCTCCCCCACCACCATAAATCTACAAATCTCCACCTCGACCATCTCCATCTCCTCCACCACCATACATCTACAAATCTCCACCTCCACCATCTCCATTTCCTCCACCACCATATGTCTATAAATATCCACCTCCACCATCTCCCTCCCCTCCACCACCTTATTACTACAAGTCCCCTCCACCTTCGTCGCCATCTCCTCCTCCTCCATATTACTATAAGTCTCCACCTCCCTCTCCACCTTGTCCTTCACCGCCCCCCACCATATTACTATAAATCCCCACCCTTGCCATCTCCATCTCCTCCACCACCATCTCCATCCCCACCACCCCCATACTAATACAAGTCCCCTCCACCACCCTCTCCATCCCCACCTCCTCATTATTCTAAATCTCAACCGCCACCATCCCCATCACCTCGACCCCCTTATTATTACAAATCTCCTCCACCGCCTTCTCCATCTCCTCCTCCTCCTCCATACTATTATAAATCCCCACCACTGCCATCTCCATATCCTCCTCCATATTACTACAAATCTCCACCTCCACCAGTTCAATACAAATACACTTCCCCTCCGCCAACCATCTATTGATCCTCAGACGCAATCTGAAAGTGACTAATAAGAGGTCAATTTCTATCACAAAATTGTTACTGTTGTTTATTGTTGATTATGCTGTAACATAATATTTTGACAACATCTGTATTTTGTGTCTTTCAATTCTGTTTAAATTTAATATAAAATATCACAGCAATATGTTTGAAAGAGATAAACACCTACATTTTTTTAGTGCAGAATGGTTCTTGCGATATGGATCTGTGCAACCATGAGGAATTTTAGGCATTCTAATGATTCATAATCAAATAAATGTTGGATAAAATATTAAGATTTTGATTTGTAATTAGAGGATCGTGTAATTTGTTTGAGGAAGGAAAAGATATTATAGATCTAAACTATTATTTGCAAGCTGGATTTGTGCCAATTCAGCCACGAGGAATTGTAGGCATTCAACTCTATTCTATTCTACTGATTCATAATCAAATAAATGTTGTAGAAAATATTAAGAGGATCTTCTCATTTGTATGAGGAATGAGGATCTATTACAGAGCCCGCATATCATAAATATTTTAAACTGTTATTACATGGTTTTAATTTTTATTGGCAGGACTGATTTATTAAACCTTTGATGGAAATGCGTATTGAATATTTACTTGAACTTAAACATCGAAAACACGTGCGAGAAATTAACTAAAACGAAATTTTCTTTACAAGTGGAGTGACTTATTCTAATCTATTAAAAGATTTGTCACATAGTTTAATCTATTAAAGAATGAATTTGATCAATATATTTATTATTTTTTTGTTAAAAAAAATCATTTATTAATGATGAATGGTTTCAACTTATTTACATGAATGATTTCATATATTTTATTGTGGATTTATTTTAGATTTGTCACACAATTTTATGTATTAAAAGATTATTTTATTCATTAATAGCACAATTATTTTTCTAAAAAAATAATAATTTCTCATTCAATTTGGTACATTAATGATTTGGTGTTTTAGTCTGGACTTACTTTTAAAGTTAGTTGATATGAGTTAAATTTGAAAAATTATATTTGAAGAAAAAAACAAGCTAAAACTCATATTCATAAAATATAAGAATTTTTAGATCATCTTATCCAAACCAAAAAGAAAAATACGATGAAATAATTGTCAAATTTAAAATCTACCCTTTTATTGACAACTCCTATTGTTACAGGGCTCTTCATGGTTCTTTTGCAAGGTGACTTTGAGTTTTTGTTGGTGGGAACCAGGAGTACGACATGACCTTGGCTTTAAGGCTCTTCCTACCAGGGCTTCCATTGGAGTTTTGGGAATCAGAAATTTGCATGGGGATAGCCCGACTTATGGGGGCTCTCATAGCTGTTGACCCGACTACCAAAGCTAGATAAAAATTGTTTTTTTCTCGGCTCTGTATTTCTGTTTTGGAGGATTCAATAATACCTAAGAGAATATTTGTAAACACCCCAACAGGATGCTGGGAGCAGAGGATGGATGTGGAGGAGTGTAAACTCAGTTGTAGAGAGTGCCGAGGAGTTTCCGTTTGGGTTTTCCTCTCTCCTTTTTTTCTCCGCTTTGAGTTTCTTTGATTCTTGTCCTATTCTGCCTCGGGGCATTATTTGTTTTTTTTTTTCCTTTGTGCTCTCTTTTCATTCTTCCATCTGTACAGGATTCATAATCTCTTCAAAATCTGCTTTTTACCTAATCTAATTAAAAAACAACTCCTATTGTTACACTCTATCCTACTTATGTGATGTTTAATTAGAGGGACAATATTTATTGATCTTTAATTAGATATTTTTTATTTAGATTTCGCTGAAGTTTGTTCAACTCCAAACATGCGTAGAGTTTAGCAATTCCCTCCAATTTGTGAGGTATTTTAAAATTGCACTAGATAAGAGGAAAGTAATGCAGTTCCCTCCACTAATTGTTTTATTCAACGCCTTTTTTCACTCTTCTTCCACCATGTTTACTTTGCATTAAAATTTTATCTATATATCCATTGACATTACCATCACTTTTCGTTCAAAATTAATCCACGAACGGGAGAATTCCGCCCTACGAAATTCAGGAATGCAAAGTACTTGATAACCTACATGTTCATAATTCATAATAAAAGAGATGAATACAAAACAATATAAACATTAGTAATTCAATGATCTTATGTCTATCATTTATATGGACACCTCAATACTATTATATTAGAAACAAGCCTTAGAGAAGATGCTCAATGGTTTATATTTACATCATTTTTTTTAATATAGACACCTGAAATTTGGCACAAATCATTCTTATTTAATTTTTAAAATAAAATCTAATAGATATGAGTCTTGAAAAATAAAATAAGTATTTAGTTTTGTTATCCAAAATTCACCGCTCAAGGTAATTTTGATAATATGCATCAAATTCTTTAGTCCCAAGCAATTATATTGATTTGAGGCAAAAAAACGTGTTTCTGGGGTCCCCTCGGCTTCTTTCTAACTCTCCTGTCCAAGAGGAAAACCCAGCAAGTTTTAAAAATGTGAAAAAAATTGCAGAAAACAAGCTTGGGCCAGGAAAAATGAAGAAAATTGGCTAAGTCCTAGTCCTCGCAACAGTTGGGACATGAGGGACATCTGGGCGCGAATCGGCCGAAAGGCCGCCAGGGAGTCTGCAGAGCAAAGGGGCATCTGGGACGTCGGGACGCGAAAAGGCGAACTGGCTGAAAAAGGGAAAAATTGCCTAAGTATTTGTTTCACACAGTTGGGACAGTTGGGACAAAGGTACGCAAAAGACGTGGATCGGCCGGTTTGGCGTAAGTCAGTCCATTTAAGGCGGTTTGGAGAAATTTGTCCCAGGCAGTCCGGGAAAGTTGGGACAAAATTGCGCGGAGGACGCGAACCGGCCAGTTTGGCCGAAATAGAGGACTTTCATACTGGGACATCCGGGCCAAAGGGACGCGTGGGACGCGAAAAGCCGAAGGAGCTGAGAGCGAATGGAATCTCGCCACGTGTCTTCACCGCAAACAAGAACAAGGGAGTCTGAATCGGGCCGAAGTAGGATATTTTCATTTGGGACAGCCGGAACAAAGGTACACGCGGGACGCGAGGGACTCGAAAAGCCGAAGCGGCCGAAGGCAAAGAAGAAAAGTCAACGTTTGACCCGTGAAACTTCAAACGGCCATAACTTTTGACTCCGAGCTCTGATTTTCATAAAATTGGACTTTCTGGAACGAGCACCATGTCCTCTACGCCACAAAAACTGGATTTCTTTTTTTAATGAGGTTAGATATATTTAATCAAGAGAAACATATTAAGCTTCAATCAGTTAATGCTCATTCCCGTCAAATGACAGGAAACGCCTACTAGATCCAAAATAGTTACCCGCACTCAGAAGGCCATAACTTTTGCAATTCTCAACAAACACAAAATTGGTACCGTTGGAATCGCGGCTCCGAGCTTGATGTACAACAGTCAAGAAATTCTGGATTTGATGAGAAATTTATTGAGATTTTTTTTTAGAAAACGTGGCTGGGTTCATAACAGTGTTTTATTTGGTGGTTGGGAGTGCAATTAAGAGGCATGGTCATCATTCTTTCTCTACTGCAGCACTTGGGATAGTATGGGGAGCATTTTGCAAGTAATATATAATCATTTTACTCCATTTAATGCCTCTTACAGGTGGTTGAAAGATAGATTTCAGGATTTACATTTTCCTTTCTCTTTTCCTTCTCATTTTACTATAAATTGGAGTGTTGGGCTCATTGTAAAGGGGGAGTTTTCAGATAGCAAAGCTCTGTCAAAATTTCTTTGTGAAGCCAATGTGCTGCAAGCCCTTGTAGTGGACTCCTTGCATGGTGATCTAGGCCCTTATCTTGTAATAGATTGAACTGTGCATATCATGAAGTAATAAAATATCAGTTTGTGGATCTATCTTCCCCTGCTGTGTTTTCTTGCAAATGTTCTTATTGCCCCTTTAATATTTCTACAAGAATATTGTGTCTATTATTATGTTCTTCCAGGGATTCATTATCATTGTGTATGCTTGGAATATTTTTTTGAATGCATTTTGCTAGATTATGGAGAACTGTCATCACCTCTTCTAGTGTGCACTTTGCCTCTGTATTTCACACATTTGGAGACTACTCTCGCACCCTCCTTTTCTGGTGTATCACCGCTTTAGTGTAGACTTTCATTTTATGCATTCTCTCTCCCTGGTCCCTTGGAAATTTAGATTAGAATAGTTAGTTTCCCCTGCATTAGAGTAGACTGTGGCATGTAGTTAAGGAGCAAGAACCAGCTTTCTCTGGAGGTCTATCTCAAGTAGCAAGTCCCACAACTTGGAGATAGTACCCATGTTATCCAATCACACCGTGAGTTCAAGTATATGCATTTGTATAAACACAAGGGTGCTGTGATTTGGTAATAACAAGTTGTGCATGTCCTTGTTTGGTTTATTGTCATATTATTTGATTGACTAGTGTTTTTTTGTCTAATTTTGGACTCCAATTTATTTGATTATGTCATAGAGAGTTTTGGATTTTTTGTTTACTTTTTGACTGTTTTGAGTTTCTGGATGGTACTATTCGCTTTTGGAAAAATGATCCAATGATACTATCTGAAGTGAATTTCTTCATCAAGGTTCACTTTTGGATCTCTTTTTATAGTTCATCCTCTTGTTACCATTACTTTCTGTATTTTAATATTGTGTGGGTCGGCTTATGCATACCACTAGGTTCCAATTTCAACGTGAGAGCCTCTTATGTATGCAAGCTTTTTAGGATGTATAATACATCTAGAGAATTATCTAAGTAGTGCTTTCTAAATTTTTTTAAGAATAATTCAAAATAAAGAATAATAAGGGAAAAATTGTTGGTCAAACATTCTATTACTACTTACAAAAGTAAGAATTCAAGTGTATATCCTATAGTTATCTCGTTACATTGTGAGGCATGAGGGAAAAGCTAGAACAAGGGACCTTATAGACCTGATAACACCCCAAACTTTTAACAAAAACTAACTAGTTTAAAGCATGATCAACACCATAATGATCTAAAGTTAAATTCAAATTTAAGGAATGAAACATCAATACTAAACGTTTAATATCATAACAATGGAAATTAAATGAAACTAACATCCAACATCTAAGCATGCCTACTAGTATGTTTGATTAACTAACATAGACTTAAATAGATCTAGGAGAAATCAAATTGGGAATGGTTTCTACTCCACAAATGGCAAGGATATCTCTCTAACACAATATTAAAATGTCATGTTAAATACCCTCCTAATAACCTTAATGAAGGATTTAGGCAAAGATGAGCATGTGAATCCTTAAAGGAGTTTAGGCTCTTTAACACATATCTTATATGAGGCTACTAATAAAAGCATGGTGTAAAATAGTAAGGTAAGAGGTGCACTATTTATATAGTTTTTCTTTTGGGAGAAACTTGTATTTTGGTGTTTGGGGTACTAAAGCCCCATATTATATTTTAATTGTGAATCATGATTAGGCCTTACTAATCATAATTAGTGAATCATGTTTCTTAGAAATCATGATACAATCAAGGTGTTTAAGGACCATGTTACCATTAACCCAGAATTGGGACCAAGTAAACCCTTGAATGTTTTTTAGAGTGAAAAGTCATCGGCATAAAAAAAGAGGGTCTATGAAGCCCCACATATCTTTAAAACTATAATATGCCTCATGCTCTTTGGTTGACCATCAAAATGAAAATTGTCCTTGTTTGTCTTTAGTTCCCTCAACCACAATAAATTTTATCTAAATAAGTGAATTGGAAAATAATAAATTATCTACCAATCACCTCCAAAAGTTATATCTATCGGAACCATCTCTAGAAGCATAATTATTACAATTCCCGCATGATTGGCCATTAATACTAGAGATTACTGAGATATTCCTATGAGATGGATCTTGTCATTAGATAAGATTTAATGATCAAATTTTATTGGAAACCAAAATGGATCCTCCACCATGTTTGTCATCATCAGAGATGGACAAAGAAACATAGTGTAGGTAAATGTAGTTCAAGACCATTTCTAAAACAAAAGATCAATAACTTTAATTTCTTGTAAACAAGAACATGTAAATGATCAAATCATTGACATGCAAGTTTTCCAAGATATAATATTCCAAGATATAATATTCAAGTTAATAAATCCTCCATTTTCAAATCTCCTTAACCATCCTCAAAATTTGTCATAGAGTCTAAAAGTACAAATTCATTCTTTAAAATTTTTAATTGATCTGAAGGAAAACAAGAATCTAACGTGATGGCACAATATTTATCCCCTTCATCTACCACCAAAGTGTAGTCATCAATATGTTTGGGGGGAGAGGGGGTGATCACTAAAGAGAAAGATCACTAAAGAATTTATTTTCACTAGAGGTACCTTTGGAAACAAAAGTATCATGAGAAGCTTGGATCTTCTTAGGACTGTGACTTGATATGGTAGTAGGGACAAATTAATGAGGATGATACAATTTTATAGGGTGGTGGTGAAGAATAGGAAGAAGGGGCTTTGGCACCGACTAGAGGCTTGCAATAGGCAATAAGAGTCCATTCCCCTGGTTAGTCACTACTAAGAGGAATATAAGAGGGGAATAAGATAAAGGCTTTTGGTCAACCTATGAGGGGGTAATCATGGATCCACCGGTCAGCTAATTGACACCAAAAGAAAGTGTTTAAAAGATTCATATAAACCACCTTATTCAAAATGCAGGTTTTACTAACATGTTTGTCAATGCAATATTTTAACTCTTAGGATTAGTCAAATTCTACACAGACTCGTTCTTATGGACATACAAAGAAAAAATTATGTTACTCATGACATATAACATGCCTAATAATACTGGAAATCTTATTGAGGAAATCCTATGTCGGGTGGTGGGGGTATGAGGGTAAGGGAAATCTATCTCAAACACAAGGCTTAATCTTTTGTTTGAGATTTATGTAAGTTGTTGTTACACAAATTGATTCTCCCTCAAAGTCTAAGCAACATCACAGGTTTAGCAGAAAGCTTAGAGATAGATAGATAATGATAAGTCATTTTGTATTCAGGGATGGGATCTAACTAGCCCTTAATCACTCAAACGTGGAGATATGGATAGCATCCTCAAGATGATTTGATCTATCCTCACTATTTTAGGTTGTCCCTTTCAACCAAGGTAAGAGAACCCTTTTGTAGCCTATTGTTTATGGAGGAGATGGAGATATCCTTCTTAAGGAAGTTGTTAAGGAGACCTTGAAGAAAATATGATCAATGTAAAAAAATATAACTCTTACGAGTTGTCAGTCTAGATAGTGGAGATATTCTCTAAGCAAGGTTGAGGACACTAAAGATATTTGGAATCCTGATTGTTTCTACATGTTTTGGTAGTAAATGTTTTGCATTTCTATACACACATGAAAAACAGGGGTAGTATCGGTATGATGAGTTATTTTTAGATGGATTTTAGTGGGAAGTGAAGCAGGATAAAGTTGATTATACCCAATATTTGAGATATTTTTCATGATGGAAGACTAAACCAACAGAATGCCACATAACAGCTAAAATGTTTCTTTAACCAGAACATCTGCTTCAATAGAGGCCTAGATTAGTACTTTTTCAAAAAATATATGAGATTATAACACGAAGGCTTGAGTTGGAAAACCCAACAAAACATCAAGATTTGAGCCTAATCATGCTTGAGGCACACCCGGAGGCTTATAGACAATCTCTATCAACATATGAGAGAAAAGTGATTTTAAATCGTTTATTTCACTCCCAGATGAAATCTCTTCTGATAAATGACGATTTGCACTAGTAGGAGCTCTGGAGTGAAATGGTAGAAGAATTAGATACAGATGCACAACTGCCATTGATTCCTATTTTGAATTTGAACCATCCATGTGGGAGATCTAATTGTGGGTTCCTTTTTTCCCTTTACAAATTTTGAAAAAATGTAAATTTTTCACATTTTTCTCTACACCTCTGACCTTGATAAATGAGCCTGACACTTGTCATAAGGTTGGTCCCAAAGGAAATACGGCTAAATTCTTTCATCTCATATCTTTTTTGGAAAAGGAATTTTTTTCCATATTTCCCCCACAGCTCCGCCCCTTTTCCATTGAACGGAGCAAGTTTTGACTTTTCTTTTTCTAGCCTGCGGGTCATTTTGATAATTTTAGTCATTTGAACATCAAGGGGAAAAAGGCCAAGTTGCCCCCTTTGGCCTGCCTCCCACCTCTTAACATTTTCAAAGCCAACCTTGACCTCCTTCTTGTCGGGCTTGCAGGCCATTTTGAGATTTTAATGCTTTTGATGACAAGAGGCAAAAAATTGAATTTTCTTCTGATGGTCCACTTCCCCGCCCCTTTGACTTTTCAAAGTGCCATATGTCACAATGAAACATATTGAGATAATCCCCAAATTTTTAGACCTTGAATGAGCGCGGGATCGCCATGTGTCATTATGGCGTAACTTCAAAAACCTTAAGGTTTCAAAATGGTTTGGCGGGGGCGTGCTTCCATTTTAGAATTTTATACCTTTTTTCCAAAACGGAAAAACATTCAACTTAACTCTAAAGGCCCACATCTCCGCATTATCTTTAATCAGAGCTTGGTGGGGTTGTGGGGTGAGTTCAAACCTTTTTTCAAAGTAGCCAAAAGGAACAAGTTCAAAAAATAACATAACACACCCCATCCAATTGGAATAAGCCACGTAAGCACCAAAAAAGCCAAAAATAAGTTTCCCATCGTCCCCTGACAAACAAAAAGAAGCCATGTGACTACCAAATGGTGAGGAATAACTTTGATAGGAAAAATACACCCGTCAGATCTTCGAAATATAGAAAGTCACCATTCATGCATAGAACCCAATTTTTCACTAAGGATGAGAAAAAAAATTAAACAAAAACAAGTGAAACATCATTCCAAGCATCCATTTGACCATGGATTTTGGATTTTCAAATGTATACAAATATAGATTAACCATTCTCGAGCTTCCATGCTTGGGGAAACACACGAAAAATGGCATAAACCGTTGATTTTGAAGAAATTGGGGCAAAAACAAGGCAAGCTCAGAGACTTTTAAAGGAGGGAAATGACAACGGATTCTGTAAAAAATTCGATGAACTTCAAGCAGAGGTAGAAACTTCAGAACACCCACATCAAGAGAAAAATTGTTTCAGAACATGCAGATCAGAGGAAAATAATGGAAAATGGGGTGAAACAAATCTGAGCACCAACATCAACTCTGACTCCGGGATGGGCATTCCCTGTGAGTGCCAAAAGAACAACAGTAGAACAATTTTCAAAATATCCATTGGGAAAAGGAATCATCTCACAAAGAAGAGAAACAAAGCCATCTTGCAAAAAATGAAATAGAGAAACCAACAAAAACAAGTCACCAAGGACCAGAATGAGCAAAAACACAAAACTAGGAAACAAACCAGTAGCTATACACTGTATAAAAGATGTTTACCTTGATTCTTGGGAATCAATCCAAGAAATGCTTCAAATGCCTTCCATTAATAGGTAATTCAAGAAAACCATCATCCAAATCCTTCAACAAGAAGGTGTGTTCACCAATCCTAATATCAATGGAGTAAGGGCCCATCCATAATGAATCAAAATTTCCATGCTTGCCCGTATCTTCATGCGTTATATCCCATAACAACACAAGATCTCCAACATTGAAAGCTCTGGGAGTGATCTTCTTATCAGATAACTTCTTCAGCTTTTCTTTGAACTTTACATGCCTCTGGTGGGATGCCCTCCTTTCTTCATCAAGTTCAACAATCCGGTTAATGCGAGCATCATAACGACTTACTTATTGATCCTCCAGTTGTTGAATGAACTGATATGAGGATAATTGCATATGTAGGGGTAGCAGCGCTTGAGTTCCATACACCAACTCAAATGGACTCCTCCTAGTGGCTCTTTTAACAGTTATTCTATCATCTCAAACAACGAACTTCAACTATTCACCCAATTTTCTCTGGTTCAGCTCAAAGGTTCTTCTGATAATCTTCAATAAAATTTTATTACTAGACTTAGCTTGTCCATTTCCTTGGGGATTGTAATTAGATGCATATGGCAAGTTGATCCCATATTCTTTGCACATTTCACCAAAGGTTTACATCTGAAGCTCATGGAATGATTAGCTAAAATCTTGACTGGCACCCCAAACCTGTAAATAATGTGGTTTAACACAAAATCCAAGACAATTTGGTGTGTTTCCTTCTTGGTGGGGATTACCTCCACACATTTATTAAAATAATCAGTTGCTACAAGAATCCACTTATGGCCAACACTTGAAGGGTCTAAAATCTCACCAATGAAATCCACTCCCCATTGCTTGAATGGGAATTAAATTGATATAGGTTGTATCCTTGAAGAGAGTTGACAACCAATAACCATTCGTCGGGATCTTCTGTGTTGTGACTCTTGTAGAAAAATTCCTCCCACACACTCCTCCATGGAGATCAACAATAATATTGGGGGCTTCATATTTAGTAATGTATCTTAAGAGGACTCCCTCTGGGTTCTTCCAAGCTAACCCATAATCAATAATGACATATTTCTGGGAAGCCAACTTAAGGGATTTTTTCTGGTTCTTACTTAAATACTCAGAGCAGTATAAGTGTCTGAGATAAAAAATCACACCCTTGTACCACTCAGAACTCATTAACCTTTGAAAGAAACATGGCCTTTCTTTCTCTACATCATTTCACTCAATAGTTTGCAAGTTACTCTCATCCATAAGCTTAGCCAAGCCCAAACCTCTCACCAACTTTGTGGTTTGGATATCCATATCATATTCTTGCAACTTGTTTACCCACCTACACCTTTTTCTTGAGAATTCCATCTCTTATAAAATGTATTTCACCATGTTATGGGGAACATAAGCAACAATCTTAGAACTGAAAATGCAAGGCCTGAAAAACTTTGTTTCTCTTACCAAGGAAAATGTTTGTTTCTCCATAATAGTGTACCTCAGCTCAGCCCCTTGCAAGGCCTTATTAAAAAAGGAAATTGGCCTTTCCGGCCCCTCATCATCCTTTTTCTGTAGGACAGAAGAAACAATGTTCTCTGAAGCAAAGGAAAATAGTTGGAAAGGCTTCTTATAGTCTCAAGCTGCTAGAATAGGGGCATGCTTTAGTGCCTCTTTAATCCCATTGAAAGCATGGATGGAAGCTTCCTCCCACTTGATGACCTAGTCCTTATTTAACATGGAAGTGATTGGAATGGTCAACTCAGTAAAGTTTGATATGAATCTCCTCATGAAATTTATCTACCCAAAGAGAGACTGGATTCCTTTCTTGGTTCCTGGAATTAGAACTTTGTTGATGGCGTCTACACTTTCTAGATCAATCATCACCCCTTCTTGTGACACAATGTGAACAAGCAACTTTTCCTTCTGCACTCCAAAAGGAAACTTCTTTGGATTGAGTGAGATGACATATTCTCTACATCTTATGAGCATCTTCTCTAAGTGCAGTAGGTGATCACTTCTCTTCCTAAAAAATATAGTCACATCGTCTTGATAAACAACAATAAACTCATTACTGTAACCAGATAAAGCACCATCCATTGAACTTTGAAAGGTAGCTCCAACATTCATCAAACCAAAGGGCATCCTCACATATACATAGGTTCCCCAAGGAATAGTAAAGGCTGTATTGATCCTTTCTGATTCCTTCACCACAACTTGGTTATAACCAGAGAAACCATCTAGGGTGGAGAGTAATTTAGGACCAGTCACTAATTGCAATATTTTTTCCATATTTGGTAAATGATAATTATCCTTCTTTGATGCTCTGTTTAGATTCCTGAAATCTACACACAACCTGATATCACCATTCTTCTTACTTACTAGTACTAGGTTTGCAACCCAATAAGAATACCTTGTGGGCTGAATAATCCCTCCATCTCTTAGCTTCTTTAGTTCCTCTTGCATTTTAAGAGATAAGAAGGGATTGAATTGCCTCTGTTTCTACCTAAATGGTTTTGCATTGGACTCCAAGGGAGTTTCATGTTGAAATAGATCCTCTCTGTATGCTTTTAGTTTAAAATAGCTCCAAGCCATGCAATCTTGGTATTTCTTCAACAATTGGATGTATGACTACTTCTCCTCTTTGCTGAGATTTCTGCTTAACCAAATTTTTCTTAGCTTCTCCTTTCTACCAAGGTCATGATCCTTAATATCCCTAGAGGCTATCATGCATCTATTAACAATGTGATCAACATTATCAAAATTGGACTCAAGAGCAACCCGCTGTCTAGGAATGGTATTAGTCTATAACTGGATGATGCCCTTGCCAAACAAGGTTTTTGTCTCGTCTGCTATGCACACCATTGGCTCCCAATCAATACATTGATCATCAAACTCTCCCTTTCTCTGCAAAAATGTTTTGATCTGAGCATCATCATCAAAAACTTGCCAATGTTTAATGTTGTGATGTACATATGGCCTTCTTAACACCTCAACATCATATTCACAATATGGGGATATTGCATAGTTGTCAAAAGGAGACCCCAACATTGCAAGCTTGTCTACTAATTCATTAAACCTCCTATCATGATTCAAAATGTTGAATGAATCAAACATCTCAATGAAATCCCAAACTTCATGCTTGTATTGTTTCATTCGCTGATTCTTTGTGGCATATAGTTTTCTGACTTGTTTTACAATTAATTCTAAGTCCCCTTTGAAAATGATGTCTTTGACACCATATTTCCAAGCAATTCTTAAACCGAACAATAGTGTCTCATACTCAGCAGTGTTTTTAGTGCACTCAAAGTTGAGATTGAAGGAATTTTTTTTTTCCTGAGCTAGGGAAAGCAGAACAAAACCAACACCATTCCAAAATTTGGAGCAAGCTCCATCAAACAATAGAGTCTAAGGACATTCCACTTATTTGAGAAATATGCATTCCTCAATCTTATGATCCTTTCCATTAGAAAATCCCACAAAGTTATCAGCATCGACATTTGTGTACAATACTTCATAGGATGCATTGTTGGGATCTTCAATAAGATGCAACATCTTCTTTTCCCCATACAACTTGACAAGGCTCCCCTCAACTAGGATGGTGGTATAGGAAATATCCATTTGAACACTACCACTAACACTTGTAATCCTCCTAGATAACAGCATACCCCACTTGGCTGGGCAGTCAACAATAACTACATCAAGTTTTAAATTCCTTCCTGGATAGGTTGTAAGTTACACCACTAGGCCCTTCACACTCCCCACCATTGACACCTCTCTGGAATCCATAGCATTGCACTTCCCATATGCAGCTATTACGTTGATGTTTAATTCATTCATAACTTCTAGAGGTATAACATTACATGATGCCCCTGAATCAAACATACAGTTGTGAAACAATCTATCCTTAATGATCAAGGTATTGAATAATGGGTCCACATTCAGCTAAGAATCTACCAAAGATGTTCCCAAATAAACCTCACGTGGTTCATCTAGCTATTCTGATGCTGTTGGTGCCTCTAATTCCTCTATGACTGGTGGAGTCTCCATAATGTTTATATTTTTTCTTGGGGCAATCTTCCCTTCTTTCTATCTTAATTATTCAAATGATCATTTCTTGTGCTTAGGAATCCTAAGCAACTCAACAATTAGAACAGAAACTTCGATTTGACGTAAAACTTGGGCAATGTCATATGGGACATTCTTTGGAAAAGTAGTATTGGATGGCAAGATAGTATTGGAAGGAAAGTTAACACACTCACTAGGCAGTACAGGATTTTCGACAGCTTGGGCATGAGGAGGAGAAAATTTTTTGTTTGGAACTGTAGGGATTTTAGAAGATGCATTCTTCTTAGGGGCCTCTTTAGGAATTTTTGAAAGTAAGGGAGAGTTTTTCTTGGCTTGAGTCCCTGTCCCTTTGACAACCTTATTCCATGTGTTATATTCCCTCTCTTGAGAAACAACAACATTCATTAGTAACTATCTATCTTCCTCAGATGGGATTCCTCCATCATACTTCTTTATCATTAAAGCCCTTAAATATTCAAAGTCATTATTGGGAAATTCAAAATCTTGTATAGTATATACTTCTAAAGTACGAGAGGGAGGAAGAATAGGTACCATACGAATGCAGTCCCAAAAAGTGGCATAATTCCAGGCACTTATCACTTCATTTGAAGTTCTCCCTTATTGTCAGAGTGTGGAGTAACCCATCATGCAGACATCACCATCATTTTCATCATAAGATGCTTCTTCTTCTTGCTGATCCTCCTTACATGGAGAATGGGGCATGAAACATCTGTCACACTAATCAATGACATTTGTATCCTCCATAACATCAACTCTGACAGCCAAAGGATTAGGAACCATTCTATTTTCCCTACCTTGGGGCTGCCTATTTCCAAATCCAACAGGTCCCTTGCATCTGTCATCAGATCTTTAGTGATTTTTGAACCTATCTTGGCCTTGCTGCTTGTGTTGAGCTTGTGAGCTATGCCCGATCCCCTTCTCTACCCGGGCTAGTTTGTATGATATTTCCTTGACATCCCCTACCAAAGTTTTCACAACTTCCTCCAAATCAGCAGCCTTTCCAATTTTTGGAGGCTTTTTAGAGGCTTTCCAATTTCCTTAATATTGTTCTTTATTTGTAGAGCCATAATGAAGGCCTACCTCAAATTAGCAAGGTTTTTGTGCCTCAAGTAGTAAGAATCCTTTTTATTAAATGCATCTGAATATTTGATCAAACATGATTCATCACATGGCCTTATCCTAACAAACAATCTCCTCACGGTCTTGTTAAACCTTGTGTTGAAATCATGTAATGACTCATTAGGATTCTTTTTGATGTTTTCAAATTCTGTCAAAAGAAACCTAGGGTTAGTTCTATCACCATACTGCAATTTAAATGCATTGTTGATCTAAGTCCAAGAATCAATAGAGTTATCTGACAAAGATTTATACCAGTCCCTTCCATCCTCTTCTAGAGTATGGATAAACAACTTGATATATACATCTTCATGTTCAATCTCAAAGTCTTCCATCATATTGATAAAAAGATTCAGATGTTGATCACTAGGTATAGCGTTGTTTCCTTGGAAATTCTGGTAGTCTATTTATTAAATCTTGAGTGAACTACATTTGGATAACCAGCCATCCCTACAAAATTTATTGGCCTAAAGGTATTTACAACAAATGGAGGCATGGGTGGGATTAGGGCCATGTTGTTTTGAGGAGGTGACCTTGGAGGGGTGAAAAATTGATAAGGGGTAGAGGGTCTCTGAAACACAGGGGTATAATTTTTAAAATGGATATCCCCTAAAGGCCTTATTTCTTAGAAATCCCTATCAAATTCTGAAAAGATAGGGGAAGAATGAGAAGAAATTTTTTCAAAATAAAATAAAGGCCCCTCTCCAGCTGGAGAATTCAATTCCACAAAGAGGCTATCTGATTCAGAAACACTTGAATAGTAGTCTTCAATGATAGGCCGATCACTTTCATCAATGGAGATCCCTCTTCTTGTCTGCTAATTTCCCATAGCTCTCCAGGCTTTTCTTCCTTCTGATTTTGCTTTTCCTAGTTCTGGAAATAATGTCCTAGCAGGGTCCCTAGCAAAGAAAGATCTTATTAATTTCATCTTTGCAAAGGTTAGTAAAAAATATCACTTGCCAGAGGTTAAGACACTATTATTAATTAATAATAAGATCAATAGAGAGTCGCCACTAAGGACTTTCCACCTTAGCTGTGTAGATGCACTAAATATGACCTATTCAAATGTTGTCAACATTAGAAATTGGAAATGGAAAGACTAACTTTTTTTCACCCATATTTGTCAATGAAAGCTAGTACACTAGGTGTAGGAACTGAAATAATTTCACACAACACTTGGTGTATATAAAAAGTGTTTTTACCAAGGATTGAATGTGAATTGTAACCACTATGTCCCTGGAAATGACGCCAGTCAAGTGTTGCTACCCAAAATGATTCTCCTTCAAATTTCAAGCAGCATAACAAGGTTTAGCGGAAAGATTAGAGACAGATAGATCATGATGAGTTGTTTTGTAGCTGGGGATGGGATATAACTGGTCCTTAATCACTCAGATGTGGAGAAATGGATAGCACCCTCAAGAGGATTTGATCTATCCTCGCTATTTTAGGTCATGCCTTTCAACCAAGGTAAGAGAACCCTTTTGTATCCTGTTGTTTATGGAGGAGATGGAGATATCCTTCCTAACGAAGTTGTTAAGGATAGCTTGAAGAAAATATGATCAATGCAACAAAATCTAACTCTCATGAGTTGTCACTCTAGATAGTGGAGATATTATCTAAGCAAGGTTTAGGCTACTAAAGACATTGGGAATCTTTATTGTTTCTGCATGTTTTGGTAGTAAAATTTGTGAATTTCTGTACACACGTAAAAAACAGGGGTAGTATGGGTAGGATGAGTTATTTTAGATGGATTTTTGTGGGAAGTGAAGTAGGATAAAATGGATTATACCAAATCTTTGAGAGATTTTGCAAGATGGAAGACTAAACCAACAGAATGCCATAGAGCAGCTAAAATGTTTCTTTAACCAAAACATGTGCTTTAATGGAGGCCCAGATTAGAAATTTTTCATACAATCTAAGGGATTCTAACATGAAGGCTCGAGTTGGAAATCCCAACAAAACATAAACATCTGAGCCCAATCATGCCTAAGGTACACCCAAAGGCTTACAGACAATCTCTGTCAACAGATGAGAGGAAAGTGATTTTAAATCATTTATTTCACTCCGAGATGAAAGCTCTTCTAAGAAATGAAATTACAGATGCCACTTAAACTATCACAAGGATTGAGACCTGTGTGATTGAGATAGATTTTGATACAAGATTGCAACAGGAACAAGAAATACTATTTGCATGCATTCAGAAGTAAAGCCACACATTTTACATAAGATCCACACATAATAGCGTGAGTTTGATTAAATTTATCGGCAGGGGAAAGTTTCTAGAACAATCTTAGAGATTTTCAATGGCTCTAAACTTGCAACAACCTTGACATGATCAAATTCAATACAAAAGAGATATACAATCTTCTCAATCAACTTCTCAAATGAGGATGGGTTCTATCAAGCCTTTTTCTATTAGTAAAATAAGCCCCCACCCCTCACACTCCAATCATTTGCACGATAAATTTGTTGCATTTATAACATTTACAATGGATCCCTTTTCCCCAGAAGACAAAAACATTGATTTCCACTAATGTTTTTCATGATCACGATCGTGATTTCCAGAATCAGATCTGCAAAAAGTTCTCAGGTGCTCATGGGGTAGATCTCTTCGAAAATTTCAGCATTTAATTCCTTCATCTGGTAGAATACTCTTACTTATATTCGTGAACCAACTCCATCCCTAATCTATCAAATATGGTTCTTTCGTGCACGAGAAAAGAAAAACAGAATATCATATTGAGCCTAACAGCTAGACCATTTTAATGGCAAAAGATGTCTCTAGATCTTCTCCACTAAACTTAGATTTCAAAATTAACTCTCCTCTTTATTTGGTGTTTAGGAAATACCAAGAAATCATGAAGATTCCCAGTTCTAGGAGCTTGTGGAGTGAAAATGGTGGTAGAATCAGATATAGATGCACTGTTGCGTTTGATTTGTACTTTGAATTTGGACCATCCACGTGGGAGATCTAATTTTAGAGCGGGCATCCAGGTTTCTTTTTTCCTTTTACAACTTTTTAAAAAATATAAAATTTTCACATTTAGCTCTATTCCTCCTCCCTTGAGAAATTATCCTGACAGGTGTCCTAAGGTGGGTCCTAAAGGAACTACGGCTAAATTCTGCCATTTCACCTCTTTTTTGGAAAAGGGAAAAATTTTCCAAATTTCCCCCACAACTCCACCCCTCTGCTTCTAGTCTCTGATGTGGGTCCCAATGGAACCACGCTTCCCCTTTCAACCTTTTAACTCCCTTCTCCATAAAAGCAAAATTTTCCAAATTTCCCCTGGAAGTCCGCACCTCCATTGTTGGCTTGAGCAAGTTTTGACTTTTCTCTATAGGGCCCGTGGGTCATTTTGATGATTTTAGTCATTTGAACATCAAGGGGTGAAAAAACAAGTTGCCCTTGATGGCCTGCCTCCCTCCTCTTAACATTTTCAAAGTGCTATGTGTCACAATGGTGCATCTTGAGATAATCCCCAAAGGTTGAGACCTTGAATGAGCACGGGCTCACCACGTGTCGTTATGGAGCAACTTCAAATACCTTAAGGTTTCAAAATGATTTTACGGGGGAACACTTCCATTTTAGAATTTTATTCCATTTTTCTAAAAGGGAAAAACATTCAACTTACCTCCGAAGGCCCACATCTTTTCCATTAGCTTTGCCACATGTCCTCTTACGGGGTCAAAGTAATACTTTTTCCCTGCCACTTAAAAATTTTCTTTAATCAAAGCCTGACGGGTCCGCGAGGTGATTTCAAACCTTTTTCCAAAGTATCCAAAAGGAACAAGTTCAAAAATAAACCTTCTGTGCCCCATCCAATTAGAAGAAGCCACATAAGCACCAAAACAACCAATAAAAATGAGTGGAGCCACGGGACCAAATTTGCCTTTTTTCCAAAAAAGAAAAAAGTGATAAGTTAAAGCATTTTCCTGCATCATCCCCTGACCAACCAAAAGAATCCATGCGACCACTGAATGATGAGGAATAACTTTGATAGGAAAAAGAAACCTGTTAGACTGTCAAAATATAGAAAATCACCACTCACGCCCAAAACCCAATTTTTCGCTAAGGATGATTTAAAAAAAAACTAAAAATAAGTGAATCCTACTTTCGAGCATCCCTTCGACCATGGATTTTGAATTTTCAAAGGCACAAAAATATATATTAACCATTTTTGATCTTCCATGGTGTGGAAAAAATATGAAAAATGACATAGCACATGGATTTTGAAGAAATTAGGGGAAAAATAGGGCAAGCTCAAAGACTTTTCAAGGAGGGACATGACAATAGATTTTGCAAACAATTTGAGGCATTTCAAGTGGAGGTAGAAACTTTCAGAACACCCACATCAAGAGATAAAATGTTTTAGAACATGGAGGTTAAATGAAAATAATGGCAAATGGGGCGAAACAAATCTAAGCACCAACATAAGTAACACATACACCTATGGATAAAGGCATTAAGATCCAATTACAGAGTGAATTGGTGAAATCTCTTGAAAAGGAAACATAATCCATTTCCATATTCAAGCCACATGTTTGACATAGGGTTGAGAAAATAAAAATTTCATTCCACATCATGCCATTAAGTTCAAAATCCTCAAAATAATCCATATAGCATTAAGTGTGTGGAACCTCAAGTTTGGCGGTGGTCTATGATAGCTAGCAAGTGATGGAACTATGATAGAAAACAGTGAATTTTCAAGTCAATGATGACATGCCTATCTCTAGCCATGCAAAAAAAAAAGTTCATTAGAACCTATTATATGATAAAGCTTTTTAAGTACCATTTAGTGTGCTTTTTTAAAGTGACAAGTTGTCACCATAAAGAAAATGGTCTGAGATGTATTGTGACAACATGGTTTACATAAATTTTAAATGATATTTACTACACCAACTATTGAGTATGAAAGTACTATCCTTTAATCTTTCAAGGTGACAACGTCACCCAATATTCTTTACAACATTACAAACTTTATCTTATGTGATCCCTCTTGAAGTGTGGCATAACAAATTCCCTTATAATGGTACACATATTAGGAATCGACCACCATTTTCCACTACGGTCACAAATAGTCCCATTAGTTAGATTCCTTAATTGAGAAAGTTCTACTAGCACCTACTCATTTCATTCATTTAGTGAACTGAAGTTAAGGTAATAAGCACAACCTCAAAGAAGAAATTTGTGGTATTCCAATCATAACTATGCACCTATACGCGAATAAATATTTATCCTTAGAATCCATTGGTATATAACACAGGTTAATGTTAATCAAGCCTCGCGAAAAAAATCATTCCACGAACGAGATGACCTTGAAAACCACTATTACTCATATAAACGTAGTCTAACACAAGTAAAAAGGACTACAAGAAGGAATGGTTGGGTTCTTAAAAACCATTCACCTAAGTTTCAAGATCAAGAATTTTCCATAGATTTCATTGTGTAATACATCATGTTGTTCCACTTATAACGATCATCAAATCATCCTTCATCATTTAAAATTTACGAGTTTCCTCAACTTTCCGTTAGCTCATCAAGAGTGATTTCCTTTACTTTTATTGGTATTATAATCATTTTGCATTTTATTGACTTGAGAACAATCAGGGTCCTTATGTTCTAAATATATCATACATTTCCATAGTATAATAGAGAAATACAATTTGCATACAAAAATATAAGGTTTCCCTAGGGCACCATTTTGCATGGTAGGAAAAATACATTGAGTTTTCATCCAACGAAATCTTATTAAATGGTCTTCAAACTAATTCATCTTGATCCAAACGTAACATGACCCTTCATGGATAAGAAGTAGGGCATAAATGGTATTCTAACCTGATGAAGGATTCACACCTAATGGTTTTCCTTTATTAATTATTTGAAGAGTTAAAAGGCCCAAAGGATTTAAATCTTCACCCATTGTTTCTTGTGGTCAAATTTATACAAATATTCAATTTTTGCTGACAACACCTATAACCCACCACTATCTTTCTTTAGAGTTGAAACTGGTTTATTTCAGGAAATTTGAGATTTTTTCATGGCCATGGTGGGTAGGGAATGCTATTTTTTAAATTTGAAAAATAAGATAAACAAACACACTTACAATTCAAATGGACTTATATCACCCTTCAGTGGAAACCTTTCTTCTCCCCAAGGTAAAATATGTTGACTCTAGGTTACATATTTTACCTTGGGGAGAAGAAAGGTTAAACATAGCTCTTTTTTGAAGGAAACATGAATTGAGAGTAATATAAGATGACCATGACCAACTACATATCAAATGTCATTGCAAGACGTATTAGTTAAATATTAGCTTTCCTATGCACTACTTACTTTAAAAAAACAACATGCGAGATGATAAGTGCACTAACTACGTTATGTTGAAATCACATGAATATTTATTCAAGGTGGAAAATGGTGTAAAAGGGTTTCAAGGAACTATCAAAATTCTTACTATCAATGAATAACCTTTTTATTTACATGCTTATGACATAATTACTTTTTAATTTTTATCTCACTATCATACCAATATACAAAATTATGAAGATTCACCCCGGTTAACTAAATACACTATTCTACAATATAGTTGAATTGTAAAGTTTCAAGTAAAAGTAAACCATCGCTATATTTAACACATATACGCAATGAGATGATATCTTCTTCTTTCATAAGAAAAAAATTATTATTGTTCGGTAAGTGAACAAAGATGGTGGGGGGGAAAAATGGTGTAAAAAAGGGACACCTTTTTCCTGAAATCAGCGAAACCTGAACATCATTGAATAATTCGACATGCCTATGCTCAAAATTTGACAAAGTGATAACAATAAGTAACGTAGAGCTCAGAATCTAGTTTCTAAACTACTATTTTGTTAAAAAATGGTTGAGATTAAGAGGCTCAAATATTGTGCACACACAAAGTATGTCAATTTTTGTGTAAAATAGATAAGAACCTATTATGTGTGTGCCCCCCCCCCCCCCCCCATTTTTGAGTTAGGTAAGACCATATACGAGGTCCCACTAAATTTTCATAATTTTTGGATCAATAGATAATTTTTTTTAATTTGGATGAAAAAATTGTAAACTGTGCACCAAGATGTATGCATTGGTTTTTGCAAGAAAACAAGGCACTGGTAAAAGAAATTATGGATAAAATCCTTAGAATAATCATATTTTAGAAATAATTACATCGTCATCAAGGTAAAAACAAGCTTGACATCGTATTATAATTTATTTTTGAATATTATGTTTTAAGGCACAAGATATTGGGGTGCACACGTGAAATTTTTATGTTTTTCTTTCAAATATGGTTTTGATCACACAATACACAGTCCAACCCTCTGGTTTGGAAATCCAAGCCATTGGATTGTTTATTCCAAACCCCAACAAGATGACAAACGAGCGCATTATAAAACACTAGTATTATAACGTGCTCACATTTTAATGTGCTCACGTTCCTGTTTCCAATGTGAAATATGTCTATTTGGGAGGGATAATGTGGAAAATCACATAGAAAACCATAACACAAGTGCGTTATAACATGAGCGCATTATAACCCGAGTGCATTTTAGCTTGGTAAACCTGATTCATAACACGATCACGTTATAACGAGAGTTATATTTTCCCTTTTCGCATTATAACACAACCGAGCCATAACACAAGCACATTATGGCAAAAATGGCCAAAAAATGGATTTGTGTCCGCTTTTTGGCCCTCCACCTTTGTGCATACACCCTGCTAAAATATATGCTATTCTAATTCAATCTTGATTGACATTTTCAATATTAAACATTAAATTTAGATTTCCAGCATCCATTTTATTCTTGCTTCCGCTACCTGCAACCTACCAAGTTAGTATATAAACATGGTTAGCGAAAATAAACATTGGCATGGTATTCCCCCTATGACTAACATTTTCACATATATATTGTTTTCCACTTACAATAAATTAGAATAGAGGTAAAATCACAAATGTAGTTTCATTTCATTTTCAAGACGGGATGAGATACGGAGAGGAGAGAGAGAAAAACACACAAAATTTCCAAGAAGCAATAAAATACATTAAAGTTTCATCAAGGAGATCTATAGAGTCGTATAATATAGTTTAAAGGTTTCACAATAGTTTTTCTACTAAGAGAAAGTTTTATGGAAATTTTATTGCTAGTGCTGCAAGATTATAAAGATGACCAATTTAGCCAAACTGGCCCAAAAACTGAGGTTGAAATCAAAATTTCAAATCTTAAACAAACCACATGTAAATTTCCATAAATTAACCTATTTACAGGGAACCCCTTGGAATTTAAAGAACACAAATCATATGGCCAAGATTTATACGACCACTACATTTCCGAAGATACTTTTCGTAATTATGTCAGTTGGACTTTTTCATCGAATGTCTAAAGGCTTACAAAACCTCATTACAAAAAAGTATTCTGAGGTGATTTTCTCAAAGATATTGATTTATTATGATAGTCCTAGCGAAATCCTAGAGGTATGTGTTGACTAAATTTGTTTGATTGATATGGGGGACTAAATAAAGGGCCAAAAATAAACTAACTTTTCAGTTGTTAACAAATTACCAAAGTGGTAAAATAGTTGATTGGGCCCCCAAATGTGGAACAAAACAACATTGAAAGATCGTCTAAAGTAATTAGAGAGATTGAAATGATATTTCATGTCACTAGTGAACATGATCATTCCATAACTTACTCACTACGGGGTTTGGAGCGACGGTTTGTGTATCGTTGAAAATTCATGTTTTATTAAATTTTAATAAGGTGAACAAATGAAAGGATTTCATGGAAGTCAAGTTTAATTATAGAATTGAGTGTACACGGGTATCCAACTCTATCATCCAAAATTTCTATTTGTCACATGACACTATTAGAGAGTGTGACTTACACATAAAGGGTATCATATCAGTTATACATGATGCAAGGTAAATATATCCATTATGTATGACAAGTCATTTTATTAACCATAACCATACTCTTCATTTAATTAAAAATTTCACTAGCACTATGAAGGGAAAACCATAAATATGAAATCATGTTGGAAATAGGGAAAGAACCATGCATGTTCATAGTGAGGTGAAAAGGGAGGTGATCTACTATAGTTTTGAAAACACATAAGCTACACATCCATCACCACGAAACCATTCGCTAACCCATTCACGTGCATTAGAATGCTCCCATATTTTGCATATATATATGCCCGACATTTGAAAAACAAACATCTGAGAAAAGACCTATCGAAATCTCCATTATGCTTGGTGAATGCCCATGGCTTTACTTCCAAATTTGCAATGCGTTTCAAAAAAACCCAAATTTGGGCATCTCTCTCAACTACATCATCTAATAGACATCCTCTCCTTCATGCTTTAATGACTATCCTAAACTAGTTCAAACGCATTTATTCTTATCACAGGAAGGAGAATATGCTGGCAAAAAAAAAAACGTGGCTGTTGTCCCTACTCCTTCCACTACCTTTATGTACCCAAGAAAAGAATTAATAATTTGAAGCCTACATAACCAGCTGCACTCCCAACTGTCTAGATATGTGCAACTTGTAAAAAAGACAAAAAACCTCTTTTCACGCATTGCTAAAGAATGGAAAAACAAAAAGTTTTGTGCAGAGGAAGAATGAAAGAGACAAATCTTGCAAAGACATAAGTGGTATAGTAGAAAAGGGCACTTTCAATGTCTTAATCCATACAATAACTACTTGAAATAAAAGAGAAAGAGCAGGAAAAACAAAGTGGTATCCGTGAATGGTGTTGTAAAGGACATAGTGTACGTAGCATAAGTGCACAGAAAAATAAGAAGCAAAATAAATACAGCTAGACATTACACCCGAATGAAGCACCTCCTAATCCTCAATATTCTTCTTCTTCTTTTGCATACAACAACAAAACAACGACAGGAAGTAGTTTTGTTCCTCTAAGAGACAAATGAAACCTCTTGAGATACAACTATGAATCCAGATCAATCAATTTGTATATTGTAAAATGAGGAGAAATTACGGTTACAGATTTATCTATGTGTGTAGGGCTGATCGACCTAATAATGGATGGATTTTTGGACGGATGTTAGTGAGAGCTCCATTTAGCATAGCTCCCCATCATGTTATGTTTATTTAATTTTGAGAGTACATAACCCTACTTTACTATTGTTAGTAAAGCAAAGCTTCAAATTCTGCACTAACTACGGCTATCTAATTAATACTTAATTTACAATGTTAACATGGGCTTGAAACTGGTTACACATCTAGAACTCAAATAAAGTGATTGCCCAGATATGCAATGAAAATGAAAGGTCTGAATGAAATTTAGGATGTGTCTCTTTCCATGTTTGGTTTGATGGGTGATCATACGCCGAACCAATCCCATTTAGCATGCCATACAGTACTCCTCACTCTGCAAAGTTGTGTTGTCAAATAGGGGCACTACCCCTGACCTATCTTTGAAATAATGCTATGCCTCTCTCTTTGGTATACCATAATGAAAGCAATCGTCCTTATTTTTTGTCAATTCCCTCCACCATAATTAAGTCTATGTAAATCAGGCAATTGGAAAAGAGAAAATTATTTTCCAATCACCTCCAAAAGTTAGATTTATTAACAGAATGACTAGAATTGGCATAAATATTATGATTGCCTCATGATTGACCATTAATACCAAATATCACCCAAATATACCTGTGAGAAGGATCTTCCCCTGAGACAATAAGGAATGGTGAAAATATAGTGGAAACTAAAATAGAGTCTCCGCCACATTCGTCAACGTAAGACGTGGACAAAGGAACAAAGTCTAGTCAAATGCACTTCAAGACCATCTATAAAACAAAATCAACAACTTGAAATTCTTGAAAACAAATAACATTTAAATGATCGAATCGCTCACATACAAAGCATATAGAGAATTTTTTTGAGGTCTTTATTCGTTCCCAAACATTCCAAGAGAGAATAATAATGTGGAGAAATCCTCCAAATAAAATTCTCATTGCACATTCTCAAAATTTATCTTAGAGTCTAAAAGGGATAAGTCATTCCTCAAAATTGGTAATTGATTTAAATCAAAGAAAGAATCCAATGTGACAACACAACATTTAGTTCCCTCTCCTTCGACGAGAGCATCGTCATCAATGTGGCAAAGGTGAAGGGAGTGGTGGACAGAGGGGGTGGGGAAGTGACTACGAATGAGAAAGGGCGCTAGAGAATTTCTTGTCACTAGAGGTACCTTTGGAAACAATGGTATCATGGGAAGCTTGGATATTCTTGTGGATGTGAGTGAATGTGGTAGTAAGGGCCGAGTGACAAGTTGATGATGAGAGATTAGAAAGTCGTGGTGAAGCAAAGGAAGGGGCTTTAGCACCTGCTTGAGGATTGTGAGAAGTGGCAATGGTCCATTCCTCCACTTTGTTACTCATAAGAGGAATATGAGAGGGCCGTAACATAAAGTGATTTTGTTAGCCCATGAGGGGCAGTCACAGATCTGTTGATCATGCGAGTAGCACCGGATATAAGTGTTTAAAAGCTTGATATAAACCACCGACTTCAAATACTAGGTTTCATTGACTTGAATATCAGTGTAGTCTTTTAACTCTTATGATAAGTCAACTTCTACACAACTACTACAAAGAAAAACTTGTGTGTCTCATGACATAAGACACACCCAACAAGATTGATAATCTCATTGAGGAAAGCCCGAGGAACGTGCCACCTTGTCATATGTTCTGTGACCTTGTGGCTTTTTCCTCCAGGACTATTCCGCACACCTAGAAAAATTCAAGACATCGTGCTGTTCTCAATTAGGATGCGTTAACTACCAAAATAGGAAGTTTCTGGCTGAAAAGAACTATTAAAGAAGAGAATGGACCGAACAAAATGAATATGAATTTTTTAAAAATATGGGACATTCTACTTTACACTGGACTTTTTCTAACCATCGCAGCAAAATATTTTAAAATTATATAAATAGTACAAATAATTATAATTTTATTTGTAAAAACGTTTCTCATCTACAGTGTCTTTTGCACGAGCTAATTTTGAATACGTACAACTTTACTGATCAATCATTCATTCTAAAAGAAATGTTCAGAACTGCATATGAGTGAACAATTAAATATGATATATAAGCGGCATACTGGACTCGGTCCCCAACGCGGAAAGCAAGACTTGTATCATAAATTACCACATATAAATACGCACCCTCACAACTTCAATGATAACTGTACTGCAGCAGCAGAAGCAGTAGATTGGTCTTGGCAGGGTACAGATACAATGGCCCTTCTAATGGTTACGGCGTTCTCTCTGGTGTCTTTGGCAGCAGCTGAGTATGATAATTAATCGCCCCCCCCTCGTTACTATTATTCGTCCCCACCTCCAGAATATTATTACAAATCTCCACCTCCTACATCTCCATCTCCTCCTCCCCCATATTATTACAAGTCTCCTCCGCCACCATCTTCTTCACCTCCAGCACCATACCATTATAAATCTCCACCTCCACCATCTCCATCTCCTCCACCACCATACTACTATAAGTCTCCACCACCTCCTTCTCCATCTCCTCCTCCTCCATACTATTATAAATCTCATCCTCCACCATCTCTATCGCGACCCCCACCATATATCTATAAATCCCCACCACCACCCTCTCCATCTCCTCTTCCCCCATACTATTACAAGTCTCCTCCACCACCGTCTCCTTCACCCTCTCCACCATACTATTATAAATCTCAGCCTCCACCATCTCCTTCCCCCACACCACCATACATCTACAAATCTCCACCTCCACCATCTCCATCTCCTCCACCACCATACATCTACAAATCTCCACCTCCACCATCTCCATCTCCTCCACCACCATATGTCTATAAATCTCCACCTCCACCATCTCCCTCCCCTCCACTGCCTTATTACTACAAGTCCCCTCCACCTCCGTCCCCATCTCCTCCTCCTCCATATTACTATAAGTCTCCACCTCCCCCTCCACCTTCTCCTTCACCGCCCCGACCATATTACTATAAATCCCCACCCCCGCCATCTCCATCTCCTCCACCACCATCTCCATCCCCACCACCATCTCCATCCCCACCACCCCCAGACTATTACAAGTCCCCTCCACCACCCTCTCCATCCCCACCTCCTCCTTATTATTATAAATCTCCACCACCACCATCCCCATCACCTGCACCCCCATATTATTACAAATCTCCTCCACCGCCTTCTCCATCTCCTCCTCCATACTATTATAAATCTCCACCACCGCCATCTCCATCTCCTCCTCCATATTACTACAAATCTCCACCTCCACCAGTTCAGTACAAATACACTTTCCCTCCACCACCCATCTATTGATTCTCAGCCGCAATCTCAAAGTGACTTATAAGAGGTCAGTTTCTATCACAAAATTGTTACTGTTGTTTATTGCTGATTATGCTGTAACATAAAATTTTGACAGAATCTGTATTTTGTGTCTTTCAATTCTGTTTAGAGTTTATATAGAAGATCACAACAATTTGTTCGAAAGAGCTAAACACCTAAATTTTTTCTGTGCAGAACGGTTCCTGCGATATGGATCTGTGCAGCCATGAGGAATTGTAGGCATTCTACCCATTCATAATCATATAAATGTTGGACAAAATATTAAGATTTTTAGTTGTAATTAGAGGATTGTGTAATTTGTTTGAGGAAGGAGAAGCTATTACAGATCTAAAATATTATTTGCAAGACAGTGTAACTGGATCTGTGCCAATTCAGCCATGAGGAATTGCAGTCATTCTATTCTATTCTATTCTATTCTACTGATTCATAATCGAATAAATGTTGGAGAAAATATTGAGAGGATCTTCTCATTTGTATGAGGAATGAGGATCTATTACCGAGCCCCATATCATAAATATTTTAAACTGTTATTACATGGTTTTAATTTTTATTGGCAGGACTGATTTATTAAACCTTTGATGGAAATGCGTATTGAATATTTACTTGAACTTAAACATCGAAAACACGTGCGAGAAATTAACTAAAACGACATTTGCTTTACAAGTGGAGCGACTTATTCGAATCTATTAAAAGATTTGTCACATAATTTAATCTATTAAAGAGTTAATTTGATCAATATATTTATTCATTTTTGTACAAAAAATCATTTATTAATGATGAATGATTTCAATTAATTACAACACGACCTTGGCTATCACAATTCAGTGTACCGGCTATCACAATTCAGTGGGAGGGAATTGGATTCAAATTTCTGAACAGCTGGTAGGACCACGTGAGAAAAAATCATTCTTGGAGAATAAACGGTGGTAATGAAATGGACTTGTAGGTGGAGCTTGGGAATAGCTTTTCTTTGGTCCACGTTGGGAACGATTCTGAGGTGCTTTTTAACGAAGATGGGTGGACGAAAGTCAACTCCAAAAAGAAAGGAAAATACACTCCTTTTTCGACAAGCCTCGATTTCTTGGTCGGAAAGATCTCAGTAGTTAGGCGCTCTTTGGATTGTTATGGTGTTTTGACCTTCTGTTTGGGTTTTCCTCTCTTTTTTTTTTCTCCACTTTGAGTTTCTTGGATTCTTGCCCTGCTCTGCCTCGGGGCCTTATTTGGTTTTGTTTCTCTTTTTTGCTCTCTTGTCTTTCTTCCGTCTGTCCAGGGTTCCAATCCCTTCAATGCTGGAGAAAGAGAAGATGATACAGAAAACAGAAATTCAGAAATTACTTTTAATCACACATAACAGAGCTGTCCATAAGAGAAAGAAAAAACAAAATACAGTGCATGGAAAAACAGATTTGTATTATATTTCACAAATCTGATATACTGAGACAAAAAACCGATTGTATTTGTCAAAGAACAGAGCTGCCTGTGCTCTCTGTTTACACGCCTTCCTCCTTTCTTTGAAAACAGAGTATTCCTTCTGTTTAATACAAAAAACATAGTATATATATATATATTTTTACATATATTATATGACAGGAGAAGCCTCCAGATATCCGCCAAAAATAGAAGTTTCTAGATGAAAACAAAAGCAAGAAGGAGAATTAAATGTGGTGGTTGGAGTAGATGGGGTGATGTGGCAGAGGAGATTAGCTGGAGATCCACGTCTGCCAACACTCCCCCTTAATCTTCACTGCCATATATGTCTGCTATTCCAATTCCTTCCCGGAGATGCTCAAAGACATGCTTTGCAAGTGGTTTTGTGAAGATGTCTGCTAGTTGCTCCTTGGCCCTGCAAAACTCAAGATGAATGTCACCATTGTTCACCAATTCTCGAATAAAATGATATCTTGTGTCAATATGCTTGCTGCGTTTATGGAAGACATGATTTTTAGATAAAGCAATTGCAGAATTATTATCACAATAAATTTCTGTAGGTTCTTCTTATGGATGCTTCAAATTTGAAAGTACTCTTCTCATCCATACTGCTTGGCAAGCTGCTGATGTGGCTGCAACATATTCCACTTCAGCTGATGAGAGTGTCACAATTGGTTGTTTCTTTGATGCCCAAGAGATAGCACCTGATCCAAGATGGAAAATGTTACCGGAAGTACTCTTCCTATCATCCAAGCTACCTCCCCAATCACTATCCGTATATCCAATCAGCTTGTAGTCATCTGAAGCTGTATACAAAATCCCAAAGTTCTTTGTTCAAGCTATATACCTTAAAATTCTTTTTCCAGCCTTCCAATGTGATTCCTTAGGTTTGTCCATGAATCTAGAAATAAGACTAACCCCATGCATGATATCCGGTCTTGTGGCGGTTAGATATATAAGGCTGCCAACTAATCTTTTAAATAAAGTTGCATCAACACTAGGACTTTTGTCGTCCATACTAAGTTTAAAACCCAGTGCAACTGGTGTAGGGGCTGCATTGACATTTGTCATCCTGAATCTTTTCAACAAGTCACTAGCATATTTTCATTGACATATAAAAATTCCTTGATCACTTTGACTTACCTCTATTCTAAGAAAGTATCTCATGATCCCCAAATCAGTCATATCAAATTCACTTTCCATGGCTGCCTTGAATGATTTAATTGACATGTTACCTGTGAATATCAAATCATCTACATACAAGCAAACTATCAAGATTTCTCCTTCATCATTCACTTTGACATATAAAGTTGGTTCATTGCCACTCTTGCTAAACCCATTGTTTACAAAGTAAGAGTCTATCCTGCAGTACCAAGCTCTAGGAGCTTGCTTCAAACCATATAGTGCCTTTTTCAGTTTGTATACATTATGTTCTTCTCCCAAAACTTGATAACCAGGTGGTTGTTTTATATACACTTCTTCTTCTAAAATGCCATTCAAGAATGCTGATTTGATGTCCATTTGGTAAACCTTCCAATTATTTTGAGCTGCTATGGATAAAACCATCCTAATAGTATCCAATCTTGCCACTGGTGCAAATGTTTCATTGTAGTCTATGCCAGGTAGTTGTGTGAAGCCTTTAGCTACTAGTCTTGCCTTGTGTTTCTCTACTTTTCCATCAGCATTATACTTTGTCTTGTAAACCCACTTAACTCCAATTACATCCTTGCCTTTAGGAAGCTCTACTAGCTCCCAATTTTGATTTTTCTCAATTAATTGAATTTCTTCATTCATGGCTGCAATCCAATTGTCATCTTTAATGGCATCCTCAAAATAAATTGGATCAGCTTGTGTTAAGAATGCAAAATTAGAGCATAAATCATCATTTTCAGCCTCTTGTAACTCATCATAAATCTCTCTTAGACTGCGTGACTTCTTTGAAGTGTTTATAGACCTTGATCTTAGTGATGCAAGTGTTGGATTAGAAGATTCGCTGCTGTTATGACTTGCTGGAGTAGTTGGATTTGGAGTGGTGGGTGCCTTAGAAGATGTTGAAGGAACATTTGCTTGAGTAGTAGAAGTCACAACTTGAGTTTCATTCTCCTCATTCTCTTGTGGAACACTAGCTGCAATTGTAGTTGTTTTGTCTATACTGCCATCCCACGCTTCTTCTTCAACAAAATTAACATCACGGCTTATTATGACCTTCTTTGTGATAGGATTATATAACTTATATGCCTTCGATTGTTCACTATATCCTACAAATATGCACTTCTCTCCTCTATCATCTAGTTTCTTTCTCAACTCTTGAGGTATCAAGGAGTATACCACACATCCAAAGACTCTCAAATGTGCTATATTATGCTTCCTTTTGCTCCAAGCTTCTTCTAGTGTTTTATTTATCACTGCTTTTGTTGGACATCTATTTAATATGTATACCGAACATGTAACAGCTTCAGCCCAATATTCATTTGGTAGGTGTTTTTCTTTTATCATACTTCGTGCCATTTCCATAATTGTTCTATTTTTTCTCTCAGCTACTCCATTTTTTTGAGGATTATATCTTGTTGTAAGTTGTTTCTTTATGCCATTTTCTTTACAAAAATTCTGAAAATCATTTGATATATATTCACCACCTCTATCGGTTCTCAATACTTTGATATAATGTCCACTTTCCTTTTCAACTTTTGCCTTGAACTCTTTAAAAACAGAGAATGCATCTGATTTGTGTTTTAAGAAATAAACCCAAACTTTCCTACTGAAGTCATCAATAAATGTCAAGAAATAAAGACTTCCACTTATGGATGGTGTTTGCATCGCTCCACAAAGATCTCAATGCACTATCTCAAGTGGATGTTTTTCCCTATAAGATTCCCCAACTGGAAATTTATGTCTATGTTGCTTTGCCAATATGCAACTCTCACACGTTGTTTTAAGTGGTTCTATTGGTGGCAACCCATAAACCATTCTTTTCTTATATAATAGCTGTAATCCTTTGAAATTTAAATGGCCAAATCTTAAATGCCATAGCCAAGATTCATTTTTGTAAGAAGCTTTGAAGGCTAATTCAGCAACCTTTTGCAACTTGTGTGGCTCTAGAAATAGTTCACTTTGGATTCTAAGTGGAAACATCCTATTTTTTGTCATTTCAACTTTTGCAATCAGCCTATTGCTTGGTTTCTTGTCTAGAATCACACATTCACCATTTTCAAAGTATATTCTATATCCTTTTTGCACTAGTTGCCCAATGCTTATGAGATTGTGTTGCAATCTAGGAACATAGTATACATCAGGGATATGCTTCTTCTCACCTTGCTTGGTTCTTATATTAATTGATCCTTTTCCCATGATTGATACTTGGTGATCATTACCCAATTTTACCTCTGATTTTACTGATTCATCAATTGTTGCAAACATCTCCTTACTCCTACTCATGTGATTGCTACAAACCGCTATCTAGGAACCATACCTCTTTGGAACTCTCTTGTGCTACATTGCATGTTATAAACATGGTGTTTTGCTCACTAGTGTTGGACTGGTCCTCATTTGTGAAATGTGCCTTTTGCTTATTCATGTCATATTGTCTTTTTCTACATTCAGATGCAAAATGCCCAAATCTATTACAATAATGACATTGAATATTGGATTTATCATACCTTTCTCCTTGATGATGGCTATGAGAGTGGCTGCTGCCTCTTCCTCTTGTTGGTGTAGAATGGATATGTGGGCTTGATACTAGTCTTCTGATTTCAAGTTGTGTATTTTCTCTTCCTCCTATTGGTGTAAAACGTCCTCTACCTCTGCTGTAATTTGATCTCCCTCTTGTTCTGCCAAATGAAAGCTAAGCTTTGAATGCATTCTCCAATGATGATGCCCCAGACCGATTTAATCTTTGCTCATGTGCTAAGAGTGATCCCATTAATTCATCTACAGATAGTTGTGTAAGATCCTTGGATTCCTCAATGGCTACTACAACTGAATCAAATTTTATAGGCAAGCTTCTAAGTATTTTCTCTACAATTTTTTTATCTTCAAGAGTTTCTCCATAAGATCTAATTTGATTAACTATTGTCATTGCATGAGTGAAGAATGAATCTATTGAATCTGAATCCTTCATTTGTAGATTTTCAAAATCCCTTCTAAGCATTTGTAATTTCACTGTTTTTACCTTGCTTGTGCCTTGGTATGCTGTTTGCAGACTATCCCATGCTTGTTTTGATCTTGTGGCAGCTGCTACTCTTGGAAAGATTGATTCCTCCATTGCTTGTTGAATGAAGAATAATGCCTTTGCATCTTTCTTTTTGTTTTCCTTCAATAAGTCCTTCTCTGCTTGTGAAAGAGCTTGATATTCTTGCTGGTCAGCTGGTTCATTAAATCCATTCTCAACCAAGTCCCAAACATCCTGAGAGAAAAACAGAGTTTTCATTTTTATGCTCCAAAAATCATAATTTTTGCCATTGAATGTTGGTATTTGGGGTTGTGCAATATTTCCACTTGTGCTTCCCATTCCTCCAAAGCTTTGTCTCTGCTAACTTGCTATTCCAGTATTTCTTCCTCCTTTTAAAAAAAAAAAACTACACAGATAGATGAAAGCACAAAATAAAACAAACCTAAATCCTCATGGAACATCTATCTGCTCTTCTTCAAATACAAGTTGCTGCTGATGGCATTTGCAAAGATATCCTCAAGTCTCCAAATGCCAAGAGAGATCTGCACAATGCTCTGATACCAGTTTTCTGGAGAAAGAGAAGATGATACAGAAAACATAAATTCAGAAATTACTTTTAATCACACATAACAGAGCTGTCCATAAGAGAAAGAAAAAAACAAAATACAGTGCATGGAAAAACAGATTTGTATTATATTTCACAAATCTGATATACTGAGACAAAAAACCGATTGTATTTGTCAAAGAACAGAGCTGCCTGTGCTCTCTGTTTACACGCCTTCCTCCTTTCATTGAAAATAAAGTATTCCTTTTGTTTAATACAAAAAACAGAGTAGTATAAATATACTTTTTTACATATAATATATAACAGGAGAAGCCTCCAGATATCCGCCAAAAATAGAAGTTTCTGGATGAAAACAAAAAGCAAGAAGGAGAATTAAATGTGGTGGTTGGAGTAGATGGGGTGATGTGGCATAGGAGATTAGCTGGAGATCCACGTCTGCCAACATTCAAAATCTGTTTTTTACCTTATCTAATTGAAAAACAATTTTTATTGTTACACTCTCTCCTACTTATGTGATGTTTAATTAGAGGGACAATTTTTATTGGGCTTTAATTAGATGTTTTTCCTTCAGATTTTGTTGAAGCTTGTTCAACTCCAAATATGTGTAGAGTTTAGCAGTTCCCTCCAATTTGTGAGGTATTTAAAAATTGCACTAGATAAGAGCAAAGTAATGCAATTCCCTCCACTAATTGTTTTATTCAACACCTTTTTTCACTCGTCTTCCTCCATGTTTACTTCGCATTCAAATTTTAATTATACATCCATCGACATTACCATCACTTTTCATTCAAAATTAATTCATGAAGGGTAGAATTCCACCCTACGAAATTCAGGAATGTAACGTGCTTGATAACCTACATGTTCATGATTCATAATAAAAAAAAGATGAATATAAAACAATATAAACATTAGTAATTCAATGATCTTATTTCTATCATTTATATGGACACCTCAATACCATTATTGAAGAGACAAACCTTAGAGAAAATGCTCAATGGTTTATATTTGCATCATTTTTTTAAATATAGACACCTCAAATTTGGCACAAATCATTCTTATTTAATTTTTAAAATAAAATTTAATATATATCAGTCTTGAAAAATAAAATAAGTATTTAGTTGTGTGTGTCCTAGTTTGGTTTATTGTCATATGATTTGATTGACTAGTGTTTTTTTGTCTAATTTTGGAATCCAGTTTTTTTTTATTATGTTATACAGAGTTCTGGATTTTATTTTTACTGCTTGACTGTTTTGAGGTTCTGGATGGAACTATTTGCTTTTGGAAAAAGCATCCAACAGTACTATCTGAAGTGAATTACTTCGTTGAAGTTCACTTTTGAGTCTCTTATGATAGTCCATCCTCTTGTTACCATTACTTTCTTTATTTTAATATCGTATGGGTCGGCTTATGCATACCACTAGGTTCTAATTTCAATGTGAGACTCTCTTATATATGCAAGTTTTTTAGGAGGTCTAATGCATCTAACACCTTATCTAAGTAGTGTAATATGAAATATTTGAAGAATACTTCAAAATAAAGAATAATAAGGGAAAAATTGTTGGTCAAACATTCTATTACTACTTACTAAGGTTACAATTGAAGTGTATATCTTATAGTTAGCTCATTACGTTGTGACGCATGAGGGAAAATCTTGACCAAGGGACCTTATACACTTACATTTACCATTGCACTCACATTAGGAGAACTACATGGAATTTGAAATGTAGTAGAAAGCTTAGTCTGAATAAACACAAGTTGACCAAAGAGATCGGTACAACTCAACAAACTAACTTTATTTTTTACATCTAATGTCTATATGAGTATTGATGTAGGAGTACATGGTTTGTAACTATAGGTATAGATGCGAGCATCATAGGAATTCAAAAGGCATAAACTAGTGGCGAAGATGCAAAAAAAACATCGTAGAAGAAATAAAAATGCACATACATTATAGACATAACCATTTTATAGGACAAAACCATTGATCAATATGGTCTAGAACAAAATGGTTGTGTCTAGAGGGTCACATAGTATGAGGGACATTTTAATCACATTCCAAGACCTGCATAAAGCACAAAGTAGTTGATGGGACACCTCAATGTCAATCTAAACTAGATAAATTAAGACTTTTTAATATAAACTAGTTGAGAATTTTTAGATCATCTTATCCAAACCAAAAAGAAAAATATGATGAAATAAGTCTCAAATTCAAAATCTACCCTTTTATTGACAACTCCTATTGTTACACTCTCTCCTACTTATGTGATGAAAAGGAGTACACACACACACACACACACACACACACACACACACAATTGAGGGAAAACTGTTATTGAGCTTTAACTAGATGTTTTTCCTTCAATTTTTTTTAAAGCTTGTTCAACTCCAAACATGTGAGGTATTTAAAAATTACACTAGATAAGAGCAAAGTAATGTAGTTCCCTCCACTAATTATTTTATTCAACACATTTTTTCAGTCTTCTTCCTCCATGTTTACTTCACATTCAAATTTTAACTATACATCCATCGACATTACCATCACTTTTAACATTCAAAATTAATCCATGAAGGGTAGAATTCCGCCCTACGAAATTCAGGAATGCAATGTGCTTGATAACCTACATGTTCATGATTCATAATAAAAAATGATGAATATAAAACAATATAAACATTAGTAATTCAATTATCTTATTTCTATCATTTATATGGACACCTCAATACCATTATTGAAGAGATAAACCTTAGAGAAAAAGCTCAATGGTTTATATTTGCATCATTTTTTTAATATAGACACCTCAAATTTAGCACAAATCATTATTATATAAAATTTAATAATATGAGGGTTGAAAAATAAAATATGGATTTAGTTGTGTGTGTCTTAATTTGGTTTATTGTTGTATGATTTGATTGACTTGTGTTTATTTATCTAATTTTGGATTCCAATTTATTTGATTATTTCATAGAGAGTTCTAGATTTTTTGTTTACTGTTTGACTATTTTGAGTTTCTGGATGGTACTATTGGCTTTTGGAAAAACCATCCAATGATACTATCTAAAGTGAATTACTTCGTCGAGGTTCACTTTTAGGTCTCTTTTGATAATTCGTCCTCTTGTTACCATTACTTTCTTTATTTTGATATTGTATGTGCCAGCTTATGCATACCACTAGGTTCTAATTTCAATGTGAGAGCCTCTTATATATGCAAGTTTGTTAGGAGGTCTAATACATATAGAGCATTATCTAAGTAGTGCTATCTAAAATATTTTAAGAATAATTAAAAATAAAGAATAATAAGGGAAAAATTGTTGGTCAAACATTCTATTACTACTTACTGAGGTTATAATTGAAGTGTATATCTTATACTTAGCTTGTTATGTTGTGAGGCATGAGGGAAAAGCTAGAACATGGGACCTTATAGAATTAAATCCATAAAGCACAAACTAGTTGATGAAACACCTCAATGTCAATCTTAACTAGATAAGACTTTTTAATCAGTTTTTGTTTACTTTCTCAATAAAATATCTACAAATGAAACCTTAGTATCTAAATCTATATATTATCTCATTACTCAATTATTTGTACAACATTCTCTAATTAGAAATATTATTTCACGATTATTAATGTTAGTCTTAAATCATTTGGTGAACCCTCTTCTTGTATGAAAAACTCTACCTATTTCGGTTATGTTCCCAATCCCAATAAGTCCTCCTATTAGAAACCTTAGTTTCCCAAGGGATTCCACTTATAACAACAATCCCTTACTTAGTGGTGTCTAACCCTAAATTTAACTTCTAATTCAATTTAATTAGGTGTGGTATACATTGGAGTTAATTAATGATTTGACAATGATGATACAATATAAAAACTAAATAAAATTTACAACCTAGATCAAATAAGAAAGATTGCAACACACTTGATAACACCCCAAACTTTTAATAAAACTAACTAGTTTAAAGCAAGATAAACACCATAATGATCTAAAGTTAAATGCAAAGCTAAGGAATGAAACAACAATAATAAAATCTTAATATCATAACAATGTAGATTTAATGAAACTAACATCCAACATCTGAGCATGCCTACTAGTATGTTTGATTAACTAACATAGACCTAAATAGATATAGGAGAAATCAAATTGGGAATGGTTTCTACTCCACAAATAGTAAGGATATCTCTCTAACACAAGACTACAATGTAATGTTAGATACCCTCCTAATAACCATAATGAAGGCTTTAGGAAAAGATGATCATGTGAATCCTTAAAGGAGTTTAGGCTCTTTAACATATATCTTATATGAGGATACTTATAAAAGCATGGTTTAAAATATTATGGTAAGAGGTGCACTCTTTTTAGAGTTTTCCTTTTGGGAGAAAATTGTATTTTGGTGCATGTTGGACTAAAATCCCCACATTAGATTAGAATTTCTAATCATGATTAGACCTTGCTAATCACAATTAGTGAATTACTAAGTGATTAAGACATATGAAGCCTTAATAAACCACTTAGGGTCAACTAGGAAGCTAAATAAGCTTTTCAAGCTCTCTGGGAATTTTTGGAGGAAAGTGGGGTGATTTTGAGTGGCTGTAAGAGGGATTTAAGCCAATATTAGGGTATATTGACAAAAACAAGGGGAAAATAGGCTTAATTAGGTAATAAATGCTAATTTTCTGCTTTGAAGAGGATTTTGAGCTACGATTTGTCGTAAAGTGGCATCCTAAATGCGATAGAGGTTTGGTGATCAACGCAATGCTTATTAATTGACCAAAGTGGTAAGAAACATTAGTTAATTAGTGGAAATTACTAATTATAATGAAATTGGTGAGAATGTAAGTGATTTGTGTGTGTTTTAGCAATAAGATTGCAAAACAAGAATTTAGGTGTCTACAGCACCAATTAACAAAACATGTAATTGAAAGTACAAAACAAAGGTATAGAGGCTCTTAAATTTCCAAAGATTATTTTTTGAAAGATCTAGGACTGTATGACACAGAAATCCAGAGAACTAAATTAGAGAAACCCTCGCAAACTAGGATGAAAGTGAAAATTTTATGGGGTTGAGTCTATATAATACGATCAGGGAATTATTTACAATATTGTACATGCTCTGAGATAACCTATATCACTTTAAGGGTTTCTCACCTTCCTAGATTTATATGTCATTGTCAAACCCTTGTTTTTGCACATGTATTGAAGCTATCTCTATGAAAATATCATCATTGCAAAGCCTATCCATGGATTAAGAGTCCTACAAAAGAAACACTATAAGGGTTGTGGGTATACCCATGTACCATCAATGTTGGCATTGCTATGAAGAGGCCTCAGATTGCATGTCGTTCCATACCTAGTATGTAATATCTAGATAGATCAATCAATTTTGGAAATTTGTTTGACTATTTTCAAAAACAGTCAGAGAGATAATGTTTAGACTCTTGTAGATGAGATATATGTTACCTTTTACCTTATTTTTAGCTTCAAACTTTATGTGGGTTTCTCCCTAATTGATTTCCACATATAATTTTTTGACTTATGGAGCTTTGAATGTTTTTGGAAAGTGTATGAAGTGAGTGCTCCAGTGCATTATCTTGGGAGTTCCACATGTTAGCAAATGAGGTAGTGTTTATTTTCTTATGTAGGCTTCCATAAATGATTTATCTAACAAAGTATGACCTAGAGAAAGTATAAGACCCACAAAAATATTTAAATTTGAAAGTACAGTTGGAGGAAATGTTGGTCCAATACTATACAAAGAGGTCATGAATGTATGGTTCCACGAACCTGACTAGACTATATGGTTCTAGATATCAATAGTGAAAATGCATAACGATATTTGGAAGCAGTAAATTGATATTTATATATATAGTTTGTGCATTGAATTCTTGAGATGTCTAAACATGTCATTGTGTAAGGAGAAACAAGTTAAACAATGGACCTTAGAAAGTGCTAAGAAGGAATGAAGAAGTTTTTCTTAGCATAGAAAGAGTACATAGCCAAATCAAGGGTTAAAAATGTGCAAATACCAAATTAGAGTGTTTACATTTCCCCCCATTTAATATGAAATTGAAAATTATATGCTTAAAATAATATTGTACCGAAGTTTGCAAACACAATTTTATTTTCTTGGATGTTTGTTTTGCAGTTTCGTTTTTGTGCTTGGTGTTGACATGCTCCATGATGAAACCTATGAGAATAGAAATAAGAAATATGACAAAATGACATATGATGACTAGGATGAACAATAATCGTTACCCAAGAATTTCAATTTAAGAAAGGCCTATTAGCCAAATATTTAAAGACAATTTATCGATAAAATTTCTATAATTATTATTATTATAATTTTCTAGTCCACACACAACATAAGTAAAGATACATGTGGTGAAACCAATATATTGTGTGCACGTGAATGAATTTTTTATTAACAATATCTTAAAGTGGAAGTTTGAATGATTCTTTGCATATGACAACCCAACAAATTAATTTCTAGATATAGATATAATTCATTTGTATGGTAGATGGTTCACCTTTCAGTGCATCTTCTGATTGTGATGCCTAACCAAAAATATATATTTTATTGATTTACATGTAATATGAAATCATTTCTTGAATTAAATTAAAAACCAAAAATCATTCCACATGTTTAAGTGACAAACCAACCAGAGCATCAACATATTGGAAATAATTAGTACTAAGATTCATCTTGCTATTGTTGAAGCAAAAGGACCTTATCAATTTCAATAGCATTAACATTTTGGCTTGTTTTTTTTTTAAATAAACAAAAGATTAATATTATGATCTGATTTATTTTTAATTTGGTGGTGTTATGGATATGTTCATGTAATTGAATTCGTATGAAAGATTAATTATTTAATATATGAATAATTGAGCTTCTTTGAATTAGTGGTAAGGTTTGAGTATCGAATTTATGACCAATTCAGAATTTTATCCACAAAATATGGGTATAGATTCCACAAATAATCAAATTTTGATTTAGTGTTAAGGTTTGAATACCAGTCATACAAATATTTAACTTCCTTTGATGAAGTGTCAAAGCTCTAGTATGAAGTAAATGAAAAATGATCTTTTTTTATTTAGTGTCATGACATTAATTTCAAGTGCATGAATAATAAACATTCTTCAACTTAATGGAAAATTTCAGATACAACTTACACGAGTAAATGAAAAATTGATATATTTGTGATATAGTGTCATGGTGTTGATATCAAATGCACAAAAAATCAGCATTCTTCAACTTAATGGAAAACTATAGATACAACCTACACGAATACTTGAATTATTTCAATTTAATGTCAAGATTTGTGTATCAAGAATATAAATATAAGCTTATTCAACCTAATGTCCAAATTTAAAAATATTTTTATTCCACAAAATTTACTTGAGAGTTAAACACAACCACCCCTCTTTTATATCTCCTAAATTTATATCCCAATATAATATAATTATTTTGATAAACTCACCTTTTATCACTTAGTGATATCCAATGGAACAACTAGTTCTTCCCTCTCCTCCCAACTTATATGAAAGGAATTATTTTATTCAATAATGTAGGGTGGATGTTTTTTAATTTCTGCTACTTAGGAATTTCTTGTCATATCCTTCTATCACCTTGTGGATTTTTTTCTCAAAGATTACTTATGTACGGGAAAAAAGTCAAAGTCATCTTGTTGTCTCCAAGTAGGATAGATTAACTACTATAGATACAAAATTACTCACTTTACACATAATTTGGCCAGGTATTATACTACTATCTAGAAGTTTTTCAAGTTTACAAAGTACTAATTAATCCTACCTTTTGGCCATCTTTATTTAATATTTTATTTCATAGTTACCATGTATTTTCCAACACTTATCCACCCATTTTGCAACTTCCCTGACATTCTATCCCTAAATCATAGCACCCCATCCTATAGTGGGGCACTCCAGGGTTCCATGGTCACACCTTGGGTGCCCCGATCTATGCAAACCCAATTTTGTTACTTTTTTGGGTCATTTCTATTTGTTGGTCATCTTTATCTTTTTCTCAGTTGGCCTTATCAGGATTTATTACGAAAATAAGCTTGAGAGCCGTATAAATATAAATTTATAAGACCACAATCATGGTCCCAGTGATATCATTACACACTACTATCACTCCGTCTAGGGCTGAATCCAGTGCATCACTTGCATGTACACATAGTGTTATGCATCAAGGCTAGGGGATTTGCATCACACACGCTTCATAGGGGGAGGGATTCTATTATATTCCATGCACACATTTTATTTACATATTGTATAGTTAATATTTCTTGGTACTTCACAAAGTGCAACTTACACAAGAAAACCTAGGGCACGACATGCGTGCACACACAAACACACCAGAACTACATCTAAGGCTGAAATGTAGTGAAATGCTCAGTTATAAGTCCACTAGATTGGCAGCTGAGGTTAGTCCAACCCATTCATCTGTATCTTTTAAATTTTTTAGGGTTTGATACTTCTTTTGATATTTTTGGCAATTATTAAACTCATCCAATGAATCCAGTCCAACAAATAGGGAATATTTGTGACATTTTTCTAACCTATAAAAATTCAGTTCCTGAAAACCGGCGAGGACTACAAAGCCTAGATCAAGGACTAGAGAGTTTTAAGTTGATCCAGTCCTATCCTAGGGTATGAATTCCTCTCATATCCTCTATATATCACCTTCGTGGGATTTGTGAGTGATCATATAAACTTCCATATTTTGTGATCAGACCTTTGACAACCTGCGAAATTCATCATAAACCAGCCAATTCATCTTTCCTTCTTTACTTGTACAATTAGGGATTTATCTCATTTAATTTAATTATTTAGAATTATTTCATATTGTCTTTACTTCATTTGTACAACATTTTTAGTCCTCCTATTTAGATTAACATTATTACCCTATACTCTTTATTCATAGGATCTTATTATTAATTTTTTAAATCATTTTGGTGAACGTGATGTCTCTTTCTCCCACCTTTTAGGGCTTTCAATTTTATTCCCTATTATCATTACGATTTTTCACTTTTATATTTCCTTTTTTTAAACCACTTATTTTTTGCCATTACAACCTTCTCCCTTTCTATCATTATCACTACGTTGAAGGAGCCATGAGCATATCTATTCAGGCGTACTTTAAAAAATACCCGGATTTCCTCCTTCGCCTCCAAAAATACTTAACTACCCATTATCTCTCACCAAACATATCTCCAAAATATGTTTACCATAAGTTTATTTCATCTTTATCCCTTAGTGAAGATGAAATCACTTTGATGACTTATCGCCACCAGATTTCTTAGCAGATGACCTTCCCTTATATATCCAGGTTTGTTTTAACAAATTAGGTGTTAACTGCCTCCAAATACAAGGCGGTGGTCTTGAAACTACCGCCCTGTGCAGGGCAGCAGTACTGCCCGCTTTTTGGATATTCTTCATGCATGCATTAACATGCGACGGTTAACTTAATTTCATTTTTTGCATTAATCTGTGAACTGAATTTTCTAAAATTAGATTTGATTACTTGGTTCTCCTTCCTCCTATTTTTAAATAGATTTAATTTGTTGGAGCTACTCCTTCTTTCCTTGTGCATGAAGACACCTTCCATCCTCCATCCCTATATATTCCATGCTTGTATTTAAGAAAAAGGGCCTTAGAATTTTGTGTATCTTGTATTGTTTTGATGATACAATCTTGCTAGGAATTTCATAGCCAAGCTCTAATCTCTTGTGCTATCTCTCTTCTACCTACATTACATCTAGACTATCATCCATATGACATTACTCAAGCACCATTCTCCTGCTAGTGTTTTTGCAGTCCCAATCCCTTGGACTCACATAAACACTCGAAGAAAGAAAGGAACAAACTGAGGGGAAAATTTACTACACAACTGAATTTACCTATATTATGTGAATTCCAGGTTGGATTTGTTGTTTGATTTCTTTCATTCTTACAATTTATCGTTATTACATCATATCAAATAGAGTAGAAATTAATTTTGTTTCATTTGCAAGTAGTTAGTTAATTTCCAAGAGGGTTTGAATCTTTCATAGAAATCCCCAGTGATGGATCCTCTTCTTCTCATCCCTGTGGATATAAAGGAGAGAGTATCTATAGGAGGTTTTCTACACATCATATATCATTTGAAATATTTCTTGTTTTAAGTTAGTTTAGTTTCCATACACTCAGCACAGGTGAATAATCACACCGAGTTATCTCGCTTGTTTAGTTTTAGTGTAGAAATATTTTAATTATTTAGAATAGAAGAAAATTATTGTTCTCGATTCTAATATTTAAGTTTTCTGATTTTTTTAGATTAGTTTCGTTTCAGCAATAGCATAGGTTGTCAGTTTCAGCTTAGTTAATTTGGACACTTCAAACTAGATCAACACTTAGATCCAAGTTAGGATAAAAAAACCATAGGGAATTTATGCTACCCGTTCATAGCCTCTAAATCTCCCCTTTGCACACTCAGCTACCAAGAGATCACACTACAATATTTTAGTCACCGATCCTCTTATAGTTAGCCACAAATATTTAACATCGGATACATGGACACGACCTCGTGGGGTCGAGTGTTTTTGAAGATTGCATGTCAATTTTCATTCGTACAAATTAGTGAACCTGACATGAAGGATTAATTCCTTCTTGTTTCCTTTTCTTTCATTGCTATTACCTCACCTCTCCATTTCTTCCTCTATTTCGGTAGGTATATTATACTCTATAAAATATGTCTTGAACAGAGTTTGGCGGGCCATTTGGATCTGATAGATATTACACCAAAGTGCAACCACAATAATCCCCTTCTCTTTGTAGGTGGGGTGACAAGTACACAAGCAATGTTCAAACTTCCCTTAGTTACATTTCAAACCACATTACCTATATAAGGATTGAGGAGGTGGATCGACCCTTAGACATGCAATATGGTCAACCCAATGCAAACCACGTTGTTATGACAAATGGAACAGGTTCTTATCATAGAGTCTTGTCAAGACCTCACATTGCCATTCAATCAATAGAGGATGATCTATTTACACGAATAACTAATCCTCTTCATTAGATAGATGAGTGTTTAGATAGAATGAAGGCCATAACCTATGAAATTTTGAATACCTATCCCAAGATTCTTACTATTGTGGAAGACAAGAATTATAACACTTAACAATTCATAACAGGGTATCATGAGCCTGCTCAATCAAACCCTACTCCACAGGCACCCCAACAAGGAACTCAATCGTCTCCAAATGACATCATTTCTACTTTAGTGGGGAGGATTAGAGAACTACAAAGTGCTCATACCTCAAAACCAGCACATGTAGTAGGGTAGAACACGGGGTATCTAGTTGACAACAAAGGATTAATGCCTTCCAATGAGAAACCAATGTAATATCATCTACAACAAGGTTACCTGGCTCATTCAAATCTAGGTGATCTTCTCACAAGGTTAGACAGACTAGGTATGGGTCCTCATCCTTCACAAGCTTATCCTACACAAGGGATGGTCGGAAGTGTGTTCTCAAATGACGCCACAACAAGAAATGTGATGTTCCATGGTTTTATGCCCGCGGGTCCATATCCTGGTACTATCCCACCTTACATGCATATGTATTCAAAAACTACCCAAATGGACTCATATACAATCCTGCTGCTTACATGCCATATCAAGGGAACCCATACGTTCATGTCAACACTTATAATGTAGATTATCCAACTCCTCCTCCACCTCCTCATCAAGGATCTTCGATGGTGGAATCTTACACAATGGGTACATATGTTGAGTACTTAAACAAGGCTCTTGAATTCGCCATACGTGGTGTCATACTTCCAAGCACATTGCTAGATCTTCCAAAATTTAAGGGATAAGGAGACTTGAATGCTCATATCAAGGCATATGCTACTACTATTAGGGAGTTTCTTCCTTGGGATGTTGTAGTGGCTAAGATGTTTCTAAAGAATCTCGAAGGAATCCCACTTGATTGGTATTACCATATTCCAGAAGTTTCTATATATTCCTTTAAACAACTTTTTTATGAGTTCATCAAAGCATTTGACATGAACAAGTTGTTATGTATAGGGATTAGGGAGTTCCTACATATTATATATGAGAAAAATGAATCTTCCACCCATTTCATCTAGAGATGGTGCCAAGTTCTCTGATCCTCTGCAAGTGCGCCCAACATGGACCAGATGGAACTTTGGGATCTTTTCCTTCACTCGCTCAGTCGATAGACTACGGAGGAAGTATAGATGTTTTCTTTTCGTAGTTATGAGGAAGTATTGGAAGGTACGCTTCAAATTAAAAAATCTGCTATTGATATTGGGTGTAAGACCTATGGTTCTAATTGGAAATTGGAATCCCCAAATCAAAGTAATGCAAATTATAAAAACAATGGTGCCAACAACCAAGGATCTAAGGGTGTGAATCTCAAGCATGGTGCTACCACAAATGGTGCTACTGATCAAGCCAAAACATTTGGTTTTCCAAATAATGGAAATAATAACAACTCAAGAAATTAAAGAGGCCCTAACATGATGTCATCTGTCAACACAGTTGATGTAAATCATCTTCTACAAAATAAAAATAAAACCCAAGGCCCAAACTAGTATCAAAACTCCGGCCAAGGGGAAACGAATCATGGTTATGACAACCAATTTCAAAACTACAACCAAGGTTATAATCAACAACAACAAGATTCTTATCAAAGACCAAGATATTACGAACATAACCTATATTATGGTTTCCATAAGGTTCGAGGTCATGATGATAGGAATTTCCATGATTGCAACAAGTTTCTACAAAGGCTTCCCAAAAACTAAAGGCAACTCTTTGTAGGCATGTTCCTAGCAAATCCTGAAACTAACTCGCAATCTGACTATACATGACTTGTAGCTCCTCAGAATGCTAAGGTGATCATATTTCGAGATCTACTCCCTACACATCCTAAAAATTTCAAGGTGAATTCACAAAACACAAACAAAGGCATTCAAATTGGGAAAAAATAACCATGAAACCTCAACTTCCAATAACTCTCGGGTTGCTCCCAACCTTGGTTTAAATGATAACACAAAAATCTTGGGATTAGTTGAGCTAGAGGTTTAAGCATGAAGTTAATGCAACAACTCAGATGAAGGAGTATGTTTCAAAACCCCTTCCTGATCTTTTCTTCCCACAGGATGACATTTCTATAATTTCAAAACCAGTAGCAGCCTATGATTTAATATTATATTTGAACAAGACCTTTTCTCACATTTAGTTTATAGATTTACGAAGAATTCACCTGCGCATCATTCTGCGTTGCTCAATACACTAGGTATTGGTCATATAGTGGGTTTTTTTTTCATATCTAGACAAGATGCCATGTGACGCTGAAATTGCCTAAAGAGGTGATCCTTCCTTATTTTTACAAGTCTGGGTTTATAAAAATTTCATTAAGAGAGCCATGATTGATGACGGGGATGCTGTAAATGTGGTTCCCTTCTCTTTCTTTTAGAAGTTGGGATATGGGGAGACAAATTGTTCCTCTACAAGAAAACATTCATGGGGGTACGATAGTCTTAAAGAAACCTCGATTGGAATCATAGTTCTTCCAGTCACCTTTGGTACAATAACCATCTTGATGGAGTTTTACATTATCAACAGGGAAACAAGTTATAACATGATCCTTGGGAGACCCTTGATTCATCGAATGAAATTTATCCCTTTTACCTTGTTGCAGAAAATTAGATTCATCCATTTGGGGACGGTCTTTATCGCTCAAGGGGATCCTAAGCCCCTTGATATACATTTAGAAATCCTCAATAAAAATAAAGGAGTCCATACAGATATTAAAATTCATGTGAATCAATTGAACAAACCACCTCCATCAAAAGAGTTATCCCCGATCACCCTGGGTATGCCAAAGGTTGAAGTCGTTGACCCACAAACATTTTAGTTGGCAAATACAGATAAAGGTAAATCAATATCTATGGAAGCAATGTCCACTAATACCATAGTGGAAAGTATGAAACTCTTAGAGAGTGATGATCCGATCTTCCTCCTATGTGAACCACAGGAGATGGGTAGTCCTGTCAGTTTAGCATCTCTTCTTTCTGACGACCTAGGTCTAGGCATAAATATGATAGAATTAACAAACGAAGAACAAAAATTTGAGATTGAAATGATGCCCATCAAGACTATCTCTAGGGGTTTTTCTATTCTAAACCCTGGTTTAGACCCATATACATATGAAAATAAGCTTTCCATATCAATGGGGCAAGGCCTCATCTTTCAGCTAGAGTCACAAATAGACACAATGCTCCACATAAGAAACAAGGCTGAGCAACATAGTCAAGCTCACCCACACACCATGTTTCAAGAACCCATATTTCAGAAAAATAATTGTAATGATTGGACATATACACTTCTGGGCAAGGGTTGTAAGTGTAAACCCATAATGGTAGGTCCTTATCAAGAGAATGGAAATTATGAGGATAATGGTTCTCCGTTGTGTACTTATAGGGGTGAAGAATTCAATATTTGTCAACTTTATTCACCTTAGACATAATGACATGTAGTTTCACCTATATTTCCATATGTACATTACTACATCCACATTTCATTTTCATTATCGAGTTCATTCCATAAAATTTTTGATCAAGGGACTTATTCTTATAGACATTCCTAAAAACTTCTGAAAACATTCAAATCATCTCTCTACAAATTTTCATGGTATCATTAATTGTTTTCAAATCATTTCATCAATTCAAATAGGATAAGACAAAGTTTTGACAGTGATCATACCAAGGCCTGCATACTTGGTTTTGCTTATAGTTTCTTTCTATATTATGTTTTTTTCCTATAGTCTATTCTAGAAGCTTCATGGTATCACATCTATCCCATAAAAATCTCTTTGGAAATAATAACATACTAAACATTTTTCCTAGATGAGTAATTCAAATGAAAACCCATAGAAAATTTTATTTTGCACATTTCTTTGCCCTACCAACCTTTAGTGTTGAGCTTGCATATCTTAGTGGTGATGTAGGGTTAGGAAAGGAGATAAATTCCCTTACTCGTCTATTCCTTGTCCATGGTGTTGAGACCATGCTTCCTCCTACTAGCATGGGGTAAGGAGTAGGGGGTCTCTTTGATAAACTTGAAAGTTACAAATAATTTTATCAAATGTTATTAAATCATAAGTCAAAAACAAAGTGAGTTAGATGTCAAAAATTCCAAAACAATTTAAAACCTCAAAAACATATTTTTTCAACCAAGTAGCCATCTACAGATCTAAGTCTAGATAAATGGGAAAGTAAATCAAATTTTAAGCTATGAAGTAACTTGATTTGGGTGAGGTTGTAGTGTATCAATTTGGTCCTGTCAAACAATTACCTTTCCCTCATCATTACCATTCAACAAATTTTCTAAATTATGTCCTTTCTAGCTCTTGGTGTTTAGCCATCGTATCATATTGGTTGCATGGGTTCAAGAGTGGGGCAAGTAAATCTTCTTATCATATCACTATGTCACCACGTTTTGCCAAGGCAATATGAAGTATCAAATATTACTTAAAGAAACTAAATCTCAGCATCACATTGTGTTTGCATTATCATATATCAGCATTATAAAATACAAAAAAAGAGATCATTTTGTTAGCATTCATATCCACTGCATTCATTTTGAAAATAATAGAAAATAGGAAATTATAAACATCTAAGAGTACACATGTGACTCAAATCATCAATGTAAGCCGAATATATGCAAGGAGTAACTGATCCAAAAAGAGATATATGTACATATCATGGTGTGTTAGAGTTTTTTAAGATGTCATCACACACTAGGTGTGGTCAAAACGCTTGCAATGAGCACGAAATATAAAAACATCATATATGCCTCACAAAATGGAGACTAAGAAATAAAGGCACTAGTTATGAATTTCTTAGCAGTTCTTCTCAAAAGTATTCAAACAGCAAAGGGCCAATCCTAATGCAAAATACGATTCTCAAATCCATTCCAACTCAACCATACTCAAAATTGAAAAAATGGTCACCATGGGCCCAGATGTCAAAAATCACCAAGTCAGTATGCACAAATGAATTAATAAATGAGTTTTTTTTTGGTATATATATGTTATTTTGACTTCATTTTGAGTCCATGTGTTTATAGGGTTGGAGCTTTGGTGCAAGTACATTTCTACATCCCTGCATAAATGGTAAATCCTCTTGTCATTTTAATTTAGGGTTTAGTTTTTGATATTTTATCCATTTGCACTTGAGTCTTCTTTTCTTCTTGCAGGTAGTGGGAGTTTGGATGGCAACATTTTGACACATGGGCATGTCAGGTATAGCTTCTAACTCCTTATTTCAAGAATGCCATACTTGGACTCTATGTTTTATGCCTTTTCATGGCTAATATGATTCTCCGAGGGGGATATATGTATGAACCCAAAATTACATGTGCTACATTGTTGGAAAATGGTTACAAAAGTCCCCAATGATGATTCAATTCCTTTCAAGAAGGTGTTCAAGATCTAATTTCCATTCACAGTGTATATTTTTTGCCTATACGTCTTTACTTTGATTTTCCACACTTTCTTATGACATCCCTCTCTTTATGTGCATGTTTTGGCCTTCAAAGTCAGAACCACTGCCCTGATTGGGTGGTGGTTCTAAAATCGCCACCCATAACAATGCGGTGGTCCTAAAACTGCTGCCCTATGCAGGGCAGCGGTACTACCCGCTTTTTCTAGATTCGTCACGCGTGTTTTAACATGTGAAAGTTCACTTAATTTAGTTTTTTGCATGCATCCGTGAACCGAATTCTCTAAAATTAGATTTGATTGCTTGGTTCTCCTTCCTCCTTATATTTTTAAATAGATTTAATTGGTTGGAAATACTCCTTCTTGCCTTGTGTATGAAGACACCTCCCATCCTCCATTCCTATACATTCCATGATTGTATTTAAGAAAAAGGGCCTGAGAATTTTTTTGTATCTTGTATTATGTTACTGTTATATTCTTGCCAGGAATTACATAGCCAAACTCTGATCTCTTGTGCTATCTCTCTTCTACCTGCATTACATCTATACTCCCATCGAGCTGCCATTGCTCAAGTGCCATTCTCCTGCTAATGTTTTTTCATTCCCAATCCCTTGGACTCACATGAACACTCGGAGAAAGAAAGTAAAAAATTGAGGGGAAAATTACTACATAACTAGATTTACCAATATTATGTGAATTCCAGGTTGTATTTGTTGTTTGATTTCTTTCATTCTTACAATTTATCACTATTAAATCATATCAAATAGAGTAGAAATCAATTGCATTTCATTTGTAAGTAGTTAGTGAATTTCAAAGAGGTTTGAATCTTTCATAGAAATCCTCGATGACGGATCCTCTTCTTCCCATCCCTGTGGATCTGAAGGAGAGAGTATCTATAAGAGGTTTTCTACACATCATAGATCATTTGAAATATTTCTTGTTTTAAGTTAGTTTATTTTCTATACACTCTGCACAGGTGGATAACCACACCGAGTTATCTCTTTTGTTTAGTTTTAGTGTAGAAATATTTTAATTATTTAGAATATAAGAAATTTTTTGTTCGTGATTCTAATATTTCATTTTTATGATTTATTCAGATTAGTTTCATTTTTGCAGAGGCAAAGGTTGTTAGTTTCATCTTAGTTGATTTAGACACTTCAAACTAGATCACCACTTAGATCCAAGTTAGGTAAACAAACCATACGAAATTTATGCTACCCATTCATAGCCTCTAAATCTCCCATTTTCCAACTCAGCTAGTAGGATATCACACTACCAAACCTTTTTCACGGATCCACTTATAGTTAGCCACACATATTCAACATCAGCTGTCTCGGGGTGACCTTAGAGGGTTAAGTACAGTTGAAGATTGCATGTCAATTTTCATATGTACAGTTACCTTTCTTCACCTATTAGGTTTTTAAAAATCATCTCTAACTCCACCATCTATTTACATCCATGGCTTTGATAACATCCCTAAGAATGTGTTAGGTATTGTAAACCTCCCTTTTACCATTGGTGAAAAAATAGTTATGCCTAATGATCTTAATTATAACATTCTTTTGGGTTGACCTTGGATCCATGCCATGCATGGGGTCTTTTCTACACTACATGGATGTTTTAAATTTCCACATCAAGGCACTGTCTACGATGTATTGGATGACCCGTCTCCCTTAGAATATTTTAACTCAATTGAGAAATCTAGTCATCCTTCTGCCAACAAGTCCCAAGATTTTTCTAAGTATGGGTTAGGGTATGGCTTTACCAATACTAGTACACAAGACCCTAAATTCACCTTTCCTTGGGATCTTCCTACAAAAACACATAAGCATGGGTTACATTATCCCTCTCTACTCTCTACAGATGTTTATACTACCTTCCATCCTCCTTTACCTATTCAATCCTTATTAGAATCAATTCAGGCCAGACATTTGTTGTTTCACGAAAAATTGCAAGCTATATAATCCACTATTATATCATTAAAATGTGAAATCCAATAGCTTAAAGATGCTTCTCAATCACATGTTTTTCCTCCTATTACATCTTATATGCAATCTAGGTCCACTACATGTCATATTATTGAACCTCATGACATGCCATCACGTGAGCCTCTCATATTTGAACATAATAATAATGTTACACCCCAATGGGTTCCTAGCTCTGAGTCATCACTACTTAATGATCAAACATTGCCTCAGCAACCACCTCTCAAACACAGTCCACCCCTTCTCCTACAAGCACTTTTGTAACATCACCAATCCCACATTACCTCCAACCCATCACTGTTTTCAAAGACACTACTCCTTATACTAATGGGCAGCCCAAATTTCCAACTCCATCATCGTCACATGGTTCTAATATTGTTTTGGACTACCATTTTGTTGTCCCTCTCTCCTATCATGACATAGATGGAACTCTCCCACAATGCAATGGAACCTCTCGTGTTGCTGCATAGCTCTCCATCATCATAGTGAATTTGAGGGATATAACACCTCATCCATCCCCCCACTAAATCATTTATCTATCATCTTTGAATCCTCATATAGGCATTTGCATTTCACATATATTATCCAAAATTCACTCCCTAAGGTAATTTTGAATAACTTGGTCAAATTCCTTCAAGATGGAGCAATCAGAAGATGGTGAAGGGAAAAAATTATGGATTTTTGGGTACCTCTTTGCTTTCCTCTAACTTCCTTGTCCAAGAAAAATACAAGGAAATAGTAAAAATAAGAAAAAATGTAAAAAAAAAACGTCAAGGGCATGTTCTAGTGTAAATCAGGTTTTGGGGGTGTGGATGGAATCGATGTGAGTCGTAATAATGTTCTTCATACCAAGTTCAGGGATGAAATGCTGAGGATGAAGAGAAATGTGGTTGAAGCGGAAAAATGTTTTTGGGACAATCGGGATCAAAAAAACCAAAATAACCGATTTGCCAAGGAAAGTGGTTAAGGTGGAGAAATGTCTCTGGGATAGTCAGGCTCAAAAAAACCAAAATAGCCGATTTGTAAAGGAATGCGGTTTAGGTGGAAAAATGTGTCCAGGACAGTCGGTCTCAAAAAAGCTGAAATAGCCAATTTGCAAAGGAATGTGGTTAAGGTGGAAAAATGTGTCTGAGATAGTCAGGCTTAGAAAATCTGAAATATCCAATTTGCAAAGGAATGTGGTTAAGGTAAAAAAAATGTGTCCCAGACAGTTAGGCTCAAAAAAGCCAAAATAGCCGATTTGCAAAGGAATGCGATTAATGCGGAAAAATGTGTCTGGGACATTTGGGCTCAAAAAATCCAAAATAGCCGATTTGCAAACAAATATGGTTAAGGTAGAATTTTTTTTCTAGGATTGTTGGGCTCAAAAAACCTGTAACAGCCGATTTGCAAAGGAATGTGGTTAAGGCGGAAAATTATGTCCAGGACAGTCGGGCTCAAAAACGCTGAAATAGCCAATTTGTAATGGAATGTGGTTAAGGTGGAAAAATGTGTCTAGGACAGTTAGGCTTAAAAAATCTAAAATATATTATTTTCAAAGGAATGTAATTAAGGTGGAAAAATGTGTCTAAGACAGTCAGGCTCAAAAAAGCCAAAATAGCCGATTTGCAAAAGAATGCGGTTAAGCCGGAAAAATGTGTCTAGGACAGTCTGGCTCAAAAAACTGAAACTCACTACACAAAGAAGGAACCAGAAAAAGAGGAGAAACAAGGCCCGGATGGTTCAATTTTTTTAGGGACATGAATTCCCCCAAAACCCGCAATAGCTGCAATACCGAGGGAAATTCAACGCCCGACCCCTGAACTTCAAATGGTCATAACTTTTCACCCAGAGCTTTATTTTTCACAAAATTTGACTTTTTAGAAAGGGCATGATGTCCTTTGTGACACATATCCATCTCTAATAAATTGAATACTCAATTCCACAAAATTCAAGAAATGCCTCACAGAACTAAAACAAGTTCCTACACTCAGATTTCCAAATCTTTTGCATTTTTCAACAGAATTGCACAAAATTGATACAGTTGGAATCAGGACTCTGAGCTTGAAACACAGTAATCAATAAATTTAGAATTTAATGAAGAATTTATGTTGAATTTATAGAAAATGTTCTGAGTTTAGAACAATGATTTTTTTATGGTTGGGAGAACAGTTAATGAAGCATGGGTAGACATTCTTCACTGATGCAAGTCATGGGAAAGCATGGGGAGCATTTTACAAGAAACATAGCATCCTTTCACTCCATTTATGACATTTTACAAGTGGTGGGAAGTCATATTTTGGTATTTTAGTTTCTCCCTCTCTCTCTTCGCTAAGAATTCTAAAAATTGGAGTGTTGGGATCTTTATAAAGATATAGTTTTTATCTTGTAAAACTCTGTCAAATTAGTTTTGTGAAGCCAATGTGTTGCAGGTCCTTATAGTGGACTCCTTGCATGTTAATCTAAGACCTTATTTTGTCATATATTGAACTATGCATATCAATGAAGAAATAGATGTAAGTTTTTGGATGTATCTTTCTCTGTTGTGATTGTTTGCATTCTTCTTGCCCTTTTAAACTCATTGAAAATATATTGTGTCTATTTATGCTATTGCATAGATTCATTATCATTAAGTGTGTATGAAATATTATTGTGAATGAAGTTTCTAGAGTGTGGATAACCATTATCACCCTTCTAGTATGCACTTTTCTTTTATATTTCACACATTGGAGACTATTCTAATACCCTTCTTTTCTAGTGTATCACAATTTTAGTGTAGACTTTGTTTTCATGCACTCTCTCTGTGGTCCCTTGGAAAGTTACATTAGGATAAGATATTTTTCTTGTGTTAGAGTACATTGTGGAAGGTAGTTTAGGAGCAAGAACCAAATTCCCCTGGAGGTCTATCTCAAGTAGCAAGTCCCACAAATTGGATATAGTACCCATGTTTTCCACTCACACCTCGAGCTCAAGAACACATGCTTGTGCAAGTCATAGGGTGCTGTGATTTAGTGATAAAAACATCCTATCCCCATAATTACCTGATGATTCTCTCTTGTGCCTTGGTTCACACTGAACTGTTGAGGGAATACAATTAAACTGAACCCCGCACACTACACTCTAGGCTCTACACATTTACATTCTACCACACACACCACACATCCTACCTTATCCTCTACATACCTCATCTATTATTCATTTATACATCATATATCGCATACATGCTACATTAGTCATCATTATATATGAGTATAGTTTAACATTACATCCACACGTTCTATATTTACTCTAGGTCACATTATACACAAGCCTAACTTTACATTTAATCACTGTGTATTCTATCTACATTGACATCGACAATCTAGCCTCCACATTATATATCTCCTACATTGATTAGTTCCCATCACACATTTATGTATCACTTGCATTCTACATACTACACTAGATTCCATTGTATATGGGTCTAGCTCCATCTATCATCTTTACATATGCCATTTCTATATACACTTATTAGTTCCTTTCTTACATTTCAAACACTACACATTATACACAGCATTGCCTACACCAGGTATTTACATACCCTACTACTTCCTTGGTCATTTACACTGTGTTGTTTTCCATGTGCTACACTAATCACCACCCAATGAAGCACTCTAGTTCCTCAGTTCATACTTGAATCTTGAGGGTTTACTAATCAAATGGACCTTACATACATGGGACATGTCATCATACCACATTCTTCAGACTAGTGACCAACTCTTTAGGCTATATCGTCACTACACTCATCATCACCTACCATATTGGTGTACACCTTAGGTTAAATCACCACTCCCTTCATCCATTCTATCTTATACTATCAAATTCTATCATCATCTATTCTCTTATTCTATTAAATTATCCTTTTATTAATCCTTGTATTATCATGTTGTGGTAAACACCTTAGGTTAAATCACCACTCCCTTAATCATTTCTAGTTATTCTATCATCCGGTCAAGCCATATATATTATTTTCTTCTATCATCATGTAGTGGTATACACCTTAGGTTAAATCACCATTTGTTTAGTCAATTTCTCATTATCCTCTTACATCCTATCATCACATATTTTATTATCTTATCCTATGTCATTCTACTACATCATCATTTATCCTACTCATCACTTAGTGGCATATGCTTTAGGCTAAACCACGACCTTATTCTTATTCATCATGTAGTGGTATATGCTTTAGGCTATATCAACACCGCATTCTTACTCCTCATATCATGTTCCATGCTTAGTACTAAACTGCCACCTTCCGTTATCCACTATATACTCATTTACGCTCTATTCAACTTCATTACCCATCTCATAGTGAGATATGCTATAGGATAAATCGTCACCTTCTTCTTCCATCATATAGTGATCTAGTATTGGGGATAAATCATCACTTGTCTATTCTACCAAGTCGTAGGATACAATTATGCTATAAGGGTCCATGCACATCTTCTCCCCATGTTGCATTTCATCTCCACTATGCATACACATTCATCATAGTGCGCTAGACACAACCTACACTACTCGACCCTTTCCCGATGATGCACTCTTGTTTACAATTCATTCTTGACTACTGAGGGAAAAAAAATGAACCTCACTGCATTCACTTCCATACACTCGGGGGGCAAGTTGCTCCGATCATTCCATCTTGTATACCATTACATCCATCCATAACATAATGAATTGTCTTAGTAGCATATACTCTTGCCTACCATTTTTTTACATGATCACTTTACTGCACATGTTAGATTGTTTTCTTCTATATCATTATCATATATACATATGCATTCACGCCTTTGTCTAGTTTGATTATAGATACAAGAAATTTACAGGTGACATGGATGCTCACCTTCTACCCTTACAATAATGGTCATTGGGGGCATCCACATTCATCTCATACAGGTGTTATTGTTTCATATTATACTTAGCATCTTATACTAATTGTTCATACATGATTTTACATATTGGTTATAATTCTAACATGTTAAAGGGATTCCATGTGTAACACTTGTTTTTACAGGATTACATGTTTCTATGACTACGTATTTGTTTCTACTTATCTTCCATTCTTTTCTATTATATGTGGCATTGACACTTTTCTTGTGTGTAAACTTGTTTTCTTTTACGTCAATGATGGCCTTATGTGTCTTACGACATCGTGAGTGAAGTCCCATGTTTGTAACCCACTTTGTGTAGTCTTCTTGTTGTTTCTTGAGTGTTTACAATATTGTGCTTCATGTTTTTTCTACATTATTTGCATCTTTTACATTTATTACATGTTGTTTTTTTGGACTAACAATTTTATTGGATATCCATCCCATTTTGTGCTCACGTTGGTATCTACCAAGTGTTTTCCCTTTCCCCTGCAGGGCACAGTCTACATGCCAGAGTGTGATTGGTCCTCTTTTAGGGCTGCATTCTACTTCTAGGGTCGTCGCATGTGCCCCAAATAAGGGGGGCCATCATTGAGGGTTTTCTACTGACACAACGTATTTACAATGGTTTAAACATAGTGAGTGAGTTCAAACCAATCTACAAACTCCATACAAAATGGACTTAAAAGGACATGATGTCCTTCAAAAATTCGATGGTGCGGTCACATGATAAGGGGTTATAGTGGGTGTGCCTCTCTACACTTCTTCATCCAAAAATTTTGGATCACCTAAAAAAAAGACAGTATAGAGATCTCTTCAAAAAAATTCACTAGAAGCAATTAGAGTTGGAGGACATAGAACATTTCTGCCTTACACTTCTTCAACCAGGGTGGCTTAAGAATGCTTGAAAAACTCACAACACTACAGGATATCCTTTTATACCCTTTTTCTCGACATGGATCACGTGCTTTTCCATTTACATTTTTCCTATCATATTTTACATTTACGTACTTTACACATTTATATATACATGCATATTCTACACATTGTTTTTACATATATACATATTTGACTACTTGATCATTTTCTCCTTGAAGGTCCACCATATGAGAAACACGAAGTCAAATTGGGGGAAAAAATAACAAGAATGATGAAAATGATAACACACTGTGATGGTACTTTCCATACTAACCATGCAGGCACACTACACACCACAACAACTACACATGCATTCCACCCTAGGTTCACTTTCATTATTTTATATGCACATTTTTCATCTTTAGAATTCATGCTCCTCCACATTTTTCTTTTCTTAATTCCACGCTTGAGTCTATTCCATCGACACGTCTTCTTCTACACTCTACATGGATATCTGGTATGCATCTCTATCTCCTTTTTGTTACCTATCTTTCCGCTCACCAACATAAAATGGGGTAAAAATGTAGACTCAAAATTATGTAATTTACACATAATTTGGCTCGGTCTTATACTACTATTTAGAAGGTTATCAAGTGTACAAAGTACTAATTAATCCTACCTTTTGGTAATCTTTATTTTATATTTTATATCATAGTTACCATGTATTTTCCAGAACTTATTTTCCCATTTTACAACTACCCCAAAATTCTAGCGCTAAATCAGGGCACACAGGTCCCACCCTGGGTGCACCGGTCACACCCTGGGCACCTTGATCTATGAAAAACCCCTTTCGCTCCTTTCTAAGTCTTTTTTCACTTTTGGTCATCTTTATCTTTTTCACAGTCGACCTTGTCAGGATTAATTACAAAATTAAGCTTAAGAGCCCTATAAATATGAAGTTAGTAGACCATAATGAGGGTCCTAGGTCATAGCATTACACACTGCTATCACTCCATCTAGGGTTACATCCATTTCATCACTTTGATACACATAGTGTCATGTATCAAGGCTAGGGAATTTACATCACACAAACTTTATAAGGGAAAGGATTATATTCTATTCCATGCACACATTCTATTTAAATATTCTATAGTTACTATTTCTTGTTACTTCACAAAGTGTGAATGACATGACAGCACTTGGGGAATGACATGCACACAAACACACACACACACCTAAACTACATCCGAGCCTGAAATGTAGTGCAACACTCAATGATAAGTCCACTACTTTGGTGGTTGAGGTCAGTACGACCCATTCATTTGCATATTTTATTTTTTTAGGGTTTGATACTTTATTTTGTTTTGTAGACCTTATTTATTCAATTCATCTGGTGAATCTACTTTGACAAATAGGGAACGTTTGTGACACTTTTCTGACCTAGAAAATTTCAGAATTGAGGACTACATAGACCATATCAAGGACTAGAGAGCCTAGGGGTGCTCCAATCCCCTCTCAGGCACATCGGTCCCTTCATATCATCCAAACCTGACATTCACAAGACTTCTGAGTGATCATCTGCACTTCCATATTCTGTGATCAGACCTGCAAAAACCTATGACCATCTTCATAAATTAGCTGAGTCATCTTTCTTTCTATACTTGTATAATTAGGGTTTTATCTCATTTAATTTTATTAGTTAGAATAATTTCATATTATATTTATTGCATTTATATGACATTTTTAGTCCCCCTATTTAGATTAACATTAGTAGGTTATACTCTTTAGTCATAGGATCTTATTATTATTTTTGTTAATCAACTAACTAAATAAGATACTGGAATTTTCCTGTTGTAGTTCATGATATGTTTTAAAATATTAAAAGTAAGACTGAATAAATGAATTGGGATGTGTAGAAATAACTCACATGATGACATGGGAAAGAATTTCCCAAAAAATAATAGACACACATTTTTCATTGCAGAAGGCTTTGAATTCATATGACTATTAATAATTCTCAAAGAAGCATTCAAACCTACATACACATAATCCATTACCTAGCAATTACACATGAGTCACAAGTAATGCCGAGAGGGATGTAAATATGCAATGGGGCTAATGGAGCATGAAAATTCATGCAATCTACACCCCAAACTTGTAATAACTCTGTTAATTGCATACAATAAGTCCCTCTTCATTACCTCTTCCCGTATACTTGTCCTTCAACAATCCTCCTCTAACCAGGATAATGATTATCCTCAACATATTCCATAGTTGCTTCTTTATCCAGGGCTTCTCTATCCCTTCTAATCCCATGGATTCTAATATATTTTTGATATAGCCAAACAACATTCTCAACAAAGCCAATTGATCAGGGTGGACACCCTTTGAATTCATTTCATGAAACAATGTCAGTGTTGCATGAGTATGCTCATGCTTACCTTAAATATAGGTGATCCAAAACCCCTCGCATTGCTAGGGGAGAGAAATTTACGTTTTCTTGAAAGAGACAAAATAAAAATCCATTCCTTCATAGTCCTCTTTTTCATGTTCCCAATTGTGTCATGCTCTCTACCATACCAGTCCGAGCTTGACTACCTTCGAATTGTCTCTTTCATACTTGTAATACATCAATGAAAACCACATGATTTCCCAAGAAACAAAGCAAAGTACCATTTAAAAATATGTTTGAGAAGAAGTCACTGAAAAAGAGGTCTTTGGGAATTTGGCACCAGAATTTGTCATATTCTAGAAAAATCATCTTCAAAGGTGGACGCCTATGACAAAATATGTTTACATTTTACAAGAACCCTAGTGTCTCACCGCTCCATCAAGTAATGTCTTTTTCCCCCCCAAAAAACTATAGTCCATTCTTAAATATTTTTGGGATCTTTGATATGATTTGATTGGACAACTTAAAAAAAATAGATTTAGTATTAAAAAATTAAACTCAAGAGAATTCAAGAAGAAATGTTTATTTATTAATTTTTAAAAAAAAATTGGAAAAGAAAATTTTAACATCAAATAACACGTAATCAGAATGCTACAATTGCGGAGTACTATATAAAAATCTGTTGGAGAAGAAGTCGCTGGAAAAGAGGTCTCTGAAAATTTTCCACCGGAATTTGACACATTTCAGCTAGGGAATCTTCAAAAGTGGCCATTTCTGGCCAAATATGATATAAACAGATTACTTGACTTGGTCCCCCACACAGAAATCAAGAATTTTATCATACTTTGCCACATACAACTAGGACTTGCATTTGATGTGCAAGGAACAACATAATGAATACACATACAATTTTTATATGGATTTGTTTTATTATGTAACAAGATAAATGAAAGAAATAAAATATTGGTATCATCTCTTTTTTTAACAAGAAAAAATGTTTCATAATTATTATTTTAGAAAAACATAAAAAATCTATGTAAATATAACAGTTGCAATAAATTTGATAACTTTGGATATTAATAACAAAACATTGCATCCACTAGATTGAAACAAATGAGACATTAACTCTAAAAATCATCATAATCAACCTAACATCTACAACCGAACTTAGAACATACATCTCTCCATACCTCTTCAAGCGTATATTTATCCTCCTCCTCATTCAATAGATGAAATAACTATTTCTTACATGGTTCACCTAGTCTTTAGGTGTGTAATTCCCTCTGTAACTTCAAAAATGTAAAGGGGATATTGAAATCAATCACTTCCTTCAACTTCTTATTCTCGATGAAATTACACACTAGTCTATCTAGGTTGCCACCAATAGGATTCATAAGCATTAACTCAACTATGAGATGTGGGGTAAAGGATCCTATCTCCACAATTTGACCACTCTAATCTATAACCACATAAGACTTCAATGACTCCCCTATATAAATATCTACTACAATTCAGCCCATAGTTCCAAACCCACCATTTGAGGTGAATTTTTGTTTGTTAATATTATAGTGAAATGCCAGAAACTCTAATAGTAGAAAGGTTTAACGATAGCTATAGTAACATATGAAATGTCAAGTTGAGTGGGTACACGAATGATGAAAAATACTTCTCCTTCCACCTAGGGAGAGGACGTGTGTGCAATAAAAACTAAAAAAGGTAAATATTAGATAATGATTAAACATGTTCCTCAGCAATGGTTATCCCAAGAACTAGTGTGATTCCTTGAGGGATGTCAATTGTTTTATAAAATCTAGTTATATGATATGAAATAAGATAATGAAAATATACTTAGAATTTGAGAGGGATGGAGAGATCATGTTCTGCTTGATAGGTGGCCTCAAGAAGGGGTTTAGCGATCTCGAAGTTCAAGATGTACTCAAACCAGGATTGATGTGTTGCATCATGCATCTCATGTATCACTTCAAATTAATCTTTGATTTCTTCAATCTTTAGAGTCAAAGTGATGGCGTAATGACTAAGTTTATGTGCAATGTCAAACTACTCCCACATGAAGGCTTGCTACACGATCGAGAGGTCATAGATACTTGTAATGGGATGTGACTCACCTAGGAATATCATCTATAAGGAGACACATAGTGGAAAACAAAAAAATAGAAAAAAACATAATGATGAAATGACTAAAAGTATTTAAATGTGGCAGAATGATAGAATGATAGGAATGGTGGGATATTAAAGAAAAATCACCAGGGATTCACACAAAATCACTTGCAATTTCTAATGAACTATGATTTCTTATATAATAAGATAATTGGATTCAAAAAGGTGAATCAGATGATTAAGAAAGGATAATAGATGATGCATAACAAACTTGGGATTAAATTAAGATGAGGATACATACCTTGATAGCGTAAATAAAAGAACAGAGCTTGAGGGAGCCTTATAGACGTGTTTGAATGTTCTTGGCAATTGATTGAGATGTTGACTCTACCTAGATGCTCGTATTAGTGTCGTCTTGATGCTAAATGTAGCAGAGCTTCTCTAAATTTTCTGAAGATTCCAAAAAAGGAGTTTGGTTATCAATTTATAATCAATGGTGATTATTTTAAAGTTTTTGGTGATCTGATAAAAGTGGGTAAAATGGGTTGGAAGTGATTTTAACCACTTCTAAATGAGGCTTTTTAGGTTTGGGTGGGAATGGTAGAGGTTAAGAATAAGTTAAATGGGTTTAGGGGGCTAGGTTGTTTGTATAAGAATGGGTTAGGATGGGTGATAGATGGTTAGGGAGGTAATTATGATTTTGCGAGGGTAATTCATGATTTAAGATAGTAAGATAGGTTTTTTGTATTTTGGAATTAGAGTGTGAAGGGTGTGGCCAAGAAAAATGTGTCTACACTCACCTTAATAGAAATAATGGAAAATAATCTAAGTGAAAACCTATGGCATCTAAACTAAAATAATATTATTTCATAAGCTTCAATAGTCACAATTCATGAGAACACATTTTGTTCAATAATTTCAACAGACAAGTCATAGCCTTTTGCATACATATATTCAAGGGAACTTGTAGCTATGACCTTTGAAAAATGTCCCTTATACATTATTCTATGGTAGGTTTCCATACTATAGACACAAAATCTATGCACTTAGGTACATTTATAGGTCCTAATAGCATGCTAACGTTTACATGATTTCTAAGTAAGAGAATTAGTAATTGACAACTCCCTTTACCCATTTTCTTTTACTTCTACACTTCTATTGGCTTGATACATCTTGCACTCTCAATAGAATTTAACTTTTTTATCTTTCTATGGCCTTAGACACTAGCATGTAGCTATATAAGACACTAGCACCAAGTGCTCCTGTCCTTCTCTACCTTTTTTTTTAATCATTTTTGACCCCTTTCACTTCTTGATTAATTTTTACTACTTTGGCTTGGCCTTTCTATTGACAATTAAAAAACTCAAACAAAGGAATCATATAAATACACAATTCTGTTTTCAAAATAAAGGACCAAGCATCAAGAATTACTATCATCGCCTAAGGTTGCATTCAAAAGACACCTAAATAACTTTAAAGCATCCATTCAAGGGAAAACAAAGTGCATACATTACATAAACAACATAGATAGGTGAAGTTAATTCTATTCCATCCACACATTCTACTATATTGCTAAATTATATCTACACCCCGCTATCAATTGTAACTTACAAAAGTGTCTCCTAGGGAACAAATTATACACACACTCACAAGAACTACATATAGTCTTAGATGTAGTGCAACACTCGGTTGTAAGTTTTCTCTTGGGGTTACCGCAAGTTTTAGTATGAATCCCCATCCTACATTTTACTTTTTAGGTTTGATGTGGTTTTCTGGCTTATGTAAGTGAAGACCTGTTTCATAGATTATAGGTAACTTTTGTAACCATAGTGTGATTATCAAATGATCAAAAACGAATAAAAATGAAGACCTTATAATATACCAGAAAGTAGATATTGAGCTCTTGTGTAGTTAGTAGCTTTTAAAAGTGGCCTCCAGTGCCTAGGCGCCCTTGACCTATCCCAAGTGTCTATTTAGAGCCTCATTCATGTATTTATGAATTTAGAGTGAGAAGTAACAAGAATCTTCCCAGTGTTTTCATCACTTCTCTGTACCCAAATCAGTGCTAGATTACACATAAATTAGATAAGTTTTCTTATCTCATCTCTTTCTTAGGTTTTTATTGTCTTGAGAATTTCCATGGACAAAATTCACGTAAAAATAGGACAACTATACCACAGTGTTGAAATTTTTTAAATCCATACCTTTCGAAGACACCCCAGGTCAATCCATCTTCAACACGAGTCTTATCCTATCATTAAAATTATCCCCATGTGGCTTTCCTTAGCCCCCCATAGGTGATTTAGGAAATGAAAATATGCCCCCTAGGTGATTTAGGATCTTTTGGAACATTCAAGTAATCAACCAATATTGGCAAGGGCTAGAGTCGGCCCACCTAGGATTAGGTCATCACCCCCTAGAGAAGATCATAGGACTAAAAATAATGTTGGAGAAGTATTCAAGTACAAATAACATTATGGATATTATTTTAAAAGATTCATGGAACATTTGAAGGTGTTGGAAACAATTCAACGTAAGTGGGTGTTCAAGCCTAAAGGAAAACATACACCATGAAGGAGGATCAGAGCTTCAAATAAATATTTTTGGATCTTCGTGGGGATTTGAATGCCCAAAATAATACCTATGTAAATTATTTTACATGCCCTAAATGGTGGAAAATATCATATATCATGAAACATCATACACATTCTTACGTAACTCATTCTTCTGCAACACAACAAACATTCTTGAGATAGAAGTGGAAATTTATAGGTTTTTCTGATGTATTAATGGTTTTATATCTTCACCAATCATCTAAAAATGATCTTTTCACTCAATATCATATAAAATATCACCCCAAATTTTATTCGGGAGTTCGAGATATCGCCTCCACAAGTTGGTCCCAAGGTGTAATTCCGCATTCTTAGCCAAATTTCAAGTTGGACACGTGGCATCCTGTGGTTAAGGAAGATTTTCTTGTCACCTTTGTCCCTTTGAAAATGGAATAAAGGGAAATAAAATGAACTCTCCCCCCATTTAGTTTTCAAGTCACTAATATGACCATGCACTCACCACTTAAGCCTTCATTGACTAGTTTGACCTCTCTCCCTCCTAGCCATGCATGTCCACCAAGTGTTGCCACCAAGATGAAGAGGAAATTAATATCCCTTTTGTACCTTTATAAATGGTATAAAAGAGACAAAAAAATTCTCCCAACCCTCTCCCCTTCCACTTTTGCATTTAAATAGCGAGAGTTAGCCATTTTTGCTATTTTCTCCCACACACGTCCATACCTTACCGAAACTCTAGCGAAAATTTTGTAGACTCCAGATCTCCCATAATTGCATGCAAATGATATCATGTAATCCTCCATAATTTGAAGGAAATTAAAATCTAGATTCGATGAAATAATAAGGAGATCAAAAATGAAAAAATGAAGTTTTGCTAAAAAAACCCTCATAGGAAACACGAAGAAATCCTCATATCTCACCATCTGGAGAATCGATCGAGATGATATCTTTTACAGAATTCTAAATTTCTGAAAAACATTGTGACGAAAAAAATGGATATCGAATGATGCCCTGGATTATTTTCTGCAACAAAAACCCCATTTGTTCCCTAACTCACATTCATCTAATTTTTCGTCAATCCAATAGTTGGATCGAGCTAAAAATTTACACATAGATTTGAAGTGAAGAGCCTATGAAAATGGAGTGGATTATATCTCTATCAGGGGTTAAAACTAGACCTGAAAAAAATCTTCATGACTCCATTAATGGATTTCATAGTAGCTTCGTGCTTGAGGCTCTTACTAGCTAAAAATTTAAAAAAAATTCTAAGCATTCTGTTGGGAGAAATCAAGTAATGTTTGGGGGATAAGATCACATAAATGAGACATATCCAAAAGTATGTGTCCCATTGCAAACTGAGCATTGGAGACCCACTTTACAAATATAGTAAGATTTTTTACACATGTTAGCTATTTTTTGTTAAGTCTTCATCAGAAGCAGTGGTGGTAAAGATAAGGTGTACCAAAGATAATTTTGAGGTCGGAATGATTTTTTAGAGAAAAAGTAATGAAAAAATGACCACTCACTACAATAGTAAGTTCCCTATATGGGTGCCTCTAAAAATTAGAAAATCCTTCCAAGAAGTGTTCGAGGTGAAGGCAATATAAAAAGGAGTACATAAAGAAACTAATAGTTGATGCGTAATCACAACACACTTGATTGTTTGCAACTCGATAGATTAAAACTTTCAATGTGATTGCATAGCATGGAGCTTTTCCCAAAATGTGGTACTTTGTGATCAAGAAGGCTCTCTGGATGAAATCCGGTTCATATTCCTCTCTTATGATGCACACATTTGAATTATAGAGGATATACTCTAAAATTTACTAAAATCGACTCTAAAATCTAAGATTACAAGAAATTAAACCTAAACTAAAAGAGGTGATGCACTTGAAGGATGTTGAACAACCTATATGATAAATACAAAATAAATAGAAAATTGTAATGAAAACAAAACATTACACAATAATCTTCTATGCAATGAAAGATCAAAAAGATGAAATAAAACACAGAACAAGATTTGAAACATCCACAAATCGTATTTTATTGCTCTAAAAGTTGACAAAATACATCATATTTAGGGCACAAGGCATAGATTATCCATTAATATGTCTAGTAGGGAAGTTTGGAATCTCCAAAAAATCTCTTACAGATAAGAAGAAGAAGGGAGGGGCATATACAAGGTGTCCAACATTAGAAAAATGACCATCCTTGCAATACATAGGAAGAATGAGCGGAATGGGGAGAGAATAATTTGAAATCTTGCTTCAACCACCCTAAAATGCATTGAAATATCCTATAACAATGATGAGTGCCACTGTAAAACCCATGCCTCCATGTACTTTTCCTTCTTGGGCAAGAAAGGAAGCCCTTACCTCATCATTGTGGTAGGTGATAAACTTGGAACATTCTTCTAAAATGGAGAACTACATTTTTTCATTTTGAAAAACTTAGTCCCACTCAAATTAAGATAAACCTGTGAGCTTTCGAAAAATTGATTTCCAAAAAGTCCTTTCTTGTGCAAAACTGAGCTCCCAGTAAAAAATTATGGCAATCTGAAGATCGTGGTGTCATTCTACAAAAAATTTGAACTACAAATCTTCCTTTTTTAGAGTCTGAAAAATGCCTGCAACCCCTGAAATCTAAAAATTTAGACTTTTAAGCATCTCAACTTTGGATTTTTAGTTACTATTAATCTACTAATTTGGCTTGAGAGTTCCAAAAATCTGAACTCTGAACCTTCGAAATCCCAAACTCTGAAATTCTGAAATCAGGAGCTCTGAAACCCCGACCTCCAAAAGTCAGAAATTAGGACCTCTGAAATTCAGAAAATGCCACCGCATTGACCCCAAAACCAAGTTTGACCCCCAAAATCCAAACCCTTTCAAACTTTAGACTTTCACGATTTTGGGATTTTGCTTGTGTTTTTGTGTTTTTCTCGATGAAGACTCCAAATCTTTGAACCCCAAACCTTCGAAACCCCAAAGTCTGAAATTATGACTTTAAAAATTTCAGGATTTTGGGATTTTTTCTCTATCTTCCAACCATTCATTTACTATCTCCGAAAATCCAATACCTGAAATTTGGAATTTCGGGGTTTCAGTCATTTTCCTTTTTGGGCTTGAGGCATTGTTCACTTGCTGACACTCACTGAGATCTCCGAAACTCTGAAATCCCGAAGTCTAAAATTTGGACTTCAGTGTTTCGGAATTTTTTAGTTTCCTTTTCACCCCAATTCATCTCTAAAATTCCGAATGCACAAAGTTTGAAAAAATTGGGCTTGGGTATGTATTATTTTCACTCAATCTATGATCTCCTTTGACGTTCCCTTGGCGATTCATTTTCTGACCTTGCAGTGCCATTACTGATCCCGACTACAACCTGACTGTCCAATCCCGAAACGCAAGCTTCCATGGCTAGATGAATCCCTCTATCTTCTAAGTGTGCAAGGTCGTGTTGTTCAATTTTACCTGAGGGGAAAAGTTAGATAACACTAAATTTATCAAGATGATTCATAAAGGTAGAAATTGCCATATTTACTAAATATAGTAATTCTCCCATATGGGTAATTACTAAAAATAATAAGTCATCACATGAAAACATTTTCAGAGGGGTCACATACACAAGGGTGATCCAAGAACCTAATTTCACCAGTTGGATCCAAGAAGAGTGAAAATTTTTCATTTACTAAAATTAGTAAATTCCTCTTTTAATAGCATAAAAGTGTTTTAGAAGCCATGGAATTCAAGTTCATAGAACAAATTTTCTTCACTATCAACAATGGTTTACTCATCAATGTTTGTGGCTTATTTTCTGAGTGTATATGTGAGATCTCAAAAATTATTTCATGGTTTATTTTTGCCTCTTTGTAATGTGCGAACTGATGTTTATGATTAACATCGTCATATTGTTCATGGTGTGTTTCATCAAGATGTTTAGATCAGCATACTAGTGTGACATAATTGCAAAGAGTCATGACATGGTCAGTTTCAAGATTCAATCTTTCTAGAATGGATCATCATGAGTGACACTTGTGGTCACCAAATTTTTCATTCAATAGTGTTTCCAAATACTTAGTATGTGGTGTCTGCATGTCCTCGAAAGGAGATTTTTCATCTTATAAAGTGTTCACAAGTTCACAATTCATCATCTCATCTAAGAATTTTAGTAATTTATACATGGACTGGAGTTAAATTTCAACAAATAAGGGGTGTTATTCATCCATGCTGTAAAGCATCTTATTTTATTCCCCTCTCTCTTTCTCCCTTTATCCCTCTTATTTCTCTCTCCATTCAAATTCTTAGTTGGTTGTGATCATTGTATTTTGTATTATTCACTTAAGTGACTTATTTTAATATTGTAAAAGTATTTTCGAAAATTATCAGAGAAATACTTAATTGATGGAAAATGAAAAGTTAGAAGTGGAATATGGAACGTGAAAAGTCATATGAGGGAGGTGAAGGGTCAAATTCAAATGGCTATAAATAAGGATGGCTTCTCCATTCCAAAGGATTATAATTTTTTGAGAAAGTTTCTTATTTTGTAGCATTGTGAATTGTAGTAGCTTGATTGAAGCTTTGTATTCATCACTACACATGAAATAAAGATACAATTTCTTCCACTTAACCCTTCTTGCACATGTTTCGTCTTTTCTCATACTATGCACAACTTTCTTGAGATATGAAGAAAGGGAAAAAAATTACTTTTTCAAGACATATAAATGTGTGCATCTTTGTATGCATGGTTTCCTCTAGTCGGTAGCATTAATACATTGTTGTCTTCTTTCCATAAATATGTGTGATGGTAACTTATGGTTAATCGTTATAGGGCTCTAATTTTTTACCAATAACATTAATCCATATTTTTTTGTTTCCCACTCCCCTTTTCCCCCTTTCAAGAAAGATTCATCTCTTGCAAGAAATTACAAGCCTCTCTGTAGGATGAGTAGAGTGTTCTTGTTAGATCCCCAACCTTTTTCCCACCCATAGATATTGTTTGACCAACACATAATAACAAAGAGTTGCACCGTGCAAGCAGAGGGATCTATATTTATAGAGTATTTACAACAAACCCATAGATTTTTATTTCTAGCCAACAATTTTTGGAGCCTCTGCTGGGAAGATATTTTCTTAAGTGTGTTGAAAAAGGATCTCTTCCCAAAATATCAAAAAATACAAAAACGTTTATATTAGAAAAAAACTAAAAAAAATCATATTTCAAAGAAAATAATTTTTGAAGGCAATTCGATCAAGGAATGAATCCCTGTTACTTTTGTTTCCCGCACCATGAAGAAATTACTATATTGGAGCAAAGTACCAATGAGTGACAACAAAGAAGAAGAAGAAGATCATGATTGAGAAAAGACGATCATCGATCAACCGTGGTTCCGGACCAGTCTTTGTGAAAAAAAAAATGAGAATAGTAAAAGAGACTCCTACTTTAGGAAATAATTTGTAGTTGGGTAGAGGAAAGAGAAAGGAAATTGCCAATGAAAAAGAAAGTAGGGAGCTATTGGAAAATATTCAAATAAAATAAAAGATAAGGTGCAAAACTCTAGAATATGCCAAAGGTAATACCCTCACTTATGCACAATTAAATGAAAATCATGGGGCCATGTCCTTCATCATCCTCCCTTAGGATGATTTCCTTGTAAATAGAAATGATGAAATGGGAGTCTTAAAACTTGAATATATGTAAATAATCATAAGCACTATGCAAGGAAATTCGAGTCCCCAAATCTACCTTGAAATGTTGAAATATGTTGATGCTTACAAGAGATGTATGAGAAACTTGAAGCAACCCCCATAACAAGGAAAAAGAAGAGATTTTTCTTATGGAGGAAGATCCAAAGCATCATTCGTACCACAGGGTTTTCATCCCTTAAAGGTTCTTGAATTCTTGTGAATAAAATCCTATCATTGTGCCTTACTTTGAATATCAAATCAATATTCAAGAAGATGATGAAAAATAGGAAAGTGCAAGATCCACTTACGAAGACTCTTGTAGCCTCTCACAACTCACAATGAAATTGAGAATGTTATCTGTCTTCTGCCACTCTATAGATGACTTCCTTGCATATGGTCATGAAGAAATGAATACTATGAAAGGTGAATATATGGAGATAATTTAGATCATAAAAGAAGGGAATTCCGACCTTGAGACCTATCATGAAATTTGGAGGCATGCTTTGGCCCTGTAAATAAGGTATGAACACCTTGAATCACTTCATATTGTCAACAACGAAGAAACTCAAGAAGATCCTAAAGATTGTTCGTAATACTAGGTGTTCATTCCCAGAATAATTTTGGATGCTCCTGTAGAAGATCTTATCATGGAACCTTTCGATGAAAATCAAAGCAACATCATGGAGGAAGAGGTAGAAGATATAGAGATAGAACCATCATTCAACAATTCTCTCTCGCTTGAAGCACAACCCATAGGGGGAATAATATAATCAATAAATGAAGATTCTTGTTACATAATGGATGATTTGATGCTATCCGAAGACTACACAAATGAAGAAGAAATGCAAGATGACCAATTTGAAGTAAGCATGAATAATCTCCTTTCAAATTTTGATCTTTTGATTTGTTGATAGAATGGAGATATGTGAAGAAGTGCAGGAAAGATGCCTTGTATCCTCGATTAAAGATGATGGATTCAAAATGTTCATGCATGATTTTCCCTCCTATTTTGATTCTTCATGTAATGTAAAGATGCTACATGAAGAAATGCATATATTCAAACAACGAGATTCTCTTCCCAATTAAAATCATGGCTGATCTGATGGAAGACGCCCACTCCCTGTTTGAATCACGGGAGAATGAACAATTTGAACACAAACTCTTCTCATTCAAGGAGTAGAGTGATCATCATGGTGAACGCAGAACCTGTCATCTTTCATTTGAGGAAGAATATTCAATAATGAATGATCAAAATGGAATTGAAAGTCCTTCCCATATTGCTACCTCAATTTTGTCCCATCAAGAGGATGATATGTATTTTGAGCTTGAAGGAGTACCGTTCCCACAAAGCATGGACCTTTTCTCCCTATCAGAAGGTGTCATGCATCAAGTATGCATGTGATTACATGAAAGGGAACCTTGGGAAACACAAATCATGGAAGGAGTGTGCAATGATGTGTGAAATGAATGATGGATGCAGATGGATACTATTTCAATCATCTCCTGATGGAAAAATATGAAGACTCTCCCAATGAAAACTAAGATCACCTTATGAATTAAAAAAGTTTGAAAGGTGAATGAGAAGATTAGATCGAATTACCAGATCGGTTGCCTCCTCTCTCATCTCCTCAACACCGTCTATAGATGTTTCTAATTCTCAACAAGTCTTTACTTTTTCATAGATTATAAATGTTATTTTTATCGTACGTGTGTTACAAATTAATATAGGAATAATGCATCAAAGCAATAATAGTAAATTATAAAAAGAACATTGAACCAAGGGCGTGTTATGCCCTATGAAACCTAGGAAATTTCCTAGGGTGCATGGTGGGCAGGGGTACCGAAAAAAGCTCCAATGTCAGGTCGGCCAGCAAATGCATAACATTAATTTATACATAGAAAGTGAATATATAAAAACCATTGAATGAAAAAATATTATATTTCTAAAAAATGCAGTGTTTTTAAATAAAAATCGAGTGTAGTTAAGAGTCTTCCAAAAATATTGGTTCAGCAAAACATAACCTTCACTATAGGGAAAGGAGATTATTGTGGGAGAGATGATAATCATGCAACCATCTTATAAATATACATCTATAATAGGGAAGCTGAATTAATGATCTCCTATACATCATTTGTGCATATGAGTGGTTCAATTTAACGTTTTTAGGGGATGGATTTTGGCATACTACAAAAATGGCGGTGGATTCTGAAATGGTAAGCCATTATTCAATTGAATGTGAGAAAGAATTACATTGCAGCCAACAGACACTGTAATCTTGCCCCAGCCATTTATGCCAATAAAGAGAATTTTAAGAATAGATAATTTAATCTGGATGTGATTATACATTTTCAAAAATTGTCCTATCCACCCAATGTTCGTTGACAGAATTGGGTGGTTGAATTCATTGAAGCTTGTGTACACCAATGATATGTTGATTTTTCTTTGCCATCCCTCCCATGGAAAACAATGTTAATAGTCATTATTTTCTGGTGTATTAATGGGAAGATAATGGAGTTGAGAGAGGAGGAGAAAAAAAAATATTAAATCCAATCCTTTATTTATCCTCTTAATTCATGAGTTGACAAGCCAGGGGATCCTAAAAGTCTAAGCGAAGGATTACAATTTTGCAAGAAATAGTCTATCATTACAGTCTAATGGTAGAAAATAGACTCTTACTAACCAATTGATAAACTATCATAATAAAATTGACAAGGTTTAAGTTTAGTTTTCTATTAAATAATTCATATCTATAGGTCTAACATCAGATTCTCCACATAAACAAAACATAGAATTTGATAGTCCCGCTTCCTCCTATCTAAAATAGTTGTTTGATAGTTTATTTTATGTTTCAATTTACATTTTGAGTAATATTATATTTTGAAGGCGTTAAAATAATAAATAAGTTATATAAAATATTATAACATATCTTAATATATTATAACTATTTTTTTAATCAATGATGATGTCCTTAACAGTTTTTTTTACGGAAAAGGTAAGAAAGAAATTTTTCTAACTTTAATTGTATGATTTGTTGAAAAACACACTATAATTTTATTGTTAAAAATTGAACGAGTAGGGATACTGTTGGTGTGTGTTATTTTCCACATCATTACGTGAGTCATCTCACTTAGGTGAGATTGTACGTCCATGTGTCATTTAGGGGTCATTATGAGATTTCCTTATGCGTCAGTGCGTCAGTGCGTCAATGCGTCAGCGCGTTAGTGCGTCAGCGCGGTCAGTACGTCAGCACGTCAGTGCGTCATATGCGTCATTAGGAGTTACACTTCTATTCTGGGAATGTAACTCCACCTCTCTACTCGAGTTGTCATGATTGCAGCACTGGGGGTTACTCAGCACCTCCTATATGTACACATATTTTGATCTATGAGATAGAGGAGAGTTTTATGGCTTAACCAGGTTCTGCCCCATTTGTCGAATCTTTGCATACACATTCAGTTGATGCTCGCTCCTCCTGAGATCTCTTCACATTGTCGTTCGCACGTCCGTTGATGTGCACGTCGTTCCTCGTGATCCTCGCTTGCGGGTTTTCAAACCCTTTATCATGGTATCAGAGCGGATCTTGTGGATCCGTGCACTCATCGGAGTTTCTATGCGTGTTTTCTGGCTTTCGGCATGATATACAGATCTCTTTCAGCATGTGTCGTAATTGATATTCCAGTTGTGCTCTTATTACATTGATTTCGGGATTAGTTTCCTTGAACCACTCAAATCTCCAGGGTTGCATGCGTGTTTTAGGGTATTATTTTTTTTTTAAAAAAGGAGTTTTTGTGATTGGTTTTATGCTCGTGTTTTCTGTGTTGAGAGAAATTTGTAGGTTCAAGGTGCTCCTTCTTGCTCGTTTGATATTCTGCGAGCCCTTTCTCACGTTGGTCTGTGACTCGTGTATACTCGCGCTAGTTTGGAATTTTGGCTCCACCATTGAGCATCCATCCCTGCCATTGTTCGTTGTGCATTGATTCACGACTCAGCTTTTTTGGACTCTGCCACTCATTGCATTTGGTCAGGTTTCATTGTTGCATCATTTTGCATTGGATTTTCAGGATTTTACATCGTGTTTTCACCCTAATGAAGGGCTTAGTTTACAGCAGTTTGAGGTCTACTTTTGCTTTGGTCTACCCAGCTTGTGTTCTAATCTTCTCGTGGCTACATTGAACACGGACCTATAGTGATTGACTTGAGATCTTCACATTTGAGATTGACTCTGCCTTACACTTCTTATAGAGTTGTTGTGCTCACATTCCATTGGGTTGAGCCTCCTTGTGTTTGCATTCATTCTACCACTTACCTTGCTAACCTGCACAACTCGTTTCTCAGGCCTGAGAGTCGCTTCAGCCTCCTTTCAACTCTGCAATGTGTGGAATCCTCCCTGCCCACAGATATTGGCTCTTGACTGGTTTTTGGCTTGGTTTGGACGAACTCAAACTGTGTCATTTTTGCCTTGCCAGGATGAGGGATTTTTGTCGACCTCTGAGCTCAAACAGCAGTCGTTTCCTTTGTACGTGGTCTCATGTTTTAAGACAGGTTTGTTTCCTTTGCTGCCACCTTGCACATAGTGGCCATTTTTTCAGCTTCTGACTCACCAGCTTGGCAGTACAGACTTCTCCCACATTTTATCCTCTATAGCTCACTCTACCAGAGGCGTTTCAACCTCTCAAAGGCTCGGGTTCCATGGCTACACCACTCTGAACTGCTCCTGCGTTGAAAGAACACCTCCCAGCTCCGTTTTTTGCATTGAAAAACATTTTCTTAACTTGTGGTTTTGGTCGTTCCTTCTGCAGTCCACCAGGCTCATTCTGTGTGGTCATTTATTGCTTAGATCTCCATTTTTACAGTCCACGTGGCCTTACAACCTGCCTGCAGTGAAGGTAGCGCAGGGTATTGCTGACAGCAGTCTTCACGGCAGTCAAACGGCCACTCCCAGCGACCTACAACACCTTGGCACAACCAAACAACTAACTCTTCCAACGTGGGCCCTCCGCTCAACACTTTTTTAATGTTTTAAAGTGTTTAAAAAAAATTAAAACATTTCATTTCATGGCATGTAATAATCATTTAGGCTGTTTTTGGCTTGTAATTTAATCCCCTCCTACGAGTGTCGAAGATTGAGGGTGAGGTCTGGGGTTGGCAGGTGGCTAACCCCCCCTCACAGTCAAAACAAACCCCTATCAAAATTTCATGCCGTTTCCAACAAGTACTCACACGACACCCTTTGCACCCATTTCATGCACTTTTTAATGCATTTGAAGTGTCTAGTGTATTTTTTCATCAGTTGCAGGAATCATTTTAATGCGATAACTTTTGACTCGCTGCTCGTTTATGAGCGCTTCCTTGGTCAAAGTTGCATGACTTTTTTCACACTACATGATGGCATTGCCAATTTTGTAAACGCACTACTTTTATAAAGTGCAGCATTCTGGTGGGGTTTTTTGTACTCTTGCGCCTACACACACATAAGCATTATCAGCCGAGTCTGACGTCTTGCTTTTGTGCATCTTGCATTTTTTCATCATGGAGAGTGCACTTTCTAGACGTAAGCATCGTAGGATTGCTTTACAGCCTCCGCCACTTCTCACCGGGAGAGAGACCTATTCAGCTTGGCATGCTTCCATGAAATGTTACTTCGCCCTCCCCCGAGGGTCTTTTACCCTTCTTGCTTGGGCCAGTTCCTGCACCCGCTGATCATCATCATCTAGAGAAATTCCTTGACACTTGTGACCATGTTTTTGGTCACATGATGATGCATGTCTCTCGTTCTCTCTGGTTTCATGTGGTAGACTCAGATCCACCTCATCATGTCTGGAGCATTCTTCAGTCCTTCTATGGAGACCCTTCACATACTGCCACCATTTTTGTTGTTGCTGATTCAGTTATCTCCTCCATTTCTTCATGGGTGATGACAGTAGCACTGACACAGACTCGCTTGGTTCTACTTCTGATGATGAGGATTATGCATCCAGTTCTGATGTCGAGAGTACTACAGAGGACTCTTCTCCTCTTTCTCTCACTATTCCAGAGAGTGTTGTCACCCCCCACATCTCATCAGATATCGAGCAGTCTTCATACTTAGTCTCACACCAAAATTACACCAGCCTCCTTTCCACTTCCAGTGTGTGAGGCCCCTTTCACTCCTCTACCTTCATTGGATGACTCATACCTATCTGACATCGCTCTTCTATTTGTTGAGCCCCCTCATTGGGATGAGTATCTACCTGACCTTAGTCATCTTTTCGTAGAGTACACTTGTGATACACTACAGGTTCCTCATCCATCTACAGGTGTTTCAGAGGAGTTCATCATCTCCATTGTTGGGAGTGCCCCTTCTGGGACTCTTACCACTTCCACTTTTCTAGAGACCTTCATTGATCCACCCTCAGCTTTGGATCCCTTTTCTGTTGTGGAGGATGTTCTGTTCCCTTCACATCACTTGGACATCCTTTCTGCTGGGTGTTCCTCTTCACTCTGATAGTTCTACGCATGTGGCATTACCTTTGGTTTCTTGGCACTCACTCGCCACACCTATGTCACACTTTAGTACACCAGACTCAGAGTTCTTCATGTTACTGCCTTCAGTTTCCTTTATGGAGTGGGCAGACTTCCAACACGTCATTTATGTCCTTCCTAAGGGAAGGTACACATTTCGTTGCGGGTGGCTATTTTTCAGTCTAGAGGCAGACGATCTCGTCATCAACATTTTTTTGGGAGACCTCCTAGAGCTGCAGAGTTCAGATCCTTCCATGGCATCTTCTGCATTCCTCTCGTCTCCCTATTATTCTAACTTCTTCTTCTTTCCAAGAGATTGCCTCTTTGTACATGGGTACCCTTTCAGGCTCGTCTATGGCCGAGACCCATTTTTGGCATCTTTCTTAGATTAGAGAGTGTTTTGTTCTCTTGTGGTGGGTGTTTTTCCCACTGGGTTTTCCTTCACTGCTTGGGACTTCTTTTTGTACATGGGTGCCTCATCAGGCTTTGTGCCGGGACCCATTTCTCGTTTCTGACTTGCTGCCTCATCCTAAGTTACGATGAAAGGGGGGTGTTGGTGTGTGTTATTTTCCACATCATTAGGCGAGTCATCTCACTTAGGTGAGATTGTAGGTCCATGTGTCATTTAGGGGTCATTATGACATTCCCTTATGCGTCAGTGCGTCAACGTGTCAGTGCATCATATGCGTCATTAGGAGTTACACTTCTATTCTAGGAATGTAACTCCCCCTCTCTACTCGATTTGTCATGATTGTAGCACTGGGGGTTACTCAGCACCTCCTATATGTACACGTCTTTTGATCTATAAGATAGAGGAGAGTTTTATGGCTTAACCAGGTTCTACCCGTTTTTTGAATCTTTGCATGCACATTCGGTTGATGCTCCGCTCCTCCTGAGATCTCTTCACGCAGTCGTTCACACGTCCATTGATGTGCATGTTTTCCCTCGTGATCCTCGCTTGCGGAAAAACCTCTTTCAGATACGAGGTGTGGGAGGGCGTATGCTCCAAGTAATGTGTAGGGTGCTCAAGAACCTTAATTCAGCCCTGCTGATTGAACTTCCAAGTATAAACTCATACAATTATATTATGTGTTTTCTTTTTCATAAGATGAGTTTTAAATACAAAGCGATATATTATATGAAATAAAAGAGGTAAAAACATTTTCAAAATAAGTGCATTGCAATTTTACAAAATACATAAAGACTCAACATACGTGAAAAAGGATGATGAAGGAATCGACACTAAAATAACTATCACACTCATCTAAATCACTATGTGTTTCTCTCTATTGTTGTAATGCTCACTCCTCTTCAACACTGATTAAACTATGATTTCAATTTCGGTTGATTATAATCTTGTACCTTGCTACTGTATTGTAGTTATCATACTACTAAGATATGTGGGACATCATGATTACTATTGTGTTATGATTTTATTTTCATTGTATGGTTGTAGTGTGGACTTTGATGTACATTACTGTATATGATTTGATTACCTTATTTGATAGAAAATATGGATGTGTTAAGGATTTTGACATGATGTGATTTATACGATGGATTATATGCATGGATTGACATATTTGTATTTGATGAGCTAGTGTTACTACTATACTGACAGATTGGACTTGATATATAGATGTTGCTAGATGACTAGTTGGTTTTGTGATTTTATCACAAATTGATGTGTTAGTAGAATTGAAATGTTGGAAATTTGAACAATTGGAGAATTACTTGGTTTTAGAGATGATTTAGCTATGATATTTGATGATGTGAATTGATATATAAATATATGCATTTTATTATCTCGATGTTGTTAATGTGGCCACAAGGCCAGAAAGGTATTGTTTTGATTTTTGTAGGAATTTGTAGCACAACAAAAAAAGGGGGATAAGAGACCATCATTGAAGGAATTTGGTTTATTGGCAATAGGTCACCTTCGAAACTCATGTAAACATTTGTTGTTTTTTATTGTTATACTGTTAGGAGGTCCCCATTAGGGGAGAGTGACCTCAAATGTGACCTTGAGTAATTTATTTTTTTAGTTATGCGTAACTAGTTTTTTTGAAAGGGACTATACCCTTGTATAATAGTGCTCAAAAGCCAAATTTCACCCCAAAAATCCCTACAACAAAAAATAATCTACCAAGATTAAAACTAGCAAAAGTAGTGCAGCTGCTAAAAAACAACTAAAAAATAACCACGTAAAAACAACACAACTTCCCAACAACTATACAACTTGTTAATTGCCCAGATGTAGCATTTATATCAACCAAAAGGACAAGAATCATACCTTGTCTGATACGGTGGGGTATTTAGATTTGGAGTTTCCTTTCTTTTTCCTATCTACCACTATTCATTCCTCATTTCCTATATCCACTAAAATTAGAAGAACAACGTACATAGATCTGATAGGGATGTTACCCGTACAAAACGAGGGTTAAAGAATCCATAGGTAACTTCTCTGCATTATTCTGCAAAGCATCTACGACATGTGAGTCAACTTGTGGGGGGTGCTATATTCCTCAACTATATCTGTATCAATTGTAATATGTCTTGATAAAGAATCCTTCCACCATGCAGGTTTTCTCTAATGTTTGAAATGTTCACAATTTTCTGTAATATGACCAAATCTGAAGCAACAATGACATCAAAAGGTAAGTCCCTCATAATCTAGCCCCTGCACCCAGATCCTTTCACCAATCTGCAAATTGATTTTTACTGGTAAGGATTTAGAGGTATCAAGATCTATAAGTATTCGAGCATAAGTAGTATGGGTTTGGATTGAGGTCTTATCATTAACTACCTCACATGAGCTTTTTCAGAGTATCCCCTATAGCAATGAGACAAGATCTGTTCCAAAGTTGAAGTGGGAGTCCTGACAAGTGAACCCAAATCGGTAAGGTATCGAAAGATTCTTTTAAAGGGTCAAAAGACGGATACCATGGCTTTGACATAATCCCGTGTTCCCCCCAAACCCAATACTAGCTTAAAATTAAATTCCTGTCTTCAGGGGTTTCAAAGACAACAATGAAAAAAGCTTTAGCACAAGGATAAAGCTTAATCTTACCTTGTATCTTTTCTCTCCATCTTTTGGCTATTCATTCATGAAGCTGAGAAATTTTAGGCCTTATTTTTGTAATTCTGCATATGAGACCTAGCTGGGAAATATTTTCTTCTTCCTTAAGAACCTTCAGAAGCATATCCTCATCAATTTTTCAGTGTCAGGGTCTCCTGAGAGGGTTTTAATAACTCATTCCTTGTATTCTCCTTCTATTTAGAGACCGTTGCATCATAATATTTGGAACTATTAGTGCTGTCATATTTCCCTAGTTTTGGCTGATGCATGTTTCTCTCTCTCCATTACTAGATATACACATAACAGTCTTTGTAGAAGGAGTTTTATTAGCATTTAATGGATATTGTCTGCCTTTTCCATCCGCATCAGAGGATATCCCTTATTTGAGAGGAGCATAATTTTTATTTCCATTTCTCGCTACAGCAGGGGAAGAAAGGATATTTCTGTTCAATGAACCATTCCTCACCCTAATCCTAGTGTCACTATTTTCAAAACCAACACCACCAATAGCAAGGAAAGGGGGAAGATTGTCAATGAATCCGTGAGAGTATGTCTTCCAACCTGAACCATGGTGTAAATGATTGGTAGATATTCCATTCTTTGAAACACGTCACCCCCCCTCTGCATTCGAATCAAGTAGGGTCTCCACATTCACACCTCTACTTCCTCCATTGTGTATGTAACCTCTACTAGTGACTTTTTCAATTACATTCATGTCGTTGCACATAGGGGACACTGATTTTTGAGTTCCCATTAAGAAAATTTTTAGGGTTCGCATTGATTAATTTTGTTGTTTTCCATTTTCATTTTATTTATCAGTGAGTATTTGAATTATTTTAGTTTTATGACTCACCTTTATCAGTGTTAGTTAAAATGTTATATTTAAGTTAATTAGATTTGATTAATTAGTGCATTTTAGGATGTTACATAAGGGGGTAATTAATGTGAGTTGATAGTCTTGGTTTGTTATGGATTTGAAAGAATTTAATAGCTTTTGAGTGTGGTGCACTCAACCTTGGATGTAATTTTCGGATTTTGACTTTCAATCCAATTTTGGAGGCTTGTGGGACAAGTTAAGGTTGTCTCAAACCTCTTAAAGTCACCCACACATTATTCCTATGATGTGAGGGGATTATTTTAGGCCTTTTGTGTGTTTTAATGGAGAAAAAGAGCAATTAATTATACTTTTCTTACAAGATCATTTAAGTTTTTCCTTTAGGGGTGTGGGTTTGGGTTTAAGTGTGTATGAGGGTTGTCATTCTGTCAACCACCAATTTATTGTGCTTTGGAAATTGGGTTTGACCTTGTGATGCGAAACGGGGGAGAAATGATGAGGCATCCTACATGGAGTGATGCCACCTCTCTCTCCTCTCTTTCTATCAAATCTAATTTGTTTAAGGAATTAGGGGTTACTTTTTTTTTTTTCAATTCTTGTAAGTTTGGGGATAAGATTGCTTTTGGAATGGTTATTTAGTGCTTGGATTTTATTGTGCTTTCTTAGGATTTTAGAAGGCTTTCAGCTTTCTTGTCGATTGATCCTCTTAAAATGGTAAGGTATATCATCTCATCCTTGGTTTCCTTTTCTATTTTGTTGTGCTCATAGTGTGAATGGATGATTGTTGCATGCTTTTGATAGTGGAAAATAGAATGGTTTCTAGGTTGTAGGAGAAAATAGAAATGGGGATAACTTCAAGGGAGTAATAAGAGTCTTATTGGGTATTTTAGGAGGGAGTTGGGTTGGGATGTTCCACTTTGTTAATAAGTTAGATTTTTTCTTATCTTATTTATTTCATTGAAGGAGGCACAAGAGTGAGTGAGGCATAAGAGTTACATATTTTCTTGAGGGAGGCATAAGAGTGAGGCAAGCATAAGTGTTGAATATTTTCTTGAGGGAGGCATAAAAGTGTTATGGGTATGTGATTTAACTCTTGGAGGCTTTAAGGTGGACACCCAAATTTCCTTGGGAGGCATAAGGAGAATCCCCATGTTCTTTTCTCTTTCTTGGCTTGTGTATTAAGCCTTAGTTCTTGGGAACTTGTATGTTTTTAGTGATCTTGATTTTGTGTTTATTGTGTTAAATGTCTTGTTGATTGTTATTGTGGAAGCCATGTAGAGTTGCCAATGGTTGTTTAATACCCCTAATTGCTTCCTTGTTGGGGCTCGGGGGTCAATGAGGATGAAGGATTCTTTCCCTTGTAACACCCACTAATTTCACCCTTACGAAACCCAAGAACAATGTAGAGAAAGCTAGAAAAATTATGGAATAATGGTTTTTTGGAAAACGTTCCCACCAAAAGGTTTCAAAATCACAATATTCACATTCTTGATTCTAAGTTACTTTAAATTAATAGTATAATTTTCCTTTTAAATCCCATTGATAATAATATAATTAGAGTTCTCATTACCTTTTAATAACTTAGTTAGCCTAAGGTATATTTTAGGCTCCTCTAAATATTATTTTGATAAACAATTAAGTTCCACCTTAAAACACTAGGAAAATTAGTTCCATTGGTAAAAGGGTAATTTTCAATCAAATACTAAAGTTATTTTAATCCCACAAGGTGTCCAGGTTCCAAAAAAATAACAAGGACCTAAGATTTGCACAAGGGTTAGAAGAATAAACACACACACCCCTTACAAAATAAAGTGACCCCTTAAAAAGTCAACCCATGCATTTTAGATTTTAAATTTAAATTCCAATTCATATTCCTCTCACCTACTCCCCACCTAACTTTTGTAGGGATGAATCTCATCCCTTAGATGGATTCATTTGGGGCCCTTAGATGATGGAAAAATAACTAATCCTAAATTTTTCTTAAGAAAGTTATCCCTTGTTTGTTTGGTTCATTATTTCTTTATTTGGTTTTGTACGTTGGAGGACGAATCCACTAGAGGCCATTCCAATATTTTGAATGGATACACTTTCTTCTCCTAAGTTTTGTTTTATTTTTTTTATTCCCCTTGCTTAGGGTTTAATCGTAATTGTTTATTTTATTTATCTCATTTTTTTAGTATTTTCCCAAATGGGCATATGAATTTTTTTTTTCTGATTTTGGATAAAAAGGTAGAGTGGTGTTTATATGTACTAATCATGAAATATATATATATATATATATATATGAGCAACACGAGTGCAGATTTACACTGAGTCGAGACTAAAGGAATGGCCGACTGTACACACGGTACAATGAATGGTATATGTCTTGAATGTTATAAAAAAAACATTTGGGGTTATGGGGAGGATCACCGACCCCACCCCCATCCATAAATTATTAATGGGCTGGGGGTGGGTCGGCGACCCTCCCCCTAACCATTACCACTTTCTATAGTGCACAGGACGCGGCTTTACTAAGCCCTTAACACATTAAACAAAGTACCTTTTTTTGTTTATTGCATTTATTTTTTTTGTATTGATTAATATGTATTTAATACACACACACACACACATTGAAACAATCTTGTTTTTTTTTGGTATAATAATAGTATTTGAACTACATTTAATTTAATATTAATATATTTAATATAAATAGAACTTTAATTTTAATAATACTATCAAAGTAGGTACTGTTTACCTTGTTAATAGGGTTAACTAATTTTAATTTCATACTTAAAATTTGTTTGTAAAAATTTGATAGTAATTAGGGAAGAAAGTTTAAAAACCAAGTCAAATTTCACTAATTGTTATATCAAGTTACAATGGATTTATAAGTAATTCTACAATAACTTAATAATAATTTTACACATTCCAATGAGGTTAAAGTCTAAGTTGTTAATGAAGAAATTTCTTTTCTCTACTAGTGTTAGGAACTAATCAATTTTTTTGTATTAACCAAACAAGGACAAGGAAATATAAGTTCTTTCTATCTACTCAAATGAAGTTTGGCTTTCTATCAAACAATGCAAGAAAATATACAAAATAGTCTAAATTTTCCATTGAATGCCTTTCAAGTAATACCATACCATTTAATATTTTCTTTATTCAAATTTCTGACATTCCCGCAAGAGACTTTCAATAATATTTCCAATAATTTGAAAGCAATATTGACACACCCATGGGAGATAATAAAAAAGATTCAACGTGGACAATTTGTCTTTGTTTCATCCACATTTACACTATAAAAAAATAGCTTTAATAAAATGTCTTTCTTTCCTTTACAAAATACAATAAAATATTGATCACTAATAATCAATACAACTTTTATTCCCAAAATAAATTACAATAACTCTTTTATTTCAAATAGACATGCAATGATATTCCACTTGAAGTGGAGATTTTACAAGGAGAACATTATAATAAAAAATATTTTTTCTTCTATTATTTTCTCAAAATTCAAGTCTCCAACCAATCTCCATCTTCTCTTCACTTGATCACACAACCAAAAACGGGGAAGAGGCAACACTCTCCACCCAACCAAAACTCCAATGAGAAGAATAAGCAATTCTTATCATTGGTCACTGAGCCCCAACCACAAGGAAATAAGGGATATATCAAATAAATTTCAACTCTACAATTCTTCCACATTTACTTTCATGCAATAAACCACAAAAGAAAGATAACACACAAACACACTCATTTTAGACACAACAACTTCCCAATAATGGCTCAGGAATAATCCAAGTAAGAATAGGGAACATGGGGGTTCCCCTTGTGCCTCCCAAGGGTTTGGATTCCCACCTCTAAAACCCTCCACAACACAATCAATCCCAAAATCTATTATTCCCCCCCACAACAACATATCTATGTCTCTTATGCTTCCCTCACTCTTATGCCCCCCTCCCTCTTATGGCTCCCAAAAAACACAAAATGACAAAATAGAATAAGGTGGGGCATCCAAAACCCACTCCCTCCTAAACAAACAAGGAAGCTCTTATGCCTCCCAACATATTTTCATCCCCATTTCCAAATCTCAACACATCCTTAGGTCAATTTCCTATCCACAATTTCAAGCAAGAACACAAATCCATAAAACACATAACTTGCAAGAAAATAAGAAGAAAAATAAGAGTGCAAGATCCTAACTTGCCATGGTAAAACTCCACTTTCAAAGCAAGCCCCAAAATATTCAAACACAAGCAATTTTCCAATCACCCTTCAACTCCCACAAGAAAGCATCCAAAAGGACAGAGCTCAAAACCAAGTGAGTAACCCCACTTACTTCCCAAATATTTCAATAAATAAAAGAGAGGAGGGAGATGATGTGGCTCCATGCGGGATGCCGCATCATTTCTTCTCCATTCCATATTATCCAAGTCAAACCCATACTCCAAGAAAAAAAAGGGTGGTTGAGAGGTATGAAAAACAACTTACACACACAGCTCCAACCCATACCTTTTAGGACAAAGAAATAAATATAAGTAAGAAAGTGCAATTAAAAGTCACCTTTTTGCCTTCCTAAAACACATCATAGGGTCTATTTTTTATCCTCCAACCCATAGGTAGCATTGGTATAGTAAATTAAGAGGTGTGGGAAAAGTTTAACTTGTCCCACAAGCCTTAAAAATTGGCCCTTAATGTTGGTGTAGGTGTTTTTTGATCACTTTATTTAATTATTTAGTGTTATTTCCACCTAGACTATGTGATTCATCTCACTTAGGTGGACATTGATCTAGGTGTCATTTTAGTTATGATAGATTCTCTTACAGAATCTGTTATATGTGTAAGTGTGTCATAGGAGTTACATTCCCATTTGGGAAATTAACTCCTCTTCTCCATTATGGAGGAATGTTCTCTTACATGGGACTTACACATTTACTCCCCTATTTTTACTCCTCTTCTTTTTGGTCCATGGAAATCCAAGAGCATTCTATTCCCCTCCATTTTAGAATCTTGAGCTTTCTATACATGCACATTACTTCTTAAAAGTTTGGCTGCCTTATCTTATAACTCCTTTCTTGGTGAAGTACAGTTGTTTGGTGCACATGTATTCCTTCCAGACCCTTTTCCTAAACTCCTTAATGGTATCAGAGCTTGGGGACTAGAATCACGCTGCTCACCATTGTTGCTGCACTGTATAGTTGTTTGTGAAAGTTAGACTTCTTGCATGTGCTTTACTTGCATATTTCAGATTCTTGTGGTTATTTTTTAGTGGTTTGTTTGTGTGTTTCTTGCAGGTTTATGTGTGATCGGGTCCAAAGAAGAAGTCTATCCAGCTTTATTGTGTTGGAGAGCCAAGGAAGAATACGGCACAATAGTCTTCTTTTGAACAACAAAACTTAGTTTTACGCATTAGGTGGTTCAACGTTGAAGAGTAAAACATTTAAAAACAAAAAAAGGGAAAAATTGTTTGGATGTGCTCTTTGATGCTACAGATCTTCTATTCTTTGCTATAATCCTTCTCCATGCACTGCACTTCTCTTCCTGTCTTCATCTCTTTGCTGCACCTATGCACTCTTCCACGTCGGCTTTCGGCTTCATCCTACACTCCCTCTATGTGGATCTACGTTATTTTTGAGTTGGGACGGTGGAGGATCTGTGTATCTTGCTGAGTTGGGGGCAAATAATGGATCTACATGTTCTTGCTGACCCGAGATTTTAAACCACTCCTTGCCGGCCATTTCTTCTACATCCTCACTCCCAACCTGCATGTTTTTCCTCACTCGCCTGGTCTGATCTGCCCCTGTACGTGGAATGGTCTGTTGGACTAGGACATGGGAACAACACCGTTACAGCCAAGCCTAGAATGTTGGAGCTCCAACTATTGCTGCCAAGTCTGGGACGTGTGGAATAGCACCGTTACAACAAAGCCTGGGAGGTTACATAGCCCTACACCACATGGAACTTAGGCTAGGTGCCTGACTTGGTTCAATCAACCACTCCCAGCCATTTAAAATCCCATTCAACTTGGTTTTCCCTCTTAGGACGTGATTGGAGGTAATTTAAATCAGATCATACCTCTTCTAAATGTTTTAAGGTGTTAAAACATTTCATATTATTGGCTGTTTTTTTAAAAATTTGGGCATTTTACTTGTATTGGTGGCCCTTCCTTTGAGTGTCAAAGACGAATGGTGAGGTCTGAGGTTGGAAGGAGGATAATCCCCCCTCCGCAATCAAAACAAACCCCTTTTGAAATTTGATGTCATTTCAACTGGGCACAAACATGATACCTTTTGAATGTGTTTCGGGCACTTTTTTAATGTTTTGCAGGGCTAACTAGCTTTTTCTTATCAGCTGTGGGAATTTCTTAAAGCCATAAATTTTAACTCATTTCTCATTTCTTAGCACTTCTTTAGTCAAAATTTGATGTGTTTCTACAATCTACATGATGGGAATATTAGTTTTTTTAAATGCAATATATTATAAAGTGCCACTTTTGGGGGGGGGAGATCATCTTTCCTTTTTTTTGAACATTTTTTCTATCATGGATAATCATGGTGTTCCCTTGCTCACCCCATTCAACTATAAATAATGGTTGAATGCTATGATCACTACCTTAAAAGGAAAGAAATTGTTTCGCATTGCCACCAGTCTGCAAGTTGAACCTGATGATGAAAGAGACCGAGAAAAGTGGCTTGATAAGTGTGATGAATCCATTGGGTTCATGACCATGTGTGTATCTCCAAAGCTACATTTTCACATTTCCTCTTCCACCATAGCCAAATAAGTTCTAGAGACTCTCCAAAAACATTTTAGGAAATAGGATGAAATGCGGGGACATGAACTTGAGAATAACCAAATAAGCCTTAGTCCCAATGATTTTGACACACTTCAAGACTTCTTCTCCAAATTCATATCACTCAAATTGTAGTTAGAAGATTGTGGAATAAAGAAAAAGGAATCTAAACTCATTTTATCCGTCCTTACCAAACTTGGTCCCGAATACTCTGTATTTGTCTCCAACTTCCATGCAACAAAAAGGGCACTTGGAAAAAGTTTGTCTATGCCCTCTCTTGATTAGTTTATCGCAGATTTGATCAGGGAACAAAATAAATTGATTCAAATGGGCACCTTGAAATCCAAAAAATCACATGCTCTCATTGCTGGAAAGGAAAAGCCAAGAGCTTCTAAGGAGAAGAAACAAGATCATGAAAAGAAGGACAAACCCCAAAACAACTCTTTTACCTCCCGAAATTCCAAAGAATGAATCAAATGTGGATACTGCCATGGCATGCATGATGAAGAAAATTTATTGAAGAAAAATATTTCTCTCCTCACGAATCTACTTGAGAACCACAATATTGGAGTACCAAATTCTCACAAAACACCTTCATCATCCCATGACAGTTCTAAGGAAAAAGAGAGTGAAAAAGAGAAAGTATAAGAGAAATAAAAAGTAACAGAATCCAACAAGGAGAAACCAAAGGGAAGAGCTCTAGTGATAGTTGTGCCACCTACCCCTACATGGATCATTAATTCGGGTGTAACTCATCACATGGCATCATCAAACATTGAGTTTGATTCACTTGAGCCATGTGACATGTCCTCTATTTAGCTTGGTGACAACACCACTATACAGGTTTTTGGAAGAGGATCAGTTGAAGTAAGTGGTGGTACTTTCAATAATGTTTTAAGTATCCCTTTACTTTCAACAAACCTTATTTCAATCTATCAGATCACTCATCTTGGATAGGGCATGTAAGTTGAGTTCACTCCGGACTTAGTTTATGTTAGGGAGCTCCACAGTGCTGCTATTGTTGCAGTTGGTATAGCTGACCATCACACTTAGATGTACTCATTCTCTCACTTTGCTCCTCCTTCAGATTCTTCATCTGACTCAGTTGGACTTGAGGATACTTCTAAACCCATTTATGATGTTTTGGACATCTCTTTTAGCATAGTTGATTTCCATGATGATGGAGACCCACCTCCACCATCCACTTATCACTTGCCACATCTTGAGGAGTTGTCTCTCGATCTACCCACTTCTAGCCCACTTTAGGGAGCAAGCACTATGATTTAGGACTCATCAGGCATTGGGTACACTTCTTCACACATTCAGGGCATTCCACCATCCTTCATTACCACCACTTCAATATCTCTTCGTGTAACATCTAGATATTCCACCTCATCTATAGTGCAATGTTCCCTTGATTGGAACAACACCTTGACACTTTGGGGGTCCTCTTCCTCCTCTTCACTCAGCACAGGGTGGCTCATAACTAGATCATCTTCTTGGGAGGTAGGATAGACTCCTTCTCTCCTTCTTCTTAGTAGTTTAGGAGAGTTTTTTTTGCTATCTCTTGTAAGTTGAGGTGTTTTCCCACTGGGTTTTCCCCCTCACTACTTGAGACCCTTTTTTGTATGGGTACCTCATCAGGGTTATAGCCAAGACCCATTTCTTGTTTTTCTTGCTAACTTACTTTGCCCCATCCTAGTTTCGATGAAGGGGGGTTTTGGTGTAGGTGTTTTTTTATCACTTTTATTTAATTATTTAGAGTTATTTCCACCTACACCATGTGAGTCATCTCACTTAGGTGGACATGGATCTAGGTTTCATTTTAGTTATGATAGATTCTCTTATAGAATCTGTCATATGTGTAAGTGTGTCATAGGAGTTACATTCCCATTTGGGTAAGTAACTCCTCCTCTCCATTATGGAGGAATCTTCTCTTACATGGGAGTTACACATTCACTCCCTTATTTGTACTCCTCTTCTTTTTGGTCCATGGCAATCCAAGAGCATTCTATTCCACTCCATTTTCAAATCTTGAGTTTTCTATGCATGCACATTACTTCTTACAAGTTTTCTTGCCTTATCTTGCAACTCCCTTCTTAGTGAAGTGCAGCTGTTTGGTGCACATGTATTCCTTCCAGACCCTTGTCCTACACTCCTTCATTTAAGGCCAAATCTGAAATTTCCAAGAAGGGGTAGAGTGTACAAAACTCAAGATGACATAAACTCCACTTACAACACATAAACAAAATAACCATATAATCTAATAAATTTCTCTCTAAGAAATCCACACGATAATACTATTAATTGAAATCCATCAATAATCAAAGTATCTCTATGATCTAATCATCTTGTTAAACCTAAATGATACAATAATATCCATGTATATAATCAATAGTAATGAAGATCAAAATGTAATAAGTGTTGAAGGGAAGTTGGAACTACCTCCCCCTCCCCTTAGACTCGAATTTCTCCTGGAAGTCACAACAATAGAAATCAAAACTAAACTTATAGCAATCTATCATCCTCACATGTAGGAGCAGTATCATCATATTTGTCCCACTGGAATCAAACCTAGTCAATCTCTCTGCCTCAAAGGCCCAAGGTCCTATGCTCTAAAATATGGATGGCCTCCACCATCAACTACCCTTGATCCTATACCTATAATGAGGTACAATCTAATACATGAGAAGGATCAACAATAAATATCCTAATTATAGAAACATGAAACACATCATGGACATGAGACAAGCTAGGTGGCAGTGCTAGATGATAGGCCAAAGGACCGATATGCTCCAAGATCTGAAAGGGACCCATAAATATAGGAGCAATCTTAAATCCTTTTTCATAACAGATAGGGCTCTTCTGGGGCTTGACATAAAGAAACACCTTCATGCCCACCTCAAAACTATGATCTGTCCTATACTGATCCATATACTTCTTCTGCCTATACTGTGCCTATGGAAATCTCTACCTAATCAAAACAACCTACTACTATGTATCCTGTGGTAAAACTGGTTCAAGAAAAACCCTGTCCTCCAACCTGTCCCAACTTAGAGGTGTCGTACACTCACTTCCTTGTAGTGCTTGAAAAGGATTCATGCCTATCAAACTATGAAAACTGTTACTATAGGAAAACTCCACCAAGTAAAAATAACCCTCCCACCTCGACTGATGGTCAATGACATACATCCTAAACATGTCCTCCAAGATTTGATTCACTAGCTCAGTCTATCTATCTATCTCAAGGTGATAGGATGTGCTAAAATTAATCTTCATCCCGAGAGCATACTGCATCGTAGTCTAGAAGTGAGAAGTGTACAAGGGATCACAGTCGCAAATGATCTTCCACGAAATCCCATGCAATATTAAAATGGTATCAAGGTATACTCACACTACTGCACTAGCTATGTAGGTGGTCTTCATCGGAGAACAATGAGCCACTTTCATCAATTTATCCACCGTGACCATGATGGTGTCGTGGTGGTATCTCGACATCAGTAAGAAAAATATAAAGTTCATGGAAATGGTGTCCCATTTCCACTCTAGTGTAGCATGAGGGAAGAGACGGCCAGTTGGATGTTGATGCTCTACCTTCCCCTTCTCACACTCTAAGTTGTGTGACGTGAACTGAACCACATATCTCTGTAGTCCCCTCTAATGGTACAATTGTCTCAAGCTGGTGTGCATCTTTTTCTCCCTGGGATGGGTTGTATAAGGTGCACGATGAGCCTCTATCAAAATGTCTTGTCTCGAGCCTCCATCTCTAGGAACATATATCTGAGCCCTTTGACAAAGAAGACCATTCGTCTCTAATGAAAATCCATCAAATCTCCCCTCAAGAAGTCTTTGACACTCAATCTTTGCTTTGGCTGCAAGGTAGAAGTTTTCGTGAGGAAGTTGCTGCAAAATCCTACTCCACAAATTTGTACCCATCAAAGTAGTCGTAGCCACATTTCTCTGTCTACTCATGGAATCTAAAACCACGTTCTCCTTCCCCTTCACATACTTTATCTCCATGTCATACTCACAAAGAAACTCCATCCAATGCCACTGATGAGCATTGAGATTGGGTTGTGTGAAGAGGTGGTGAAGACTCAAGTGATCTATCTTGAGTGTAAATCCCTGACCAAGAAGGAAGTGTCCCCACCGCACCAAGGCATGCATAACTATTGGAAGCTCAAGATCAATAGTTAGGTAATTGATCTCATAATATTTGAGTTTGTGAGATTCAAACACAACTACTCTAGCCTCCTGCATCAACACACCTTGAAGTGGCTTGTGGAATGGTTCTTTAGAGCTTAGAGTGGCTTGTGCCTCCTTAGGATTTTTGAAGGTTTAGAGATTTCTTTTGGATTTATCCTCTTACAATTGTAAGGTAGACCTTCACCATTTTTTTCATTTTCTATTTTTTTTCTCTTCATGGTGTGAATGGATGATTGTTGCATGCTTTTGATTATGGAAAATAGTATGGTTTCTAGGTTGTAGTAGAAAAGGGAAATGTAGATAACTGGGAGGGAGGCATAAGAGTAATATTGGGTATTTAAGGAGGGATTTCTGCTGGGATGTTCCACCTTGTTGATAAGTAATATTTTTTCTTATCTTGTTTATTTCATTGAGGGACACATAAGAGTGAAGGAGGCATAAGAGTTGTGTATTTTCTTGAGGGAGGCATACAAGTTGTGTATTTTCTTGAGGGAGGAATAAGAGTGTTTTTGGTATGTGATTGAATTCTTGGAGGCTTTAAGGTGGACACCAAAATGCTTGGGAAATGAGATAAATTAAGTAAATAAATTGTTTAAACAATTAAAAATTACTTGTAATGTGTTAATTTAAAAACTATATATTTCATAACTAATAAGTTTAAATATGCAATATTATTATTAGGTAAATAATTTTTACTTTAACTTTAGTAATTTACTAAGTTAATTAATTCTTTTGAAATTACATCAATTCAAGTGAAACAAGAGGGGGGGTGGTAAGTAATCATTTAAATTAAAGGTTAAATATTAAAAAATCTTTAGTAATTAATTTTTTTAAAAATTCGATGTGGGGAAGTGATTTATTTTAAACTTAAGTCAATATGTTTAAAAAACAAGTAAAAATACTTTTAATGGTTACTTAAACTATACTGTTTAAATCAAGAAAATTTAAATCTGCAATATCTTATGGTAAATACTTTTGAATTTAACTTTAGTAATTTACTAATTTCTTAATTCTTGGGGAATTAATAAACTAAAGTGTAAAGGGTGTGTGGAGGTAAATAATTTAAAAATACTTTAGTAAATTCAATTTTTAAATTATCTTAATGTGGGAGTGAATTATATTTACAAATTACAAGTAAATAAATTGTTTAAACAAGTCAAAAAGCTCTTTTAGTGTGTTAATTTTAAAACTATAATGTTTAATAATAAATAAGTTTAATATGAATATATTATGAGGTAAATAATTTAGTAATAAAATAAGTTATTAAACAGTTACAAACATTCCCCACGCCTTATAATATTTATTTCTTCCTTACAAACAAACCCGGATTGGAAATTGTGACAGGTTCATAACGTGATAGTAAAGACTTATCTTTATGTTTCATTCAGTATAATTCTTTTATTTTCGATAGACCGTCGCTCCTGCATAATTTTTTTGTTCCTTATAAACAAACCCGGATTGGAAATTGTGACAGGTTACAATGTTTTATATATTTCAATTTTATTTTTGGGATTATGTGAATAATTCTTACCTTACATGATATTGCAGGAAATGGAGACATAATTAATTGCAGTTCACATAACTTGGACAGACTCCAGGATTAGTCATTAATATGATACAGGTATGAAATTTATAAACAAATTTATTAATTGCAGTTCACATAACTTGGACACACTCCAGGATTAGTAATTAATATCATATAGGTATGAAATTTATAAAAAAATTAGTATTAGAAAATATATTCAATGTCTTTTTCACTTTGATGTTTAGGTTTGATATGTATTTTAAAAGTTACTTTATGAATTTATATATATTTAAATGTATATCAGATTTAATAATTTTGAATGTATATCAGATTTAAATAATTTTTAATTTAACTTTAGTAATTTACTAATTTAATTTAATTCTTGGGGAAATTACATAAACTAAAGTGTAAAGGGTGTGGGGAGGTAAATAATTAAAAAAATACTTTAGTAAATTAAAATTTTAAATTATCGGATGTGGGGAAGTGAATTATATTTAAAAATTAAAGTAAATAAATTGTTTAAACAAGTAAAAAATACTTTTAATGTGTTAATTTAAAAACTATAATATTTAAATAAATAAATAAGTTTAAATATGCAATATATTAATAGGTAAATAATTTTTAATTTAACTTTAGTAATTTCATATTTAATATAGGTTTCCATATTCCTTGACATAGAAAACCAACATTTCTATGTGTAGATGGTAATTATTACTTTAATACACACTCCAGGATGTTTGTATTTTTAATAAACCCATGTAAAACTATTTATTTTCCTAACAAATTAAACAATATATTTCATGTTTAATATAGGTTTCCATATTCCCTGACATAGAAAACCAACATTTCTATGTGTAGATGGTAATTATTACTTTAATAATGTTTAGATTTTTAATAAACCCATGTAAAACTATTTATTTTCCTAACAAATTAAACAATATATTTCATGTTTAATATAGGTTTCCATATTCCCTGACATAGAAAACCAACATTTCTATGTGTAGATGGTAATTATTACTTTAATAATGTTTGTATTTTTAATAAACCCATGTAAAACTATTTATTTTTATTTTAACAATTTTTTAAAATAAAGCTTTTAAATAGTTATTATTCAAAGTGATATGTAATTTATAATAGTAGTAACTTAGAGTGAGATGTGATAGTCTCTCTACAAACTTTACTTTTAAAAAGACAATCGGAAACATTACAATTAGAGATGTATTAGCAATATCATCTAAAAATGATAGAAACATGTAAAATATTTCAATAATTAAGATTTTGCTTTTGTTATATAGATAATTTTTAAATAGTTCAATTATTAAGATTTTACTTTTATTACATAGACAATTTTTAACATCTTAGTGTGCATTGTGTATTTAGAAATTGAATATTTGAACATTTATAGTTTTAAGACATTGACTAATATAAACTTTCTGAAAAAAAAGAATGTGATGTTTATGAGAAATTTTTGTATGCGTATATATATCCTTACATTATTTTCATTGGGGAACATTTGTGGATATTTTTCCAACTCGGAATCTATCGTTGCACGTGCCTTTTTCGATACCGGGATCTAGGATTTGCAAATGGGATGTTTCCTGTTATACTCTCCTAGCACGTCCTAATTTGGATGTCATCCTGTGTTCTCAAAAAGGTTTTTAAAGCAACGTAAGGAGGGACATCTCGATATATGTATAACATATGCATCTTCTGACAATGTAATTTTTCTATAAGAAATGTCAAATATAAATATTTTATATTTCTATAGCAAAACCGTGAAATCATATTTTGTGTATGCTTGGAAAAATGTTTTAATATAAATTCTCAGGAACTATGGTTCCATCATAATGTTCTTCATTTTTCTGAGTGGATGACATATTATTTTTTGTATGTTGTGTTTTTTCAAGAAATGATTAACGTGGATATGTGCATTTGAACATTTCTTTACAAGGTGGTGTGTGTTTATTTCATTGAAGGACATGGATATAGTTGATTTTTGAATATGCAATTGAGAATTATTTGTTTTATATTTTTTTCTTTGATATTGTGTTATTTATGAGAGGAACATTGTTGAATTGTCACAACTTGCCTGTATAATAACGATTTATACAATGACGTTGATGAAGAATTGTTGAGTTAATAGAGAATTGAGGTATTTGTAAATGTGATAGTTTGTGTCGCTTTAGTTCATATCATGTTTTGAGTGTCCTTCATAATTTTTACATTCTCTTTACTATATGATTATTTCCTATTACATGCACAAGGAGTTTTAAATAATATAAATAATTAGGTGATTTTCTGAAAAAACTTTAAAGGCATGGCTCCACCAAGATTAAATTTTGAAAATGAAGAGGAAAGAAAAGAATATCAAAGAAAATATCAAAGATAATATCGCAGAAGAAGACAACAAGAAATGACAGATGCGCAACGAGAGGAACAAAGGAAACGTCGAAATGATAATGATAGAAGAGCATTTGCAGAACGGAGGGTTGAATTGAAAAATGAAGAAATAGATGCAGAGAGATGACAACATGCAAATAACATGATGAAAATTCGTGCACAATCGTCTCAAGATGACTCACATGTATCAAGAATAAGGATACAAGGACAAATTCGTACAGATCAGTTTGCTGAGGAAGAAAGACGAGAATGTGAGGATTTACTTGCATTATTTATATAAAAGATTTTATAAATTGCATAGTGTTTTGAGTGTGTTGGTGAAAAAACTATTATAAATCAAACAAAAGGTCATAGATATGGAAATGAAAATGCTTTTTCTAATCTCCTATTCTCTTAAATTCATATCATTCTTTGACTAGCCTTGCTAATTGTTACAACTTGGATAATATATGATTGATTTCTATTACATGTACGTGGATTTTTTAGTTATATAAATAATTACAAAATTTTTTGAAAATAATTTATAGGTGGGGCTCGACCACGATTAAATTTTGAAAATGAAGATGAAAGAAGAGCATATCGAAGAGAATATCAAAGACAATATCGCAGAAGGAGACAACAAGAAATGACAGATGCACAACGAGAGGAACAAAGGAAACTTCGAAATGATAACGATAGACAAAGGTTCGCAGAATGGAGGGCTGAATTAACAAATGAAGAATTGGATGCAGAAAGATGACAACATGCAAATAACATGACAATAATTCGTGAACGATCGTCTCAAGATGACTCACATGTATCAAGAGCAAGGTTACAAAGACAGATTCGTTCAGGTCAGTTGCAAGAGGAGGAAAGACTACATAGACAAGAACTTCACCTGCGAAGCATCTCAGAGGAATTATCGTAGAATGGATGGTAATGTTGAAGTTAATTCTGGGGAAGAAAATTCAACATCAATGGATTGCGTGCTCGAAACACCAGAAAACTTGGCCCAAGATATAATGAATATAGATGTTGTAAATAATTTAGAGAATGATAGTGTGTAACAGGAGACGACATTACAACCAATATGAACAACGAGAAGAAGAAGAATGCAAAATAATTATTTACAAGAGGAGTTAACAATCGAAACTAGAAGAAGAAGAAGAATGCAAGACTCACATATTACGAGAGAACACATGATAGATGATCCCAATGGAATTCTTGGGAGAGATTTCAATACGGTCCAAATGATTTTTCGACACGGTCTTGATAACCTTTCTTTTCCGGTCATGTGTTATATTTGTCAAGAATGTTACATTGGAATAAAAGTTTCTCGAACACCTGAAGGACCTGTGTGTACTAGATGTCGACAAGAGAAAGGTCATCATCGATTTTTGGCATCAAACAATATGGATCCTGGGCCACAACCGCCAGAACTTGCAAACTTAACTCAAATTGAGGAAATGTTAATAGCCCGTGTCAACCCAATCCTACAGGTGACACATGCAACAGGAGGTCAATATAAATATAAAGGTCACACGATAAGTTTTCCTCAAGAAGTAAAAGAAATCGCTAATCTTTTACCCCATAGATTGAAATATTTGCCGATGATTATTGTTTGGAGGAGAGATCAACGTGGAACAAATTATGACTTTACAGTCAATAGAGAGAGAGTTTATAATGCATTGAAATATAAAATAGAACATGATAAGTTCTATTCAGATGTCCAAATCGATGAAAATGCTCTAAATGAACTTCCACCTCATTCTGCTGAGAATGTGTTCGAGCAGCTGAACTCAGTTCATATGGAGTTTGATTCTGACGCAAATGAAATTGTGTTTGTAGGTCCGACCATGGAGACAGATGAAGGAAATATAATTAGTCATACAACATCAATGGCATCTAAACCGCCTAATGCACCAAGGGAGATGGAATTAATCCATGCATGGGTGAATAACCCTCATGCGGACCCTGGAGCACTCATTGATTGGCCAGGGATAGGAGCATCTCCTATCAATGAGTATGTGACAGTAGGACTACTTGATATGGCATTCCCTACTCTCTTTCCTGATGGAAAATGTGATTGGCTAGAACCGCGATTAAGACGAGTACGTCTCCATGAATTTGTAAAGCATTTATTGCGATATAGGGATCACCAATTTGGCCGACATCCTCGGTTCAGGTATTACATGATGAACATGATCATGAGACATCGTGCACAAAATTCATCTGTAGTTTTTGTGAAGAAAAACCTCCAAGATATGCCAATCACCATCAACGAATTACGTGAGCATATGAAGAATGTTCCCCATTCCAATCTGGCTGATCGTTTGATGCGGTTTGGAACATCATTGAGGGGTACAAGGTCTTACTGGGCAAAATGTCATGGTGAATTGGCTGACATGTTGCATCAAATAGGATCACCTACTATTTTTTTCACATTGAGCGCGGTTGATATGTATTGGCCTGATCTACATGCATTAATGCTTGGAACACCACCCGGATAATCCACGAGAAGCGCAAAATTGGTGAAGGAAAAATATCATCGAATTTCCACATATAGTGGCACATTATATGCACCTGCGACATACACTTTTCCGAAAGGAGATATTACAAAAAGGAATGAAAGTTAAAGATTATTGGTCTAGATATGAATGGCAACATAGAGGTTCGCCACATGTGCATGGATTCATATGGTTAGAAGGGGCACCGAATATGGACAACCTTGATTGGAATGATGATTTTCAACGTGGAAATGCTGAAAAATACTTCCATTCTATTGTCCATGCATGGAATCCTCGGGATGACCCACACCAATGAAACATACAAGTAATTTATAAATTCTCATCGAGTCTATGATTTATATAGAATTTTTACGTTCTCAAAATATATTGATGTATTCTTATGTTCTATGTTACAGGTCTACCAAAATTTTATGCAACATCCGTGTCTTCAAAATACAAGACAACTGACACAATTCGATATGGAATGTGACTATGAAGAGATTCTCAATAGTGTAGAATGACATACGATGTGTAGAGAGGGTGCCTGCCTACGTAAGAAAAGGGGAAAAAGTGTCTGTAGGTAAGGTGTTCAAAAATTTGAATAATTAAATTGAACTAAAAAACACATACATGGAAGAACTAATAATTGATTATTACATTTTGCAGGTATAATGCACCGTGGCCGTTGAATCTCAATGGATCAAAGTTATATCAAGACTCAGAGACAGGAGATAAAAAGTTTGAACCTGCAAGAAATGATGATAGGGTAAATACACATAATCGCTACATATTACAATTGTGGAGAGCAAACGTAGATTGGCAACCTGTTCTTTCCAAACATGCCGTAGTCAAGTACATTGCAAAGTATGCAGCGAAAGCGGAGAAAAGCTTTGAAACTTATCATCAAATGTTGATGCGGATGGCAAATATTGAAAACCCAGATGAAATGGCAGCGACAGCATATAGGAGACTTCTAATTGAAACAATTGTTGAAAGAGACATTGGTGCACAAGAAACATGCCACATGTTGTTAGAGCTCCCTTTGGTAGAGAGCAGTAGAGTATTTGTCAATTTGAATGTTGCACATGAGGTGTTCAAAAAATTAACAACACCTGATGCAGATGACCATGAGGAACATGCAAAAAGTTTCATTGATGGGTACAAGAATAGGCCTTTTTCCATGGAAAGTGTGTCTCTTATTGATGCTGCTAGATCTTGGACATATAATCCAAGGAGGAAAACGGGATAACAAGTGGGAGGTCAGGAGTTTTGGAGCTACTGTGAGAGTTTTCCCGAGGTTTTCCTCTGTCCCTTCGCGGGAATCTCATAAATGGGTTGATTTTTTTTGGTCAAATTTGTTTGCTTTACAAGCCGTTTCGAGATATAGACAGAGATATCGGACATGATTCTGATTCAATAAGTTTAAAATGGGATTCATTCCGTTATAATCCATGGCATGTCGAAAGGAGGATTGCAGTAGAAGACATTGAAAATAACAGTAATTCTGAAGATGAAATTAATCCACATGTTCAACAGAATACAATAGAACATGAATGGGAAATCATGTGTAGGCTTCATCATGGTCAATTTTTGCAAGCGACGGAAATAGATATGTTGGGAAGGAGAGATATTGACAGACAAGCACCATGGAATGATGAATATCGAGGTGAAGAATACACAAGCAAAGTGATAAAATTCATAAGCAGCATGAAAGATAATGGGTTGGTTATAGATGATGAATTAGTCCCGAATTTCAATTGTGACACCTTAGGTGCTAAACAAAAACAAGCACTTGATATAATAATGACACATTATAATCAACATCGAAATAGCATTCCATTGCTCATGATAGTTCAAGGAACAGTGGGAACAGGGAAATCATATTTGATTGGTGCGATTCGTCAGGCACTTTTTGATGCATCATTCCCTGAACATTCTCCTCTTCTATTGCTTGCACCAACAGGAGTTGCAGCTTTTAATATTGGTGCCTTGACCATCCATTCACAACTTCGAATACCTGTTACAGATTTTGCAGAATTGGAGGGATCGAGACTTGTAACATTCCAACAAGAGATTTGCCACATAAAATATGTATTGATTGATGAAATGAGCTTCGTCGGACAAAGTTTGCTAGAAAACGTGGACTCCCGACTTCGTCAAGCATTCCGTGAAAGAGCAGACATGAGTTTTGGTGGTGTTTCTATGACTTTGGTAGGAGATTTGGGGCAACTTCCTCCTGTTACCGATAAACTGCCATATGATAGTAATAGACGTGCAAAGCTATTATGGGAAGCATTCGGAACAGTTGTTACATTGGATAAGGTATTTAGGCAAGTAGGAGAGGATGAAGACCAAAAGCATTTCCGAGAACTTCTGGCCAATCTCAGAGATGCGAATCCAACACTGGATGATTGGATGTTGTTAATGAGTAGAACAAGTTCTGCATTAGAAAAAGATAAAAATGAAGAATTCTATAATAATATTCACCTAATGGTGACAAAAATTAACGTGAATAACCACAATAAAAAAAATTGCATTGATTGAAAAGACCTGTCGTACGTAGCATTGCAACTAGAACAAGTACCGCCAACACACTGGCAAGAGGTCTGAATGATGAACTTGATTTAGAATTATTAATTTCTAATGATGCAAGGGTTATGCTAACATCCAATCTTTGGATAGAAGCAGGTCTTGTAAATGGAGCTTTGGGATATATTCGAAACATAGTATATGCACCTGGTACTAGTCCACCGAACCCGCCAACATATGTAATGGTTGAATTTGATAGTTACTTCGGAATACCATTTGAAGATAGAACTCCGCATACCATCCCAATTACACCAATACAAAGGGGACGCACACACCAATTACCCTTACGGTTGGCATGGGCATTGACGATACATAAATCGCAAGGTTTAACTCTTTCCAAGGCTACAGTTGATATTGAAGAAAGAGAGACAATGGGGTTAACATTTGTGGCTATCTCTCGAGTGAATTCATTGCAGAGTCTAAGAATATCTCCGCCATTTTCATATGAGCGCTATGCAAAAAATGAAGAACGGAAAACTACTTTCGAAACGAAAGGCTGAGGAAAAAAGACTTATGTCCTTGGAATATAAATAATGTACCATATGTAGCACACATTGCATTATATGAATTTGTCATTACATGTGATGTACATTGCACATTTCAATTGGTATGAAAAAGGATTGTATTTTTTTAACTTGATAATACGGTTACTAATAAAATCCATAAGAACTTCGTGCATTATAGACCTTGATTTTTTTTTGCTCATACTCATTCTCCAAAGTCAAATATGTGTTAAGTTATATAGTAATATAATTACATAAGAAAATTACATATAAGTGACTATGTTTTGATAATAAGTAATTATAATATTAAATTATAAATTTTATTTTATTCATACACGAACGAAATTCCCCCTAATTTTTCATACTTTATTTTTGGTATTGTTTTATGTATAATGCAACCCCTGCGGTTGCTACTAGCATACCTATATTCTCTAAATATATGTAATATATGCCGAGAGGTATATATTACATATATTTATATATTATGTAAATATATAGGTGCCTCGTTAACTTCACCTCTCAGCATATTTTACATACCATGTTTTGGTTTATGTTTCTATGTGTATGTAAAATATGCCGAGAGGTGAAGTTCACGAGGCACCTATATATTTACATAATATATAAATATATGTAATATATACCTCTCGGCATATATTACATATATTTAGAGAATATAGGTATGCTAGTATATTAAATATTATGTGTTGACTATCCACATTGTTTGAAATCGAAACAAATAATCATATGTTGAAAAATTATGTGAAACATCCGCATAATAATAACTTTTCAATCACATAGAGTCCCTTAAAAAATGCTATTAGGTTGTTATAGAGATTCAATCACACCATTTTCACATGCCTCGCTAACATGTTGACATTTTCACACATAACCTTAATTTACTCCATATATTATATATCCAATACATGATGATAATAGGTTTTTTCTTCTACGTCAAGTTATAAGTATTTTTAGATTATATATACTCAATAACTAATAATTATGATGTTTTTTGCTCCTGGAACAAATTTGATGTTTTTTAGATTGTGTGTGAGTGTAGAAAAAAGAGAAAAGTTAAGAGGATAAAACAATAATTGAAAAATTGGGGATACATAAAGAGTTCAAGAAATTACGGACATTTTGTATATGTAAGATAATGTTTGTATGTGAGGCGGTATATGGGGAAGTAGTTTTTGTTGATATAAAATATTAAGTTGTATCTCTTTTGCATTATATTTTTCTCATATATAGTAGTAGTTTGTGTTTGTTAATGCACCAACAGTGTTTAGGCTATGGCCAAACAAAAATTAGTTAATGCACTGGTGAGTTAACCTATGAGGTTCACTTGGAAAGGATATGTGACAGTTTTTTGGTGGTTAAACACATGAATACTCAAATTGGAGTTTACTTTTCAGTAGATATACATCTTTTGTTATTGTGTGCGCCTATGTGGAACAGTTCAGATTTAGAGAGAGATCTGTTTATGGAAAAGAAGTGGCATATCTTCTATCATAATTTTTTTTGCTGGGATTCCTTCAAAAAATAACCTTCAAAATTATTCCACTAACAAATTCTTGTGTATCTGTGGATTTTTTAAAGCTCGCTTTACCAATAACAAAAATAATTTGTTAAACCTGGTTTAAAATATTTATTCTCTAATCTTAGTATGACTGGGCATAAAATGATTTGTACACATTTTCTTTTTCCATCTTCACAGAGTTTTTGTTATGGTTTGTTGTAAACATTTCATTTAGACATGTTTCTCAAAAGAAATTTATTTCGCTAGCTTCCACACAAGTAGCAGCTAAACTATGTGGTGGTCTTAAAAATGTAGGTTCAAACACGAAGTTTCACCGTATTATGATTTTTTTCAGTAGAAGTTATCTTTAATGTTGATTATAGTGCAAGCATCCTATTAAAATGTAGCCATCTACATTGAAAGTTGATCCATTTAGTTGTGCCATTCTAATGCTTGATGTTGAAATTTTCCAGAGAAATAATGTCTATCCCAATGATTGCTACAGATATTTTTTTGGAGATTTGAGGTCTAATCCAAAAATATTGTATTCAAAAAATGTGTAAGCATAGTTTGTATGACATACTAATGATAATATATACATGAGTACAATAACTAGCTCCAAATATAATAATAGCTGAAAAAATCAAATGCACATTTTAAGCCTTGATGTTCGGGATGGCCACAGTTTCAGTTGACTGTTTCTTTCCGCATGTGTTAACTGTTTACTTAATGAAATCACTATAACCGAACCTGTAAAAACACAGAAGATGCCAACATGTGTAAAACAAATTTAATGAACATATTTGATATAGAAAATGGAAATTGGATCTTGATAAACAAGATCATTGTAGTAAAAAATAGAGTGCCTATAAATTTAGATGCAGTATAGAAAATGAGTTGCATAAATAATCAGCTGAACAGGTAAATCGATGAACATTATTTTAAAAAGTTTTAAAAGATTTGGACTAGGTCAATTCCGAAGCAAGTCAAAAGAAAGACGTTGCATTCTTGCCGAAAGCAAGTAAAACAGGGAGAACAGTCTCCAAAGTATCTTCAAGGATTTACTTGATGACTATGAATTTTTAAGACCTTCCCCCTCTATTTTCCTTATGCCATTTACCATTTCTAATTAAAGAGATAATTGGAAATCATTGAAGATCACAATGTGAAAGAGTTTAGAGAATTCTTACTTTACTAGCCCTGGAAACTAAGATTGAAAGTCAAAAATCATTTTTGAAGAACTTGACAATGAAATGGTTTAATATCAGTAGTGTTAGATCACTAATTTCCCATGACCAGGTTCATGATATGATATGCGAAAGCCTACAGAATTTTTTTCAAATTATTTTCCACAAACAAACAGAATATCATAATATCATCCTGAATTTTATAAGTACTTGAGGTTCTAAGGTGGTTGGAGCAATTGATGTTCAAGAAATCAATCAAGGAGTGAGGTCTATAGTGATAACAAGTGCACTAGTGAAAGCTAGCTACCATGACAGATTGGAGCCTCCTAAGTAAGTTGTTGGAAAGAACTTTACAATATCTACGAATCTTGCTAAGCATATGATTTTAAAAAACTTAAAAATATTATGAAACTAAAACATGATCATCTATTCGGAATAAATTATGTAAAACATCTCAACTCCCAAGTTATGGAGAAGTGAGACATAATAAATACTATAATGAACTTATTGTCAATAAGCATAAGATGACTGGTAGCAGGTGTGAACTTGTTTCCATTAGAAAACATTTAAGCCTTTTGAGAAGGTGTCGAAAGGCTTTATTGCACTATTGAAGATACATCTTCTAAGTATAGATGTGTTCTCTATAGTTTTATGTGTCTTAGATTGAAATTTGTGTCATTGGTAGTTGAAACAGATTGCTTGTGAATTTATGAAAGTGCATGGAAGAATATTTTGGGCAATGGTATTCAACAAGCCTTACAAAATATTCTTTATTAGCGACTACAGCTACATAATTTATGCATTTTATATTCCATGGCACCATAATGGATTTCTACATAAATACTCAGTTCTACTAAAAAGTATTTGCTACATTACTTTGTTCGAGTAAAAAATAACATGTTTTGACGCCTTAAAACCCGCCTATAGTTTGATCCCTGTAACGTTTTCCATAATAAAAAAAAATCTCATCTAGAAAAGGGAATCAAAAGTTTTTAGGCCTTTAATGTCAATGTCCAAATCAATTTCTTATGTTTTTAACTATGTTACATGCTGCTGATAAATAATGAACATGCGAAGGGTTCACATAGGACGTTGCACTATACTTTATGATTTTTGCATTCTCGCTACGTGGTTCAGGTGCTAACAGAGGTACCCTCAATGGGGGCAAACACCTTCGTTGGTCATCATTTTGGCGATCGGGCTGTAAAGAGCCATGTAGGTTTGTGCATGCTCTTTACGGTAGCCAAAATCAATTACATAGCTTACAACAATCATAATTTGTTAGAAAATATTTAAAAAGATAAAAATAAATCCTAGAAAACCCTCATCTGGTCTATCCATTTCCTTAGTGAGACCCCTATCAAAAAAGCACTTCGAAGGGCCTCATTTCATAGAAGAAAAAATAATTAGATTCCTTATTATCTAAATCAAATACCATCTTCTATGCTTTATAGAAAATCCTACGAATTCTTCGTAGTAGTGCAAAAGATACCCTGAACTACAACTACAAGGGAGTAAATATTAGTAGTTCCATTTGGCTTTGTGCATGTTTCCCTCTTTACCATAAAAAAATTACATATAATAATGGAGTGTTACCGAAATTTGCATTCAAAAGAGAAATGAATGTCATTAATATTAATGTTTTTCGTTTTTCTAATGTTTGGATTCTTATATTTTTCAATTAGTCAATCCTAATAGCATGTATTTGTATCATTGTTTCTAGAATTGGGCTTGTTAAGGCGAAATAAAACTTTGACATATTAAATGTTGATGGGAAATTTATTAGTTTTTTATATTTGGTAAAAAGAGGGTTTATATAGGGTCCCTACCCTGTTACACAAATATCTTCAATCAAGATAATACCATAAATATCTTAAGAGTAAACTATATATATATATATATATATATATAAACTGGAGAAAAAATGGAAACTAGCACAAAACTAGCAAAACCAACTAAAAACTAGCAGTCTGGAAAACAGAGGGCGAAAACAGAGAGACCCAAGAAGTTAGTTGCCAAACACACCAAGTCCAAACCAAGTAGGGGAAAAAAAGCCAATGGCACCAACAAACTACACTTCAAAGGCACCTCAACTCTTTACTTTGCTTCTTTCACTGATAACAACATTAAGAATATTAGGAGGTGTATGATCATTCCCAATCCGATGTTGGAGAGACTCATAAGTCACACGAATGTTTGCACACAATTCATCCACCTTATTTCCTTCTCGGAAGGTATGGGTAATTGTATAATTTGAGAAGATCCTTAATGAGAGGATAGAATATTCAATTATTTTGTTGATGGTCTAGCTTGAGGAGGACTTTCTTTAAAGACAGTTAAATATGTTCATGGAATCTCCTTCAACCCAAAGATTAGAGATGTTCATAATATTTTGTAAGTTGGATTCCCCACGAAGCAGCTAATGCTTCACCATAACAATTGATTTGGACCCCCATGTTCCCATCATATGTTGCAATGAGGTCTCTCTTATCATTCTCAATGACTTGTCCCCCATCTTTTCCTAGGTTTTATGTAGTTGCACCATCAAAGATTAGTTTATACCGTCCTTCTTGAGGGTGGATCCAAATATTTTTTCTGCTACCAAGTTTAGAACTTTGCTTCTTAAGGTCTTGGAAAAGGTGAAACTTACATTTCTATAGGAACTTGGTGTCCCAATCATTTATACTACCTTTTCTATAGCGAATGGAATATTTGAAGTTCTCAGTTATCAGCCGAATCCATTTTTTTAAGACTATGCCAACCTATAACACTTTTCCTTCAAAAATTATTTTGTTCCTTTCTTTCCATATAGCCAAAATCACGTGTGGAAGGGTTAAATCCCATAGGAGTCTAGCTGAAACATTTTTTGAATGGTAATACCATTTATCTTTTAAATCCTTCACTGATTGGCAGAGGACCCATTTCAACCATATTTTTTCCATAATGAGTCACCATAGAGAGAAAGTGAATTTCCAATGTATGAAGAGGTGATCAACAGTTTCATTCGCATCTTTACAAAGGATGCATCTATTTATAAGAATATGTCCTTTCTTTCTTAGATTTTCAACTATGAGGGTTTTGTTTTAGATAGTAAGCCACTAGAAGGAGTTAGCCTTAGGAATCATCTCTTTGCGCTAGACTTTCTTCCAACAAGTATGATATTTCTGACTGCTATATCCAAATAGGATGCTATAGTTTCCATCTCGTGAGTCCTACTAGTTTAATTCATCAACAATAATTTTTTTATTAGGGATATAAATGTTTGAAATATTTTTATGGATTAAGCATAGAATATCTCTTTTCATGTCATTTATTTCCTCAAGGGATAATCTTATCCAAATGGTTTTTCCATTAATGCATTCGATATATCCACTCATCCTCTCTCCATATTTCAGTCTTATCTTATTTATCTAAATCTAAATATTTACCCTTTGTTGCTGATCAAGTTCCAAGTTCCATTTTTCCTCTCAAAATTTTACCTTACTATCATTCCTGAATTCCCATCTAATTCCCTTTGAAATAATATCTCTTCTTTTGATGAGGGATTTCTAGATGTGGGATCCAATTGGTAGGTCCGCGGAAGAGGTGAAATCCTTGATAAAGTCCTCTTATAGATATTTTTTTTATTAGAATGCACCAAGTTAAGTATTCCTTAAGTAATCTCCAACCCATTTTGGAAAGAAGGGTTATGTTCATTTGTCTAATGTTTCTTACACATAATCCACCCTGAAATTTAGGATTACAAATTTTTTCACATGCGACCAAATGAATTTTGTTATGCTCCTCTACTCTAACACATAAGAACCTTTTTTGTATCTTTTCAATAAAATCAAAAGTATTCGTGGATATTTTTAAAAGATAAAGGGGGTGGACATGAAGATTTTGGAGCATACTTTTAATCAACATGGCTTTAGCAAGATTAGATAGCACAACCCATTTCCACCCTGTTATTTTAGATTGAAATCTATCCAAAAACGGATTCCAAACTGAAATTGGCAGGCTTATTTCAAACATTGTAATCCCCATGTAAGTGGTAGAAATATTATTTTATAACACATCCTAAAATCTAATAGTTTTTCTTTTACCACACTTCAAGTGTATTGATGGAAAATACATAACTCTTGCCATAGTTAATGAGGTTCCCTAATGCTTCCTCATAGCAGTTCAAAGGGAATTTGAATTTCTTTGATTCCTTAATTGAAGCAATGGAGAGGATTATAATGTCATTAGACAATTATTGGTAAGAAACTAAGAGCTTCTTTGATGAGGGATTAAATCCATGTATGTATCCTACTTTTGTGTAACTTTTTATTGCTCTACTGAGACTCTCTGCCATAATGATGAAAATAATAGGAGAGATGGGATCTCCTTGTCTTATCCTTTGGTGCTTTGAAATAATCCAGTAGGAGTGCCATCTAGAATAATAGAGAACATGTGTGTCAAAATGTACTCTTTGATTAATTTTATGAAGTGAGAGTTGAAGCCAATTTTCTTCAAAATTTTGTCTAAGAACTCCCATGAGACCTTGTTGAAATATTTGTTCATATCCAACTTGATAACCATGCCTTATTTTTTTATTTTATCCATAGAATGAATAGTTTCATGGACCACAACTATTCCATCCTAAATTTGTATTTCCCTGAACAAATCCATGTTGTTGTCATGAGATGATGTTCTTGAGAAAAGGTTACATTCTGGATGCAAAAGTGTTTGTGAAAATTTCATAAATTGTAATTGAAAGACTTATTGGTTGGAATTAATTGAAGTCCTTTTCTCTATATCTTTTAGGAATCAACACTATGAAGTTATTATTTATCTCTTTTATAAGTTTTCCTGTGTGGAATAATTCATTAAAGGCATTGATTAGATCAATTTTACAAACTTCCCAATAAATTTGGAAAAAGAAAACTAGTAAAACCATCCGAGCCTGGAGATGTTTCTCCTTCAAAACATTTTTTTTCTTGTTATTAAATATACACCGATAAGAGAAGCTTGTTCAAATCCTCTTGGATATTTGAGCAATGTGTGATGAAATTCATCATGAAGTTGGTGCTGATATCATTATCATATGCCTCTTTAGATAGGAGGTTTTTATAGAACTCTACTATTTTCCTCTTTTCTTATGATTTCAAAATCTTTGTCTTAATGTCTTGAGTTTTTTATGATATAATCAATTTTATCACAGCTTCTATGTTTTAAGGTGATCATATGAAAATAATTTGTGTTTCTATCCTCTTCCATTAACCAGATTGTTCTTGATTTTTTTCTCCAATGAATCTCTTCACAAGTTCTGAGATTATGCAATTCACTAAGTAATTCATTTTCCTTCTAGTAATCATTCATGTACATCCCTGAATTTGGCACCATGTGTTCTATAATTTCCATCTCCTTGGTGATTTTTTTCCTTTTCCCAAAAAAATTTCCAGAAACTCATTTGTTCTACATTTTAGCATTTCTTATGACATTATTTAACTTATGCACCAGGATGTACATGAAAGGTCCCTTTTTACTAGTTTTCCACTATTCGTGAACTCTGTTTTATAAATCAGGATGCTTTGTTGACAATTTTTCAAATATAAAAGGAGTAAGTGAGTCTTTTATTTTGTTTTCAAGGCTCATAACTAAAGTATTGTGGTAAGATCCCACTTTACAAAGAGCTAAAAGACATAAGTCTTGAGTAGTGAACCAATTTGCTGAAACAAGTACTCTATCTAATTTTACCATAGTGATATTTTCCCCCATTCTTTTGTTTCACTACGTAAATTTGGTTCCTCTTTGTTCAATATCCAACAGATAATTATGGGAAATGAAATAATCAAAATGCTCCATACTAGCAGTAAAATATTGGTTTTCCCCTTTCCTTTAAGTTAGGGAAAGAGGAGTAGTGAAGTCTCCTAAAACTATCCAATCAAAAAAATTACAATTATTTCTAAAAGTACTTACCTGTGTCCATAGTTGCTTTCTCCTTTAGTAGGTATTAGACTGTATCCATGATTTCTTTCTTTGTTGGGACATGAAGAGGATATCTAGGTGATTGGGGGACTCAAAGATGATCCTTCCCTTAACCATATCATTATCCCAAAGGACAACAATTCCCCCTGAGGCACCATTTGAACTAACACAACTTATTTCAGCATTTCTCCAAACTTTATTTCCCAATATTTTACAAATTACCACATCCATTTTTATTTCTTGGAGTACGAAAATTGTAGGCTTGTGCTTCATAATGAATTCGTTTAGCATTCTTTGTTTGATTAAATTATTCAAACATCTTACATTCCAAGTGATGAATTTCATTTATATTTATGATCTTTTTTGGATATTTTACGATCCAATGTTATTTGCTTCCCTGCTACAATTTCAATTTTTATTGTTCTCCTTTTTCTCCTCTTTACTAGACATTTTTCCTCTAGTTGCTTCTCCCCTTACATCAACTTTTTGGGGAGTTTTAGAATAGGAATCTTCTTGGTTATTTATTTCCCTTTAATGGGAGTTACTATGACTTTGAAATGACCAATAATTGGGAATTCCTCCATACTTTATCATAGGTATGCCTCTACTTCTTGTTACACTGTTTCTTTTGTGTTTATCTCTCTTGTGTCATCTCCTTCCTATGAATATCCTTCTTGATTCTGATCTATGAATATCTTTGAATCTTCTTGGGTCTATTCCTTTGATTCTTCTCTTTTCTCCTGATTCTTTTCATCTTTTTGTTCTTTTTGTTATTTTTTCTCATTTGATTCTTCTTTTGTTGCCTCATTCTCTATCTCCTTTACCTATATTTCTATGAATGGAATAAGGAGCTCATTTAATTGTGTTTGTTCAAAGAACTCTCCCTCCTCCATCAAGTCTTTCTCCTAGGTTTCAAGACATGTAAAAGGGTTTTCCTCATCCATGAACTAGTCCTTTTAGGTTTGTTGTTGGTTTCATATTCATTTCCTTTGATTGTATCTTCTTTCAGTTCCTTTACCTCATTCGTTTTCTCCTACCATTCTATTCTTTTTTTGGTTCCCTTGTGTTTCCAAAAATGACATTTTTTGGGTAAGATTTAACATTATGGCCCAATTTATTGCATTATTTGCATCTAGCAGTGGATGTATCATATTCAAGTGTCTAATTCCAACTACCCATCTTAGAATGAACAAAAATGATATCAGGTAGATGTCTTTCTAGTTATACATTCACCTAAATCTTAGTTAAGGCCAATCTTATTATGTATTTCGTTGCTCTATCAAAGGCCACTAGGGAGCCTAGAGACTTTGTTATACTTGTCAAAAATTCTTCTTCCCGGAACTCAAGAAGTAACCCACGAAGTTTAACTCAAAGGGGAAAAACATTAATGACCAATTTTTCTAGATCAAATCCTGAAGACCACCTCTTTAAGAATAGACCCATGTTTTCCTAGAAACCTGGGCCTTCAACTAGTGCATGGGTGCATTCTTCGAGTGTGTTGAAATGGAATAGGAGGAAAAAAAATTTCAACAAAGAGTTTTCAATACTTCCCTTCTGCTACCATTTCCTACATGCCCATCTTCTAATGACATCTGCAATGGGTCTTGGCCCATAGAATTTACCAATAAAAGTTATCCTATATATTTTCATTTCTCTTTCACTCAACACATTTGGGACTATTAAATGAAGACCTCTCTAAGATATATGGTGTGTGATTTCTACTTGAGTGTTTCCCTTTTCTAGGGTGGAATTTTGCATGGAGACCACCCATGCCGACATGGACCTGGGCCCTATTTTCCCTGATCCTGTATAGATTCATGTGCTTACTACCTATAACACCCACTATTTCCGACACACAAGAAAACATGGCAAAATACACGATAATTTTTTTTGACTTAATTGAAACATAGCATGTCACAATAGGTGGTCACAATGGCTACAATTAGCTCCTTGAACAACTGGACACAACGATGAACACAAGGGAAGCAAGGAAACACTCAACACCCATCAAGGATAGTGCGCTTCTATTGTTGACAAGACACCACAAAAATACCAACCCATAATACCTAGTTACAGTTTAGGAAAATCCATAAAAAAATCCTTTAACGTTATGTAATCACTAAAATAGTCTTTCAAGACCTGAATTTGTGGTCTACAAGATTCGTGTTATGATTCATACAATTATTCTTATAGGGCTAGATTTCATTTCTTTTATACTATTGAGTAACTATATTAATACCATCTCTAATATGACATTTACTTGTTTAATTCATTTACAAAACAAGGAGGAAATCAATTCTACAAGGCTATCTATCTTAACCCACACTACTGAAACTTGTTTCATATCTACATTACAAAAGGAGGCAAGCATACCTCAAAAGAAGTTGTGTATCATTTAGGTTCGTAACCCTAACCTTCTTTGTGCAAGGATTAAAAATTTATCATAACTTAAGAAAATAGTTACAAAGTACTATGGCAATGGTTAGAGAGAGGAGGTCAATTTATTTCATCATCATGATCTCTGTACTTATTAACCAGTCTTTTAATGATACTTAAGGGTCCAACTAAATTTGGGTAAAGAATCCATTTAGCATTCTAATGATTATGTTCACTAAAGGATGCACAAGGGGGTTCCCAAAATGGAAGTATTAGACTTAAAGTTTCACAAAAAAAAAAAAAGAATAAAGTTTAATCTGTAGTTAAGGTTAACGAGGGTAGGTTCCTATGTACTAATAGAAAACTCATTTATTTCCAAAATTAAGATTCTTAAATTTCTTGACAATAACCTAATTTCATTGTTATTTTATTTATTGGTTTATCTATTAAATCATTATGTTTTATTTTTCATTAACTTTAGAAACAGGATTGCCAACCCATTAAAATAATACAAGCAATAGTATCGATGCCAATACCATGGAGGGTTATTAAAACATGAAATTTTTATGACTCAAGAGAAGAAAATACTATTACTCATCGAGAAAACTAGACATGGTTATAACAATTCCATTCAACATGGCACATGAACCAAAGGAGTCAAGAGATTGGATTTCACTTTGGTTAAGAACAAGAAGGTAAATAAATACGTCAAGCCATGCTATAACATTTTTATGACTACAAATGATATTACCAAAATAATACTCATAACAAGGTCAAGATTGAATATTATTTCTCACAATGGTAATTACAAGTTTAACAACACAAACAAGACACTTTATTTCACCATTACTGAATGATCCAAGGTAAGAGGCCTTCCAAACTCCATTACAAGCACCAATGCAAGAATTACAACACATCTGAATTTCGTACAAGGAACCACATAAAACAACTTGATGAAACCTTTAAAAATATGTCCTTTATCTACTCGCAAAATCCATTTGCACAAGTACTAACTTGAGTCATTTCGTGAGAACTGAGCGTGATGAGACTACACATGAAATAGTTTGCTAACAATTTAACAATATGGTGAAAAGAAAATTCCTAATTAATGAAAATGTTTAAGAACTAAAACATTAGCAATTTCTTATTCTTGCTAAAATTTTCATAACACCAACAAGAAGGAAGTCCTCAGTATTAGTTTTAAACACTGTCTCTAAATTACAAGGTTAATACAACAAAAAAGTGGGAATCATTGATATAATAATTCAAACATGAGGTGTCAAGTGCACAATGATTTAAATCATGTAATCATGTATATTATATGATTGAAATCTAATACTCAAACTATCAATCAAAATTCCATTACCTCACAATTTATATTTTAGTTACTAATAGTAATGAGAAATGAAACTAACCAAGGTGTTAATGTGTCAGAACAAAATATCAAGTGTATTGAGATTTCAATCATATAATCATCTAGATTATATGATGGAAATCAATATCCCAAACTAAAAATTAATACGAATATTTAAACGTAATCTAACTTGTTCACCGATCAATATTGTTCTTACAAATCTCTAGAGAGAAAACAACTCATCTTCGACATTAACCAATTCAAGCATCATAGGACGAGGTGACTGAAATGACATATTTTGATAGTTATCAATCCAATATTCTTCTAATCTACTTATTTTATTGATCAGCCCAAAAATCACATTGAAATCAAGACAATAACAAACCGTGAGGTTAAATAAAATAACCTTTCATTGCTGAAATATATCCACCTTCCTACTAAATTTAAAAGCACAACCAAGGTAACAAGCATCACATGTGCATCTCATATATTCCACAACAACCACATAAGCACCTGATAATCAAAATAAGGGTAATCAACATAATTTAATGAAGCGAGATAATCCACAACGAGAGAAGAACCTCGGTTTCTTTTTTTTGAAGCCATTTGTTTCTAGTTATGCATAAGGACTTCATTAAATCACAAATTCCCTGAATCTACTCAATGGTAATTGGGTTCATATATATGGGATTTATTATAATATCATAATAAGAAAATAGTATCCAAGGTCAGAATCATTCAAAGCTTCAATATTCTAGCGTGACCCATTTATTACTAGCATACAAATATTTAACTAAACAATAATGCAATCAAGGGGAGGAAATCATTCAAATCCCTCAAAATTAAGAAAAACATCAAGCTCTTATCAATCTAAAGCAATGACTAGCCAGGGGATAGTATAAAATAATTTCTCCCTTTAGATAACAACCCACTGCTTAAATTTTTTTTAATTTTTTTTTTTAAATAACATCGATGACCCACAAGAAAATGAAACCTTTCATCATGCTCAGGACACGATTAATTCAGACCCTTCCTTTCAACCTTGAAGTTTAAAAACAATTCAACAAACAACAACATAAAGAGGATATACTTATTACTCCCTTTCTGTCGGGCTTTATATGGTTTTAATAACACTTCTACCTTATAATTTATAGAGTTCCCAAATCAGTTAAGGTGTGGAATATAAATCATTCCTCCGTATGGAAGGGAAACTCTTCATATTTTTGCAAATAACAAAGTAGAAGGAAAACATCAAAATATATTCTACATATTGTACTTCAACAACATTTATAAAAAAAAAATCTACCATTTCATATTTTAAGCCACTTTAATTATTGATCCCCAAATGGATCTAAAAATCCCCAACTTTCATTTGATTAAAAAAACCAGTGATTTCGATGAATGCCCATTTCAGGAAATAAGTTGAGGAACTGGCAACAGAACATGTTGATAAAAATAGAACATTCCAAACATCTACGAACTTAGTGATATTCATTAAATTAGAAGAAGAACAAGGGGAAAGAGAGTCAAAATCCCATGCTTTGGTGTGATCTATTCGAAAACCCACACAGGAAGGTAATTTTCAAAAAAGGGCTAACATCGATTTACCACAAAAATCATTCCATAATATGAAATATACCCAAGAATATGGTTTTCAGTAATGGGAAACTCAAATCAATAAAGAATATTCCAATAATTTAAAAAAAAACACCCAAGGGAAATATTTTAAGTAATGGGTAACACAAAACATCACATAATATTCCAATAATTCGATTTACACACAGGAGAGAAAGTTTCAATAATAGAAAATTTCATTTCATGGGATTGTAAAAACAAATAGCAAACTATTTCAAGCTTAGGCTTATCATGCCTGATTTCCTGTCTCTACTAGCCACAAGGACACCTCCTAGACCAGCAACAGTTATTCTCAGGTTGGAATTCGTCTCTTCTATTGGCTAGGTGTCCCCACTTCATTCCAAAATCCTCTGGGAGGAAAAGGAAGGGATAATAAGCTAGCAGAAGGCCAAGAGAAATGTTGATACTGTAATTTTAGGAAGCTCATCCCATTATTCCAAAATAACACCCGCGTCTAACACCAACAAAGGTGTAAGTAGTCAAAACAAATCCACGACAGAGATAAATCAATAGAACATATAATGCAAGCTACACGGCCACCAAAGTTTCTTTGCATGAGCAGGTCAAAATAAGGTGTCAGGGTTATAAATTAAGGTAGACTGGTAGAACAAGTAGGTATGTCCAACAAGGAAGATAATTGGTAGAGGAACCCAACCACGTACCATTTTCCAAAAGGACAAAACATTAACAGCCCATGGAACAACTTCTCCCTCATGCCAGGTAGGTCGCATGAATGGGAAAAAAGGATGGCATGTAGGTAGGTGAATGCAACTATCTTCCATTAATATCAAGCTTGCATGGAGCCAAGGGGAAAATACTAGAGGTTGGAGTTTTGAAGGCAACACAGGACGAAAACTAACCAAGGTGCAAACAATATACATCCTCTTTAATTGTGTGAACCAAGGCTCGGTCTATGGGAATGACCGACACAATAATTAAAAACAATGCTTAACGATAATAATTAATAGTAAAATTGATAACAATTGAAAATAAAATAATAATAAAATATAATCATCGATCGACAATAATAATAGTAATAATATTATTATTATTAGTATTACTTCGCTGCTTAAAATAGTTATTAATTATAATTGTAATGGTCGGAAGTCAAGCTCGACAAAAAAAATTAATATTATAATGGATATAACTTTTTAACCGAACACACCCTAACACACCAAATCGTCATTCCAACTGCCTACTAGGATTCAAGAACACAATATGCCTTTAACAGGGTAATCATAAAGGACGCTACAAGGTCCACAACCAGAGGCAATGACAACCAAAAGAGAAGGAAAGATTGACAGGAAGGATGCTAATCCTTCTCTGGGAAAAGGATAAAGTCAACTAACAAATAATGAGAGCACTCGCAAACTTTCAACGTTTAGTAACAAGGTCACCAAAGAAAGGACTAGGGTCAACGCCGAATGGGGCATTACATTCTCCTCCCCTTAAGAAACCATTGTCCTTGATGTGACATAATATTGGATGATGGAAGGGTTGTAAGAAAAAAAAGAATAGATAAAGATGGAAGTACACCCTATGGTTAAAATTTAGATCATTAAATTAGGGCCACGGGGTAGCCTTAGATCATTTTGGTAGAATGTTTATCTTTCAACGTTCTATGAAGATTAGCAGTTCTGTGAAGTTTGGTTAATTATACTCTTTCCATTTACATTATATTTAATTTAATTTCTTTAAAATTTCATTGTTGTAGGATTTTATTTTATTCATTCTTGTGGGTGTCCAACATGGAGTGCTAATATAACACCGTACCGGGGTCATACAAGACACTACAAATTCACAAACATACAAGCACATACTTCAAGACGGTACCACACCACAAGAGATTAGTGAATTTACGGATGGAAACATGCATAGACTACATAACATAGTACTTGTCACACAACTATGAATGACAAATAATTCTCAAAAAAACATTTACTACAACAACCTGAAAATTTCCATGATTCCACAAATGAAGATTCAACATAACTCTAAAAAATAGATATATGTACATAGGGTGAACAAGGACATCAACGCCATATCACATCATCACAAAAAAAACCCAACTAACATGAGTAACACATATATCATAACATCATAACCTAAACATCATAACAAACCTACATACCTCCTGAAGCATCAGTCACACACACATAAATCTCTTATGCCTCCCTCAATCTCTTATGCCTCCCTCTAGTATCTTATGCTTCCCTCAAGTCTCTTATGTCTCCCTTAATCTCTTATGCCTCCCTCAAGTCTCTTATGCCTCTCTCAATATCTTATGCCTCTGTCAAGTCTCTTATGTCTCCCTCAATCTCTTATGCCTCCCTCAAGGATTTCGGTTGTCCCTATGGCCGTACACACATAGAGTTCAAACACTCCTAACACAAGTGACATAATAATGTGTGGTTCAACAACCCACTAGTTATCTATGACTCCTTAGGGTGTACCCCCATACAACGAAGCAGGTCCACAGGTCCAACCATTCCATGGTGCATCCCATGACCCTATTCCACACATCAGGATAAGAGAACTAGCATAGCAATCCGATTAAAATGCCAAGTGGCAAAGTACAAGCCTTGGGCAAGGTGGTAAAATCTTAAAATTTAAAAGAAGATTCCAAAACCAAGCAAAACAAATGACCAAATGGCCATAGTTAGTGCAAAAATTCACCTGTTAGTACCAAAAACCAAAGAAAATCCCACAAATGTAAAACATGGCAATAAAGAAACTGTTGGTCCTTGTAAAAATAAGTAAAAAAAACAAATTTACGAATAAAATACACATATCAGAATAACACATTACGATGACTATGTGTCCTTATCTGGCTACCAAGGGGGTACTCAACAAGTTGCTGGCATTTGGAACCTCGAGCCTCAGCTCACAAAATAAAATAACAATAGTACAACTATCGTCATTTCAATCTAAATCATCCTGCCACCACTTCGACAAGGCTAAACACAGTCACAACTACACTTAGGTTTCATCCATACAATAACCGCAAGGAGAGAGAGAGAGGAGCACAGGTCATCATGCATGTAACCAAAATTCATCGTGAGTTAATAGCCCATGGTATACAATTTCTCACTCCAAACATACACTTTTACTGATTTCCCTCAGGGTCAGTTAGTGTAAGGTTCACAACATAACATGTATGCACAATACTACACAATGGTACTTCATACATATTAACATAGTGCCTTCGCATGGTACAAATACAGGGTATATCACATACATTACATTCACAATTTACAATACACCACATCACCACATGCTGCACCTAAAGTGTACTTACTACACAATAGGGATCATACACTCACCATATGTCCCAAACTTATGACATTAATCATTACATTTCACATGAATTTTTACTTATGATGAGCACAATTACAACACACAGTCAACTACCATATGACATGGGAATACACACATTTCTACACAATGATAATGACATAATTAAGAAAACTTAATCACTACCACCAACCAGGTCACACAACATATCAGCACACCCACATATCACAATTGCCAAAAGGACCCAACACTCCAAAATAAAAATCACACTTCTCCCACACACACATACAAATAGTGCTTGACACACAATTTCACATAGTATTCAAGAAAAGGGAGAGAGAGAATACTCTCATCTCTAACACATCAACATGTTGTCAGCTACGCACTAAGTGACATACACAACATGTGTGCTAACAAACATGTTGTCAGCTACGCACTAAGTGACATACACAACATGTGTGCTAACAAATTAACAATTTCATCATAGTTAACATCACGCTTAAACCATAATACTCTTCTAATATCAACCACCATCATGCAACACCATCATATAATATCACAACAAATTGAAACTGGCCTAGAGGTTTGAGAGCATGAACCTCTACTCTGATACCAAGTGTAACACCCACTATTTCCAACACACAAGACAACATAGCAAAATACAGGATTATTTTTTTGACTTGTTTGAAACATAGCACATCACAACAGGTTGTCACAATGGCTACAACTACCTCCTTGAACAACTTGACACAACGATGACCACAAGGGAAGAAAGAAAACACCAACACCCATCAAGGATAGTGTACTTTTCACTTTGACAAGACACCACAAAAATACCAACCCATAATACCTAGTTATAGTTCAGGACACTCCACGGAAAAAACCTTTAAGCTTATGTAATCTATAAAATAGTCTTTCAATACCTGACTTTGCGGTCTAGAAGATTCATGTTATGATTCATACAATTCTTCTTATAGGGCTAGGTTTCATTTCTTTTATACTATTGGTAACTATATTAAAATCATCTCTAATATGATATTTAGTCATTTAATTCATTTATAAAAAAAGGAGGAAATCAATTCCACAAGTCTATCTATCCGAACCCACACTACTAAAACTTTTTTCATACCTCCATTACATAAGGAGGCAAGCGTAGCACAAAATATGTGGAGTATCATTTAGGTTCGGAACCCTAACCTTCTTTCCTCAAGGATTAAATATTTATCATAACTTAAGAAAATAGTTAAAAAGTACTATGGCAACGGTTAGAGAGAGGAGGCCAATTTATTTCATCACCCTGATCTTCATAGTTATTAACTGGTCTGTTAATGAGACTTAAGTGTCCAACAAAATTTGGGTAAAAACTTCATTTAGCATTCTTTTGATTAAGTTCACAAAATGATTCACAAGGGGGTTCCCAAAATGGAAGTATTAGACTTAAAGTTTCACAAAAAAAAAAGAATAAATTTGAATCCATAGTTAAGGTTAACGAGGACAGGCTCCTATGTACTAGTAGAAAACTTATTTCTTTCTTAAATTAAGATTCTTAAATTTCTTGACAATAACCCAATTTCATTGTTATTTTATTTATTGGTTTATCTATGAAATCATTTTTTAATTTGTAATTAACTTTAGAAATAGGATTTCCAACCCATTAAAAATATAAAAGGAATAGTATGTATACCAATACCATGGAGGGTTATTAAAACATGAAAGTTTTATGACTCGAAAAAAGAAAATACCATTACACATCGAGAAAACTAAACACAGTTATAACAATTCCATTCAACATGGCACATGAACCAAAGGAGTCAAGAGATTGGATTTCACTTTGGTTAAGAACAAGAAGGTAACAAAATAGGTCAAGTCATGCTATAACATGTTTATGACTCTAAATGATATTACCAAAAGAATACTCATAACAAGGTCAAGATTGAATATTATTTCTCAAAAATGTAATTACATGTTTAACTACACAAGAACAAGACACTTTATTTCACCATTACTAAACGATCCAAGGCAAGAGGCCTTCCAAAATCCATTACAAGCACCAATGCAAGAATTGCAACACATCTGAATTTTATAAAAGCAAGCACATAAAAAAAATCGATGAAACATTTACAAATCTTTCCTTTATCTACTCGCGAAAGCCATCTACACAAGTAATAACTTGAGTCATTTCATGAAAATTGAGCATGATAAGACTACACATGAAATAGTATGATAACAATTTAACAATCCATTAAAAGGAAAATTTCTAATTAATGAAAACGTTCGAGAACTAAAACATTATCAATTTCTTATTCATGCTAAACTTTTCATAACACCAATAAGAAGGAAGTCCTAAGTATCAATTTTAAACATTGTCTCTAAATGACAAGGTTAATACAAAAAACAAGTGGGAATCATTGATATAATAAGCCAAACATGAGGTATCGAGTGTATCATGATTTAAATCATGTAATCATGTAGATTATATGATTGAAATATAATACTCGAACCATCAATCAAATTTCCATTACCTCACAATTTATATTTCAGTTACTAATAGTAATGAAAAATGAAACTAACCAAGGTGTTAATGTGTCAGAAAAAAATATCGAGTGTATTGAGATTTCAATCATATAATCATCTAGATTATACGATGGAAATCAATATCCCAAACTAAAAATTAATACGAATATTTGAACGTAATCTAACTTGTTCACCGATCAATATTTTTCTTACAAATCGCTAGAGAGAAAACAACTCATCTTCGACATTAACCAATTCAAGCATCGTAGGATGAGGCAACTGAAATGACATATTTTCATAGTTATCAATCCAAGATCCTTCTAATCTACTTATTTGATTGATCAACCCAAAAATCACATTGAAATCAAGACAATAACAAACCGTGAGGTTAAAATTAAAAAAACCTTTTATTGCTGAAATATATCCACCTTCCTACTAAATTTGAAAGCTGAACCAAGGTAACAAGCATCACATCTGCATCTCATATATTCCATAGAAACTACATAAGCACCTGATAATCAAAATAAGGGTAATCGACATAATTCAATGAAGCAAAAAAATCCACAACGAGAGAAGAACCTCAGTTTCTTTTTTTTGAAGCCACCTATTTCTTGTTATGCATAAGGAGTTCATTATATCACAAATTCCCTGATTCTACCCATTAGTAATCGGGTTCATATATACGGGATTTATTATAATATCTTAATAATAAAATAGTTTCCAAGGTCGGAATCGTTCAGAGCTTCAATATTCTAACGTGACCCATTTATTGCAAGCATATAAATATTTAACTAAACAATAATGCAGACAAGGGGAGGAATGTATTCAACTCCCTCCAAATTGAGAAATACTTCAAGCTCTTATCAATCTAAGGCAATGACTAGCCAAGGGATAGTAGAAAAGAATTTCTCCCTTCAGATAACAACCCACTGCTTAATTTTTTTCTTTCAATAGCATTGATGACCCAAAAGAAAATGAAACCTTTCATCATGCTCAGGAAACAATTAATTCATACCCTTCCTTTCAACCTTTAAGTTTAAAAACAAATTCAACAAACAACAACATAAAGAGGATATACTTGTTAGTCCCTTTCTATCAGGGTTTATATGGTTTTAGTAACACTTCTACCTTATAATTTATAGAGTTCCCAAATCATCTAAGGTGTGGAATATAAATCATTCCTCTGTATGGAAGGGAAAATCTACATATTTTTGTAAATAAAAAAGTAGAAGGAAACCATCAAAATATATTCTACATATTGTACTTCAACAACGTTTATAAAAAAAAAATTACTCTTTCATATTTTAAGCCACTTTAATTATCGATCTCCAAATGGATCTAAAAATCCCCAACTTTCATTTGATAAAAAAACCAGTGATTTCGATGAATGCCCATTTCAGGAAATATCAACCGAACATGTTGATAAACAAATAAAATCCCAAACATCTATGAACTCAGTGATATTCATTAAATTAGAGAAAGAACAAGGGGAAAGAGATTCAAAATCCCATGCTTTAGTGTGATCCATTCGAAATCCACACAGGAAGGTAATTTTCAGAAAAGGGGGGTAACATCGATTTACCAAAAAAATCATTCCATAATATGAAGTATAGCCAGGAATATGGTTTTCAGTAATGGGCAACTCAAATCAATACTGAATATTTATGTAATTAAAAAAAAAACTCCCAAGGGAAATATTTTAAGTAATGGCTAATGGTATCTCTCGAAAGTGCACCCTGTAGAGAGATGGCTGCAAGTTTTCTAAGCATGCAAAATTTGAGCTCTCTTTCGTAGATACAATGGAAACACCTCAAGTCTGTGGGTATACCTATTTTAAGGTGAGTCTCCGGTAACAAGGCCAATTCCTTGTTGATGTTTCCTAAAATTTGATTTATGAGGTTTAAGGGGAAAAGATGGCTGTAAAATAATTAAAACCAAGGTGATACACCACATTTGTATGAGGGCTTTAACTGAGTATATGCACAATTGATATCTAAAAGGATTTTTGATGCACGAACCAATAGTTTTTTGGCAGAATGTTAAGGGGAAAAACACTTCGAGGTATTGAGGGAGAGTATCACAACAATACTGCTAAGCTAACATGAAAATCAATATCATGCAGAAATTAGTGAATTTTGCAACAAGGTAAGGTGATTAATCAAGGAATTAGCATTCACAAGACTAATAGAAACATACAAAAGACTGCAAATGATTGAGAAGGCAGAAAATACTTCACACTCAGAAGGAAAAACTGGAAAAAAATTACTTCAATACTTCTATATCCAAAAATTCCTCTTCTTATGCTTTGCCAAAGCACACAATATCTAACAAAATAAGTTTCACCCCCTTTCTAAAAATAGTCTAAGGCTTGTACTCACCCATGTATATTATTTTGATCCTTTATTTAATAATAGATAAAGGAATACAAATAGAGCATGCAATTACAAATAGGCATTAAAAGGCTTGATTACAATACAGTCAAAATGAAGTAGACTATCCTATTTTTAAGAAAACAAAGTTGAATAATTTGCTAATAATAGGCTTGCTTGCTTGGCAAGTCTCTTTCCTTGTGTATGTGAATTTGTCTTCTTGTCAAGTATGCAAAATATCAACTCTCTGTTTGTGAGTAAATAATTGTAATACTTGTAATATTAAAATCCACTATGGGGACCACCTGTCCATGTGCACATGTTCTAATTTTGACATCTCTTGGCTTCTAATGGTCACAAGGGTGACATACTGCAAATCAGTTTCAACTTCCTTAAAGTGGGGACCATCGCCAATCTACTTGGTTTGGCCACCTTGGTAGACTTAGCAATATATAAGGTTGACCATTTTTATTTTTACAATGTGCATGCCATACTATAATATTTACCACCTTTTGATTAATGAAAAACACGCATGGTATATTGGTTGGCTTTTGCATATAGTTTAAAAATCCACCTTTTCAGTGATCATTATTTTGCATATAGTTTAAAAATCCAATGATTAATTTGATTAATACATGAGCTGGCTCCTTCTCCACGGTGACTCACCCCTTGGCATGTAGATAGATGATAGTTTATTGATCCCTAATTAGGGTTTTCTATGGGCTCACCATGTATATGCATTTAAACTTTGGTTGAGTTGGGATCGTTGATAGATGTCGTCGATCTCTGTACTTCTAGATTTCTGATCGTCGATTATATAACTTGAAGTTTAGGGTTTTGATTCAGCTTTTAATGTGATAGGTGACAATAACTTTGAGCTTTAACTGCATTGAATTATAAACCAAATTATGAGAATTTGATCTTTTGTATGATGTGATCTTTAGTCGTTGGTTTTCAGGGAATCTGCCTTAAATTAACTGGGAATTTGTGGTTTATCCTCAGCCATTCGATCTCTGTCCTATCTGATCAAAAACCATCAATTTTGAACCTATGGTTAGGGTTTTTAGGTTTGCATTGAAATTTGTTGAAAGTTTCTCAACCTTTGATTCCCGCATGGATCAATCTCTGAATGTTGATCACTAACTTAGTATGAGTTAGGTTAAACTAACAAAGGTGGGTGAGTTTTAAAATGCCTGAGCTCTATCATTTTTTTTTCATTTTTATGCTTTCACTCAGAGAATGAAAAATTCATGGAAAATTTTCTATAGAACGCCATTTTTATCTGTGAAGCTCGGCTCTTACATATTTGGTCTCTGCAATTTGCAACCTGGTAGCTCTTCGTTGAGAGTTCTAGAAGTTTTCAAATATTTTCATTTTAGGAGGTCCTGTGCTATCTCTCTGGAGGATTTTGTATTCATGAGTTCAAGCTTTTTGTGGTCATTTGTGCCTTGGTTCTGAGCTCAAGTTTCTGTACCACTTTTATAGCTGCCATCGTTGAAGTCCTTTGAGTTCGGAAATGTTCCACTGGTATCACTTGTTTGATGAGACAACGTAAGTCTGGACGTCTTGAGCATCAATATTGATTTATCACTACTATTTTGGCTTCAAAACACTGATGATCATTTCTTTTCTTTCATTTTCCATGTGATTTCTTAGGCAACCTTAGCTTCTAAGCCAAAATCGGTTCTTGGTCCTTGTTTTATTCCTGATTTGACCATTGTTGGTGGGTTCACTCACTTTGGCTGCAACCGATAAGTTCTTGATTAAACCTTGTGCTTATTTACAAGTTTTGGAAACCCTGTAACAAATATTCTCAATAATGTGTGGAAATAACTGAATGATTTCCTTTATCTGTACCTGTATGATCTCAAATTTGAATTCCAAAAGCTTAACTTAGATAACCTGGGTTGAAAACCACTTCACATAGTTTCTTTTAGAACTCTGTACTTCCTTCTATTCAGCCATGTAATCACTGAGTTTGAAACTTGTGTTCAAGATTTGTTATCTCTGCTTATTTTCAATGCTTAACCGACTTCTAGTGTTCTTAAATGGGGAGATGTGGATCTATTTTTTCTATTTATACAATTTCTCATTTCCATATTAATTCTCTCAAGTTAAATTGGACTTTACATGTTTCATTTTTACTATTTTATTCATAATAGGTTTTCCAATTTGCATGTTATCTTCTTGTAGTTCTGCAATCTCATGTTGTTTTCTTCGAGTAACTAGCAGATATCATCTTGCAATACCTCTATTCTGGAGTTCTATTCTAATGTAAAACTTCCACTTACTTATCCTTTAGAGCTGGAAGAGTAGTTATACTTGATTGTTTCCTTCACTTTCCTTTCTATTTTCTCCCTCTTGTCCAACTAAAGAAGTTCACTTTTGGGTTTTTTGCAACTTGTAATTGTATATTTTTTGAGATTTGAACTTTGTTATGTATCTCGAGGATGGGTGAAGAATGAATGTTTCAATTTGCTTACCCTTGACAGTCTGAAATACTTTCTTTCTTTTGTTACAAAACAAAGCTCTGACTTTGACAAAACTGTAAAATGAAAAGTCTGAACTTGCATTCTTTTGTATTTATTTAGTTCACCTTTAGTAATGATCCTTTGTAACCATGGTGGTTACATAATTTGATTCTGATGATGATTCTATGAATTTTTGGTACACTGTAATCTTGTTTCTTTTACTTAGATGCTTTATTTCCTTGAAAGTAATATTTCTGATATGCTGGAAAATTTAAAATGTTGATTTTTCTTGGTGAAGCCTTGTCAAAATTTTCACAGAATATTCTCTTCATTCGGTTTCAGCTGTAACCCTTTCTTTCTAGTTAACTTCCACTTCTTGAAATCTTCTTCTTCTTCTTTAGTTATAAACTAAAACATGTATTTCATTTACCAGTCCTTCCTTGTACTATAACTTCCTCATTTTGCAAAAAATACTAAATTTAAGTTATAATAATGCTTCTTTCCAGCATATACTTATGACTTGTCTATTTCTTCTTGGCTACAACATGTACCTGCACGCTTAAGAAAATAGTTAGAAAATACTTAGGATTTTTTGCCTCTCTTATGTCTATGTTTCTTTTATTTTCTATTTCTTCTTTCTGAGTGAGTAAAGCATGTATGCAATTCGATCTTCAAGTAAATTATATATCCTATTTTAAAGATATTTGTATGCACAAACTAGGACCATCTAGAAACATGAATTGATCCCTGAGCTCGTGACTGACAGTTTTCTCTTTTCTTATTTTTAGGTACAGTAACTTCTACAACGAAGATGAAGAAGGAACAAAAAATGGAATGGAGATACTTCGAACAACGAAGAAAAACCCCAAGGTAATGATGGGTTCACTCATACTCCTTTACTTTCTTTTTCATTCATGTGTACCTCTTATTTCAGTAGTTGTACTTTACTTTCTAGTTACATCCCACAACTTGTGTGGGAGCATTTGAAATTACTTATGAATAAAACATTAAATTCTAAAACTAAGTTGTATATTTCTTTCTACATTTCAAATTTTCATGTGGATTGTATGATGAACTAAAAAAATCAGTAATATAATTGAATGTCTTAATCATGACGGAAAGAACATTAATGAGAACCTGTAACATTCAATAATGAACTCTGACTTCTGCAATCTGCACTTATGTTTTCTATCCCAAAACTCAACATTTCACCTATTCTACAATTTGGTGTCTTCATAAAGAGAACACAAATGTCCTTCGGGGCCCTGTTGTCTTTTGTTGAAGATTGCATGAAATTGTAGACTATGTGATCTGTTACATTTTGTAATAGCACACATAGCTGCAGGTTTCATTTAATCATTAATTAATTCAGTAGTAACCAAGAATATCAAAACTCCCTTACCTTAGGTATACTTCACCAATGCCTTCCATCGTATTGACGAATTTTTGAGTTTCCCATTTTTGCACAAGTGTAAAAATTGTCAACATTTCTGGGGATCCTATGGGGAAAGCTTCCTGCTAGCTTATAGACTAGTCCAAACATGAAACCAAAATCTGCCTTTCTGAAAGGTCCAACTCTTCCAAAATGAAACTAAAACTAGGAAAGGATTTGGTAAACCATATCACGTGCACAATTGCACTTATTGAATTGAAAAAAAATGCAATGTGAGGAAACTACACTTATTGAAGAGAAATCCTACTCTAATAATCACTGTAATATTTTCAATAACAATGTTTGAGAAACATACTATTCATAGGAATGGGAAGTTCCTCTCCATTCAGTTTAGAAAGCTAAAAATAATTACGTTCTTTGTAAGATGAAATTATGTAAGGGCCACTCCAGATTGTATCAAACTTCATGTGTCTTCTTGGATTTGCACGATCAACATCCGAATTTAACACAATATCTCCTTCATTGAAGATTCTAAATTTGGCTTTCTTATCAAAAGTATACTTCATTTATTTCTGATTATTTTCCATATTCAATTGGGCTTGATCTCTTATCTCTTGTAATTCCATTAACTCTGCATAATGAACCTGTAATGATTCATTCTCAAGAAGCTCAATTCGATGTAGAAAATCCAATGTAGGTAACTCAACTGAAATAGGCATTCTTGCTTCTTTTCTGTACACAAGTTTGTATGATGAATTTCCATATGATATTTTAGGAGTCACTCTATCACCCCAAAGTGTTTAATTCAACATCAGATGCCAAGCTCTTTGATTATCTTTGAGTGTTCTTCTAATGATCCTTAAAAGGTTCTTATTAGTACTTTCAGCTAAGCCATTACCTTATGGGTAATAATTAGATGAAGAAATTAAGTAAATTTCATGGTTGACAGCCTAATCTGTTATGTTTACACCAAGAAACGCTAAAGTATTATCTGATATGATAGTTCTTGGAACACCAAATATGCAAATTATTCCTTCATAAAATGATAGTATTAAAGCTTCATTAGAATCTTTCAAGGCTATTGCTTCAATCCATCGTGTAAAATAATTTGTAGTAGTTAAGATCCATTTTTGTCCTTGTGACGAAGGTGGGTTTATCATGCCAATAAAGTCAAGACCCCACTACATAAAGGGTTGATCAACTGAAATAGGTTGTAAGCGTAGCGAAGCTAAACATTATTTTCCAAAAAAGAAAGCACCTTTTTTACACTTTCTGATCCATTCAAAATAGTCCTTGAATATGCTAGACTAGTAGTAACCAGCTTTCATAATTTTTAAGGCTGTGGTATGTCCTGAAAAATGACCTCCTGCAGGTCCTTCATGGAATTCTGACAATATTTTCTGAATTTTATCATAGTCAACACACCACAACAAGATTCCATTTATATCTCTTTTGAACAACACACTATCAATAAAGATATAAGGTACAACTTGTAATCTGAAATATATTCATTTATTTTTTTCCATACCTTCCGGATAGGTGCCATGTTGTAGATAGTTAACCAAATCAGTCATCCATTTTGATTCCTGAATCTCATGAGTAAGCTCAGGTTGCTGTTTTTTTGGTTGAACCATGATTTCTGATTGTTGATACACAATTTCAGCATGTTGTTTTGAATCATCTGGTTTTGTAGCTTGTTGTTTTTACATATCAGTAATTAGACATTCACATAAGACTTTTCCTCAAACTGTCTTAGCAACCTAGATATCAACATCATATTCCATGACCTTCATTATCTAGTTTTCTCTTTTCTCATTTAATTCTTTATTTAGCAAGAAATCTTTCACACTTAGATGAGAAACAAGAACATGTATTTTATTGTTCAAAAGCATGTACTTGAAATTCTTTAGTCCTCTAACTACTGAAAGTACTTGTTTTTCAAGGAATGTGTACTTTGTTTCATAATCATGCAATCTTTGTCCAAAGAAAGCAATAGGCTACTCAATATTTTCATCATTGACCTGATTTAATATAGCTAAGATTGTTTTAGCTCCTGCAAGTGCATACATTGTAAAGTCTTTATCAAAATTTGGATTTTTAAGAGTAGGGGCTTGAGAGATAGCTGCTTTGATTGATTCAAATCCTTCTCTCCCTTCACTAGTCCACGAGAAAGTTTTTGTAACACCCCGTGCATCGACGACTTCTGGTTCTGAGGAAGGAAAGAAAACTAGGCATGAAACTTTTCCTCTTCTTTCGACAACAAAAAAATTTCTACCTGGCAACGTGTTATCTTCTTAGAGGAAAACAAATTCCAAATAACAATAAAAATGCCATAATAAATAATATTATTTCATTGATAGTGATGTGAAAGATAAGTGGGTTTTATCCATATAGCATATCTTAACTATAAGCATGCACTTGGCCTAAATATGTATTTTGTACTTTTATGAAAACATTATATGTTTTTTTTGGAGTGGTATTAGATTAAAATTATTATCATGCACCAATAGTTTTTCTACGGGGTAAAACATCTCCCCTAGCATCGTTTACAACATCCCTTTCAATTCTAATACCAATGTTTATTCCTACATCTGCATCTGGAGGTCTTCTTTCATATATATAATCTAAGCAGACAATTCTCAAACCGGCCTGCAGAATTTTGACCTTTGTGTCTCATCTGTCCTTGCGTGAGGGAGACGGGAGTGGGCAGAGTCCCGTTTTTCCTTGCCGTGATCTTTTTTTTGATCTTCTATTCAATGCGCATGGTTGGGAGGCGCGTTTTCTGGAGCTGCGGGCATTGATGGAGGGAGAAAACGTGTTTGACTGTCTCTTGCCCCTTTTTCGCAGTTCTATTCCTGTTCCTGCTACTCAAACCTCTCAGTCATGGCGTTTTCCTTGCCTTCCTTCCTGTGCGTAGGAGTTGAAGATGGAGAAATGGGTGTGGTTCGCAAAATCATGCTGTACAGGTGAGATCTGTGTGGCGTTTTTGTTCTTCTTCCTGGTTCCTCCCTACTGGCCACGTGGGCTCCTCTGGAGTCTGGTTCCTTGTGGAGGAGGGGCGTGGAGCTTCAGCGAGCAAGGAAGACACGTTTCCTCCATTTTCGTGGGTGTTGCGAGGCGTGTTCTTGCCGGATCTCCATGGCAGACAGCCTGTAACAGTTAATAGCCAGGTGACAGGAGTTTTTTCTGCGAGGCAGAAGCCCGTTTGAGTGCTCCAACAAGCAGTTCGTCCAACTATGTTGTTTCCTGTTCAGTTTTGAATGCATTTTCAATTCAGGATTTCTCCTTCAAGGTAGTTTTTATCAAAATCGATTAAGTGACAGTGTGAGTGTTACTAGGAGACCCGATGAAATTTATTATAGAGATTCTCTGTGGAGACCTTGCTGTTCGATGTAACTCATGGGAGAGAATCCCATATGCGTGGATCTTTTTTAGATCAAAATATTCCTGAAGCACGTTTACTTTTCCATAGTAATGGCACGTGCTTTTTGTGTTGGTGACAGATCACACCCGCAGGCACAGAAGATCTATGCAATGTTGAAGAAAATGTCTTGGGAGATAAAGGTAGCAGGATATTCCTCAGATCCATAGCTTGCACTGAGTCATTTCTCCAAAACTGATTCGTGACAGTGAGGGTGTTACCAACAGCCCTGATGAAATTTATTTACAAAGAGTCTCTATTGAGATCTTACTTGTTGTAGGATGTAACTCATGGAAGAGAATCTGATAGGGGCGGATCTGTTTCATATCAGAGTTTTCATAAAGCACAAATTGCCTTGCAACTATATGAGCACCTTCTACGAGTCACTATGTTGGCAGGCATAAAGGGTGCTGATGGAATTATCACACTTTCAAGCTACAGCTGAAATTTTTTCACCGAGTGTATGTTGTTGTCCTCAATCTAATGAAGGAAAAGGTTTATCCATCAATAAGATAGATGCCTACCAGAGCCAGGAGTGTGATGTAATCAGTTTATTTTGTGTCCAAGCTTCAAATCATGGGGTTGGCTTTGTAGATGATATTCACCGCATGAATGTGGCACTGGCACGAGCTCGCAAAGCAGCTGCATTGAAGCAATCTAGTGACTGGTCAGCCTTAATTGAGGATGCTAAGTCTAAGGACTGTTTTATGGATATGGAGTCTGTACCAAGAGATTGCTTTTTGTTATAAGCCATCTCCTTTTGCTTTGTCTCAAACTAGGGCTGCTCCTAATATGAGAGCACCAAGGTTAGGAGGTCCAAATTAGAAACAATCAGATGCATATGGAGATGGTGGAGGTGTTTGGATGAATGATGAAGGATTAAGCTCAATTGCCAAAATGGGACCTACAGAAGTTCTAGGGCTGATCTTGGAGCGGTGTTGGGAGAATGATGGCAAGCATTTTAGACCACCCACCCTGGCTGTGAACTCCTACCTGTGCCAACATGAAGATGTTCGATGTTTGGGCGCACAACGAGCTTGAAGAAAATGGATTTAGGCTTCGGTTGCTGTTGCAGGCCCCGTTCATCTTGTCATCGACTGCGGGAGCTTAATCAGGCACGATATTCTCTATACCATTAATTCTTATGCTGTTATTTAATTGAATCACTAAATAACTCTACTCTTCATATTAATGTCTCGTGTGATGGTATACTGTTTGGTTTCTAGTTCCCTTGCTCATTTGTATTCTTTTTTTTTGGCGTTAGAAATGATTGCGCTAGTTGAAGCCTCTATATTGTTTCTGCGTTTTAATAAATTTTAGTTGGGTGAACTTTGTTCTTAAGTCTAATAAAGCAAAAGAGGTGGGGTCCTGTAATGAACACCCCCTAGTTCCTTATGTTGGTCTCACGATTTGAATGTTTTATCAAACATTGTTGTTGGACTCAACCTTACAGTTCCTTTTTGTTCTTATTCTTGTTTCGGTTCGAGATCTTTAGTTCTGGGTTATGTCGAGTATTTGTGAATTAGGGATTGAGTACTACAAGTGCATTATGTACAGGTGAATGATGCTTTTCCTGTCTCTATTCTTTTCTTTTAGTTTCTAGTAACCCTTCCCGGTTGGCTTGGTGTGTGCTTAGCTTGACTGATTATCAATTTGAGCCAAGTTGATATTACTCTGAACTAGGTTAGTTGCTTTTGTTACTTGTTTGAATCCCTCAAAGAAATACTTTTATTCTTCGAGTGTCATGGTTGATCGTCATAAGTTGATATCAATTCATGTTCACCGTTTGGAGATTGTCGTCTTTGGAATCACCTTCTCTCCCTTGGTAACTGCTGTATGTTTTGAGGAATGTAGCTGATCCTATGGAATGTCTTCTTTTGAAGATACTCACATTCCTTTTGGATAGTTTAAAATGTCAGAGGAAATACTCTCTTTCGTACCTTGATTTTGTTTCACACATGTTGGAGGATACGAGATCTACTGGATCATTAATGAGGAAGTTTTCAAATCTTGAAAATTAAGATGTGGGTTTTATGCGTAAGAAATTACTCTACGTTTTGCTCCGTAAAGATGCTTAAATTTCATCCTCCTGTGACTCATAGGTTGGTGTGTTTGGAAACTCTTTGGTTGACTGGTTTTCGTGGTGATCATTGTGATACGACCTCCTTGCTGTCATTGTAGTAGAATGGTTATGTATTGACCAGAAAGGTTTAAGTCAACTTGTTGTTGACGACAGATCCTTTAGAAGCTATGTATCTTGTGTCGTGTTCTTGCGAATGATTGAGTAACCCTCCTGTAAGATTTATAATGGATATGTTTGGTCTTGTCAAGTTTTTCCTTTTTCTTAATACATTCTCTTGATTAGAAGAAAGTCTAATAGAAGGATTGTTAGGATAGGATGTGACCCATGCGAGGTCATTTGTGCGTTTCATCCCTTTCTTTCCATTTTTTTTAATCTGTACTGACATAAAATTAACTGTTATAGGCACATCATCTTAATATTAATAAGTCATGTTGGTTTAGATATCCTCATGTCGATTGATTGTTTGGGATCTTCCAGTGGCATAGTGAATCCTTGGCTTGGTGAACTAACTTAAACAAATAGGGATAGATTACGTTTGAAATTAATTCTCTTCCTGTAATTGTTTTTGTTTCGAAATGTTATCTTTTTTAAATGACGGTCATTATTGTGATATGGGTGTAATTCACTATGATGTTTATTAACTGCTCCTATGTGAAAATGATAATTGAATAGAGTTAGTGCCATCCCTTTTATTTAGGCATTTTATGTTTTTGGACAGCTCTTTAATTGCTCTTGTTTAGACTCTTGGATTATTGTTTTCTTCTTCACAGTGCTTTTCTTCCTTGAAACAGTTAGATAACAACATATTGTCTTAATGATATAGATTTTATCGTGCTCAGTTCTTGCGAACTGACATGTGCTAACAAATGTGCAGATGGATTATGCGAGTAGACTAGAAGAAAAGAGTGTAAAAGTTTCATCTGTACCATTATGAAGTTCCTTGTAAAAAAAAATGTCCAATGTGTTGTAAATTGTGTAACATTGCTTGTAAAGAGAGTTGATATGACCTCTTGCCTTGTATTGTTTGGTAATGGTGAAATAAAGTGTCTTGTTCTTGTGTAGTTAAGCTTGAAATTATCCTTGTGAGAAATGCCATTCAATATTTACATTGATATGAGTATTGTAAAACTTTGATCTTGAGAATAAATTATTAAGTTAAATCTTTCTAAGACTTAGCGACAATATTTTATAAGTAAAGAAAAATGAGTCGGTTAACCCTTAAAGAAGCTAAACAAAAATAATGATTTTATATTCAACAAATAAATGTAAAGGTGATCTATTTGAAATCAAATAATTCCATGAGTGATCAAAATGAAAACATCCTTTGTGAGGTAAACATTTATTAATTGATACCCCTAGCTAAACTAGCGAACACTATCCCTTTGGGGTGAACTCTTAAACAAGCTTAAAGGAAAACAATGGTTAGTTTCTGGAAGATATTAAGATTTAGTAAGTAGGAGAAGACTTTAAGTGAACTACTCTTGAGTGTATAAGAAATTAACTCAGTTGGTGAGATGAATTTGTGCAAACCATATATTGATTTCCTTCAGAAAACTTAAGTCATGAGCTAAAGGGTGTCTTACCAAAATAAATAAACCCTAACCATTTCTTATTGTGGCTTGCCCTAGCTGTGAGTGTGTCATGTGGTTGGACTTCCATGTTGTCTCATAAAAAAGAAAAAAATAAATTGTCCTTGATAAGTGTGAACGTTTCCGTGCTAACCTTGTGGTCTTCCCCGTAACAAGTGGTTCCAAGTGTTGATTGTAACCTTGTGACGACATGTTGTGTCGTGTTGAGTCAAAGCAAGTCAAAAAAAAAGTTATCCTGTATTTCACTGGGTTGTTCTTGTGTTGTTAATTTTGGTGTGTTACAGTTTTCTCTTTCTTTAGCATAGCTATCAGCGGTTTAACCAATGCTACAAAATCTAGAAAAAATCTTCTAACAAAGTTGGTTTTTCCAAGAAAATTCTGTAATGCCTTCTTATGATGAGGCAATGATAGCTGTGAGATCACTTCGATTCTTAAAGGATCAATTGCTAATAATTTCTTAGAAACAATATGACCAAGTAATTTACCTTGATGTACTGAAAAGATAGACTTAAGCGGATTCAAAGATATCCCAAATTGTCTGCTTAACTGAAAGGTCTTCCTTAGATGTAATAGATGTTCTTCTGAATTTTTTGAGAATACGGTAATGTCATCTAAATAAAATAGGATGCATTTGTTTAACAAGCTATGGAAAGCCATGTCCATTGCACGTTGAAACATTGCACCGGCATTTGAAAGACCAAAAGACATCCTTTTGTAAGCATAAGTACCCCACTTAGTGGTAAAAGTTGTTTTATACCTATCATCTTCTCAGAATAAAATCTTATTATATCCACTATAACCGTCTAGGAGAGATAATCTATCTGTACCAGAAACTATTCTTAAAATTTGATCCATCTTTGGGAGTGGGTAATCATATTTTAATGAAGCTTTATTAGGATCTCTAAAATCTACACATAATCTTATTTCACCATTCTTCTTCCTAACAGGAACAATATTGGCTACCCAACTTGAATGCTTAACTGGAAAGATAATACTTGATTTAATCAAATAATATAATTATTTTCTCATCAGAGGCTCTATTTTGGGATTTACAAGCATCTACTTCTATCTAACTGGTTTAGAATTTGGCTACAATTCGATAGTATGTTGTGCTAATCTGGGATCAAACTTATTTAGGTCTTGGTATTTCCAAGTGAAAACAACTTTAAATGCCTTGCAAAGATCAATAAATGACTATTTTTCTACTAAGGAACAACTTTTTCAAGAAACAACTTTTTCCCTTCGTCAACTAAGATCTCTTCATAATTATCAGCATGGGTTAAAAGCTTATTCTTGACATTCCTTAACTGATCATCACTACTGAATATGTCTTCTAATGTAACCAAACCTCAAGGTAGTTTATTTTTCTTTAATTGAACAATCTGGTCAACATATAAATGTTGTAATTTATCTTGATTAACTGCATAAAACTCAGCTTCTTGCTACAAAAACCTGTAGATTTGATCGTCACTTTAAAAAACTTTCCAATTCGAATAATTATCAGGTATCGAGGGCTTGACAATTATCTTTATATGAGGATGAATTTTACTATTTTCAATCTATTCCAGCATTTCAAAACTAGTACCAACTACTGCAAGTCTTTCCCCATGCTTGTTTTCATCTCTAGGAATGGACTGAATATTAATAGCATCGAAATATTCCATTAGGTCTGAAACTCTATGTCTGTAATACTTCATTAATGGATTCTTACACACATTGAAATTTCTTACTTGATTGATAACCAACTTAGAATCACCCAAAATATGTAGCATGTTAATACCTCTCTTCTTAGCCCAAAGTAAGCCATGAATTAAAGCTTCGTACTTAGCTACATTACAAGTGCATGAGAATTGGAGACTCAAAGATGAGAAATACCTATCATTTTTTGGGGAAGTAAGCATCAAACTTCTCCCTATCCTTTCTTGTTCTTAGCTCCATCGAAATGAAGCTTCCAAATCCCTTCTACGAAATCTTTTGTTTTAGATAGCAAGTGAAGTGGTGTATTTTCTTCATGCATACAATACACACCAAACAGGTGTTATTCAACTTCCATAAATGATCATGAGAATTTACTTCCACTGTCTTTTCAACCATAAACATGTTAGAAACACCATCTAATGCTCAAACTTGAGCTACCTCATCAAAGTTAGACTGATCTAAGACTGAATAATTAGCCACCACATTTAGAGAGTGAGGCTCAATGTGAAATATGGCCAATGGTTCTGAATTGTTAGTAACTTTGGTATCGTAACATGTGGTGAAAAATAAGAAGGACCAATCTGAAGAGAGATAACCTGCTATCTTTGTTATGAAGTCTCTAGATAAGCATAAAGGAAAGTATGGAGGTAAATATACAACAGTAACATCTTGCAGAATAGAAACATTTGGGCAAGCATGTAATGTTACCTCTAAATTTCTGATTATACCAACTATATTAGTTACAGTTCCATCAAGCTGTAAAACACTCTTTTCTGTAGGCTCATACTGCATACCCAATTTTTCTATAATTGCTTTTGGCATAACTGTGCTACTTGTGCCACTGTCCACCACACAATTATGAACTAGATGTTCTCCAATAATTAGTGATAAATAAAATGATGGTGGTTTCTTGATGTTATGTGCATTCAAAAATTTCTGAACCATCCACTTAACTTCTTTAATGTGGTCTTGTTCAAACGTTCCAAGGACCATGTCTTCCTTCTAAATTTCCTTTTCTATTTGTTTTGAAGAAATCTGTAGCTTAGCTAGTTCATGAGAAAGTAAATCTTGTTGTCCTGGAATACTTAGAGCGTCCCACATCAAGATGTTAATGTTATGCTTTTTCATTACATCAACAATGTTAAAAGAAGAAACAGTTTTAGAGACAGATTCAACTGTCTTAGCATAGGCCTTAGCAAAAACTAATTCTACTTCAGCTTGCCTTTGATATCTGACGGTATAAACAATCTTCTTGGGTCATGATGTAGCTGTCTCTGCTGTCCTTTATCAACTGGAACACTTGCTATTTTTTAGGAACGACAGGATTGTTGGCTGATTTTGGGACTATATGCCATCTTATCAGTGACAGTAGGTAGAACAGGCCTATTTTGTTGTTTTTGACTTTCAATAGCTTTTCCTTGAGCCCTAGTAGTGACTACAATGAAATCCTCCTCATTGAAACTGACTAAATTCTATTTAGGTGATTTCTGAACATGAGTTTCTTCTTGCCCACTCTCCATTTGAGGCATGAACAATGCTTTAGATTGAGGTTGTGCAACAAGATTCAGATTCAGAAAAGTATTTGGGCAACTTGCAGCTTAATGAGGTTGATTGCAAGGTTGGAACCACTCTTCTGTAGTCATGTTAACTGGGACTAAAGCATTAGATGAACTAGGAGCCTTTGGGTCAAATTTTTTTTCTAGTAAGGCTGCCTATAGTTTTGATTATGTTGGTAAGGTTACCTGTTTTTTTGATTTAGCTGATTTTGCTGATAAGGAGTCCTGATAGGGTCTACTAGGTAATGCAAGCCTATTCTCAATTGAAGTCAGCTTATTTCCCATAGTTATGCAAAGCTTTAAATACATCATCTGGTGGGGCTATAATAGTAGGTTATATGATTTTAATAGGCTGAGGAATAGGTGCTAAATCTACCAAAAAAGGCATTGAAGGCCTTGGTGCTAATTTTCCAGCTTGAATAAGACTATTTTCAGCTTGGATGGTGATATCATAGGCTGTTGGGAGTGTCTCTCCTCCCATTGACTGGATCATAGTTGAGATATCACTGTTTAATGCCCTAAGATAATAAATGAGAAAGTTTGATCATCTTGAGGCTTGACACTTGCTGGAATTCTTTCCCAAGTTCTGGAAAAACGGATATTGAAACTAGACATAAATTCATTGGGATCTCTTTTAATGGTAGACAATTGTTTCTATGAGAGATAAATGATCTGAATTATCTTGAAATTGTTTTAGCAATTTATCACCTAACATCATCCTAAGTTCTTATGCATCCAATCTCTAGATTTCTATACCATTGCAAGGCTTGTCCTTTAAGAGATGTAGTTAAAAGTCTTAAGGCTACATCCTCATGAGTAATATTATGAACTGCACATAAGGATGACAACATATTTAATGTGCTCTGTAGGTGTCACCTAATTTTCACCAGTGAATGATGGCAAAATTTTCATGGCATCATTAGGGATGTCATGGTAAACTGGGATTACTAATGGGCTACCATTAGTAAAGGTCACAAAATTCCTTGGTGGTTGAATAGCCATTTGAAAAAACTGGATGTTAATAGAGAAATTGATACGTGGTGAAGGAATATCAGGAGGAGGGTTGTCAAAACTAGGTCTATTATAAGGTAAAGTATTACCAACTCTTCTCCTTCTAGTAGAATTTAAAGGTAAAGAAACAAACTCATGAGGAATTCCTCTTACCGATGATCTTGTAGTCACTTTAGGCATGGAACATGCTGCAATACTAGTCTGAAATCAACTTTACAGAGTCGCCAAAAGATCTTAAAACCTTTAGAATAAATTGCTGCAGCTTGCTCCTCAAAAGTAACTTTTGATTTGTTGTAAATTTGTTGTAGATCTGATGTAGAATTTGTAACTTGCATGCAGATCTAATTCGTGCTCCCACTGGGCATGCCAAAAATTGTTATCTCTTGAAAGTGCACCTTATAGAGAGATGGTTGCAGGTTTTCTAAGCTTGCAAAATTTGATCTCTCTCTTTCGTAGATACAATGGAAACACCTTAGGTCTATGGGTATACCTATTTTGAGGTGAGTCTTCTGGTATCAAGGCCAGTTCCTTGTTGATGTATCCTAAAATTTGATTTCTGAGGTTTAAGGGGAAAAGATGACTATAAAATAATTAAAACTAAGGTGATACACCAAATTTTTATGAGGGATTTGACTGAGTATATGCACAATTGATATGTGAAAGGATTCTTGATGCATGAACCAATAATTTTTCTCAAAATGTTAAGTAGAAAAACACTTCAAGGTATTGAGGGAGAGTATCACAACAATACTGCTAAGACTAACATGTAACATTAATATCATGTAGAAATTACTGAATTTTGCAACAGGGTAAGATGATTAATTAGGAATTTGCATTCACAAGACTAATAGAAACATACACAAGACTGCAAATGATTGGGAAGGCAGAAAATAATTCACACTCAGAAGGAAAAACTGGCAAAAATTGCTTCAGTACTCCTATATCCAAAAAATTCCTCCTCTTGTGCTTTGCCAAAGCACACAATATATAGCAAAAATAAGTTTCACCCCCTTCCTAAAAATAGTCTAAGGCTTGTACTCACCCATGCATCTTATTTTTATCCTTTATTTAATAATAGATAAAGGAAATACAAATAGAGCATGTAATTACAAATAGGCATTAATAGCCTTGATTACAATACAGTCAAACTGAAGTTGACTGTCCTATTTTTAAGAAAATAAAGGTGAATAATTTTCTTAATAATATGCTTGCTTGCTTGGCAAGTCTCTTTCCTTGTGCATGTGAATTCCTCTTCTTTGTGAAGCATGCAAAAAATCAACTCTCTGTTTGTGAGTAAAATAATTACAATACTTGTAATATTAACATCCACTGTGGGGACCACCTATCCATGTGCACATGTTCTAATGTTGACATCTCTTGGCTTCTAATGGTCACAAGGGTGACATACTACAAATCAAATTCAACCTCCTTGAAGTGGGGACCATCTCCAATCTACTTGGTTTGGCCACCTTGGTGGACTTATCAATATATAAGGTCGACCATTTTTCTTTTTACAATGTGCATGCCATACTATAATACTTACCACCTTTTGATTAATGAAAAACACACATGGTATATTGGTTGGCTTTTGCATATAGTTTAAAAATCCACCTTTTCGATGATCATTATTGGCATGATTTGGTTGGTACTTGGATGTTGGAGTATGCACTATAGTCTAGACTTTGGTCAATATTTTCCAATGATTAATTTGATTAATACATGGGCTGGCCCCTTCTCCATGGTGACTCAACCCTTGGCATGCATTGATAGATGAATTTTAAATTCAACCCTAATTAGGGTTTTCTGGCTGGGCTCGCCACATATATGCATTTCAACTCTGGTTGAGTTGGGCTCGTTGATAGATGTTTTCGATCTCTGTACTTCTAGATTTCTGATCGTCGATTCTATAAGTTGAAGTTTAGGGTTTTATTTGGAATTTTAATGTGATCAGGTGATAATAACTTCGAGCTTTAATGACATTTAATTATCAGAACCAGATTATGAGCCTTTGATCTTTTGCACGTTGTGATCAATTTAGTTTCAATTGGTTTTCTTGGCATCATGCCTTGCATTAATTGGGAATTTTTGGTTTATCCTCAACCATTCGAGATCTATCCTATCTGATCACAAACCATCAATTTTGAACCTGGTTAGGGTTTCAGGTTTGCATTGGCAAATTTGTTGAAAGTTTCTCTATGCCTTTGATTCCCACACATTGATCTTAATCTCTACAATGTTGATCGCTTACTCTCAGTTAGGTTATGAGTTAGGGTGGTGTTTTAACATTTCCTGTGATCTATCATTTTTGCTGGCTTTTACTTGCCTGAGCAAATTGTAGACTATCATTTTGATCTGTGAATCTTTCATTGTATTTGATCTGTAAGTTCTGTAACCTAGTATCTCTGGAAAAGGTAAAAGTGGTGACCACTTTTTTTTATTGTGAATCTTAGGATCTTTCACCATTTTGGAGTTCTCTATTAGTTTGTGACCTGGTTCCAAGCTCTTGCTCATGTGAGTCTCTTTGATGGCCCTTATTTGTATATTGAGCTCGGAGTTATACTTTGCCTTTGTAGAAAAGTTTTGTGGTGAGTTTTTTTCTTCATTGTGATCACTGAGCTCTTTATGAGAGTCCCTTCTGATTCTCTGTAAGGATCATAAGGGTTCGCAAGCTAGTTAAACAGCTTTATGAATCCGTCATTTCTTTGTATTTCTCTGTTCTGAAGTTTCTTAAAAGATTCGGTCTTCTTCACCACTTTTATGGTCACTCATTTTTGAAAAATGTCTCATCTTTGAGCTCAGAAATGTGCCACTGGTATAACTTGTTTGATGAGACAAGGTAAGTTTGGACCTCTTGAACCATCAATAATTGATTTATCACTGCTATTTTAGCTTCAAAACACTGATATCATTTCTTTTCTTTCATTTTCCATGTGATTTCTAAGGCAACCTTGGTCTCTGAGCCAAAATCCATGTTCTGGGTCCTTGTTTTAGTCCTGATCTGATACCATTGCTGGTGGTTCACTCACTTTGGCTCCAACTGGTAAGTTCTTAATCAAACCTTGTGCTTATTTCAAAGTTTTGGAAACCCTGTAACAAATATTCTCAATAATGTGTGGAAAGAACTGAATGATTTCCTTCATCTGTACCTATATGATCTCAAATTTGAATTCCAAAATCTTAACTTAGATAAACCTTGTTGAAAACCACTTCACATAGTTTCTTTTAGAACTCTGTACTTCCTTCTATTCGGCCATGTAATCACTGAGTTTGAAACTTGTGTTTGAGATTTGTTATCTCTTCTTATTTTCAATGCTTAACTGAATTCTAATGTTCTGAAATGAGGAGATGTGGATCTATTTTTTTCTATTTCTATAATTTCTCATTTCCAGATTCATTCTCTTAAGCTAAATTGGACTTTACATGTTTCATTTTCACTATTTTATTCATAAATAGGATTTCCAGTTTGCATGTTATCTTCTTGTAGTTCTGCAATCTCATGTTGTTTTCTTCGAGTAACTAGCAGATATCATCTTGCAATTCCTCTATTCTGGAGCTTTATTCTAATGTAAAACTTTCCTTTACTTATCCTTTAGAAGCTAGGAAGAGTAGTTACACTTGATATTTGCCTTCACTTTCCTTTCTATTTTCTCTTTCTTGGCCAACTAAAGAAGTTCACTTTTGGGTTTTTACAACCTTGTAATTGCATATTATTTGAACTCTAAACTTGGTTATGTAACTCGAGGATGGGTGAAGAATGAATGTTTCACTTTTCTTACCCTTGATATTCTGAAATAATTTTTTCTTTTGATACAAAACAAAGCTCTCTGAGTTTGACAAATGACTGTAAATGGTGGTTGCATTTAGAAAAGTCTTACTTGCATTGGTTTTAATATTTCTTTACTTAGAATCTTTATTTCTTTAGTAATGATCCTTTGGAAAATAACCATGGTGGTTGCCTAATTTTTCCTCCTTCCATTTAATTGATGTAGTGTATTTTCTGTGAATACTTATTTTTTATTGACACTGTAATCTTGTAAAACATTCCTTTATCTTAAATGCTTTATTTTTGTATCCTTGAAAGTAATATTTTTGTATGTAGTAGATAAAAACAATTTAAAATGTTTATTTTTCATGGTACGAAGCCCTGTCAAAATTTTCCCAGAATCTTCTCTTCATTTGTTTCAGCTGTAACCCTTTCTTTCCAGTTAACTTGCGCTTCTTGAAATCTAATTCTTCTTCTTTAGTTACAAACTGAAACATGTACTTCATTTTCTAGTCCTTCTTGTACTGTAACTTCTTCCATTTGTAAAATACTAAATTTAAGTTATAATAATCCTTCTTTCCAGTATTTACTTATGACTTTGTCTATTTCTTCTTGGCTGCAACCTGTACCTGCACACTTAAGAAAACAGTTAGAAAATACTTAGGCTTTTTGGCCTCTCTTGTGTCCATGTTTCTTTTCTATTTTATTTCTTCTTTCTGAGTGAGTAAAGCATGTATGCAGTTTGATCTTCAAGTAAATTATATCTCCTATTTTAAAGAGATTCATATGCACGAACTAGGAGACCGTATAGGAATATGAATTGATCTCTGAGCTCGTAACTGATAGTTCATATTTTCTTGTTTTTCAGGTACAGTGACTTCTACAACGAAGATGAAGAAGGAACAAAATCTGGAATGGAGATACTTCGAACAACGAAGAAAAACCCCAAGGAAATGATGGGTTCACTCATACTCCTTTACTTTATTTTTCATGCATGTGTACCTCTTATTTTAGTAGATGTACTTTACTTTCCAGTTACATCCCATGGCTTGTGTGGGAACATTTGAAATTCCTTATGAATAAAACATTGAATTTATAAATGAGTTGTATATTTCTTTCTGCATTTCATCTTTCTGTATGGATTGTATGATGAACTAAACAACTCATTAATATAATTGAATGTCTTAATCATGAAGGAAAGAACATTAATGAGAACCTGTAACATTCAATAATGAACTCTGATTTATGCAATCTACACTTATGTCTGCTATCCCAAAACTCAACATTTCACCTATTCTATAATTTGGTGTCTTCATCAAGACAACACAGCTGTCCTTCGGGGCCTTGTGTTCTTTTGCTGAAGATAGCATGAAATTGTAAACTATGTGATTGGTTACATTTTGTAATAGCACACATAGCTGACAGAATTTCATTTAATCATTAACTAATTCAGCAGTAACCAATAATATCAAAACTCTCTTAGCTTATGTATACTTCACCAATTCCTTCCATCGTAATGATGAAGTTTCGAGTTTCCCATTTTTGCACAAGTGAAAAAAATTTCAACATGTAACACAAAACATCACATAATATTCCAATAATTTGATTTACACATATGAGAGCAAGTTTCAATACTAGAAAAGTTCATTTCATGGGATTGTAAAAAAAATGTATAGCAAACTATTTCAATTTTAGGCTTATCATGCCTGATTTCCAGTCTCTACTAGCCACAAGTGACACCTCCTAGACTAGCAGTAACTATCCTCAAGTCGAAATTCATCTCTTCATACTAGACTGGGTGTCCATACTTCATTTTGGAATCCTCTAGAGAGGTATAGTTAGGGAAGATAATCATAGCATAAAGGCCAATAAAAATGTTGCGACTTTAATTTTAGGAAGCTCTTGATGTGCCAGAATTAGCAGAAACTTGACAAGGTCATAACTTGAGCTCCGGGTGTCCATTTGAGTCTGTTTTTTTTAAAACCACGTGTTTTGATGAGATGAATGCAGTGGAAACCCGCCCTACCAGTTGGGGAAAGTTTTAGACACGTTTTCGGGCCCTAAATCTACCATTTTGAGGTCTGAAAATTAGGATTTAAGTTATAGTTTAGTTTTTTTCCTATTTTTGGGCATTAGTTAATTTTAGTCTATTAGTTGCATTATGAGTTAGAAAGTTGGCAATTCCTCTAATTTAGGGATGTAGAAGATGCATGGAAATTTTTGTGCCCGTAGGAATAAGCATGCGAACTTACTAAGAATAGCAGGTTCTAGTAAACTGCTAAAAATAGTAATTTCCGCCACCTAGAGTAGATTTAGTCAGAGTTAGTTAGAGTTTACTTGGCAACTCGAGTTGGGAGTTGTTTTCCTATTTAGGAAACATTGTAATTCATTATTCAATAATGAAGAAGGAGATCTATTTTCTTTGGAGTTCATATTATTTGTAGTAAATCAAGTTGGTTAGAATTTGGCTACATTATCTGGTATCAGAGCTGGTTCGAGTCTTTCAAAAAAAAATGGCAGGAAGAGGAAGAGGAAGAGGAGGTGGTATTGCCCAAATGAATAGAAATATGCAAGATCTGCAGAGGCAAGTTGTTGTGCTTGCTGCAATGATAACCCAGAGAGGAAACCAAGGTGGAGATGACACAGATGAAGAAGAAGTTTGTGAAGAGGAGGAAACACAAGCGCCACCATTAGCTTTTGAAGAAAGGATGCTTCATGCATTAGAAGGGAAGAATGATGGGATAAGAGTAGATGTTTCAGAGTATGGTGGTAGTCTAAAACAAGAGGAGTTGATAGACTGGTTGACTAGCATGGGGAAATTTTTTGAGTGGAAGGCTATGTCAGAAGAAAAGAAGGTGAAATTTGCATGCACGAAATTGAAAGGTAATGCTATGTTATGGTGGGATCACCTACAGAAAAAGAGGTCAAGAAAGGGGAAAGAAAGAATTAGGATGTGGAGTAAGATGGAGAAGAAGCTGAAGGATAAATTTCTCCATGTGGATTATGCACAAACCCTTTACAGGAGGTTTCAGAATCTCAGACAGAACCTAAAAATAGTGCAAGAATACACAGATGAGTTCTACAAGTTGTCCATTGTCGTGTAGAGCATGAAGAAATTTGAGGAACAAATGGCTGCAAGGTATGTAAATGGATTAAAATTTTCTATTCAAGATGAGATAAGTATGCATAGGATTAAGAGCATGGAGGATGCCTATCAATTAGCCTTAAAGGTCGAGGAAAAATAAAATCGTCAAAGTTTTAGGAGATCACCTAGAATGAATAGGGGGGCCTCATCTTCCTTTCAGGGATAAGCTGGTTTCAACCAAGGTAGGGGAGAATCATCTCGCGGATTGGACAAGCAAGAAGATACGAGACAAGATTTCCAAAATCAACAAAGAGGCAAGGATTTTCTAGGGGCAGAGGATATGTTGGCGATAGAGGATGGGAGGCTCCATGAAGACCATTTGTTTGTTACAGATGTGGTGATAGAGGGGCATCAGGCTTTTGAATACCTGCATTCTTATACACATGACAAGAGATAAGGAGATGCTTCAAGAGTAAATCTTGTTGAAGCTGAACAAGTAGAAGATGAAAAGGACCTAGAAATTCCACCAGATGTTGGAGAAAATTTGATGATCAAGAGGACGATGATTGCTCCAAGAAAGGATATCAAGGGGGATGCATGGCTGCGTACAAATATTTTCAGAACAAGATGCACTTCTGGAGGAAAGGTATGTAATGTTATTATTGATGGTGGTAGTTGTGAGAACATGGTTTCAAATGAGATGGTCGAGAAATTGGGTCTGCATTGTGAGAAGAATCCTAACCCTTACCGTATTGCATGGTTTAAAAATGGTAATGAAGTTACTATTGATAAGAGATGTTTAATAAGTTTCTCTATTGGGAAAAGTTACAAGGATGAGATTTGGTGTGATGTTATTCCTATGGATGCATGTCATATGCTGCTAGGAAGACCATGGCAATTTGATAGGAAAGTTATTCATGATGGGGGAAAGAATACTTATACTTTCTGGAAGGATGGCACAAAAATAGTTTTACTACCTCTCAAGGAAGAGGGGAAGGCTGAAAATATGCTCTCTGCAAAGGAATTTGTGAAGGAGGCAAAGGCAACCGGTTTTTGTTATGCACTAGTCACCAACAAGGATGAACCTGCAAGTGCACAAATACCAGTAGAAATAACAGAATTAATAAAAGAATTTTCTGATGTTATTCCTTGATGAGCTACCAGATGGATTACCACCCAAAAGAGATATTCAACACCATATTGATTTGATTCCAGGGTCTTCACTCCCAAATCAAGCGGCTTATAGGATGAGCCCGAAATTGCATGCTGAGTTGAATAGGCAAGTGACAGAGCTCGTGAGAAAGGGCGTCGTAAGGGAGAGCATGAGTCCGTGTGCAACCCCATCTTTATTAACAAAAAAGAAGGATGGAACATGGAGAATGTGCATTGATAGCATAACAATCAGTAAAATTATAATCAAGTATAAGTTCCCAAATACCTCGCCTTGACGATATGATGGGTGTGCTTGCTGGATCTAGGTATTTCACCAAGATTGATCTTCAAAGTGGTTACCCATCAGATTTGGATTAGAGAACGAGATGAATGGAAAAACAACATTCAAGATAGGAAATGGATTATATGAGTGGTTGGTGATGTCATTCGAATTATCTAATGCACCTAGTACTTTTATGAGATTGATGAACACCGTGTTGTCGGGAGTATAATGGTAAGGTTGTTGTGGTTTTATTTTGACTGATATCTTGATCTTTAGTAACACTAAGAAAGAACATTTGAGGCATCTAAGGGAGATATTTGAAGTGTTAAGGAAAGAGAAACTATATGCAAATATGAAGAAGTGCACATTTATGCAAGAGAGCTTGGTATTCTTGGGCTTTATTATTTCAGCAGATGGAGTACAGATAAACTTAGAAAAGATAAAGGAAATTATTGAATGGCCTAATCCATGGAGTATAACAAAGGTAAGAAGCTTTCATGGGTCAAGCAACATTTTACAGAAATTTTATTAAAAAATTTCAGCAGTATAGTAGCACCTATAATATATTATACAAAAGGAAGGGAGTTTTTGTGGACAAAGGCAGCCGGAGGATAGTTTTCAGTTTCTTGAAGAAGAAGGTGAGAGAGGCACCCATTTTTGGTACTACCAGATTTTGATTAAAGTGTTTGAGGTTGATTATGATGCCTCGCATGTGGGTATTAGTGTTGTTTTAAGTCAAGGTGGAAAGCGAGTAGTTTTTCTTTAGTGAGAAACTGAATGAGGTAAGAAAGAACTACTCTACTTATGATGTGGAATTTTATGTAATTGTACATGCATTAAGGCATTGGGAGGCATTACTTAGTGCCTAAGTAGTTTTTGTTATTTTCAGACCACATAGCCCTGAAGTATGTGAATACACAAAAGAATTTGAATGGTAGGCACGCAAAGTGGGTGTCATTTTTGCAGGGTTGTACTTTTTCTCTAAAACAAAAATCAGGGAAAACAAAATCAAGTTGCAGATGCATCATGAGTAGGCGTGTGACTTTGTTTACCACTATGGAAAATGAGTGGTGGTGGGTTTTGAAGCAATAAAGGGTTTGTATTCCTCTGATATTGATTTCAAGGATATTGTTGAAAGGTTATATCATCCATTGTCACACAATTGCAGGAGATGTCCTGGATGAGTAAACTTTATACATGATGACTATCTATTCAAGGGACACCAACTATGTATTTCAGTTGGGTCTATGAGAGAGACCATAGTAAAAGAGTTGCATAACAGAGGATTAGCTAGGCATTTTGGTAAAGATAAGACGATAGCCTTAGTAGCAAAGAGAAATACTATTGGCCAGAAGATGAAAAGAGATGTGATAAGATATGTGGAGAGGTGTCGAATTTGTGAAGTCTTGAAAGGCCATGCACATAATACAGGGTTTTATATTGTCGTTTCCTTTTCCTAAAGGGTCATGGGACAGATTTTAGTATGGATTTTGTTTTGGGATTACCAAAAACACAATAAGGGTAATGACTCAATTTTTGTGCGTTGTTAATAGATTTTCTAAGATGGTTCATTTTATTGCTTACAAGAAAACAAGTGATGTGACAAGCGTAAGAAGATTTGTTTTTTAGAGAAGTTGTTCATTTGCAAGGTGTTCCAAAAAACCATTACTTCAGTTAGGGACACAAGGTTCTTAAGTCACTTCTGGCAGGACTTTATGCAAGAAATTGGGAACTCAATTGCAATTTAGCAGTTGCTATCATCCTCAGACTGATGGGAAAATAGAGGTGGTAAATTAGAAGTTTGGGGAAACCTATTAAGGTGCATCATTAGGGGGAAAGCCGAAAACAATGGGATCTTAGCATTATCACAAGCTGAGTTTGCATATAATAATTCCATAAACAGATCACATAGGAAAGTCTCCATTTTCAATTGTGTATGGGAGTAATCAAAATGGGGTGTTAGATTTGGTACAACTACCAGTTGATGGCAGATTTAGTGATGGTGCAGAAGCATTTACCGAATATATACCAACAATTGTAGGAAGAAGTGCAGAAGAAGCTGCAGAATAGTAACGAAAAGTATAAAGAAATAATAGATGTGCACAGACAGAGAAAAGTATTTATAGTTGGTGAGTTGGTTATGGTATATCTGCGGAAGGAAAAGTTTCCAAGAGGAACCTATAACAAGCTAAAGTACAAGAAGATTGGTCTCTGTAAAATTGTGTGAAAAAAATAAACGATAATGCTTATGAGGTAGAATTGTCAGGGAGTTTTGATATTTCTCCAGTGTTTAATGTTTTAGATTTGTATTATTTTCATGGGGATCGGTGTAGAAGGGGATGTTATTGATGAAGTAGTAGATTGGAGGCAGCAAGTTCTGGTGAAGAAGAAAGAAGAAGTGGATCAGATTCTAGATAAGAAAACAATGGACACGTGACATGGGAAATACAAAAAATATTTGTTACATTGGAAAGGACTGGAATAAGAGGACAATACTTGGGTCATAGAGTGGGAGATTAAGAAGTTGGATGCAGATAAATGGAAGTAATTTGAAGAATACAACTTGCAGGAGCTGTGTTTTTATTCAAGCAGGGGAGAATGATGCGCCAGAATTAGTAGGAACTTGACAAGGTCATAACTTGAGCTCCGGGTGTCCGTTTGAGTCCTATTTTTTTGAAACCATGTGTTTCGATGAGATGAACGCAGAAGCAATCTGCTGTACCAATTGCGGAAAGTTTTCTAAAAATTTTCGGGCCCTAAATCCGCCATCTTAAGGACAAAAATTAGGATTTAAGTTATAGTTTAGTTTTTCCCTATTTTTTGGCATTAGGTAATTTTAATCTATTAGTTGCATTATGAGTTAGAAAGTTAGAAATTCCTCTAATTTAGGGATGTAGAAGATCTGTGGCAATTTTTGTGCCCATAGGAATAAACATGCGAACTTACTAAGAATAGCAAGTTCTAGTAAACTGCTAAAAATAGTAATTTTCACCACCTAGAGTAGATTTAGTCAGAGTTAGTTAGAGTTTACTTGGCAACTCAAGTTGGGAGTTTTTTTCCTATTTAGGAAACAATTGTAATTCATTATTCAATAACAAAGAAGGAGATCTATTTTCTTTGGAGTTCATATTATTTGCAGTAAATCAAGTTGGTTAGAATTTGGCTACATTAAGCTCCACCCATTATACCAAAATAACACCCGCGGCTAGCACCAAAAAAGGCATAACTAGTCAAAATAGAGCCACAATAGAAATAATATAATAGAACATCTAATACAAGCTATATGGCCACCAAAGTTTCTTTGTGTGAGCAGGTCAAAACAAGGTGTCAGGGTTATAAACTAAGGTAAACTGGTAGAACAAGTAGGTGTGTTTAGCAAGGAAGATAATTGGTAGAGGCGCACAACCACGCACCATTTTCCAAAAGGACAAAACATCAACAGACCATGGAACAACTTCTCCCTCATGCCAGGTAGGTCACATAAATGGCCATAAAGGATGGCATGTAGGTAGGTGAATGCAACTATTTTCCATTAATATCAAGCTTGCGTGGAACCAATGGAAAAAGACTAGAGGTTGGAGTTTCGAAGGCAACACATGACAACGACTATCCAAGGAACTAACAATATACATCCTCTTCAGTTTCATGAACTAAGGCTCGGTCTACAGGAACAACCGACACAATGAGGAAAAAAAAAAGCTTAACGATATTGTTATCTAATAATTAATAATAAAATTGATAAAAATTGAAAATAAAATATAATCTCCAATCAACAATAATAATAATAATAATAATAATAATAATAATATTGTTATTACTTTGCAGCTTAAAATAATTATTAATTATAATTGTGATGGTCGGAAGTCAAGCTCAAATTTTTTTTTTAATATTATTATGGATATTCCGTTTTAACCGAACACACCATAACACACCAAATCATCATTCCAACTGCCTACTAGGATTCGAGAACACGATCTACCTTTAACAGGGTAATCATAAAGGATGCTACGAGGTCCACAACCACAGGCAACGACAATGAAAAGAGAAGGCAAGACGGAGAGGAAGGATGCTAATCCTTCTATGTGAAAAGGACAAAGTAAACTAACGAACACCGAGAGCACTCGCAAATGTACAACGTTTAGCAACAGGGTCACCGAAGCAAGGACTAGGATCAACGTCGAATGGGGCATTACACTACCCTTCTCTGTCTCCATCTGCTTGCTTGTGTTCTGTTTTAGGATTCAAAATCATTTTTCCCACTCAGTCTGCTTAGTCTGCTCCTGTCCTTATTAAAAAATGTCTTATTCCTGATCGCGACGATTTCTGTAACTTTCTTTGATTTCTATAATACATGATATGGAGCGTATGTGATGTCACATTACTATGGATAAAAAAAATTGACATCACATAACTTCATGTTACACTATGTGTAATATAGAGAAAACAACAACTCACCACCAATTACGAATTACTAGTGAAAATCGCTTCCCTTAACCCTAGAATAACGATGATGAATTCACACTCTATAGAAATACCCCTAGTTACATGATGCTCCTATTATTAATCAACGCAAAAAAGAAGAATTCGATGATATACTCTAACATGTAATCTTATAATGTTTTGTGTTGCTATATTTTTAAATTATCCAATCTGAATAGGTCGTATTTGTGTTGTTTCTAGGCTTCAATTTATTAAAGAAAGATTAATTTTTGGCATGTCATTGTTGATGGGAAATTTATTGGCATGGGTAGGAATGAGGCTCACAAAGGTCTCAAATTCCATCTCTAAATCTACCAACGGTATTGAATTAAATCCCTATGTGGTCGTTAGGACAAACTTGCAACCATGACACTCCAGAAGACAACATCTGGCTGGGGCATTTCTTGAAAAGCCTTTTAAGTCCCATCATGGACACATTTCAAAGGATATCGAGCTCCGAACGCATCCCCATGAGACTATATTTATTTATTTATTTATTATTATTTTCAGACATTTTTTCAAACAATTCATGTGTCATGCGCATGCTCCCACATTTTACATACATGTCTACTAGAGCATTTGCAACGACAACATTTGACAAAATTCCTCTAACTTTGATGCTTTGATGGATGTCCATACCCTGTTCTAGGCCTCGTATTTTGGCACAGGCTAGGGGTACTCAGGGAAATGTAAACTGATCTGGTTGGTGACTTGTTTGTTGCATAGGTGAAACATTGTGACTGTCCCGTGAGGAAACCCATGTCTTTTGTACGCTGCCGTAATCATATTCCATGAGAAGTTGTCTTAGTCTTTCATTTGGTCAAACACTGTAACAACGTCCATGTTCTATTAGATACCCCTACCAAAAAATGCCACCGAGGAAAGAAACTCGAAGAATAGCACCGAGAAATGTTTCCTCATTGTTGGATGCCTTCAAACCATAGTAGCAACTTTCGTATGGAGAGGATTAAACGATGGACACAAAATATGGAAGAAAAACAGCCCTTAAAAAAAAAACGATAAATTCAGAAAAAAATACGGTAAATTGTATATATAAATAATTGTGGTAATTTCAATAATTAAACACATAACTATACAATATATTAAAAATTATTAAACTACAACCGTTTGTTTTATATTTAATTAATATCAAACCCCTATTATAAATATAATAGCATCAATTCCAAATAGAAGTTTTTTCATTATTTCTAATTTTCTAGCCACACTTTTTGGCTTTTTGAAAACATATTTAGTAAATTTATTAATTTTTACAGCTGCAAGTTGGTGTCTTTGATTTTTCTTAATTTTTAACTAACTCCCGAAACTTGCGGAGTTTCATACGGTGGAGGGAGAAAATTGCAAAAATACGGTAAATCTGTAAAAAACGACCGTATTTACGCTGAAGGCGTTCCCCCTATGGTAAAGGACCTCCAGACATTTCTGCGACTGTCTTAAAATTGACGGTTTGACGGCCGTTTGGACGTTTTCGCTTTTCCGGCTATTTTAACGTTTTTTTTTTGGAGTTTTTTTGGGTTTTTTTAGGACCGAGCTGACTGTCGAGATTTAAAAAGGGCTCGCGATCCATGTCAAAACAATCAGCACACAGTTTAAGCCAGAAGACTCTTCTGAATCGATTCAGAGACGACATTATAATATGTTTTTCATTCATATTAATGTGCTGAAATACCATTTTTCAGAAGATCAACAGGATGACATGAATAAATGTCTTCATCTGTGATAGCAGGATGCAAGTCCTGGATGTTTCCCACGTACATCTTCTTTAAATGGAGCAACTGAACCATTTGCAGTTGAGACAATTTCAACTGGGCCCTCGCGATTTCCTTGGCACCTCTCATATTTATCTTCATTTTGCAAACAGGAAGCAAGCTCTGTTTTAACACCAACAAATTTCTAAGAACTCAACACAAATTAACTCATGCTTCTAATATGAATATGAGAAGAAAAAACAAGTTATCTGGTGAAAATATGTGACATTACGTTTGAAGGACAATGCCACCGGAGATTTTCTTCGGGATTCGATGAATCTCCTCCTCCATAGCTGCCATGAAAACAATGCTTTAATAATAAAACTATTAAACCTTCTTAAATGTATAGAATGTTTCTATACCTCTCAGAGATCTGTGATTTCTCAACCCTGCACTGGTCTGCATAGTAAGCAAGCGTTACAACGCTTTGATTGCCCACGAATCCATTCTCCATTTTCGTCGAATCTCTGCACAAAACAGGAACTGGGTGCCGATCATAAGCACAAATGAAGCTAATGGCAGTAAATCAAAACCACTTCCATATAAAAATCCACGAAGTTGGTATTGGCGGTAGGGAAATGGGCTGTGTACAGCTCCAGTGATTAGTCTTCATCACGCAATGTGTCCACTTAGTGACTAATCATAAGACAAGGCCGACCAAATGAAGAAAAGTACGAGGAAAGTGATGTGTTTCAGTTTTGTTCGGTACATTTCGCCGCTGAAAATATTTCTAAAATGCTTCTCCTCTAGCAATACTTACCTAAGGACTTTTAGACCAGCCAATCTGAAACAAAAAAAACTGGAAGAATGTACTCAATCCATCACTTATTTGGCAGCACGTTTGGAAATTTTTTTAGCTATAAACACGTAAAGACAAAGTGGGTCTTTAACTTGAACCCAAGAAAATTCCATCTCCATGAAAATCTTGGAGCCATGATGCAGTTTTGATTTGGCATGAGAATCTTCGTGGTGGCGTGGCTTGGCAAGGTACCTCATTTTCTACAAAGAAAACGACAGTTATGTTTGTGTGTAGCTTCAAAAATAATGCAGTCAGATTCCAACTGTGGATGCATAACATTGCAATTTAGAAGCACGTCCGCGGGTGGTGATTGAGTGGATTCGGCACGCCTGTCAAAGACTGAAATAGGTCCAACCTTCACACGTGCAAGCGTTGCTTCTTCTTCTTTGAACCACATCAAAAAAAGGGGTATACTAAACACACTTAAACTAGCGGTATAGTAAACTAGCGGTAACTAGTGGTATACTAGACACAATTAAACTAGCGGTATACTAAACATATTTAAATTAGGGGGCATCGTTGGTCTGCTAACGCCGTTAAACATTTTTTAATGAAGAAATTATTAAAAACTTTGAAGCAGGCGTGGCTGTAGGTAAAAAAAACACTACATTTTTTCCTAAAATTGTATGATTTAATGTCTTTTAGATTTTCATGGGTAGGCATGATGTGTATGGTTGAATTGGTACATCTCTTTGATTTTGCGATAGAATATTTTTTATTGTTTTTTTTTAGTTTAATTGCTATCACATATTTCTTACAAACACGAGATTACTTTAATTTGTGGTTTTATTGGTGATTGTTGTATTTAGATTTAGCGGCAAATGTGTAATTACTGAAGAGAACATAAATTTAGAGTTAATGTTAAGAAATTTGGTTTCATTCTAAAAAGGAAATTTCAGTAAACGGTATTATAATTGTAGGCTATTACGCACTTCCTACAGACACAAAATTACTCTAATTTTTGATTTAATTGTTGATTGTTGTATTTCGATTTAGGGGCACTTGTGGAATTACACTATGCATAATAGAACTTTTTCAACAGTATTAATATGTAAAATTTGCTTGAATTTAGACCCTGTTGTCAAATGCAAACGTTTTTATGAGGCTATCAATAGATTTGTCTATTCAGATAAATATCAAAAACTATCTAGAAATTTGTCTTCTACCCCCATTTTCTAAAGCATTGTAATGGTAATTTACCACAGTAAGGAGCATTGCTACTTCTTGAATTATATGACCTCAATTCTAGAGCTTACTGGTATATATAATGTTAGGGCCTGACGTTTCTGCGACTGTCTTAAAATTGACGGTTTGAAGGCCGTTTGGACGTTTTCGCATTTCCGGCTATTTTAACGTTTTTTTTGGGGTTTTTTTGGGTTTTTTTTGGACCGAACCGACTGTCGAGATTTAAACAGGGCTCGCAATCCGTGTCAAATCAAATACACCAATTTTAGAAAAGATTAAGTATCTATGTAAGCGTAGCACCAATTTTTTTGAAAAATCATTCCATCGTCAAATCGTTGTTTCTATCTTGTGTCTGTGAGTATGAATATATTTTAAGCATAGTCTAATTTCTGTTAGCTGTATTCAATAATGGCTCCCAAGGCCGAGAAAAAACCCATCGCCGTGAAGAAGCCCATAGCAGATGTCTAGGATTTGAATCCCGGTCTCTGCAAAGAAAGTCCCGTTTATTTATTTCAGCTTTTTCCACTCACAGTGATTGATACACATTGATATGTACACCATCAATCAACTATATTTGGAAGTAAAGATGATGCTCATGCCCTGAATCAGCCGTGTTTGGAAGTAAAGATTATGCTCATGTAATGCACTTGATTCTATACATATGCATTTAGATGCTTATGTGTGGAAATCTATAAATTCTTATCCTGCATAAAATAACACAAGTTTTTTACATATTATTTTCTTCCAGTCCTAGAACACAATATTTACAGAAGAAAGTCAATTTATTAGCTACTCACAACTGAGGATAGGTTGGTGTTGTTCATTTTTCGATTCGAAGGACACATCGATCCGTATTATGTATCTGTGCATGTCGTTATGTTTTTTTTTTTTGGGGGGGGGGGGGGGGGGTTTGGGTTTTTTTGGACGTAGTCTCGTTGAATATGATCGTTGCATATTACCGAAGACATGGTCTCCCTCAAGAGGCATTACTCCTGTTTCAAAAACTACAACGAATAGGCATCCAACCCGATGAGTTCACCTTCTCCAGTATTCTCCTTGTATGCACAAACATGGTATCTGTAACGTATGGTTTGTAGATCCACGAAAAAATTGTAATGCCCACTTCCCTACGACACTTAGTTGATTATCATTTTGAGTTATGCAGACTTTAGATATGGACATGGCTTATATTTATGTTGATTAGCATGATGTTTTGTGACTAGATACATTTGGATTATGGTTGGATTTTGTTTTCAGTATGATCTACACTGACTCATGGACAGACTATTGGATACTGATATTATTTTTATATGGATATATTGCATGTGTTCTAACATTGGATTTCTTCGCCCTGATGAGTAGAATGTAGTTGTTGAATTTACATTACTATGATTTTGGAAAATGATGAAATGCATAATTAAGTTGTGAATTAGACCTAGAAATAATGATTGCTTGAATTACGTATAGATGTTGATAAATTTCATGCATATGATTATTTTGGATATTTTGACATGGCCGCAAGGCCGAAGAGGGTATTTTGCATTTTTACAGGAAACACAGCATGATCACAACCATGAGGGGGATTGGGGACCAAACACAACAGAATGTCGGGTGGTTACAACATTGGTCGTCAAGGCAACTTGTAAATTGTATTGTGTTAACTTTGTTCTTGTATGTGTTGAGAAAATTTCCATGAGGGGGAAATTTTCCTATGTGACCAAGGGGGTAAGAATTTTACTACTTTTTTTACTTGATTTAGTAGGTGATTTCTTTTGTGAAGTCTTTTTGTTAAATTACTTTTGTTAAGTGTGTTTGGATTAATGTAATATCTTGTTTTAGTTTTTAAGCCTTAGGGGAAAGTCAAGTGGGTGTAATAAATTTTGATTGTTGGCTCCTTGAGCCTTGTGTGTCCTCGTGTATTGAATACTTGGTTTTGAGTGTTGACCACTCAATGCTCTTAGAATCTCGAATTTGAGATTGAGGGCAATTTTAGGGGACTTGTGGGACAAGTTAAACTTGTCCCACACTTCCCAAAACCCCTTACCAACCATATCTATGGGTTGGGAATCCAAAAATGGGGTTATTTATTGTTTTGGGAAGGGAAATATGACTTTGGAGTGCATTTTCCTTATTTTGCATTTAATTGTGCCTTAAGGCACATGGGAAAGGGTTGAATGTGGAAGAGGGTTGTCATTCAACCCAACCACCCATTTATGGTGCTTTGGTATTTGAGTTGACCTTGGGAGATGGTTTGAGGATGTGTGATGTGGCATCCTACATGGAGCCACATCACCCTCACCTTACCTTTGATCTATTTATTGAAACTTCCTCTTTTGTTGAGGGGGTTGGCGCTTTGTTTTTGTGTTGTTGAAGAGTTCTTCTTTGTTATTTTTGAGAGAGAAGAATTGGGAGAAAGAGATAAAGAGATTTTTTTTTTTTTGGACTTGCATGCTTGGATTGATTTGGGAAGGAGCTTGGACAAGTTCTTGGTTTAGGCTTCTCCAATGGAGAGGTAGGGAACCCTCTCCTTTGTTTTTGCTTTCATACTATTATTGCTTCTATGCTTATTGTGAAAAAAATAAAATAAAATGCATGTTTACTTTGGTGTAATTGTGAAAAATGGTTTGAATGCTTATTGTGTAGTATAGGAGAGTTCTATGGGAATACTCATGAGGGAGGCAAAATAGTAGATTAGGATATTGTGGAGGGAGTTTGAGAGGGATGCCCATCTTGGGTAGGAATGTTTACATTCTACCTTGTCTTTGAGGGAGCCATAAGAGGAGGGAGGCATAAGAGTATGGGAGGAATAAGGGGTACTTGAGGGAGGCATAAGAGTCATAGGGGCTTGTGTTTTATTGTGGAGGGTTTTGGATGGGCATCTCATCTCATTTGGGAGGCATAAGGAAAATATTCCCATAGTTCCTTCTCTTGTTGGCTTGGATGCGAGCCTTGTTGTGTAATGTTTGATGTTATTGTGTGTCTCTTTCTGCTTCTATTTTAGCTTGAATGTTGTGAAGAACTTGTATTGTAGAAGCATGTTTTGTTGCCTTGAGTTGGAGACCACCCTTTTATTGTGTTGTGTTTGGGGCTCGGGGGTCAATGGAGGAGATTGCTTCTCTTCTCCATTGAGATTTGGTTGGGAGGAGAGTGTTGCCTCTCCCCCCATCTTGGTTGTGATTGGAAATACTTGGAGCTTGGAGTATGGATGAAGAATGCTATGGAGCTTGAGAAGACTTCTTCCTTTTCTTTTATATGTATCAATTTGTTGTAAAATTTGTATGTGAAAGAAAATTGTAACATCTTGTTTCATTCAAATAAAAGGGACATTGTAATCTATATTTGCCCAAAGGGTCACATGGTTAAAATGTTGATAGATCTTGTTCAAAATTTAATAAAAGTATTGCTGGACTCTTGTGTTGAATGTTAGGATATCTACAAAATATACATACATACTTGATTCCATTATGTTGCAAAAAAAAAAGTATTGATAAGTGATACCATTAGTGTATATCTTCTTCTTGTAGTATGAATAGAAAGAGTTAAGTTTTATTGAATGTCGATTATGCCAACAAGGAGGAATGAAGGCCTTTTGCACGGTTAGCATTTGATGAAATTTATATTCCCTTGATATGACAAAATGATTGCACATAGCACATCTAAATTGTTGCAATGCTTACAAAAGTTTTTAAGGTTTTTTCTTTTACAGTTTAGGACACTGTGAGTGGTTTTAGCTTCACAAATAACCAGCTGCATGGCAGGCCTCGCCACTGCCCAAACAAATGTGAAATTAGTCTCAAAATCAAGATCAGTCAATCACCCTTAAATCGGGTCTAAGAGAATAACTGTTAACAAAAAAAATAGATGATACGTTTCAGTAAAAATGCCTGATAGACAACTTGATACACAAGGCGCTGACTGTTACAGCGAATATTTAAATTGTTGCAATGCTTACCAATAGTATTATACATTTTTTTTTAACAGATTAGGACACTGCAAGTGGTCTTAGCTTCACAAATATCAAGCTGCATGGCAGGACTCGCGACTGCCCCAACAAATGTGAAATTAGTCTCAAAATCAAGACCAGTCAATCACCCTTAAATCCTGTCTAAGAGAATAACTGCTAATATAAAAAAAAATGATGATACGTTTCTGTAGATATGCCTGATAGATAACTTGACACCCAAAGCACCAGACTGTCATAGCGAATAAATAAACTGCTGTGATAAACCAGCCACACAGACTGATCCTTATGCATATCTCCCTGGGCATAAAAATATAGTTGCTTGGAGTCTTATCAATCGTCTAGACATATCTAATGCTTTCTTCTATCCATGCTCGCCCTGCACTCCCCCCCCTCTTGCACTGTCCCTTGAATCGATCTGAGGGTGAATCAATTGGAGAATGCATTCGTTACTGTACAGATAACAACATAGTTGGGCGGTCTGCAACACATCCTGCTGCACCCCCCTCTTTCACTGTCCTCCATCGCATTGATAAACACTCCTTGAAGACAGTATCTCGGACATGGAAGTCGCGCTCAGCACAAGACAAATAGCAACACATTTGGACGACCCTGCCACGTCCACCTTGTTGCACGCAATGAAAATGAAGGTAAAACGCCCTTCCCACGCACTGGAGCTCCTCTATAATCCTCACCCTTTTCTCACGCACCAGTGGCAAAGCTTAAACGCGTTTTTTTTACTTTCTTACTGTACCCACGCGGCCTGGGCGGCTGTGTAATGTCTCCTGGTACATTTTAACACCTTTCAATGGCTGGGCAGAGATAAGATTTGAAAATTTTAGTGAAGTTATTGTTTAGGTGGCCAGTCAAAGATGGATTTGCAAAATCCATGAAGTAAATGTTATGCAGCCTGTGGGAGTGGCATGCACGCCATAGGATGGAACTTCAATGTTTGGCGGGTGGCCATTAAAGCCACCCACCGTGCCTCCCATTCTTAAGTTTCAAATCTCCACTCTTAACTTTCCTTCGGCCCTTGAATTTGTTTATGCATATCAACAACTAGCCGTCTTGCCATCTCAATGTAGTAATTGCTTGTCCTTCAGTCCACATTTTCACCTTGTCAATTCTTTATCCCATTCGTTTCCCCACCATAGTAATTAGTCTTAGTTGAAAATGCCATTCCTTGCAAGCCTACGTAAGTTAGGGATAGTTTAAGTGTTAAACACCATATAAATATTAGTGGCACATAATATAGTTTTCTTATAATAGTCATACTTGGTTTAAGTAAGGGGTCACGTACACCTAAAACACACAAAGACATACACGGTAGTAGTGGTAGAATACGTAACAGAATTTTCAAATAATTATTACTTTAGATATAATTAAGGCACTATATATCCCTAATCATATGCAATTATTCAATGCGATAAAATAGATTTGCGCCAAAGGATGTATATTGTAATGTGCGGCTCTTTTCAGTTTGCATGTGGATATATATATATATATATAAAATAATGTATTAGATCGTGATATGTGTAATATATCTGGATAGTAAAATTTTTAAAAAAAAAAATTTGTCGCGTTTTCGGGACGGGATTGTTTGGTTGAGGCACGGCGTCGCCGTTGTCGTGAGTGTGGCACCGTCTATTTTTGCGGCGTTACATTTTGGTATCAGAGCCAGGGGTTTGAAGCTGGGACCCTTGGGCACATGCTGAAAACGTGAAACAGGAACCTTTAACCTAGTTCAGAGCTGATTCTTTTAAAATTATAAAACCCTAATGTTGATAATTATTGCAAACAACAAATTTAGAAAATTGACTCAAGACCTGGGACAATGAACTAACTCTCGCCTTGATCTGTGCAGGAGGCGCGGATTGGGCGAGGGGTCTCTTCACATAGACCTAGACATACCACCGCCAGAGCAAGCCGTAGCAGCGCTTCTGCCTCAGATTTTGCAGACACTTCAGGATGTCAATGCCGCTATACGCGGGGAGCCCTTGGGAGGATGACTTGCTAGACATAGTTTGGAGCCATCAGTAGATGCCCAGGCATCCCCTCGACACAGCGAGGAGCACAGAGCAGAGAATTTCCGTGCAGAGTCGGCTAGGGCAGAGTCGCCACAGAGAGGACATGGGAACAGGAATTCAGGACATAGGGACAGGTCTCGGAGCCCTAGACAGAGGGAGGAGCATACATAGAGACCTAGGATTCGTCATACATCAGCTGCAGACCATATCAGGGAGATCCTGAAGCTGCGACCATCTCAGTATTCAGGAGATATAGGCAGTTTCCAGGCAGAGGCCTGGTTGGTGAGCTTGAGCGGATGCTTCAAGCTCTGTCCTTGTAGTAGCAACACGAAAGCTCGTGTTGCGATCCATCTTCTGAAGGATGGAGCAGGAGTCTGGTGGAGGACTGAGGAGCAGAAGCTCCATGTTGACTCAGAGACGATTACCTGGGAGCTGTTTGAGGAGCGGTTTAGGAGCAGGTATTTACCCAGGAGGTTTATTCAGCAGCGGATAGATGAGTTTCATGACCTCCATCAGGGATTGATGACACTAGCTGAGTATGAGAGCCGATTTCTGGACCTACTTCAGTATGTCGATTATATGCAAGATGAACAGGTACGGATTCACAGGTTCATCCGGGGCCTGAACTTGGATTTAGCTGGCGCAGTACGCATTCACTGCCCACAGACGTTAGCAGAGGCCGTGGAGAAGGCCTATATTGCAGAGGAGACACGGGGGAAGACACAGCAGGCTAGAGATAGAGTTCGGAGCCGTATCCAGCAGATGCAGGATAGTAGGTCGAAGGGGTCAGTTCCTCCTCCACGGGGTGGACAGAGTTCAGGGCAGGCTTCATTTAGGCCACCGCAGCAGCAGCAGCAGCAGACCCGCCCACCTTACCAACCTCCTCAGAGATTCGATGCACAGAGAGGACGTAGTATGGGGCCTCCTCCTAGGGGTCCCATCAGGACACAGGGTGCACTGAGAGCTCAGTCAGTCGGAGCTCGTCAGCAGAGACCTCAGCAGTCCATAGCCAGATCGTCAGGATCGGCATCTCAGTCATCTAGGGTACCAGCTGGAGCCGCTTCCCACTGGAGAGGATCAGGCGGCTGTTATGGTTGCGGAGTCGTTGGGCATATTTGGAGAGATTACCCACTTAACCCTACCAAGGGTAAGACACAGAGCTCAGAGCCTACTATTGGAGATATGGCACGGAGTCATCGGATCTACGCAGCGGTCGAGAACCGCCAGGCTGAGCATCAGAGTACTGTGATTGAGACGACAGGTAGTATTGGTGGTATTTCCACCTCTATATTATTTGATTCTGGTTCTTCTGATTCATTCATTGCACCATCTTTGGTAGAGCGTTGTAGAATGGTGGCAGTTAGGCAGGGCCTTAGTTGGGACGTAGAGATGGCTTCTGGAGCCAAGATTTCTGTAGACTCCTTAGTCAAAGAGTGTGTAGTGGATTTGGGACCCTTCACCACTACTTCAGATCTTAGGATCCTTCCATTAGGATCTTATGGCATCATTTTAGGCATGGATTGGTTATCTGCTCACAGAGCTAGAGTGGACTGTTACCATAAGACTATTGCTTGCATAGATGATCTTGGAGTAGAGTCAGTGATATCAGGGGTTAAGAGACCCATTTCTATTCGCACCATCTCCGTTATGCAGCTTAAGCGGTGTGTGCGACGGGGTTGCCAGTTGTATGCTGCTACAGTTAGTGACAGATCAGAGGATGAGTCGGGGGGACCTTCCCTCGATGATCATCCCATCTTATCAGAGTTCACCGATGTGTTTCTAGGAGAGCTACCGGGATTACCTCCCCCACGTGAGATCGACTTCCATATAGATCTAGTTCCAGGCGCAGAGCCTATCTCACGAGCACCCTATCGGATGACTACTCCTGAGTTATGTGAGCTCAAGTTGTAGCTAGAGGGCCTTCTGGAGAAAGGCCTAATCCGTCCTAGCGTATCCCCTTGGGGTGCACCAGTTATCTTCGTAAAGAAGAAGGATGGATCTCTTCGGTTGTGCATTGATTATCGTCAGCTGAATAAAGTAACGATCAAGAATCGTTACCCCCTTCCACGCATTGACGATTTGTTTGATCAGATGAAGGGGGCTACCGTTTTCTCCAAGATAGATCTTAAGTCAGGATACCATCAGCTCAGGATTGCGGAGATAGATATTCACAAGACAGCTTTCCACACGAGATATGGCCACTACGAGTTCACAGTGGTACCTTTCGGTTTGACGAATGCCCCCGCAGTGTTTATGAGTTTGATGAATGGGGTATTCAGGACCTTCCTTGATCGCTTCGTGCTCATCTTCCTCGATGAAATTTTGATTTACTCACGCACACGTGAGGAGCACGAGGAGCACCTTCACCAAGTTCTTCAGTGTCTTCGCGAGCAGCGCCTTTACGGGAACTTGGAGAAGTGTGCGTTCTTTCAGTCTGAGGTGCAGTACTTGGGCCACGTTATTTCTGGGGAAGGTATCGCAGTCGATCCTTCCAAGATTTGAGCCATCATGGATTGGCCAGCACCCACTAGTGTGACCAAGGTGCGTAGTTTCATGGGATTAGCAGGATACTACAGGAGGTTTGTTCAGGACTTCTCTCGGATTGCGCACCCCATCACTTCTCTTCAGCGGAAAGGGAAGAAGTTTGTATGGACAGATAAATGTGAGCAGGCCTTCAGTACACTGAAGGAGTGCCTTACGAGAGCACCTATCCTTGCAGTGCCGGATCCTCATGGAGAGTTTTTCGTATGCACAGATGCTTCCTTGGCAGGAATTGGAGGAGTGCTAATGCAGGAGGGTAGAGTAGTTGCCTTTGAGTCTCGCAAACTCAAAGATTATAAGCTCAATTATCTGACCCATGACCTTGAGCTTGCAGCAGTAGTACATGCCTTAGTACGATGGAGACATTTTCTTCTTGGCCAGAGATTTACACTCAGGACTGATCACTTGATTCTTCGCCACCTCTTCACACAGCCCAATCTCAATGCTCGTCAGCGGCGTTGGATGGAGTTACTTTGTGAGTATGACATGGAGATAGAGCATGTGAAGGGAAAGGAGAACGTGGTGGCAGATGCCTTGAGTAGACGGAGACATGTGGCTATGGCCACCTCAGTGGGCACAGATTTGCGGAGTAGGATCTTGCAGCAGCTTCCTCAGGATAGTTTCTACCTTGCAGCTAGAGCAGAGATTGAGTCTCAGAGACCTCTTGAGGAGAGGTTTGATGGATTTTCACTTGAGGCGGATGGTATTCTCAGACACAGAGGTCGGATATATGTTCCCAGAGATGGAGGCTTGAGACATGACATTTTGACAGAGGCTCATTGTGCACCGTATTCAGCCCATCTCGGGGTGAAGAAGATGCATGCCACCTTGAGACAGCTGTACTTTTGGAGAGGACTTCGGAGAGACATAGCTTCTTTTGTATCCCATTGCTTAGAGTGTCAGAGAGTGAAGGCCGAGCATCAGCATCCATCCAGCCTTCTCTATCCTCATGCCATACCAGAGTGGAAGTCGGACACCATCTCTATGGATTTTATTGTTGGGTTGCTGACATCGAGATATCACCACGACGCCATCATGGTCACGGTGGATAAATTGACGAAGGTAGCCCACTTTTCTCCAGTGAAGACCACCTATACAGCGAGTGCGGTGGCAAGAGTTTACCTGGATGAGATTGTCAGATTACATGGGATTCCGCGGAAGATCATTTGCGACCGCGACCCTTTGTACACCTCCCATTTCTGGACCACCATGCAGTATGCCCTTGGGACGAGGATTAATTTAAGCACAGCCTATCACCCTGAGACCGATGGACAGACAGAGAGGGTGAATTAGATTTTGGAGGACATGCTCAGGATGTACGTGATGGATCATCAGTCGAGATGGGAGGAGTATCTGTATTTGGTGGAGTTTGCCTACAATAACAGTTTTCAGAGTTCTATAGGCATGGCTCCTTTTCAGGCATTATATGGTAGAGAGTGCAGGACACCTCTTAGCTGGGATAGGATTGAGGACAGGGTTTCTCTTGGGCCAGCATTATTACAAGATATGGAGCAGCAGGTTAGCTTGATCAGACAGAGATTGCAGGAGGCTCAGGATAGACAGAAGAAGTATGCAGACCAACATAGGACAGATCAGAGTTTTGAGGTAGGCACGAAGGTGTTTCTTCGTGTCAGACCGCATAAGAGCCCTATCCGTTATGGAAAAGGTTCTAAGCTTGCTCCTAGGTTTGTGGGACCCTTTGAGATCTTGGAGCGCCTCGGCCCCTTAGCCTATCGTCTAGCACTGCCACCTAGCTTATCGCGCGTCCATGATGTATTTCACTTTTCGGTGCTTAGGAGATATGTTTCTGATCCTTCTCATGTACTAGATTGGACTGCATTGCAGGTGCAGGATCAGGGGCAGGGGATGGTGGAGCCCGTGTGCATTTTAGATCGCAGGACCCTGGGCCTTCGCGGCAGAGAGATTAACCAGGTTCGGGTCCAATGGGACAGATACGATGAGACTGCTGCTACCTGGGAGGATGCTACATCATTGCGAGCTCAGTTTCCACACTTATTTCAGTGACTTCCAGGATGAAGTCTAGTCTAAGGGGAGGGGGATGTAATGCCCACATCCCTACGACACTTAGTTGATTATCATTTTGAGTTATGCAGACTTTAGATATGGACATAGCTTATATTTATGTTGATTAGCATGATGTTTTGTGACTAGATACATTTGGATTATGGTTGGATTTTGTTTTCAGTATGATCTACACTGACTCATGGACAGACTATTGGATACTGATATTATTTTTATATGGATATATTGCATGTGTTCTAACATTGGATTTCTTCGCCCTGATGAGTAGAATGTAGTTGTTGAATTTACATTACTATGATTTTGGAAAATGATGAAATGCATAATTAAGTTGTGAATTAGACCTAGAAATAATGATTGCTTGAATTACGTATAGATGTTGATAAATTTCATGCATATGATTATTTTGGATATTTTGACATGGCCGCAAGGCCGAAGAGGGTATTTTGCATTTTTACAGGAAACACAGCATGATCACAACCATGAGGGGGATCGGGGACCAAACACAACAGAATGTCGGGTGGTTACAACATTGGTCGTCAAGGCAACTTGTAAATTGTATTGTGTTAACTTTGTTCTTGTATGTGTTGAGAAAATTTCCATGAGGGGGAAATTTTCCTATGTGACCAAGGGGGTAAGAATTTTACTACTTTTTTTACTTGATTTAGTAGGTGATTTCTTTTGTGAAGTCTTTTTGTTAAATTACTTTTGTTAAGTGTGTTTGGATTAATGTAATATCTTGTTTTAGTTTTTAAGCCTTAGGGGAAAGTCAAGTGGGTGTAATAAATTTTGATTGTTGGCTCCTTGAGCCTTGTGTGTCCTCTTGTATTGAATACTTGGTTTTGAGTGTTGACCACTCAATGCTCTTAGAATCTCGAATTTGAGATTGAGGGCAATTTTAGGGGACTTGTGGGACAAGTTAAACTTGTCCCACACTTCCCAAAACACCTTACCAACCATATCTATGGGTTGGGAATCCAAAAAGGGGGTTATTTATTGTTTTGGGAAGGGAAATATGACTTTGGAGTGCATTTTCCTCATTTTGCATTTAATTGTGCCTTAAGGCACATGGGAAAGGGTTGAATGTGGAAGAGGGTTGTCATTCAACCCAACCACCCATTTATGGTGCTTTGGGATTTGAGTTGACCTTGGGAGATGGTTTGAGGATGTGTGATGTGGCATCCTACATGGAGCCACATCACCCTCATGTTACCTTTGATATATTTATTGAAACTTCCTCTTTTGTTGAGGGGGTTGGCGCTTTGTTTTTGTGTTGTTGAAGAGTTCTTCTTTGTTATTTTTGAGAGAGAAGAATTGGGAGAAAGAGATAAAGAGATTTTTTTTTTTGGACTTGCATGCTTGGATTGATTTGGGAAGGAGCTTGGACAAGTTCTTGGTTTAGGCTTCTCCAATGGAGAGGTAGGGAACCCTCTCCTTTGTTTTTGCTTTCATACTATTATTGCTTCTATGCTTATTGTGAAAAAAATAAAATAAAATGCATGTTTACTTTGGTGTAATTGTGAAAAATGGTTTGAATGCTTATTGTGTAGTATAGGAGAGTTCTATGGGAATACTCATGAGGGAGGCAAAATAGTAGATTAGGATATTGTGGAGGGAGTTTGAGAGGGATGCCCATCTTGGGTAGGAATGTTTACATTCTACCTTGTCTTTGAGGGAGCCATAAGAGGAGGGAGGCATAAGAGTATGGGAGGAATAAGGGGTACTTGAGGGAGGCATAAGAGTCATAGGGGCTTGTGTTTTATTGTGGAGGGTTTTGGATGGGCATCTCATCTCATTTGGGAGGCATAAGGAAAATATTCCCATAGTTCCTTCTCTTGTTGGCTTGGATGCGAGCCTTGTTGTGTAATGTTTGATGTTATTGTGTGTCTCTTTCTGCTTCTATTTTAGCTTGAATGTTGTGAAGAACTTGTATTGTGGAAGAATGTTTTGTTGCCTTGAGTTGGAGACCACCCTTTTATTGTGTGGTGTTTGGGGCTCGGGGGTCAATGGAGGAGATTGCTTCTCTTCTCCATTGAGATTTGGTTGGGAGGAGAGTGTTGCCTCTCCCCCCATCTTGGTTGTGATTGGAAATACTTGGAGCTTGGAGTATGGATGAAGAATGCTATGGAGCTTGAGAAGACTTCTTCCTTTTCTTTTATATGTATCAATTGTTGTAAAATTTGTATGTGAAAGAAAATTGTAACATCTTGTTTCATTCAAATAAAGGGACATTGTAATCCTTATTTGCCGATAAGGGAGGAGACTAGACGAAGAGAGGAATGGGGAAAGGGGAAGGGATAAACAAGGCGGGGGAAAGAAAAGAGGAGAAGAAAAAGGCGGGGACCGGAGGGACAAGGAGGGAAGAAGAGAAAATAAAAAAGAGTGACAAAAGAGACACGGGATAAAGGGCACGGGAGGGGGAGGAAGGGAAATGAAGAGGAAGAGTAAAGGAGAGAAAAGGAATGAGAAAAAAAGATAAAACAAAAAAAGAGAAAATGAGCGGGAAAAGGGGGAAGAGAGGAGGGGGGGGGAGCTGATCAAGTGGGACAGGGGAAGGGGGGGGTGAGAGAGGAAAAAAAAGGATGGAGGAACGAAGGAGAAGGGAAAGAGAGAGAGAACGAGGGAGCGGGAGGTGGAGTGGGGGGGTGGGGGTGGAGGGTAGTGGGGGGGGGTTGACGTGGGTCTAGTAGGCGTGTTGGTTGGGTGGGGGGGGGGGGGTGTTGGTAAGTAGGAGAGGGTGATTTAGAAGGGTGGTGAAGGGAAGAAAGGGGGTGTGGAAGGGGGGGGGGGGGAGGGGTAAAAAAAAAAAAAAAGGGTGGGGGAGGGGAGGGGGGGGGGGGGGGAGAAGGGGAGGAGGGAGAAAGGATGCGGTGGGGGGTGGGGGTGGGGGGAGGCATAAGAGGGGGTGGGAAGGGGGATGGGGGGGGGAGGAGACAGGGAGGGGGGTGGGGGGAGGGGAGGGGAAAAAGGTGGGGGGGGAAAGGGTGGGGGGGGGTGGAGGAGGGGGTGGGGATAGGTTCTGTCCTTTAGTGGTTGTGGCTGTATGGGTGGCAGCGAGTAGGGGGGGGGGTGGTGTGGCGTAATAAAAGCATACCACCAGGCGAAGCCGTCGAGGGGGGGGGGGGGCTAAACAGTCAAGGGAGACAAAGGAACCTGAGCCCTTTTCCCCTTTGTTCCCATTTATAATCTTGTTCAAATTCATAAAAGTCTTGCGGACTCTTGGTGTAATTGTGAAAAATGGTTTGAATGCTTATTGTGTAGTATAGGAGAGTTCTATGGGAATACTCATGAGGGAGGCAAAAATAGTAGATTAGGATATTGTGGAGGGAGTTTGAGAGGGATGCCCATCTTGGGTAGGAATGTTTACATTCTACCTTGTCTTTGAGGGAGCCATAAGAGGAGGGAGGCATAAGAGTATGGGAGGAATAAGGGGTACTTGAGGGAGGCATAAGAGTCATAGGGGCTTGTGTTTTATTGTGGAGGGTTTTGGATGGGCATCTCATCTCATTTGGGAGGCATAAGGAAAATATTCCCATAGTTCCTTCTCTTGTTGGCTTGGATGCGAGCCTTGTTGTGTAATGTTTGATGTTATTGTGTGTCTCTTTCTGCTTCTATTTTAGCTTGAATGTTGTGAAGAACTTGTATTGTGGAAGAATGTTTTGTTGCCTTGAGTTGGAGACCACCCTTTATTGTGTTGTGTTTGGGGCTCGGGGGTCAATGGAGGAGATTGCTTCTCTTCTCCATTGAGATTTGGTGGGAGGAGAGTGTTGCCTCTCCCCACCATCTTGGTTGTGATTGGAAATACTTGGAGCTTGGAGTATGGATGAAGAATGCTATGGAGCTTGAGAAGACTTCTTCCTTTTCTTTTATATGTATCAATTTGTTGTAAATTTGTATGTGAAAGAAAATTGTAACATCTTGTTTCATTCAAATAAAAGGGACATTGTAATCTATATTTGCCCAAAGGGTCACATGGTTAAAATGTTGATAGATCTTGTTCAAAATTCAATAAAAGTATTGCTGGACTCTTGTGTTGAATGTTAGGATATCTACAAAATATACATACATACTTGATTCCATTATGTTGCAAAAAAAAAGTATTGATAAGTGATACCATTAGTGTATATCTTCTTCTTGTAGTATGAATAGAAAGAGTTAAGTTTTATTGAATGTCCATTATGCCAACAAGGAGGAATGAAGGCTTTTTGCACGGTTAGCATTTGATGAAATTTATATTCCCTTGATATGACAAAATGATTGCACATAGCACATCTAAATTGTTGCAATGCTTACAAAAGTTTTTAAGGTTTTTTCTTTTACAGTTTAGGACACTGTGAGTGGTTTTAGCTTCACAAATAACCAGCTGCATGGCAGGCCTCGCCACTGCCCAAACAAATGTGAAATTAGTCTCAAAATCAAGATCAGTCAATCACCCTTAAATCGGGTCTAAGAGAATAACTGTTAACAAAAAAAATAGATGATACGTTTCAGTAAAAATGCCTGATAGACAACTTGATACACAAGGCGCTGACTGTTACAGCGAATATTTAAATTGTTGCAATTCTTACCAATAGTATTACACGTTTTTTTTAACAGATTAAGACACTGCAAGAGGTCTTAGCTTCACAAATATCAAGCTGCATGGCAGGACTCGCGACTGCCCCAACAAATGTGAAATTAGTCTCAAAATCAAGACCAGTCAAGCACCCTTAAATCGTGTCTAAGAGAATAACTGCTAATATAAAAAAAAATGATGATACGTTTCTGTAGATATGCCTGATAGATAACTTGACACCCAAAGCACCAGACTGTCACATCGAATAAATAAACTGCTGTGATAAACCAGCCACACAGACTGATCCTTATGCATATCTCCCTGGGCATAAAAATATAGTTGCTTGGAGTCTTATCAATCGTCTAGACATATCTACTGCTTTCTTCTATCCATGCTCGCCCTGCACTCCCCCCCTCTCTTGCACTATCCCTTGAATCGATCTGAGGGTGAATCAATTGGAGAATACATTCGTTACTGTACAGATAACAACAGAGTTGGGCGGTCTGCAACACATCCTGCCGCACCCCCCTCTTTCACTGTCCTCCATCGCATTGATAAACACTCCTTGAAGACAGTATCTCGGACATGGAAGTTGCGCTCAGCACAAGACAAATAGCAACACATTTGGACGACCCTGCCACGTCCACCTTGCTGCACGCAATGAAAATGAAGGTAAAACGCCCTTCCCACACACTGGAGCTCCTCTATAATCCTCACCCTTTTCTCGCGCGCCAGTGGCAAAGCTTAAACGCATTTTTTTTACTTCCTTACTGTACCCACGCGGCCTTGGCGGCTGTGCAATGTCTCCTGGTACATTTTAACACGTTTCAATGGCTGGGCAGAGATAAGATTTGAAAATTTTAGTGAAGTTATTGTTTAGGTGGCCAGTCAAAGATGGATTTGCAAAATCCATGAAGTAAATGTTATGCGGCCTGTGGGAGTGGCGTGCACGCCATAGGATGGAACTTCAATGTTTGGCGGGTGGCCATTAAAGCCACCCGCCGCGCCTCCCATTCTTAAGTTTCAAATCTCCACTCTTAACTTTCCTTCGGCCCTTGAATTTGTTTATGCATATCAACAACTAGCCGTCTTGCCATCTCAATGTAGTAATTGCTTGTCCTTCAGTCCACGTTTTCACCTTGTCAATTCTTTATCCCATTCGTTTCCCCACCATAGTAATTAGTCTTAGTTGAAAATGCCATTCCTTGCAAGCCTACGTAAGTTAGGGATAGTTTAAGTGTTAAACACCATACAAATATTAGTGGCACATAATATAGTTTTCTTATAATAGTCATACTTGGTTTAAGTAAGGGGTCACGTACACCTAAAACACACAAAAACATACAAGGTAGTAGTGGTAGAATACGTAACAGAATTTTCAAATAATTATTACTTCAGATATAATTAAGGCACTATATATCCCTAATCATATGCAATTATTCAATGCGATAAAATAGATTTGCGCCAAAGGATGTATATTGTAATGTGCGGCTCTTTTCAGTTTGCATGTGGATATATATATATAATAATGTATTAGATCGTGATATGTGTAATATATCTGGATAGTAAAAAAAAATTTTAAAAAAAAATTCTCGCGTTTTCGGGACGGGATTGTTTGGTTGAGGCGCAGCGTCGCCGTTGTCGTGAGTGTGGCGCCGTCTATTTTTGCGGCGTTACAAAAATCATGAGATGCGGGTTTCAATCTAACGTTATTGTGATGAATACTTTGATAGACATGTATGCAAAATGTGAAAGGACACAGGAGGCGCGAGAACTATTTGACAAAATTATTGAACGAGATGTGGTATCATGGATTGCAATCATTGGTGGATATGCACAAATTGGGCTTATTGGAAATGCCTTGGAGATTTTAAAACAAATGCAAGTCGCAAGTGTAAAGCCAAATTCGACAACTTTTGCCAGCATCCTCCCTGCATGTGCCAAAATGGGAGCTTTGAAACAAGGTGGATAGATTCATCCAAAGATAATTAAAAGTGGATTGTTGTCAGACGATATAGTTTTTACTACCCTGATTGGTATGTATACAAAATGTGGAAGCATAAAAAATGCACACAAACTGTTTGACATAATGCCTCAATGAGATGTAGTCTCATGGACTGCCATCATTTTTGGATATGCACAATTAGGGCCTGTTGATAAAACATTGGATATATTTAAGGAAATGTAATTGGCAGGTGAAAATCCAAACTCGACAACCTTTGTCAGCATCCTCCCAGCATGTGCCAAAATGGGAGCTTTGGCACAGGGTATGGAAATCCATTAAAAAAAATTGAAAATGTACTTTTTCCGGGTGTTATAGTTTTGACTTCCCTCATAGATATGTATGCCAAATGTGTAAGCATACATAAGGCACGCAAGTTGTTTGACAAATTGCCTCAACGAAATGTGATTTCATGGAATGCCATTATTACAGGCTATGCACAAAATGGGGATCTTGATGAGGCTTTATGGATTTTCAAAGAAATGCCTCAACGACATGTAATCTCATGGACTGCAGTCATTGTTGGATATGTACAAAATGGGGTTTTTGATAAAGCCTTGGAAATTAGTACAATAACATGAGTTACATGATGGACATGTTATCTTTACATGATTTCATTTTATGGTTAACAGTTGACAGTATTACCCAAATGTAATGTAACTTTAAACATGTTAATTCTTGCATCTCACTTGTACTTTGATAAGTCATCTCACTCTACCCTCTACACATTAGCTCCAGATTTTACTACTTCCATCTCAATGACATTATTTCAAGTTAAAATAAGCACATGAATTTTTAAGATTATCAAGATATTCACTAATTACATCACGAGAAGTTAATCCTGAAAAGATGTAATATCGTGTCGTTTTATAGAACTACTAAAACCCCAAAGAGTTGTACCGATACAATGTTTAGAAGTCTACTTGAAATTCTATTGGATTTCGCACCATGGATTTATAATTGTTGAGCATTTGATGTACACGTGTTTTCAAAACATGAATTTTTGTTTTTCGGCAGGTTAGAATTCATCTTTCTCCAATATATTCTTGTTTTGAAACTGTTTAATGGTTCATTCTTATTCTTATCAATTAGGATGCTACAACTCCCCTGTCAGAATCTGAAGCGATGGATCTCATGAAGGATATTTTGCTTCAGCTTCATAAAGAGACATATACACTGTACGACCTCCACATGACTATTGCAAGGGCATCCATTAGGTTCTTTTTTCAACCTTACAAGTCATGTAAATTATATGGTATTATTTCTTATATATTGTATATCTTAACCTTGGATGCAATCATACATGGACTCTGAAATTAGAGCCATCATGGCCCAATATATGCCTCTTGACAGCCAAGGAAAGGTGCCCAATCATGTTCACTATGCAGGGCTATAAATGATGGTACTCAACCTGTTCTGTGCAGTGATTGCTCACAATTTCTAATATTTATGTAGGATGATAATGTGCTTCTTTACCTTTAATTTGTCAGTCATCTTAGGAATCTAGATTGGGCATCAACTCTGCAAATGAATCTATAGATTTTTGTATGTGCTTGTGCATGACTATTGTAGGTGCATCCATTAGGTTCTTTTTTCAAAGTTACAAGTCATGTAAATTATAGATGCTCTTTAAATATCCTCGGTACAAGCTCCCTACTCATGAGCATCATGCTTACTTTTGTACCATATATCATGATAAGTTGGGGAGGATTTGATGGTTCTTGAACAAATTTGATATCATTTTGTGATTGATGCATTAATTTATAAAATTTTAAGGTTGCTTTTTAGATCACAGTCAACCTAGATGCCTCTATTTTGGGAACCCACAAAGGGAAATATATGATTTACTTAGTTTCATGGTTATCTTATGTTTGAAGTTCCAACATAGCCAATTTTGTTTATAAGTGTGTTCTAAAGAATTGTAAGCCGATTGCTATAAAGAGAATGTGCAGTCACTACCCACAAAGCTCTCATGAATTTAAAACTAAGCTGGAAACAATTGGAAGCATCAAACATCGAAATATTTTGAGTCTGCATGGATATTCGCTTTCTCCACTTGGAAACTTGCTGATGCATGTTCTCCATAATCAGCTTAAATCTCCCAGTCCTCTGCTCTTGCTAGCTAAAGTATGTTTATACTGATTTTTCTGGCATGTATTTCAGGAATCTTGACTATTTATATGTGGCTCAGTTTTTTTGTTTCTATGCTATACGTCATAGTGTTGTCTAATCCCATGGATAACATATTTTAGTCACAAGTAAAAGTATTTTATTAAGACTAGAAAACTCCCTTAAACATCTCGAGGTATAATGTGTTTGTTAATCTTGTATAAGATTTCACATTGCACATTATCAGGTAATGCTTTATATTGAACTGCATGATGCTTTGGTAATTAGTACAATAACATGAGTTACATGATGGACATGTTATGTTTACATGATTTCATTTTATGGTTAACAGTTGACAATTATAGAATTTGTCTTCTCTTTAGGTTTCACAACCCCAAGCATTTTAACATAACCAATAACAAATCCAGTCATGATATGACTAAAGATTATACCAAAAATTGCTATTCCTTCTCATTTCCATCAAGCACATCAAGAACCAACCTGAAAAAACAAAAGCTGGCAAATATTTCCCAAATGTAATGTAACTCTAAACATGTTAATTCTTGCATCTCACTTGTACTTTGATAAGTCATCTCACTCTACCCACTACACATTAGCTCCAGATTTTACTACTTCCATCTCAATGACAGTGTTCAAGTTAAAATAAGCACGTGAATTTATAATATTATCGAGATATTCACTAATTACATCACGAAAAGTTATTCCTGAAAAGATGTAACTTGCTTTACTTTTGAGTAACTTTTTCCATTCATGAATAATTTCTTTCTTTCCATATCTTAGAATGTAGGTCCACTTCTTGAATTTATGCTACTCATTATTCATGTAGATAGTTTACCCCCTCTGATATGCAGTGGAGTGTAATTCTTAATATATTACAGAATTCAAGTTTAACCCTGATGATGCCAATATAAGAGATACTATCTATGGGTAAATTTTAGCTTGAATCACATTTTTTTTCAGTTTAAGCCCTCAGGAAAACACTTCTTTGCAAGGTTTTCCCCAATTCATTGTTAGAAGTCTATAGAAAATTTAATCCATGTTAAAATTAGCATTCTCAGTCCGTAGTGCTTAATTTGGAGCGGTTTGTGCTACTTTTTCACATATTTTAATTGTCAATACATTAGTTCATTTTTGCTAAGAAAATAGTATAACCTGCTAGGAACTGCAAATTCGGTGTGCATTGCAAGCTATACAATAAACTCCATATCAAATAAAATGAGCAACGTTGAACTCAAATTGAATAAAAAAGGAAAATAAAATTAGAATTGCATCTTGGTTCCCTTTCAAATTTAAAGTTTCAAATTGCCCATTGCATAAATAATACATTATTAAATATAAGGTAAAATAGAATGGTGCTCTATATCTTGGACCTTAAGTTTGGGTTAGAAGCTTGTCAATCAGGTACTTATATTTTCTATTGAATTCTTGGGTGTACATACATACAGTAGCAAAATAGATCCTTGAGAGCAAGGACATAAGACTTTTGTGCAAATGTGAAAGGGGAGTTCTATGTGCACATTCAAATTAAACATAAAAAATACCCTTGATTAAAGACGTGGAACTAAGAACGTGATTTAAACTTACAAAGGATCTCAATGGACATTTTTGGGGGCTGTGACAGAGCTCTCATTGCACATTTAGTGGTGCGTGATAGATAGTTCAATGTGCATTTGATGGATCTTTTGAGGGCCTTTAATGATTAATAATAATAAGAGGGATAGGTTGATATATCTCAAAGGTGGGCAGAGCATAAGCACAAGGCTACCACTCATGATATAAAATCTGCAAATGCACAAAAGTCTTCATGTATTCATGTTTAGTTCAAATAAAATAGCTCGCAAATGTACGAAAGGCTACCACTCATGATATAAGATTTGCAAATGTATATGTACGAATTTGTAACAAATTTGAAATGTAGAGATAACACCTTTAAATATAATGCTTCATATATATTCCTACACTTACAAAATCATGTACACCCCTTTATCGATATCAACTACAAAAATAATAACTATCCCTCTAAATCAAATAACATATACCGTTCAGCGTTCACATTGCATTATACACATGCGATTGCTAGTTGGTAACTATGCTTCAAACCTTGAGAATGGTGTTGCTCAGGTTACAGTCCTACGTACCATAAGCTATTAGAAGCAGAAGGAGCCCAAACATGACTCAAACGCCTCCATAATCCTCAATCTTCTTCTTATTCTCCATACAACAACAATACAGTGGAAGGAAGAGGACCCCCTTTCTTCTCAAAGACAAACAAACCTTCTTCAGACACAGATATTGATCCACATCAGTCAATTTGTATACAATAAAATGAGGAGAGATTAGTTTTAACACAGTTCCCATACATTTTGTTGACGCTGTAACTATCTAATAACTGTTAAATTTACAACGTTGCCTTGGGTTTCAACGTATTAATGTCTCTGGATCTCAAATTAAGTGCTTGTATTATTACGCAAGGAAAGTGACGGGTCTCAGAGGTTGTTTAAGATGCGTCTGAAAGTGAAATTCCTTGGTTGAAGGGACCCATGCCCTGCTCAACTAACAGGCCAGCTGCACGCAAACCCTCTCGCCATAAGCCAGCTCCATCAATTCTCTCTAACCACTCCTAATCAATTCCCCCCAACATTGTTCCCCTTTTCTAAAAAACTAAAATTCTTACATTTTATTAATATTTAATGGTGACACTACATATAATAATTATCTAATCCCTACTTAATGTGAGAAGAGATTGAGTAAAGATGAAACGAGTAGAGATGAGATTTGATGCCCGTCCAGTACATTTTTGTCTTTTTTAAACATATTTTACAGTTTTTGAAATCAAATAACTGTATTAAGTGATGTGAATATGTTTGTAGAAACCGTCAAAATTACCATGATATAACCGTCAAATAACCGTATTCAATGACGTGAATATGTTTGTAGAAACTGTCAAAATTTCTAATAAACTTTATTCTCCTTATCTACATTATATGTTCCTTTCGTATTGTTACTCTCTTGCATTTCCTCATATTTAAGATATTTTTTTCTTTAAACAATATTCAATATTTCTATATTGGGAATGTTACAGACCACTTTTGCATTTATTTTGGAAGCTGAATTTCCCCTCATTTCTCTTGAACAAATAAAACTGCATGAATCCAATTATATATTCTTTGAATGCATAATTCTTTTCCACTATGACTCGACAAAAAACACTACATTTTACCTTTTTAAAAATTAGTTTGACCAATACTTCCACCTATTAAATTCTTCACAATCTCATAATATGAACTTTAGATTTGTATTCTCTCTACAATTGCTAGTAATATTTATAGTAATTATCTGATCCCTACTTAATGTGAGAGAAGATTGAGTAAAGGTGAAACGAGCAGAGATGAGATTGGATGCCCGTCCCAAATATTTTTGGCCTTTTTAAATGTATTATACAGTTTTTGAGATCAAGTAACCATCTTCAATGACTTGAATATGTTTGTAGAAAACGTCAAAATTATCATGATATATTTATATTAAACAATACAAAAATAGTAGCAATATTAAGAATAGTTATATTTTTAAAGTGATAGATTTTAAATAATAGATATTTTATTAAAAATACACCCACAACAATACAAACTTTGTATATTCAAAACTCATAACTTAAAAAATGTGATATCAAATAAACATAATATTATAGTGAGAAGGCCATTTAAAATCACTTACCCATCCACAATTTTTTTTTGAGTGGAGGGCCCTCGAAACGAGTATCTTATGAATTGAAGTTTTCATTAACAATATTTATTGAAATGTGGAGAATATGAAATATCTTTACCGTAGATTACCTTTGACAAAATCTTTGTTTGTGACAACCCAATAAATTAATTTGTATATATATTTTATTGACTTATATGGAAATAGTTAATCAGCGCATCTTTGGATGTGACACCCACCTTAAAAACAAATCATTTTATTGATTTGCATGCGATAAAAAAAAACATGCTCCGTTTCTTATCGGCAGCAAAAACAAATAAAAACATAGTTTCATTGACTTGCATGTTTAATTCCCAAAATCAGTCGAGTATTAATTGATTGGAACTAATTATTACTAAGATTTGCGTGTCCACTCTTGAGGCAAAACGGCTCTATAAATTAAATTTGAAGGGCTCCCATATTTTAATTTAACGGGTTAAGTGGGTAAACAACACATTATTTTTTAATTGAAAAAATAATATGTTGTTTATTCTTTTTAATATATATTTTATTAATTTAAATAAAATAAAATAATTAAATATATAATATTTAAGATTTTAAAAAGTAATTATACAAGTTATAAGCGTGACAAATCCTTCTAACAAATGTATAAGTTGGCCATAGAAAAAAACAAAATTTTAGCACGAGATATGCATCTTAGGCTCACCAACTTAGATAATCGTAGTGTCACATCTTTCAAATTATTTCATTCTGAACAAAGTTGTCTTAATTGATAGAAAATATTCGTATGAAGGAGACACAGAGGAATCTCTTGTTTAAAGATTATTGTTCTCAAACTAGACTATACCTTCCTATATACACAAATAAAACATTTGTGTAGAATTTAGCACATGCCTCTCATTTATTTGTTTAAACATATAATTCAAGAAGTACAAGGTTATTGAATTTTTTTTTTTTACAAATATAATAGAATGCTATGCAGTGAATCAATTATACCTTCTTAATAAACATTTTGAGTAATATATTATCGCACCCGAAATATTGAAGAGAAAAAAACAATAATAATTTACTATTGCGATAATAACGAAAAATAAAAAATGGCATAATTGTGGTGCTAATATGTAAAATAGACATGTATTTAAAGAAATTATATATTACATAGCAAGTTGTTCCAAAATTAAAAAATACATGTGGTATTTTTATCAAACAATATCTTGGCCAACACATTTTCATTGATTATATTTTGAGCAACAAAACTCACTAGGACTTCACTTCACTTGTTTCTTATACAAATTCTCACTTATGCCTTAGGTTGTGGATTTGGTAATCAAACACTCATAGAAACAAATAATATTTAAATGACCAGTTTACAAAATAAATAAGGGCATTGATAATAAACCACTAAATTATTATGAAAATAGAAAGAATAAAGTAATTTCTTGAGATTTATCTTTTTCCTAGTGATTTTGTGCATGATTTGTGTGAAGTGAGTCAAGATTTTTTTAATGTAGAAAATAGAAAGATAACAAACATGAATTTATCATATTATGAATTTGAACAATCTCTTAAAATATGTTTGAACATCATTTTCTTGTTCTAAATATGGAGCCACATATGGTTGGAAACTTTTTTTCTTTAGACATGAATAGCATTATGACAAATCATACACCTAAATGCCATATTTTCGTAATCCAACACTTGTTTCCATTGAGAGTTGGCCCACATTGCGATCACTTTATCAAGAAGAACCTTACTAAGGTCAATCTCTACACAAACCTGAGGATAAGTAAAAAGACCTATCTCTATCCTTGGAATGTGAGGTTTTAAAAATATACTCAATGCATCTACAATACCTTCCAAAACTAAAATATGTCAAAGAAAAAGATGTAATTTTTTGAGGTGCGCCCAAATAGGCATTTCATTGAAAGTATAGGTTAATCTTTTATAAGAAAATCACCCTTTTTAAACTTAATTTCAAGGTTTTGATATTGAGTGCATGAATAATCAAAAGTATTCAACTTAATGTGAAGATTTAGGTAAAGGCTAAATGAATAATTTACCTTCTTCATTTTAATACCAGGATTTTGTATCAAAAGTGTAAATAATTAACCCAATCTTCTTCAATTAAATGCAAAAATTTAAAAGTATTTTTATATTACGTAAAATGAATTCTCTAATTCATAGTGTAGAAACACATTTTTTTAATAATTGGTAAAAAGAGGGTTTTCTAGGGTCCCTACCTTGTTGTAAACAAGGACCAACCATCCAAATATAGCTATGAAGAATAAAAAGAGAAAACGAAAACCAAAAAATAAAAGTTGGAATGTCCAGTGCATGAGCGGTCAAAAAATAGAATAAAACCAAAAGAAAACCTGGACTAGACCAAAAAACAACCTCAACAAAGAGGCTCCTAGGATTTTCCAATACGAATCCAAGTCTCTCTCGTGGGGTGACAAAACAGACACACATGACTAATTATTCTTGACACTTGTTCATCCTTCTTTAACCTCTTTTCTAAATGATACATCTATCTTACCTAGAGTTATAGAGATCACTTAAATTTCCTTAACATTACTATCATGCTTCTTAAGGGGTTTCACTTCCATTTCCATTCCACATAAATTCTTATGGCGTAACATAGAGATATAATCATTAATACTATGTCCCACCAAAAAAACATCTTGGGTAGACATTTCATATCCTTTGACTACAACACCATTAATACCATCTTTCCCAAATTTGAGCTCTACATCCGAATCTTTTTTATGTTGTTTGGTAGAATTTACTAGAGGACTCTGCAACATGCAACAACTAACCAAATCTTCTCCACATCTCTTAACATCCTTGAGAACTATTCTATATAAAATTGGAGTTGACAGTGGTGAGTTTCAAATTTCCTTACGCAGGATTACATTCACCTCGACCACTGACTCCCTCTGACAGTTTCATGTTGTAAAAATAAACTTGACCATCAATTAAATTATAATTCATTGTAAAATCACACTTCACCATCATATACATCAATTAAACTATAATTCATTTCATAAATCCTCTGGTTTTCACTCAGGGATGCTAATTGATACTATTGGTTCGATCCATGCAGGGCTAGATTTTGCATGGCATTTACAGGGTTTTTAGTCATTTTACATGTCAAAATAAAGTCAATTTCGAAATATGAATGTCATGGTTGACAGGTGAAAATATAATTTAAACATTAATATGACATGTATGTTCAAAATTTAACCCACACACACACACACACACACACACACACACATGAAAACAATCAAGAAAATCACTCAATTAAATGAAAAATGTAATGCCTTGTTCGCCATCGACCTTCATTGTTACGTCCTTGCCCTTTTTACGTGTCATGTGTATACTTCCAAAATTCACATGCATGTTCGCCAGGACACTTGCAAATACAACATATGACAAAAATCCCGTCTTCATTATGGTTTTGATGGATGCCCATAGGCTGTTCCAAACATCCCATTTTGGCACGAAATTTGCACCTTGTGGCGTCTTTGCTTTACACCTACCAATATTGGTCATTTTTTTTTGGACTTGGATAGCAATGTACACAGCATGCTTTATCTCCTTCTTGGCGTGGAGGGTGGAGTTAGTAAAGTTTAGGCATGTTGGTCTTTCCCTTGGTTTGAATGCCAAGTGGGGGGCAGTTGGCCACCTGTCTCTTCTAGCAACTTTTCAACCATTTCAGACCTGTCATCTTTTATGACCAGCTCTGCTGTTTTTTTGACTTCCTCTTGCTTTGTCTGCCGCGTCTTGGAAGAAGGAAACCCCTGTTTTGGGGAGTCTTTTGGTTGGTTTTAGTCCGGTTTTTGCCCGAGCATTCTTCTTGGCCGCGTGGGCTCCTTTGGAGACTGTTTCCTTGTGGAGGAGGGGCGTGGAGCTTCAAGCTAGTGAGGAAGGCGTGTTACCTCCACGTTTTTTTGGGTGCTGCGAAGGGTGTTCTTGTCGAGGATCCACAGCAACAACCTGTAACAGCTTTTAGCCAGAAAACAGGCATGTTGCAGTATAGCCGAAGCCTTGTGAGCACCTCCACCAAGTAGGTTGTACAACTTTGTTGTTATCCATTCAGTATCAATGCATCCTCAGTTTCGGATTTCTCCTTCAAAGTATGTTTCTCAAAATTGACTATGTGACAGTGAGGGTTATAAGGGTTTAATCCCTGCAATGGCAGCTCCCGTGTCTTCTTCTTCGTCTGCAATGGATTCATCATACGAAGCTCAAGAATTGAGATATCTGTTATTGAGTAGCAACACACAGGCCGATATTCTGAATTCATGCCGTGCCATGGAAACGTTTATTCAGACGCACAACACAAACCAATGTCGCCATTTTTATGTGGTATGTTTCCCCCCGTTTTACTTCGTGGGATGTTCAGATTCAAAGATTGTTTTTCTCAGCACTTTGTCGGCGGGGGTTGGATTGTGCAGGCTTGCGATTATTCAGCCAATGCGGTTTTGAATTTTTTGTCACCTTCTGGTGCCTCGTTTTGATCCATGCTCGCCATGGATGAGCAGAATTTGGTGCGGTATATTTTTCCTTCCGATCGTCTTCTAGCGTGGATTCACCCTATTCTTCGATCAGACCAGGGGGGTCTATGTTTTTTCGGAGTTTTTCCCCGTTTTGTTCAAGGGCCAATTGAAGGAAGACGGTGCCAATGGAGCGGAACTGTTTCAGGTGCAGTTGAATATATTTTTGAGTATTTTATGTTTTGGTTTTCTTATTATGCAGTATGCAAAGATAACAGTAATGAAACTGAAATTGAGTCCAATGAGTTTTCAAAATTTGGAGGCGGCATCTTATCATGAGTTCACGAGAGTGGTTGAACGGCCATTAATGTCGCAGGGCAAACAGAGAAACTGAGGCCAAGGTCAGTCAATGTTTCTTCCATTATTTATGTTTATAGGCGGTTTCAACATCAAGAGTTCAGTAAAAATGTTTAGGGTTTGTAAGCTTTCGCTTGTTTTTCAAAGATTCTTAAAGAGTTTTTATTCCTCTCGCAATGTTTTTAATGTTTTCCTGCTATTGTAGCATTTCGGCTACGTTACTATGTTTGATATGGATTTATGTTATTTATTCTATTACAATTGAGTCTGGTGGTGGTTTAGTAATCTATGATATTGTGGCGGTTTAGTGTTTTGCTATTGCAGTATATAACTTGAGGGGGTAGATTTTAAATTTCTATGCTAATATATTCTCTACGTGTTAAATAAGATAGATAAGCCAACTCTTTATTGCTTTTGTAAATTACAATGTACTGAAAGGTATAATAAGTTAGGGTTTGCTTTACTCTAGAAAATCTTCATCATCCAACTTCACCTTATTTGTAGTTTTGATTCTTTGATCTTTCTAGCGTTTACAATTTTTTCATGTTCTTGTAATTCGAGTAACTAAATTATGTGTTAGATATGTTTATTGTCCTGGTTATTGAGACTTCAGCATTTTGTTTTCCCTTAGTTTTAGTAAGTAATGTATATGTTGGATTTATTTAGTGTTTTGGATATGAGGACCACCTTTAATTGGTATTCACACTGATGTTTGCTTTTTCCATTTTCTTCAGAGTCTCAGAAATTATATTTAGGGGTTAGTGAAATTCCTCGGTTGCTAATATCTATGTACCAATGTAGTTAACATGTAGGATTTAGAGAAATAATCCAATACCGAGTAATGGCTAGTTGCAAGCTACTGGTAGATTAAATGTGGTCCTTGATTATATGTTACTTGTGTTTATCTGTATTAAGTTTAGTGCATTGGTTGTGTGGGTTTTCTATGGTGGTTGTGATGATCTTCAGAACAGAGTGCTTCTATATTCCCGGAGTTGCTTCCGAGGATTCCAAGAAGGCATGTTTCAATCACCCCCCCTTTCCTATGCCAAGCATGGTCATTAACAGGATATGGATCTTCAGCAGGCGGAGGAAGAGAAGTTGCGCAGGTTGTGTTTCTGTTGCCCGAGCCCTGGTCGACGTGGTTTTTGGTTGGAAGAATTCTAATCAAGCATGTTAAATCTACTTCTTGTAATAGTTTTCTACTTTCTTTCAGTATCTTGAAATGAATATTCTTTCCTCTTGAATGGCGCCTAGACAAAATGTTTTCGTGGTTGTTTATATCGCTGCCTGATTGTGTTGGTTGTTCCTTTAAATCTCGATCCAATTTCACTGGTTTTTCTTGGAATGTTCTTTCCTCCCTTATAGCTTACTCTATTTCATATTTGTCTAAATGGGTTACTGCAATTTTGAGTGATGCAATCTAGTTCGTAGGGAAGGAAACATTATTGAGTTTTGTTTGCTTATATGACTCTCTTTTAAAAGAATTATGTGATGGTATTTTAATTGAAGGCTTACTGTATGGAAAGTTAAGCCTTCATATCACTATTTGCTTGAATAAATACGTTTTTTCCTGTTTAGGGCTCTCCTGTTTTGCTAAAGTTACATTAATAGTGACATTGTGTTCTGAAACTTGTTTAAGCCTGTGGGCATTCCTTACTTTTGTTTAATTAGAAAATGGCGTTAGGGTTTTGTTTTAGAACTGTACATGGTTGACTTTTGTACCCAGTTCTAGGAGATGGATAACCTGACATCTATTTTGGCCTCTATGTATTGAGAAAATTACTATACCTACTTCCTGGTTCAAACTATTGTTTGATTAAAGTAAGGGGGAAACATTGTAAGTTTAATTGAATGAAACCTCTCCAATTTTTATTAAGGGTCGCGAGCAAGCTATTAATACCTGGAATGAAACAAAATTTGTAGGTGAATCCATGGTATTGGACTCGTGAACTCGCTTCCTGTTAGATGACAGCTGATGTCAGTGATAATATAATAGGTGACTGTTATATTTATCTGTTTGATATTTGCTAGACTTTTCCTTGATAAGCCCACATGGATCGGGTAAAATTTTCCATCTTCTATACCATTAACAAGGAGCTCATAGAACTTCTAGGCCTGACTACACTGCGTAACCTCTCCTGATGGATATGTGGGTTGGTTATTATTTGTGTGCTTGCACTCGTGGTAGGGTCCTTTGAGTCTGGGGCATCGTTGGTGTTTTACCCTTTGCATAGCGAATCCCTTTGTTTTCGAACTCGAGTATCTTATACTTCCAACTTGGTTACTAAAAGGTCCAATTTTGTGTCCTTGTTAAGGAAATCAATTTTTTTATTTTAATGCTTATTGACATTGTCTGAAATATATAAAAAAAAAATTTAACGACGTTTGGGTTTAGTCTTCCCTTATATATTGTAGAGAAGTTTGCGATTAGAATAAGGTTTTTTGGTAGAATAATGGCCCCTCTTGTGTCTCATTTGTATGCTTTTGGAAGAGTGGATTTGTTGTTAACTAGTACTACGTTTAAGAAATCCTACAAGGAGGTAGTGGTAAACTCCTTGGTTAAAACTGAAACTATAGTTGTTTTCTTTTAAGGGCGTCGAACCCATAATACTATGAAGCCTTTCCCTTGGGAGAATTGGATAACGTTGTTTTGCTTCGCGCCTACGATCATAATTAGTATGTTTTGTCTTCTCTTGGACACCTTTAGTTGGATGGAGTAAGGTTTGGATTCCAATCACGTAATCCATAGGATTACATGAAGGAGATATCAACGCTCTTGACCTTCTTGTTCCTAACCCATAAGGTCTTGCCTTGATTTATGTGATTTTGTTCTTATTGGTATTTTGACTTTCTCCTTGCTGGATGGTTTAGATTTCTTTCTCATGCAAATAATTTTGGAGTTGGGGTTGTGTTTTAATCCATTTTTGAATTAGAAATTTCCTTTCTTGATATTGTTAAATGTTATCTTACTATTGCAATGTGTAGCCTTAACATGCTCAGTTCTCGCGAACTAATTCTAGCTAGTATTTGTGCAGATGGATTATGCGAGTAGATTAAAGGAAAGAGTTGTAAAGGTTTCATCAGTGCAACTTATGAAGTTCCTTGTAAAAGTGTTCTATGTGTTGTAAATTGTGTAACATTGCTTGCAAAGAGTTTATATGACCTCTTGCCTGGAATTGTTCGGAAAATTCGTGAAAAAGTTGTTTATCTTTTTTTTTGTAATTTGGCTGGTAACTCTTCTTAGTGAGAAATATTATTCAATCTTTTCACTGGCATAAGCATTGTTAAACTTTGATCTTGAGAATTAAGTGTTAACGTAAATCTTTCTAAAACTTTGTATTGATGTATTATATGTAAGCTTTAATGGGGTGGCTTTTCCTTACAGAAGTTACCTAAAAGTTTTATTCAAAGAAATATGTTGTGGTTTAGATCCCCTTGTAAACAAACAATACCTTAAGTAATCAAGAGTGAGACTATCCTTGCAAAGTGATTTTATATAATTGTGTTATCCCTAACTGAACTAGTAAAAAAAATTACTCTTTTTTGGTGAACGCTAAAGACAAGCTTAAAGGAAAACAATGGTTAGTTTCTAATAAGATTTAACAAGTAAGAGAAGAAAATTTTGAAACCACTCAATTTATCTCTCAGCCTATTTAAAAGTAAGTGGCTTCCTCTGGATAAGATCTTTCGGTGAAGCCTAAGTAAGAGCGCTAATAACTACGTATAAAACCTCGAGCTTCAATTAAACCTCAGAATGAACTAATGTCGTCTTAAGGGTGAACTCATTTGACCTTCTTCCTTTAACTTTATCCAGGGTACCTTGTAATTTTCTCTTAAGTTTGTTGAACGTGAACCGATGTTGTCATAAGGGCATGAACGAGTTCTAGTAACGTAAGTGTGAATAGATGGCCTTAAGGAATTAAATTACCATCTTTATCAAAAATATATATAAAGCAAATAATGGTTATAAAGGAGAAGACTTCAAGTGAACTACTCCACAGTTTATATGAACATAACTCAGTTGGTAAGATGAATTTGTGCGAATCATATATTGAAACCTTCTGAAAACTTAGTCATGAGCTAAAGGGTGTCTTATCAAAATAAATAACCTCCAATCATTTCTTACTGTGGCTTGCTCTAGCTGTAAGTGTGTCATGTGGTTGGACTTCCATGTTGTCTTGTCAAAAGAAGAGCAAATTGTCCTTGATAGGTGTGAACGTTTCCGTGATGCCTTTATGGCCATCCTTGTATCAAGTTGTTCACAGATGTTAGTTGTATCCTTGGTGACGACATGTTGCGTCATGTTATGTGTCAAGCAAGTCAAAAAAAAAAAAAAAATTATCCTGTATTTCGCTGTGTTGTTCTTGTGTGATTATTTGGGTCATTACACTTATAGGGAAATGGACATATTAAGGAGGACACCTGCATAAAGATAATATTAGAACTAGATTAAGAAACATCATTACAAAATATGCTAGATACATGATATTAACCTTTATAATTTAAAATCATCATTATTATCATATAAATTTCATTTGGCTACATGGTTAAACTACTTGTAAGTTTATCATGAGTTATGCGTTTAATCTTGGAGAAACAAATTTAATAATCTCCCTTTAGTTTTATTCATAACATAGAAATTTTATTTAAAATAAAAATGTCTACATTTCAAAAATGAATAAAGAATAAGGTCATTGGTCAACTCCAAGACATCTAACCTTTAGGTTGTTAGTTCAACTTATGGTTTTGTGAAATATTACAGTTACAAAAATCCATAACACATTACAAGTAAATAATTTGGATGGATGCTTGTCTATAATGGTTTTGAGAAATAAGATAGGTTACATAAATATAAAACACACTATAAGTAAACAATCTAGATGGATGCATGTCTATAAAGAAAGGCTTCAATGGAAATGGCCATGGATTTGACCAAAAATTCTATTAATTAATGGGGTGTAACAATATATTTATGTAAACTATAGGTCATGTATTCAACTCATGAAGCCTTATAGAAGTTCATAAGTCATGGTTTTGTGAAATATGACAAATTACATGAATCCCAAACACATTATGAGTAACAAGAATTTAATGGAAATGACCATGATTTAGCCTAAAATCATCCCTATTTTTTTAAGTATATAGAATATTCTTGAATTATATTTATACTTTTATAAATCAATGAGAAATGAAATTTTGAAATCCTATATATTTAGGCTTGACAAAAATATAGGAAAGAAATTTAATTAATTAATGGTTTGTAAAAATACCTTTAATAGAATTCTTTTGAGTTTGAAGTCCAAATAGGGTATCATGTATTAAGAAGATTTTTTTTAATTAAATATGTTTTTAGTCAGGGTTCTATATCAAAACACATGATAGTTTGGAACTAAAGTGTTATTTCATAATGAAAAACAAATCTGTTTGTGGTAACAAAAAAATATTTAGATTCTTGATATTATTATTAATGAGTGCAAGAGGTTGTAAGAAATATTGAAATGAGAATTATGTTAAATATTTTAAATTTAACTCTGATCAACTTTTGATAAAACTAAGAATAATAATAAATTTGTAAACCAAATTTCTTATCCTTTATGGACAAATTTGAACTTCCGACAGCCTTTTAAAAGTTATAACCAATTATTCTTTCTATTATTGAATTGTAAGATCAATTTGCCTCTTTTAGAATGGTTTTTATTATATAATTATGAGAATAAAGTTGTTTCATTGATAAACAATGAATACATTATGATAACCTATGATATGGTGCTTTTAAACACTTAGAACATGTATGGGAAAGTAAAAATGGTATTGTAGTTTTCTAAGTATTTTATACAATTAATTTACAATAATCTTTTTTAATATACAATTATATCTTAAATGTATTATATTACATCTAATAATTTTCAGGGCGTAAGCAACATTCAAAAATGGTCATTTACAGTACTATTTGTCTCTGAAATTTTTTCATCATTAATAAAATGAAAAACATATTTTTAATATTATAGTTAACAATAGCTCATTGATTAACATTTATTTCACCCACAAACATCATATTTGTTCATCATTAATAAAATGAAAAACATTAAACATTAGTGTATACACAATGCATGGAAGATTTTGTATGTTTATGAATGACATGAATCCACTCAAAGGAAGAACATTTGCATCTTTCCAATGGAAAACAAAATGTGATCAACATGACAACGAGAGATTCCTAGAGATGAATGTGTTGGGCCACGTATAGAAACATGTTTATGATGATTTCTGCTAGTTATGTTTGTTTGAAATTTTTGGTATTCCAATCATTCTTGTTAGCTATCTTGGACATCTTCCCTCAATAAAATGACATACCAATGTACACAAACAAATAGTACATATCAACCTTACAGCACAACGTTATTTTGCTTCTCTCACTTTCCTAACAAAATTTACGCAAGTAGGTTAAGTTCCATGTATGGTGGATTTTTGTACCATCTTGTTCAATATTATAAATAATAAACCAACAAGGTGAAGATAGTACAATGCTCATGTTTTAGATTGATGCATTAGTTTCCAAACTTGACTGTAACATCTTCTATCAATATTGGAAAAATAATATTTAAGGTTTTTAACTAAGGTGACTGCTTTTGCATTCAATTTAATTTCCAACACATTTATATGCAATAAATATTTTTTCTCACTTGTATGATAAAAAATATTGAAAGTAGACAAATTATATGTCATTTGTATGTATCAATAAACAATGTGTTAGGTGTAGCGAATCAAAAACACACGATGGTGAATGGTTAGATGCCAAAGTAATCTTAAATGTAATGGAATCATTATGCTTATGGTAAATTTTTGTGTTGAAACTAGGTCATGGTGAATTGTACATTCTGAAAGTAAGTTTGATTTATTTCTTATACAAAATACACATTAAAGTGCCATGTCTTTCAATCTTCATCAGTTGTTTTTCAAAAATACAACAGTAAAACAATGAATGAAAATAATAAAAATATTTTCCCATTTTTCTAATAAAAATGAAATTTTTAATGAAAATCAATACAACATTGAAATTCTTGGTGCAAAATTAACAACATAATTTTTAGAAAATCCTTTGATTTACAATGTTTACACATTTATTACTTTCAAATATAATTTTATAAGCATTCGAGTTTTCAAACTTTGTAATTATTATATGTACCCATCATTTACATTATTATTGCTATAAAGTAATACGTTCATAGGAGGCAATTTTAAGTACAAATCCATAAATAATTAAAAGGCAAGCTGATACACCATAGATGGTGTCTTCTTGGCGGTATTATAATAGAGAAAGACATAACTTTATTTTGGTTTTATTTAATAGAGCACTAGTACCATTTATTCAATTTCTATGTTATCCTAATATTTGAATTGGGTCTTAATGTACTGAACTATTTTTTCGGTGATGTGGAAGGCCTTGCTCAAGACGGAATCAGGGAGGGGCGGATTCGCTGCAAAGAGAGAATTGGCAATGGTCTGAACTCCGGGAAGCTGGCTGCTCAATCCAGTAATATTTAGATTGGCTACCGCATTTTCCTGCCTGACATTCTGCTGAGATTTTTACTGGAATGAACCAACGCCTTTGGAAACACGAACAAATCTCCCTTCTGCATAACGTTTTGCTGAAGAACATGTTGTTTGTATCAACAAAACCAACAAAAAGCGTTCCCTCCATTAGAAAAAGAACTTCCGTGGCTCTCGGGTGAATGAGGAGGATTCCATTCCCAAGCGAACAAACGATGTTGAGCCCGCCAATCTGGTTAACATTCGCCAGAGTCACGTTGGAGAGCACCGGATTGTTTGTGTCCCCCGTAATCCCCAGTCTGGCAAAGAAGAAGTCCTCTGCAGAAACCTCCTTTGGGTCTTTACACACGAACCCGTTCACCAAAACTGTTCAATCGTATATCCAACGCGTGTAAGTAAGCTGTAAGCCGTCAAATTGCATTACATTACAAACACAGAAAAATGAAAAAAGAATTCAGTACCTTTGCTTCCAAGGTCTGCAACGTAGAAATCTTGCATAGGGATCTGAATCGAATTCAGCTTTGCCATCACACTACGGTGCCATCGCTGTAACAACATAGCAACACATAAACACCCACCGTGTAGTAAATCATGTTCGATTATCCATCTTATTCAAAAATAACTGATATCCAGAGATGAAGGAGAAAGCAAAGCAAAGCAGATTCTGCGTTTGAATTGTAGTGTATTATGAACATGAGATACGCTGCTTTATATAGCGCAATTTTGACAACTCCCAGTTGAACAATTCAATTGACTCGGTAAATATTGCATTATCTATCTTTCAGCATTATAAATAACAAATTACAGAGACTAAGGTATGTATTAATCATAATTTATAATTTTATATTCACCAAAAGAACCAACACAAGGACAACACAGTGAAATACAGGATAACTTTTTTTTTTTTTACTTGCTTTGACTGAACACGACACAACATGTCGTCACAAGGTTACAACCAACACTAGGAACCACTTGATACGGGGGAGACCACAAGGTTAGCACGGAAATGTTCACACCTATCAAGGACAATGAACTCTTCTTTTGACAAGACAACAAGAAAGTCCAATCGACATGACACACTCACAGCTAGGGCATCCCATGAGGAATTTCTTGTTAAATTTTCTTGTTTACTAAAGTGTCTCTTAATTCTTAACTTACGTTCTTATAAAATTTTATGTAATGATTCACATAATTCTTTTCACAAGGGAGAACTTCTTTCTTTTCAACGGTTGATTAAATAGCTTAAAGCCAAGCTTTCTAAACTGGGATCATCAATTTTATGTCCAAATCTTTCTTATTCATTTGATTTTAGAACATTTTCCATTTCTTACAAGGTTAATTAATCTTACTCAAGCCACTAACGCCTGTTCCACAACTATATTGCACAGGTGAAGGCATAAGCTTTGATAGAGTGGAAAGTACCGCTTAGGGTTCATAACAATGACCTTCTTGTTTAAGGATCAAACTTTGACCTTGCTTAAGAAATGTCACCATGAATCAAGGCAAGGGTTAACAGAACAGGACAACAGAATTTAGCTTCAGGGTCACATGGTTTACTATCTGTCTTTCATTGAGGTTAAGAGTTTATCAAGATTGGTTAAATGTTCCATCTAGGCTTCACTTTATTAAGTCTGACAAAGGAGAACATTTCAAATGATAGAGAGATATTTAAGGTTTTATTAAACAATTTCCCTCCTACTCAATGAATCCTATCATCTTCTAAAATCTAACCATTGATTTCACCATGAGTTCATTTAAGGTTTCACCAAAAAGATAGTGTTTATTAGTTTATCTCGGGGGGGAAAACAAGTAATCATATTTTGTTACAAAAGATAGATTCCTCTTGATTGTTCCAGGTCTCAAAGGTTTCAAGTGGATCACATCTACATTAATATGTTCATATACATAAATTTTCGTTTAACTTTTATGAGGAAAATCCAGTCCACTTTATAGTGTTTACAAAGTCATTGCTACTAAGCCTTAGGAGGATTTACAACTCAACATTTTAACTCAAGAGCAAAGTTTGACAGTTTCAACAACAATATTCTACAATACATTTACTAAGGCACTGACCCTTCTTCTAAAATTTTTCCACTAGATGTTATCAATAGTTTAACCATAAAAGACAACGTACAAGCACCAAAGTGGATATCATCTATGCAACTACAACAGCCACTTCTTTCATACTTGAGCTCAGAAAAACAACCTGCAAAAAAAACATGTTAGCTTTTGTCAGTTCAAAAGAACTGGCATGAGCATGCATTCCCTTTTCCTAGATATTTCATCAAAATCAATTAAATGACTAGTGCATGATTTCCATTCCAAGGCATAAGCAAAAGCAATTTGTATGAATGTAAACAAAATAGATATATAGTTAACACAAGGCACATTGCAGAACATATGAAAGCCAAAATTGTGCATTTTCTATCCAAGGTTACCCTTACACCATACATTCTAAATTATAACAAATTTCCCACATAATCACCTTTTTATATTCCTTAAGTAAGATAGCGATAGCAGCTTCACATTCACAAAACAGAATAAAGGAATTGTACTACAAAGGTTACCCGATTACAAAACATAGTAAATTCTCCTGATAATGTCAAAAAAAGGTAACAAGATATATTATTCCGAACATCCCTACTCAGAGAAAGAATGCCACACAAGTCTACATAAAACTCATACAGACCTAAGGGAGGGGTTATGGCCACTCAAGGACCCAATTCAAAGATCATGTAAAAAGGAAAGCATTGCACATTAGTACACCTTAAAGAATGTACCTGACGTTTTTGATTGTTTATACCCAATATTTATTTATATATTCAAGGTTAAACAACGTCCACGTATGATAAGTTGACTAACTTTGAAATCACTCTCAAGCCTCAAGTGCCAACTTCCGCACATCACTCAACGAAAAACCCCTTCATGTGTACCCTTAACATAATAAAATACTTCAATGTTATACACTGCTAACTTACTTACCGATATGATCGAAGAAGGGTCTCATAAAACATTGTTTCTTGGGGGGGTAAATGTAATTTACCTTTCACGGGTCCCCGAAAGAATCTCAAGCCTCAGACTTAATTCCATTATTCTACCAACAAACCGACATATACTTCATTGTTTCTTACTATAGAAGGGGAAGACACTGTTCCTGCAAAACTACCGTGGGGGCGTTGACAAGGAAAGGATTTTCTTTATAATAATTTAGACATATTTCAAGTAAACATTAAAATAAAATTTGATGTCGGGCGCATAATCCCATGCCACAAAATGAGACCCTTGAATACTTTAAGTTTTCTCTATAAGGTATTCGAGTAAACAAAGGTTTTCCTTACGCAGAGGGCAAAACACCAACGATGCCCCAGAAGCTCAAAAGACCTTTCCATGAGTACAAGCACAAACCAAGAACCAACGCACATAGGACTTCAGGAAGGTTATCGCAATGCAGTCAGGCCTAGAAGTTCTATGAACTCCTTGCCAAGGGTAAAGAAGATGGAAAATTTTACCCGATCCATGTGGGCTTATCGAGGAAAAGTCTTAGCAAATATCAAACAGATAAATATAACAGCCACCTATGATAATATCACGGAAATCAACTGTCATCAAATAGGAAACGAGTTCACGAGTCCAGGTACCATGGATTCACCTACAACTTTTGTTTCTGTCCAGCTAGAGATAGCTTGCTTGCGACCCTTAATAAAATAAAAGTAGAGATTTCATTCAGTTAAACTTACAATGTTTCCCCTTGCTTTAATCAAACAAGAGTTTACATCAAGAAGGGTATAGTAATTCTCTCAACACGTGGAGGTCAAAATAGATGCCAGGTTATCCCTCATCTAGACTAGGTACAACAGTCAACCAAATACGGTTCTAAAACAAACCCCAAATGCCATTTTTTTAATCAAACATAAAGGAAGGAATGCCCACAGGCTTAAACAAGTTTCAGAACACAACGTCACTATTAATGTACCTTCTAGCAAAACAAGAGAGCCCATAAATAGGAAATGCGTATTCCTATTCAACCAAAAGAGGTATGTAGGCTTAACCTTCAATTATAATTACCATCACAAAATTCTTTTTAAGAGAAAGTCATATAAGCAAACAAAACTCAATATGTTTCCTTCCCTACGAACTAGACTACATCACTCAAATTGCAGTAACCCATTTAGACAAATATGAAATAGAGTAAGCTATAAGAGAGGAAGGAACATTCCAAGCAAAATCAGCGAAATTGGAATAAGATTTAAAGGAACAACCACACAATCAGGCAGTGATATAAACAACCATGAAAACATCTAGTCTAGGCGCCATTCAAGAGGAAAGAAAATTCATTTCAAGATACTGAAAGAAGGTAGAAAACTATTACAAGGGGTAGATTTAACATGCCTGATTATAGTTCTTTCTTCCAAGCTCTTGTTGCTCTTTCCCATACAGTGAACTCTTGAAACATGCTTTTCAACATCTGAAGGTAACCAGGGGCTGTATGGCTGTGGGAAACATTGTTTTCCTCTATGGTCTGGAATCTCCTCCATGAAGTCTTCGGATGACTTGGAGAAGGTAATCAGAGATCTCGGGTTTTTTTTTTCAGATCCATCATCTGTGAAGTTGAACCCTGCTCTAGCTTACCAACTGCATGCTGTTTTAAGTCATATACCCCTGTTGAATGCAAGCTTTCTGGATTGCAGAATGTTGCTGCCTTCATCTCCCAAGACATAGTTGTCTTACATTGCACAGATCTCCTTTGCCAATGGGTTGACAGTCTGCCATTCTTACACAAAATCTTGCACTTGTATTGCCTTTAAGAACACACCCGAGTTTCTTTTTTTTTAAAGCACTATCCTTCATCAACATTCATTGTCAAAGCTGAAGTCTTTCCGATCAGGAGAAAAACTGCAAGGTTAAGGGCAAAGGCACTTAGACAGAATTTGTGCCAAACACGAATAGTCCAAGTGGAATGTAGAGTTATCCTTGAGCAAAGGGAATTCAACAAACAACCAGGGTACAGTCAAGAACACAAGACAACAGGGTGCAACATAGTACAATGCAGGTGATGGGATTCAAGGTGATTCCCTTTGAAGTAAGCAGGATCTGGATCAAAACCAACGGATAACTCGTGGCCTCAAAACCGACTGCACCCAACTGAAGCATCACACCCCATGTATTAAACTTGGCCTCTCCATATGCTGCAATGGCCACCTCAACTGAAATCCCAATCATGTTTGCCATAGTATTAGACTTAAAGTTCTCCTTTTTCAACCCAACTCCAATGGAATACACAGCCACGGGCATGAGGGCTTTAAGCATCTGGATAAATGACACAGACAGATAAATGTAGGCAGAATTTGAGAACTAGAGGCTCATTGAATACAAGGCTCCAATGGGCACAATGGAGGACAAATAGACCTCCTTAGTCATCCCAATTGGCTCCACAAGTTTCAAGACCCTGACCAACAGAACAGCCAGGGCAGAACAAGAATGCCATGTGGATCATAGTTAGAGTAATAGGAAAGGGACAGTTGTACATCTTTTTATCCAAAATATACTTGTTGAACATAATCACAGTGAAGCTCAGGAAGATCCAGACGGCCACATAGGTGTAGCTCAATAAAACCTTCTTCAGAACATTGTCACTGACAGACTCGCCCTTTACTGATCCCTTACCCATCCTCACAAAATGGGTATCCTACTTTCTGCCCTGCGCGAATTTGTGAAGGAAATCTGGCAGATCTGAAATCTCCAGTAAGAAAACTAACAGATTTGGTTAGCAAGAAATCCAAACAGTAGCAGATGAGTGAAGAAGCAAATGAATGCAGCAGGAGTTAAGCAAAAAAGCAATCTGAGCCTCATTGCGGCCTAAACAGGAGGCAGAATTGCGCCTCCAGATTTGATCTAGCTTCTTCCATGTTAAATTCACCACCTGAGACAGAAGCGACTTCATACCAAGATGAAAAGGCAAGACAACCTCAACTACGCTTTAAAAACGATTGACACTCAGAAAGAATACGGGTAACAACACTTACCCCAACCAATTTTTAACAACAAGGAGATACGCCATTGACACTGGCACAGCATCTCGAATTTGAGGAAGATCGCACTGCAAGTAGACTAACATCCTAGTGGACAACCTTCTCATTGGAAGCACTCAACCAAGGCTATCACAAAAGGAGATCTCGTCTTCTTTACAGCTGCAAGATTTTGCGACTCACTGTTCACGACTGAAGCAACCAGAACAAACAATAAAATCATTTATCGATAATTAGCCTGCGCGGCCAACATTGATAGAAATCGACAATGAAGAGCTACTGAAGGCCTCGCGACTCCACTGAATTGCCTGTACAGCACTATTATTGAGATTCCACTGTCAATACTCTTATTATTAGCAACTTAATTTGTTGCAATCATATTAAGAAGGAGTGCAAAACAAGCATTCGTAATTTTGAGCAGAAGGGGCAGACCACGTTTTGACAGGGGAAGGTAACGTCAACGGGCGTAAATACTGGGCCAGGTGCGGCCACCAACTGGACAGAAAAAGCAAACACGCCAAACAGGGAGAAACATATTCGCCACCTAACAAGCCAGCTTGACCAAGGGGCAAAAAAGAAATTTTATTTTATCATTTTTGGAGCCCCGTGCTGTGGGGACAGGCCGCCTGCCTGGAGTGAACAATGGACGGGCATTACATTCTCCTCCCCTTAAGAAAGCATCGTCCTCGATGCGACATTAACACAGAGGAAAGGAAATGGTTCGCAACCAAGGACAGGTAGAGGAGACAGGTACACCCTAAGGTTTAAATTTTAGTTGATTAAAGCACGGTCACAAGGTAGCCTTAGGAACATTTGGTAGAATTTTTAACTTTCAATGTTCTGTGAAGATTGGCAGTTCTTTCTTGTTCATCATTTCATTAGTCTCTTTCCATTAGCATTATTCTTAGTTTAATTTCTTTTAAAATAAAATTCATCATTGAAGAGTTTTGGTTTATTCCTTATTGTGGGTGCCCAACATGAACTGCTAACACAACACCTATCAGGTTCACAAGACACTACAGATTCACAAGTACACAAGTATATACTTCAAGATTGTATTACACCACAAAAGGTTACACAATTACGGAATAGAATAGGCACACTCCCATAACATAGGTACTCATCACACATCAATGACTGACATACCAAATACTCAAACAAAAGAGTACTACAATCCACCAGACATTTCCTCAATTTGCATCAATGAAAGACTCACATAACAACAAACCATGCTACAGGTACATAGTGTCCACAAGGGAATCAATGACATGTCCACAACATCACAACACATAACCATCTGACATGAGTAACACATACATCAAAAGACCACTACCAAACATCACAATAACTCAACATATATCCTGAAACATCAACCATACAGACAAATATCATAAGCCTCCCTCAAACTCTTATGCCTCCCTCAAGTCTCTTATGCCTCCCTCAAGTCTCTTATGCCTCCCTCAAACTCTTATGCCTCCCTCAAGTCTCTTATGCCTCCCTCAAACTCTTATGCCTCCCTCAAACTCTTTTGCCTCCCTCAAGGAGGCCGGTTGTCTCTCTGTCCCAAGACACATCGAGTTCGAACACTCCTAACCCAAGTGACATAATAACGCGTAGTTCTCAACAACCCGCTAGTTATATGTACCCCTTGGGGCGTACCCCCATACAACGAAGCGGGTCCATAGGTCCAACCAATCCATGGTGCATCCCATGACCCTATTCCACACATCACGACATTAGAACCAGCACAACAATCCAGTCAAAGTGCCAAGTGGCAAAGTACAAGCCTTGGGCAAGGCGGTAAAAATTCCAAATTTAAAAGAAGACCCCAAATCAAGCTAAAATAAATGGCCAAATAGCCAAAGTTAGTATCAAATCCCCATGTTAGTGCCACAAACCAAGGAAATGCCCAAAATTGTAAAGCATTGCAATCAAGAAAAGATGCTGGTCCTTGCAAAAATAAAGTAAAAGCTCAATTTACGAATAAAATCAACTTATAATAATGTCACATTACGATAACTGTGTGGCCTTATCTAGCCACCAAAGGGGTACTCAACGAGTTGCTGGCACTCGGAACATCGAGCCTCAGCTCGTAAAATATATATATCAATCCCGCCACCCTTCGACAAGGCTAAACATAGTCATAGATACACTAAGGTTGCATACATACAACCACATAGGGAGAGAGGAAAGAGTCACATGTAATCTACTAAACCGAGTTTTTGACTCGAGTTATTGACCCATGGTACACCATTCCTCACTCTCAACATACACTTCTACCGATCTCCCTCAGGGTCGGTTAGTGTAAGGCTCACAACATAACATGTAACTACATCACTAACACCATGGTGGTACACACATAGCTACCATAACGTCTCACGTATGGTAGGTATACGGGGTAGATCACAATTATACATTCACAGGGCACAATACATCACTTTACTACATTCTGCACCCAAAGTGCAATCACAATACGATAGGGTTCATACACTCACCGTATGACCCTAATTCACGACATGAAGCATTACATATTACACAACTCATATATACGATGAACATAATAACATCACAACATAACAATAATTGCTTCATAACAAGGTAGTACACACATTTCTTCAGAACATGGTAAAAACATCATGATACAACTCGTTTCTTTTAACATCAACTAGTCATACAACACATTGATACACCCACATATCACAATATGCCACAATGCTCCAACACTACGTCATCCACATTAGAATTCTTTTCACACATCACAAACAATAATTCACACGTGAATTCTTCATAGAATCCACAAGAAGGAGAGAGAATACTCTCATCCCCAACACATCAACATGATGACAAATACGCACTGAGTGACATACACATCACGTGCGTTCACAATATCACAATTACGACAATAATCACATCACGCTTAAAGCACATTACTCTTCCAATATAAATCATCATCATGCAACATCATCATCATCATCAGTATCATCATGTAACACCACCACCACCATGCAACATCACCATACAACACCAATCCGGCCCATAGGTTCGAGAGCATGAACCTACGCTCTGATACCAAAATGTAACACACCAAAATTACCAACACAAGAACAACACAGTGAAATACAGGATAACTTTTTTTTTTTTTACTTGCTTTGACTCAACACGACACAACATGTCGTCACAAGGTTACAACCAACACTAGGAACCACTTGTTACGGGGGAAGACCACAAGGTCAGCACGGAAACGTTCACACCTATCAAGGACAATGTACTCTTCTTTTGACAAGACAACATGGAAGTCCAAACCACATGACACACTCACAGCTAGGGCATCCCATGAGGAATTTCTTGTTAAATTTTCTTGTTTACTAAAGTGTCTCTTAATTCTTAACTTACGTTCTTATAAAATTTCATGTAATGATTCACACAATTCTTTTCACAAGGGAGAACTTATTTTTTTTCAACGGTTGACTAAATAGCTTAAGGCCAAGCTTTCTAAACTGGGATCATCAATTTGATGTCCAAATCTTTCTTATTCATTTGATTTTAGAACATTTTCCATTTCTTACAAGGTTAATTAATCTTACTCAAGCCACTAACACATGTTCCACAACTCTATTGCACAGGTGAAGGCATAAGCTCCGATTGAGTGGAAAGTACCGCTTAGGGTTCATAACAATAGCCTTCTTGTTTAAGGATTAAATTTTGACCTTGCTTAAGAATATCACCATGAATTAAGGCATGGGTTAACAGAACAGGACAACAGAATTTAGCTTCAGGGTCACATGGTTTACTATCCGTCTTTTATTGAGGTTAAGGTTTAACAAGATTGGTTAAATGTTCCATCTAGACTTTACTTAATTAAGTTTGACAAAGGAAAACATTCCAAATGATAGAAAGAGTTTTAAGGTTTTATTAATCACTTTCACTCCTACTTATTAAATCCTATCATCTTCTAAAATCTAACCATTGATTTCACCATGAGATCATTTAAGGTTTCACCAGTAAAAGGATAGTGTTTATTAGCTTGGCTCAAATAAAATAAAATAAATTAATAAGTTATCATATTCCGTTACAAAAGATAGTTTCCTCTTGATTGTTCCAGGTCTCAAAGGTTATCAAGTAGATCACATCTACATAATATATTCATATATATAAATTTTTAGTTTAACTTTTATCAGGATTATCCAGCTCACTTTATAGTGCTTACAAACTCATTGCTACTAAGCCTTAGGAGGATTTACAACTCAACATTTTAACTCAAGAGCAAAGTTTAACAGTACTCGTTTGCGGAAACAAAACAAGGCTATATCAATTCATTCCAACACGATGCACAAACAAAAGGGACATACCATCTCTATTGAACCATGACTAGGGAGCAAGAGAGTAATAACATGGAACATACCACACTACTATTCTAAGGATTTAAAAATACACTAGAATATCCCATAACCAAGCGGTAATCAAATTTCATCTTTCGCATGTTATCCAAACAAGCCAAAGTTTCAACAGTTATAACAACAATACTCTACAATACATTCGACATTTTTACAAGGTACTTCATAAATTGTACAGATGAACCTTTAACACTCTTTTCCTCTAGTCTACTCGCATAATCCATCTGCACAAATATTAACTAAAGTCAGTTCGCAAGAACTGAGCATGTTAAGGCTACACATAGCAATAGTAAGCTAACATTTAACAATATCAAGAAAGGAATGTTCTAAATTCAGAAATGGATTAAAACACAACTCACAACTCCAAGATTAATCACATGAGAGAGAAAACTAAAATTATCCAACAAGGAGAAAGTCCAAATACTAGTAAGAACAAAATTACATAAATCAAGGCAAGACCTTATGGGTTGGGAACAAGGAAGTCAAGAGTGTTGATATCTCCTTCATGTAATCCTATAGGTTACGTGATTGGAATCCAAAATTTACTTCATCCAACTAAGGGGTCCAAGAGAAGACAAAGCGTACTAATTATGATCGTAGGCGCGAAGCAAAAATGACGTTATCCAATTCTTCCAGGGGGGGCTTCAGAGTAATATGGGTTCGATGCCCTTAAAAGAACACAACTATAGTTTTTGTTTTAACCAAGGAGTTTACCACTACCTCCTTATCGGATTTCTTAAAACGTAGTACTAGTTAACAAAAACAAATCCACTTTTCCAAAAGCGTACGAAAGAGACACAGAAAGGGCCATTATTCTACCAACAAACCCTATCCTAATCGTCAACTTCTCTACATAATATAAGGGAAGACTAAACCCAAAAGTCGTTAATAATTTTTATATAATTCAGACAATGTCAATAAACATTAAAATAAAAATTGATTTCCCTAACAAGGCCACAAAATGGGACCTTTTAGTAACCAAGTTTGAAGTATAAGGTATTCGAGTTCGAAAACAAAGGGATTCGATACGCAGAGGGTAAAACACCAACGATGCCCCAGGCTCAAAAGACCTTACCACGAGTACAAGCACAAACCAAGAACCAACGCACATAGCTATCAGGAAGGTTACGCAGTGCAGTCAGGCCTAGAAGTTCTATGAACTCCTTGCCAAAGGTATAGAAGATGGAAAATTTTACCCGATCCATGTGGGCTTATCGAGGAAAAGTCTTAGCAAATATCAAACAGATAAATATAACAGCCACCTATGATATTATCACTGAAATCAGCTGTCATCTAACAGGAAACGAGTTCACGAGTCCAGTACCATGGATTCACCTACAACTTTTGTTTCAGTCCAGCTAGTAATAGCTTGCTTGCGACCCTTAATAAAAATGGTAGAGATTTCATTCAGTTAAACTTACAATGTTTCCCCTTGCTTTAATCAAACAAGAGTTTACATCAAGAATTAGGTATAGTAATTCTCTCAACACGTGGAGGCCAAAATAGATGCCAGGTTATCCCTCATCTAGACTAGGTACAACAGTCAACCATATACAGTTCTAAAACAAACCCCAAATGCCATTTTCTAATCAAACATAAAGTAAGGAATGCCCACAGGCTTAAACAAGTTTCAGAACACAACGTCACTATTAATGTACCTTTTAGCAAAACAAGAGAGCCCTAAATAGGAAATGCGTATTTATTCAACCAAAAGAGGTATGTAGGCTTAACCTTCTATTTATTTCAATATAATTACCATCACAGAATTCTTTTTAAAAGAAATTCATATAAGCAAACAAAACTCAATAATGTTTCCTTCCCTACGAACTAGACTGCATCACTCAATAATGCAGTAACCCCTTTTGACAAATATGAAATAGAGTAAGCTATAAGAGAGGAAGGAACATTCCAAGCAAAATCAGCGAAATTGGAATAAGATTTAAAGGAACAACCACACAATCAGGCAGTGATATAAACAACCATGAAAACATCTAGTCTAGGCGCCATTCAAGAGGATAGAAAATTCATTTCAAGATACTGAAAGAAGGTAGAAAACTATTACAAGGGGTAGATTTAACATGCCTGATGATAGTCCCCTTCTTCCAAGCTCTTGTTGCTCTTTCCCATAGGGGCATCCTATTAAGGCATCCATGCTTCTCAACATCTGAAAACTCACGCCCTATGGCTGTGGGAAGCATTCTGTTCTCTATGGTCTAGTGAATCCCTGATGAAGTCTTCGGATGACTTGGAGAAGGATCAGAGATCTCGCATTTCCAACTCGACCCTTCATCTGTGAAGGTCAACTGGCTGAGCTCTGGTTTAGCAACTGTTGCTGTTGTAAGAATATGACCCTGTTGAGGATGCTTGCAGTTTCTTTTTGCAAATGTTGCTGCTGCTCGTGATATAGTTGTCCTAAGAATTTATACCTCCTTTTTCAATGCATCACAGTGTGCAGGCTTTAAAAAAATCTAGTCTTGTGACAACTGCAGCCAATTCTTTGCTTCACAAGCACCCGTTATCAACATTCATTGTCAAAGCTGAAGTCTTTCCGATCAGGAGAAAAAACTACAAGGTTAAGGGCAAAGGCACAGACAAAATTTGTGCCAAACACGACAGTAGTCCAAGTGGAATGTAGATTTATCCTTGAGCAAAAGGGGATTCAACAAACAACCAGGGTACAGTCAAGAACACAAGACAATAGGGTGCAACATAGTACAATGAGGTGATGGGATTCAAGGTGATTCCCTTTGAAGTAAGCAGGATCTGGATCAAAACCAACCTTGTGGCCTCAAAACTGACTGCACCCAACTGAAGCATCACACCCCATGTATTAAACTTGGCCTCTCCATATGCTGCAATGGCCACCCCAACTGAAATCCCAATCATGTTTGCCATAGTATTAGACTTAAAGTTCTCCTTTTTCAACCCAACTCCAAAGGAATACATAGCCATGGGCATGAGGGCTTTAAGCATCTGGATAAATGACACAGACAGATAAATGTAGGCAGAATTTGAGAACCAGAGGCTCATTGAATACAGGGCTCCAATGGGCACAATGGAGGAAAAATAGACCTCCTTAGTCATCCCAATTGGCTCCACAAGTTTCAAGACCCTGACCAACAGAACAGCCAAGGCAGAACAAAATGCCATGTGGATCATAGTTAGAGTAATAGGAAAGGGACAATTGTACATCTTTTTATCTAAAATATACTTGTTGAACACAATCACAGTGAAGCTCAGGAAGATCCAGACGGCCACATAGGTGTAGCTCAATAAAACCTTCTTCAGAACATTGTCACTGACAGACTCGCCCTTTATTGATCCCTTACCCATCCTCACAAAATGGGTATCCTACTTTCTGCCCTGCGCGAATTTGTGAAGGAAATCTGGCAGATCTGAAATCTCCAGTAAGAAAACTGACAGATTTGGTTAGCAAGAAATCTAAACAGTAGCAGATGAGTGAAGAAGAAAACGCATGCACAGGAGTTAACAAAAAATGATGTGAGCCTCTTGCGGCCTAAACAGGAGGCAGAATTGCGCCTCCAGATTTGATCGAGCTTCTTCCATGTTAGATTCACCACCTGGACAGAAGCGACTTTCCAAAATGAAAAGGCAAGACAACTCAACATGCTTTAAAAAGCTTTACGCTCAGAAAGAAAAAACAACATTTCTTACACGTTTTTTTTTGCTAAAAAGGCAGAACCCGCCATCAGAACTTCTGCAACAACTCGAATTTGACGAAGAATTCACACTGAACAGATAACAACATAGTGGACAACCTTCTCATTGGAAGCACTCAGGAAGATCGCTTGCAACTAAAACTTTATCTCGTCCTACTACTACAGCTGCAAGATTTTGCGACAACTGTTCACGACTGGTCGCGTGCAACCAGACACACCCAGGAACATCATAGCAAATTCATCCTGTTTCAGCATTTGATGGAGCACAACAAGCATCCATGGTTTTGGGCAGAAACCACAGGCGGACCATGTGACAGAAAGGAGTCAACAGAAGATTTGCAAATCAAAAAAAATTTAATAATAGGAAGCTGCGCCCCACACTCCACCGACTCCCACCGTCCCACGCCAATAAGAAACATATTCCACATAACTACCAGCTCACGAAGCAAAAAAAGAAATTTTTTATTTTATCTTATTTTGGAGTCCCGCGCTGTGGGGACAGGCCGCCTACTTGGAGTGAACAATGGACGGGCATTACAGTATGAGTCCCCTAAACCCACATTTTACCTAATAAAAACAACATGTCTTAAACATCATAACATAAATCATTTTATAATGTGAGATAGATGTATTTTCTTTCACTTTGTAACAATATTTTTGAATAATAAAATTTCCTTTAAGGTTTAACACTACAATGTCAAACATTTTTTTATGCCACATGTTAATGGTAATATTCCTATGGATAATTTATTTTTCAATCTTGTTTCTTTGTGCTTAGAGATTGTTCTCCATGAATCTTCGAGTTACACCTTCAATTCTAAGAAAAAATTCGCAATGAAGAATTGTACAATTGCATTGAGTTCCTCAAAACTCAAACATCCTTTATTTTCATTTTCATTCTCATCTCTTTTGTCATCACAAATCTTAAATATAATATTTATGGGTGAGACGTTATTATATTTTTATATGTGATGTGGTCGAATACAAGTGTTTCCTAGATATTATAGCAAGCTCGGCTACAAAATAATAACCAAAATCCTATAAATTTATTATGAGCGACATATATTCACTTGCTCAATATATAAATGCAATTTTTTAATGATAAATAAGCTCTTATTAAGATTAAATTCTCATTTGCTACATTGTGAAATAACATGTTTATAGTTATATTTGTTGGCTTATTATACTACCAAAGGAAGAATACATAGGTTTCAATTTACAAATACGTTGAACTTTACAAACCAATATTATCTCTCCATTTGTGATTTGCTATATTTAAGCTATTGTTTTTGTAAAATAATAGTGTTTTTCTCTATTCTTATTGGAAAAAATATTTTGTAGTCAATATTTAGAAATTTTCAGTAATTTAAATAAATGTTTTTCCTTGCAGAAATATTAGTTTTTTCTATAGTTTTACTATAGTAAAAGAGTGTAATTTGACATAAATAAATTCTTGTACTTGTAAGGATTCAATATTCCATAAATAAGCTTGTACAAAGTCCAATTATCTTAATTACTGAAGCGTTATTACTATTAATAAATCCTTTACTTTCCTACCAAAAAATTAGTGGTGGATATAATGGTGCTTTTGATACGCATGTTTTTCTCGCATGTTTGTAGACATCCTCTACTTACCTTCCAGAAAATATCTTGTTAATGAATCTAATTAGAAATAATATTACACAAGGAGAGTTACGTTGCTTTCTTTATTGTACAATGTATTTCACGACCTACATGTCATTCTTTCTTCAATTATATGTTTCCTCCATTTGATCCACCTCCCATGGTAGCCATCATTAAATTTATTATTTTATCATGAATCCTTCTTGCCTTTGCCTTCAAACATTAGAAGAATCCAAAGAAATTCATTGAAGGAGGCGAAAGTAGTTCTTTAAGAAATAAATTGTTGTTAAAAAATTATAAACCCAACTATCTTTTTTGCAAAGATTATAAGCGTAAGGAATAGGATATCTTGATACAAGTTGAAATTATCATCAAACAACATAGGCAAACTGGAAAGTTGGTCTAGTTACATCAAAAGGAAATAGCACTATGCACTAGTTCATCATTACCTCAACACATTGAAATGTATATCTAATGTAGAGATAAATTGACAGTAGCAAATAGCATTCAAAGGTTTCCATTACATAGGCCAATAGGCCTCTTATTTACGCATTAAATATTAAAACATCACCTATTTAATATTTAATACTTAAAATACTACTACTGCTAAAATGGGTCTATAACAATCGCTTATTTCTCCGAAACCTATTATATTGGATTACCGCATCTAACTTGCAAAGAATTAATAAATAATGAAATGAATTTGTGGCAGCATTCAAATGAGGCGCAGAGAGGCATTTATAATTAAAACTTCATTAAAAATTAGTTCCAAAAATTAGATAATTAATCATTAATGGTGAGAATTTAAAAATTAAAATTAGAAATTACATAAAAGTCTTCAATAAAGCGTAAAAATTATTACGTGATTATTAAACCCGTGCTAAAAATCTAAAATTCAAAATTATTACGATGCATATTAATTAAGTGCTACGATGTATTATTGTTAATTACCATGGTAAAGATGTTAAGAATTAACAATTGTGAATGTAAAAACCAAGTAAAAACAATTTCTAATTAAAATTAAAATTGAAAATTAAAAATAATAATAAAATTACTATTAACAAAAATGAACAATAGTAAAAAATTAGAAATGAATAAAAGTTAATAAAAATAAAAAATTAACTAAAAATTAATAACAATTAAAATTAATCAAAAATTAAAAATAATAAAAATAGAAATAAAAAGTTAAAAACTAAAATCAAAGATTAAAATAAATAAAAATTAAATATAATAATTAATAAAAATTAAAACATAAAAATAATATAAATTAAATTAATATAATTTATAAATTAAAAATTATCATTGTTAATTACAATTAAAATTTAAAAAATTAACATTTAACATTTAAAAAATATATTTATTATTTTTATTATAATAAATATAAATTATGTTGATTTTTTTCTCAATTCCATTGTTCTGGATTTGTATGATTATATCAATACATGGGGAGTCTATGAAAAATTATTGTGGATACCGTGTTCAATGAAATGAGAGCGGCTAAAAACAAGAGCAAGTTAGAGGTTATAGAACATCCAGTCGGATGTGAGGAGACAATTCAAGAGCTCGAGGCCAAATTATGTTCTTGTGCAAAGATTAATAATGGAAACAATAAGATTGTGGGAGTGGAGTGGGGAAGATAAAACTGAGAGCTTTACAAAAGGTCCTATATTGTGCATATCCGAGTTCCCAGTCAAAAGTTATAGCCATATTAAGATGAGGGTGCCATACTACAATAAATGTGACATGTTGATCTACCTTTTTAGACTTTGACCCTACATTGCACTCTTCGAAATCTGAAATTTCAGAATTTCAGGAATCGGAGCTTTAGGCATTTCAACTTCAGAGATCATCATAACTATTCACCTTCCCGAGATCATGAAACCTCTGAAATGCTGAAACCCCGAACTCGAAAAGTTGGACTTCAGGTTTCGGACTTCGAGGCATGATTTTCGTGCACTGGGGCTTCAACGCTCCAAAATGCCGAAACCTCGATGTCTGAAATTCAAACTTCAGGTTTTGTAATTCTATATTTTCGGGGGTTCATGTTTCAAGATTTCAGGGGTTCGGGTCTTGGGATTGTTCATCCATCTAGTCCTTGCATATCTCTGAAATCCCAAAAGGCTGAAGTCTGAATTTTAGACTTCGGGTTTCAAACATTTTTCCTTCACTGAGCTCAAAATTTCCTGCATCATTGACCCTGAAAGGGGAGGTTACCCCGAAAACCTCTCGAGCCCTTTAAGACTTTGGACTTTTGGGGTTTTGGGATTTTGGTTCATTTTTTACATTTGGTGAGAACTCTTAATCGCTTAATCCCGAAAGTTCGAAAATTTCAGATTTCGGGCCTTTATGATTTCTAAATTGCTTTCTCAACTTAAGCCTGAGCCTTCGTTTCTTTCTCTCTTGGCCAACATTACCCCCCAACTTCGCTAAGTCCGTTTCTGAGATTTCCTCCATAGCTCAACAAATTTTTACACTATTGAATCCTCATGCCTCTAGCTCAACGATTCATTACTAACCTGAGCCCGACCCCATGTGATTATTTTATGTCATTTTCCCATTGATCTGAGCCTTGAATTACCAATGTGAGCTCCCATGGCAAAATCTATCCTTCCATTTTCTCTTTGTGAGGTCATGGTTTTCTAATTTTGCATAAGAGGAAAAATTGGATAACAATTTCAAGGGATGACTTTCATTTATATTTGTGAGCCTTGATGGATTGCTTAAGATCCAATGTTCTTTGCTTCCCTAGTGTAATTTCCATTTTTGGCGATCTTCTTTTTCACATCTTTATTAGAAAGTTTTCCTCTAGTTGTTCGTCCCCCTACATCAGCTTTTTTGTGGGGTTTAGAAGATGAAGCTTTTTTTTTATTGTTTTTCGCTTTAATGGGAGTCACTATGACTTTGAAATGATCCGTAATTGGAGATTACTCCATACTTAATCATGGGCATGACTCTAATTATTATTCCACTATTTATTCTATGCTTATCTCTCTTGCGTCCTCTCCTTCATGTGAATATCCTTCAAGAGTCTGGTTTGTGAATATCTTTGAATCTTCATGGCTCTATTCCTTTGATTCTTCTCTTTTCTCCTGATCCTTTTCATCTTATTTTTTCTTTTTGCTCATTTGTTTCTTCTTATGTTTCCTCCTTCTCTATCTCCTTTACCTCTATTTTTATGAATGGAATAAGGAGCTCATTTAATTGTGTTTCTTCAAAGTACTCCCCCTCCTCGATGAAGTCTTGCTCCTGGGTTTCAAGACATGTAAAAGTGTTTTCTTCATCCACGAACTTGTTTTTTTAGGTTTGTTGTTGGCTTCATGGTCACTACCTTTGTTTGTATATTCTTCAAGTTCCTTTACCTCAGTCATTTTTTCCATCCATTCCATTCCTTTTTTGGTTCCCTTGTGTTTCCAACATTAATATTTTTTTCATAAGATTTAACATTATGGCCCAATTTATTGCATTTCTTTCATCTAGCAATAGATGTCTCATATTCAAGTGTCTACTTCCAGCTACCCATCTTATAATGAACAATAATGATATCAAGTAGATCTCTTTCTAGGTCTACATTCACACAAATATTAGTAAAAGCCAATCTTGTTTTTATTTTGGTTGCTCCATCAAAAGCCATTACGGAGCCTAGAGACTTTGTTATCATTATCAAACATTATTCTTCCCCGAACTCAAGAGGTAACCCACAAAGTTTAACCCAAAGGGGCATAAAATTAATGTTCTCTTTGTCTAGATCAAATCCTAGAGACTACCTCTTGAAGAAAGTTTTATGAACTCCTTATTTCCACGCAGCAAAATGTGCTACCTTGGTCTCTCCCAATATAACACCTTGGTCCTCTCTTGAAGGTGGTTTAGCATAATTTTGTCCGCTAATTATGAAGTGATATCATGTTTACAAAAAAATTGGCTGGTTAGATCTTTTCCTCTCCCTCTCTGTCTGTTTACAAGGGGTTTTAGAGTTGGTATGTAGCTTGATGTATTCTAAGCATATTTATGTCTTCAAGAGGTTAGACAATACACTTGATTTTTTCTTTTATGTAACGACCCAAAAAATTCACACGAGGAACAACACAGTAAAATACAAGCTAATTTATTGATTTGTGTTAGTGGTTTCTTACATTTATCTTATTACACAACATGTCGTAACAGAGGTTATTTTTCAACTCTGGTTACCACTTGTTACGATGATAGCCTACATGGTCAACACGGAAACGTTCACTGCCATAAAGGATAATACACTTTTATTATTAGGCTTTTTGACAGAACAACATAGAGGTCCAATGGACATGTACATTCACATAACTGAGGGCAAGCCATCAGTGATAGAAATGATTGAATGTTATTTATCATGCATGTATAGACCCTTTAACTACATGACTTATGTGAATATTCAGTGTAGCGACTCAAAAAATGATTCACACGATGAATCTTACACAGTAAAAGACAGGATAATTTTTTTTTGCACATGCTTCAACAGTAGTAACACGACACAGTCATGTCGTCAAAAAGTTACAACCAACTATGGGATTTATTTACTTGTTACGGGTGATGATTTAATTTCACAAGGTCAGCTATGGAAACGTTACACTACCCAAATCTCATTCATACACTTTTGACAACATTGGTTTGCGTTGAACAGAACTTACAGGGAGAAGTCCAAGGCACATTGACACTCTCACAGCTAAAGGCAAGCCACAGTTCAATTGAAATGATCCTTGAGACATCGTTATTTATTTTGATAAAACACCCTTTAACTCATGGAGCTTGATGTTTTATCCAGAAAGATTCAAAGATATGACTTCGGCTTCATTGAATTCATCTTTACCAAAGGAACTGAGTTCATTTTCTTATACACGCTGTAGAGATAAATTTCATGGTTTCTAGATTGTCTTCTTCCTACTTGCTAAATCTTATTATCTTCCAACAACTAACCATTATTTTCCCTTAAGCTCGTTTAAGAAGTTCACCATATAAAGGGGTAGTGTTCACTAGTTTAGCTAGGGATATCAAAATTATAAAATTTTACTTTACAAGGATAGTTTCTCCTTTGATTATTTCAGGAAACTATTGTTCTCAAGTAAGTCATCTCTACATTAATTTATCTGAATATATATATATATATATATATATATATATATATATATATATATATATATATATATATATATATTTGGCTAACTTCTATAAGGGTTAACCACTCCATTTAATTTTACTTATATCACATCATTACAAGGTGTCAGAGAGTTTTGACTTAACACTTTATTCTCAAAATCAAGGTTTTACAATACTTATGCCAATGTAATGATTGAATATCATTTCTCACCAAGGTAAGTTACTAGTCTAACAACAAAAGGGAAAGAGCACTTCACCACTGTAGTTTTCCAAAAATACCAAGACAAGAGATCTTCTAAACTCCTTTGCAAGAAAAGTTACAAAATTTACAACGCATTGAACATTTCTACAAAGAACTTCATAATTTGAACTGATGAAACTTTTACACTCTTTTTCTTTAATCTACTCGCATAATCCATCTGCACAAATATTTATTAGAGTCAGTTCGCTAAAACTGAGCATGATAAGATATAAACCTCACCTACTAATTTATGCCATCGAGCATTTAAATAAATGAAAGTTTGCAATGCTCCTTATCAGATAAATTTCTAACATACATTTAAAACTTAATTGCACATCTCATGACAATACATTTCCCAGTCATTAATGTTCACTTCATTAAGATCTGCTTACATAAAGACACAATTCCAAGTGACTAGATATACAACCTTAACCATGCAATAAATCATACTTAAATTACAGTAACAATAATAACGCTCACCTAATACCTTCAATCTACCTACTACACATATATAAGTATCCAACAATCTTATCTTTCAATTAAATAACAAGCACCAACGACATTAAGTTTATATAATAAATACAAGTATCAATCTTATATTATTCATCGATATTACCCAAGTATCAAACCTTCATAGAAAATCAGTGATTATATGTAAGTATAATTTGGATATTTATCTCACACTTTTAAGGATATATTTATGTTAACAAAGATTCCACCAATCCACGAGTTCATATATTATTTAGGTATCCTTTTGGTTGCTTATTACCATGTCTTTATATGTTTCTATTAGTATAAGGGTCCAACTCATTGGAATGAGTTACGATCAACAATATTGTCATATTTTGCTAATATGTCAAAGATACATTTGACTAACTAAGATATGTAAGCGCGGTCCAAGCCACTATAAATATGAGTATCAACATTATCTCAACTCCTAATTGAGATGCAAGTATCAATTTTTTTTAGCTAACATAATAATCATCGTAAATGCCAGAAAATATTCCACTCGTTAACCAAGTATTGAACTAACATATTTATCCTTACTGGTTACCTGATAACATAATATACCCTGTTATAGAATTCAACCTCCACTTGCATACCCCAATTTATGGGTATTAATTATTGTTCTATAAAATGAAGTTAAAATAATTTCAGGTGGACTTATATCCTTACTGTCATACATGGTATGCACAGTCCCATTATGGTAGCTGTCACCTTTACTTAAGGCTATGCGTGACTCCATTTTAGGGTAGTTATCTTAACTTCCCTATTCATCTGTTTTCCTACCAAAAAGTCATTTCGACAAGCTTATAAGGTCAAAGTATAAGATAAATTTATAATTTCATATTTCAAGAATTGCCTGAATTCATATGCATGAGGACCATCACATATCAATCAAACTTAAAGAATGTACAACATTCATGAGAGTTCGATGTATCCAATATTACTTTAACCGATTCGAAAGATCCAAGTAGTGCCTCAAAATTAAGCCAAAGAATCATCCACACAGGATAATGACTTGCGTGCTATAACATATTCGTAAAAGATCATAGAAACAACCCCATTAACGCATGCTTCAGGAGGGTTCCAATCTAATAATAAGCTCATAGTACTAGTAATAGCAGAGGGCCTGGTGAGGGGTTTTCAATAATCCCCAAGGTAAATGATAATCGAATGACTCAGATGGAGCTATCTAGAAGGACCAATAAAACTAGTATGACTCTTCCCAAATAGAAGCCCCCAATCCTAATGGGAGTTTATATTATTATAAAACCATAGTAAAATCCAATTACATAGTCATATCTAAGAAAATTCCCTTTTTCAAGCCATGTTCTACATAATTATAAACAATACAAGAAAAATTATAAACCTCATTCACGCTCCATACTATTTTCTACAGAAATCACTCATTCAAAGGAATAATCAAGGCAAAAAGATAAACCAACATTATAAGATCGAGTAGGCAAGAATCGATTGTAGAGAGATTTCTTCTACTCAAACAGGTAAATAAGATAAACTGTAAAGGGGGAGAGAGATCGGTTCATGCAATTATGATTAAAAGTCATTTGGAACCCATCTCTTTCTGGGCATATCTTTCAAGAAAGAGTCAATATATGTAAATGCATGTTATATAATATCCAGAGTCCAAACGCTATTTATTTAGTAAAACAAAAAACACATCAACATTCCAAAAGAAACCCACATCTACAACAGTCGAACAAAATTTCAAAGGTTGATTTATCCAAATGCTAGAAGGAAATAAAACATTAAGAGAGAGGGTTAGTCTTATCATGCCTGTTTTAAACGCTTCCTCAATGCAACCACGTCGAACCAAGGACTCCAGCAGCTACAACACATTCCAAAAATCCAATTCATTTTGGCTCAGCACGTAGATCTCTCATGCAAGCTTCATGGCAGCGCCTGGTACAATCGGGGAGACGGCGACCACAATGTCTAGATCTTACAAGTGCTTAGAATAAATTTTTTTAAGCAAACTGGAAATAAAATGCTGGTCCCTTATTTATCACTACAAACTTGGCACAGTGCGCCTTGTTATAGTGCCAGACTATGTTTGCAGATTGCTTCACATGGCATTACCAATAATCTCTACAAGAACATTTTCCTTTTTAAAGAGATGGAACTGCTTTGCATCTCTCACAGGACAATTTGCTTTGCAAAAATCTTGGACAAAACTTGGTGCAGTGTGGCAGTCAACACATACATTAAGCTATCTTGACAACTCTGAGAGTTGTCGGCCACGAGGAAGGCTTAACAATCCAAATGTAATTGCCATCTTCTCACTATGGTGGTAGAGGAATACTTTTACTTTCTCGTTCACTTAGTACATGTTCAATCTAAAAAATATCCATGCTACCTTCATCTCCCAAGACATTTTCTCCAACATTGCATAGATCTCTTATGCCTGTGGGTGCAGATCTGTCACCTACACAAAAAGGCATGCGTGGATTTTATTGCCTTTAATCCAACTACATCCAAGTTTCTTTTTAGGAAATTCCTCTATCCTTCAACGATCTCCTAAATAAGTTCATAATTGAAAAGCAAATCTGTGCTTCATGAATATTCTGATATGAAACAGATCCACGCTCTATGAGATTCTCTTCCATGAGTTACATCGTAAAACAAGTAAGGTCTCAATAGAGAATCTTTGCAATAAAATTCGTCAGGTCTCCTGGTAACACTCTCACTGTCACATAGTCGATTTTGATAAAAAATATCTTGAAGGAGAATCTTGAATTTGAGGATGCATTCGACACTGAACAGATAACAACATAGTTGGACAACCTGCTTGTTGGAAGCGCTAAAAAAAAAACTTCTACCAAACTGCAACATGCCCGCCCCCTGGGTAATCACTGTTACAGGTCTGTTGCTGATGGCTCTCCGACCAGAACACACCTCACAACACCCAAAGAAAGTGGAGGTAACACGCCTACTTCACTAGCTTGTAGCTTCGTCTAAAACCACCATATCAAACCCATTACTGCACCCAAGGAGGAACCATGAAGAAAAATGCCTTGACAGAAAATATTTTGATGGCCTCTCTGCCCACGCAACCAGGTCAAATGGCAGTTTGGAACAGGTGTGGACATCCATCCACGCATGCAAGGTAAGAAGAGGAGAATCTCCAAAAAGGGAACCAACAAATGTCTAACCTGTTCCCTTCAAACAACAATCATGCACACAGCCAACACCCAAAATGGATTGAGCAATCAACAAGTAACAAAACCAAGGGCAAGCTTGAAAGGAACCACCATAAAAATGAAGCGGCCAGTCCTAAAGCAGGTCAAAGAGGCAATAAAAAAAAGAATGCATCCCTCCTTCCAAGGGCCTACATCCCCACAAAATGTACCCAACACTCATCTACCCATACGCATTGAAAGCAATAAAGGAGTGACCAGAATTTCTGCCAACTTCCAGCTAAAACCCACACAAGGTTATTTCTCTCTCCTTTTTTTTTTTTAAAACTCATGCATAGGGACATGTCACTGCCAAGGGGAGGAAGGGGGAATGATAGGTGGTAGCTGCAAGATTTAGTTGAACATTTAAAATAGTAGCAGTCCCATCAAAACTTGCACTCCCTATGCACTCTCAAGATAGCAATAAAATAAATGCAATTAATCCTAGGCCAACCAAAAAGGTTACATTGCACACAACTAGCAAGCCGGAGGAGTGAAATTATAATTTATTTTAATTATAATATAAATGATTAAAATGACAAGAAAACATGCCTAAACAACCAAGGGGATAAACTAGATGTTAACGTTCGAAGGCGAACACGAAGCAAAGACCGACCATGGAGCCAAGACATTGGAATTACACACAGCCATTCAATGCTCAACAAAAGGGTCATTGCGACAAGAACTAGGGTAAACGCCGAACAGGGCATTACATTTTACAACACAATGCTAGTAATAAGACCATTTTGTGACATATAGAATAAAGCTTGTAAGAGTAAAAATGAGATTTGAGGTTCGGAATAATGCCACTCTTGGAGAACTTATATCTCCATTAAAAATATTCTTTTGTTTCAAAGAATATGAATTGCCCTGGTGTGGTCAACCTTCGAGAAAACAAAATACATATATAAAACAAAATGGAATTTCTCAGGTCATTGAATTAGAATAACTATGGTAGGGAAATAACTTTTCCGTGATCGAGGAATGTTTTGTGGCAAAAATCTATCTCACATCTAAATCTCCGTTAAAACCTAATATCACTATATGGACACCAAGTCACATCCACTTGAGTTGTAAGAATAAAAGGGTAGACATTGAATATATGTTCGCGAAGAATATTTTTAACATGAGAACAAGATAATTACGTATTTTATTTGCATTCAAATTATGCCAAATAAGTATGCAAGTTATGGAAAATTTTGTAAAGAATAAGAAGCCAACTTAAAATGGTTGATCTGCAAATTAAATGTGGAATGAACTTAAAGTTTTTGTAGATGGAAAAAAAAAAGTCATCCTTGCATAATAATGTTCTTAGGATGTTAATCGTAACTAAAATACAATTAAAGAAATGATGTGTTTTGGGTTCACCATTCCTGACGTCATTTTTCTTGTGGTTGGGTCATTACTAGTAACCATTCATTGGGAAAAGTGTGGCATCGACATGCCTATGTTCTTTTCATGTGTCTATGTGAGTCGATGACTTATGTAATTGTCGTATGCGATTCGAGTTTCTGTCCTTAGAGCCCTTGTTGTGCTGTGTGTAGTGAGCAATGTAAGTAAAAACAAATTATCCTGGTATTTCACGGTTGTAATTGTGTGTGTAAAATGTGGGCACTTCATATGGTATCAAAGCAGAGGTTCATGCTCTCAAACCTCTAGGGAAGATTGGAGTTGTGATGGTGTTGCATGATGGTGGTGGATAGTGGTAGAGTAATGTGATATACGCGAGATTTGAACTATGTCGTAATTGTGAAATTGTGAACGCACATGTTGTTCATGTCACTTAGTGCGTATTTGCTATCATATTGATGTGCTTGTGATGAGAGTATTCACTCTCTATGTTGTTGACTCAATGGGGAATTTGGGTGTAATGTACAGCCTTGTTGTTTGGGAACGGAATGTTATTGTGGATTGCAGAGGGTTAGAACATTTTAGCTTTATGTGATATGAAGGTGTATTGATGTATTACATGACAAAATTGATGTAAAGTGAATGGAATTTTATCGTGATGTCATCACCGTATTGTGTTGAGTTGTGTGCATCGTCATGTTGTATCGCAATTCACTATATGTGGTAAGGTTAGAAAGTGTGTTCCTCATATGTATAATTCATGTAATATGTGATGGTTCATGTTGTGATTTAGGGGCATATGGTGAGTATGATCCCTAGTGTACAGTGATTTCCCTTTGAGTGCAGGATTTGGTAATGTGATGTATCATAACCCGCGAAAGTAATGATTGTGTTATACCCTATATATATATATATATATATATATATATATATATATACCATGTGTAAGATGTTATGGTTAATGTCCGTGAATCACCATAGTGTTAGTGATGTAGTTATGTGTATGTTGTGGACCTTATACTAGACGACCCTAAGGGGATAAACTGTCAAGAGTTTATGTGTGGAGAAAGGAGGCATGGGCCAGGTTTTCATAATCTTGAGCCGAGTACAAGTGAGGAAGTGGAGTCTTATATAGAATGAAAACCCACTTCTATCTATTTAGTATACATCAAGTTGTCTCAATATATTGTGGGTGTGCACCTTCTTAGGCTCAAATTATGCAACTAGAGTTCCCTACTCTTTCCTATTGGATTGTTCATTGAGTAATCCTACGTAATTTTGAATCTATTGATCCTTGTGGGAGTATGAAGGAATGATTCAGACAGAGATGATGACAGTTACATTATTTGATATACTCATTTCTTGTTTCATGTATATTTCTTGATGAGTGCCCCTTTGGTGGTGGTATGAGGCCACATAGTGATTTTAATGTGCTATTTTCTCCATACGTATTTTATTCGTAAATTGATCATTATCTCTTTTAGCTAGAACCATCCATTTTTCTTGATTGACATGTTCTTATATTTTGGGCATTTATTTGATTGTTGCATTTAACATTTGGATGTTGCACTAACCATGGCTAATTAGCCATTTGTTTTTCTTAGTTTCAAAACTCTCTTTTCATATTTAAAAGTTTTGTAGCCTATCCCAAGGCTTTTGATTTTGCCACTTGGCATTTGAATGGATTGTTATGCCGGCTTCTAATCTCGTAATGTGTTGGAATAGGGTCATGGGATTAACCATGGAGTGGTTGAACCTATGGGCCCCCTTTATTGTATGGGGGTACACCCCAAGGAGTTACAAATAACTAGTGGGTTGTTGAACCATGAGTTATTATGTCACTTGGGTTGGGGGTGATGGGGCTCTATGTGCCAGGGCCATAGGGTGACCCGAGCCTCATTAAAAGGAGAAAGTAGACGGGTCTCTATCTTTGAGTGACCTGTTATTCTTTATGGCACTCTATGGTGGAGTGACCCTGATATTCTTGATTGGGCTCTATGGTTGAGTGACTTGATTGGGTTTTGGCACTATGATTATTTCTCCTTGGGAGGTATATGGAGTTATTTGGTGATGGTTTAGGAGGTATATGGAGTTGTTTTATGATACTTCAGGAGATATATGGAGTTATTTCTTGATATTTTGTGATGTGTTGGAGTTGGTATAGTGAGTTATGTGTACCCTTGTGAGTCTTTTTGACACCCTTGTTATGTTTGAGGCTTGACTCTTCCCTTGGTTGGTATGGATTATTGGATATTGTCTTGGCACTATGTTGGTACAGTCATGGATTTCTGGGTCTTGTGAAACTCGTCTGTATATGTATCAGTGCGATAATTCTGTTTTTCAGTCACATGTGTGTACTGGATCTATGTCTATGACATAATTGTTGGAAATACTTTGTTATGTGGACTACTAGTTCATCTTTCCATGGTGGAATTAGAGGCCTTGTGATGTGATACATTCATGAAAGTATGTAGCAAGATGTTTCATGGGTCATCTTGTGTTGTGTTGCGTTTTGTGTGACACCTTGAGGCCAATTGATGTTGGGTAACCATGAACATAAGACAATTGAAAACAAAAAAAAAATCAATGAGTACTAAGATTTGAGATTAAAAGTACTATAAATGAAAATATTAACTAAGAAATAAAGTAAACTAGAACTACCAATCTTCACAGAACATTAAGAGTTAATGAAATTGTTAAAATTTTCTGACTTCCCTTTGGATGTGTTCTAATGAAAGAGATCTTATCTTTAGACGAAACTTGTCGTTATTAGCTTCCTTCTCTTCTTATCATTTTTTTTCTACCCTTGGTGTTATATCACATCGAGGAAAATGCTCTTATAAGGGGAGGGAAATGTAGTGCCCATATCTGGCATCCACCTTCGCAAGGGGGCTACGTGTGGAAGAACTTAGAGAGCGACACCTTTTAGACAGTCTCCCAGACCTATCACATCGTACATACATTAAATACAAACAATTTTTTTCTTGGATCCGAATCAAAACGAGAAGCACATTTGGTGGTAATGTAGACATGAGGGGGGAGCAGATATCAAGTATGACAAGAAGTGAATTGCTCAGAAAAGTACACATAATGGAGCAGGTGGGGCACGTTGATAGCTCAACACCCATTTTCAATTGTCATGTACCTTCATATACTTGTAGAATGTGGAAACATGCATAAGACAAGTAAACTATTTGCATCATAATTTCCATAAATAATCAAGTGCTCATGAAATGCAATCACTACAGGATATACATAGAATGGGTTTGTTGAAAAGGTTTAGAAACCTGCAAGTAACCTTCATGCCTAGAGTAAAATGCGAGCTTTATACAGGAGGACATCCATCAAACCATAATGGAAAATCTGAATTTCCCTTGCCCCGCCTTTCTCAACCTGTGCCAACATTCTCCCAGCTTGTATAAAAATGGGGAAAAGCCTGGAAATTTGCGTGGCACCTCACTGAACTTGGGTGTTGTTACAGTGTTGACCAAATGAAAGAACGAGACAGCTTCGCATGGAGTACCTACAGGTGAAGCGATGAATAGTATCAGAAGGTACCTGCGTGTGCATAGGTATCCCTGCATTGACTCTTATTTAGCCTACATTGTTGGCTCCTGCAATAATGTTTGTCCTAATAATAGCATTGATGGAACAAAAAGAACCGTTGAGTTTGTTGAGTTATCCTTTCCTAGTTCGGAGGGAGAACAACCAGTCGAGGTTACACTGAAAATGGACAAGGAAACTATTTTGATTGAAAAATCCATTCTCGTAGATACAGGAGCATTTGCATTGGAAAGTCATCCTCACACAATTCTTGTGTGTTCCGAGCAATTTGAGTATATCTCTATTTTACACAAGTTGGAGGCACAGGGCTACACATGTCTCACAGTCGTGCCAGTATTTGAAAACTATCGGTCCTCACTTTCTCAGTAGTCTGTCAATCTGTGTGGAAATGGCCTAAAATGATCTCCTGTGATGTCTGTGTTTTCTGCAGATAGAATGGTGTGTGTATCTTTTGCTCGATGGATGTACAAAAAAGTTGGTGCTCATAAAGATCGGGTGAGCTTGGATTCATTCATGGAGATATGCGTGCTCATAACCTACTATGGTGGGTGAAAGCCAAATTTCATAACCTTTGCAAGCATCCTAACTCCTTGTGCCGAAATGTGAATTTTGGAGCAAGATTGTCATGTGGTGGACTTGTTGCTTGTATGCATTCTAACTAGCTTGGGGCACCTCATACACTGCATCATCAATTAACAGGATTTGTATGAAGTGGGTATGTTAAAAATCTCAGAAACTTTCAAGCAACTACATTCACAAGTGTAGAGACTCCTATGTATTTTGGCAATGTCCTCTTAGCCCGTATACAAGAATCGAGTCTTGTGCAGGTCCTAGAAAATTGTCAGAACATAATGGGCAACATATTCTGTTGGAAAAATTCAAGTGATCGGGAAGTTTGTGTAACCTTGTGGAGGTTAGATCGAGCGGCTCGTGAATTAGTTGACGAAGTGCCCAAGTGAGATGCTGAACCGAAGCCTGTGGGTTTGACCAACTTCGTTCCTTCCAGGCATGGTTCATATTCCCTTACCTCTCATAATTCTCGTGTTTTAGTTCTCTTTTGCAACTTAATAGAATTTTAAACTATTATGATTTTAATACCATTAAATATTTATTTCAACTCATTGCAAAAATAATGAAATGTCGTGTCGTAACTCACGATGTCAAAATAACCCGTTTGCATTAAAACATGAACTCCCACCCTCATTCTGAGGTGATGTAGAAAACTTCCTACCCAACTGGAATCGCTACAACATTGTTTTATCGACCAGACGAAATTGAATTTCTAGTAATAACGTTGACCATCTCCTGGTTTAAATAGTTAATTTTTGCATTTTTGAGAGACTAAGTAAGTACCCTTCGTAACTTTGAAAATAAGATGTTAAGCTTCATTCGTGTACCTTGGTATGCGAGGAGTCACCTTGACATTTGGATTGACCCCAAATGAACATATGAGATATTTTTGATGATCTTATAGGAACCCTGTTACACTGTTTTATAGTAGTGGACAGCGGTTAAATCTAGAAAGTTGGCTTTCGTTTTGAACTGCCATTTGAAACCTGGATAAAGAAATTTATATCTGTATTTGCAAACCTCTCGTGTTTCTACTAGAAAATTGAATGGAACTTTCAGTTTAGGGAAAAACACTTTTCTAGATAGTTTGGCAAAGCCATTTTGTAGGCCTCCGGTCACAATTTGACAAGGTCAAACTATACCAATTTTGACTTGTCGCTCCAGAAAACTTGTTGCCATTTGAAAATGGTTTTCTAGTTCTCAGTCCTGTTGACTCTAATGAATTCTCCTTATATAGGGGAACTTGTATGAAGTGTCTCATTGCGTGCTCATCCATCGAACGTCAGTTTTGGAAGTGGTTTTCCGAGCCCTCGAGCTAACTTTTGTTCATTGCAACTAGGTCAAGCTACGATCAGTGGCCCTGGAAAACTAGCCGTCAAATGAAAACCGTTCGCTATTTCTAAATTCCATTAGTTGCTATGAATTCCTGGTATATGGGTGGACATATATAAATTTAATCGTTGTGTGTTTTCTCATCAGAAGACAACTTTTGGAAGCGGTTTCTTAGCCTCCGAGCCCGTTTTGAACGTTCTTGTAGCTAGTAAGAAAATGTAAAAATAGAAAGCTGTGGGACCCTCGTCGGGTTGCCAAACCACCATGGATACTTTTGACACATGTAAATAAATGTTTAAAACTCTATCAGTGTAGCTTGTTGTGTGAAATATAACTTTTGACAAATGGTGTTTCTCTCTCTTCCCTTCTCTTTCTCTATCCTGGAGCTACAAAATGAAGTAAAATGAAATGTAATGTATATATGTCTCTAAACCTTTTATTTCGATTGCAAATTGTAATTATTATCATATGTAAATTGGGAAATTGAAAAAAAGATAATTATGTTAGATTAGAGTGGATGCCATGCCAACGATTTATCATTGATATCTTGCTCACGTGGTTTTTACAGGATGAAAAAATGATGACGTAGAGGCATTGTGTAATGCATTAATTATCATTTTAATTTCTATAGTTCATTGTTAGAAGAATAAATGTATAATGTTGTCTCATGTTACAGACTGTTATATTTGATAATTTGTTGATATGTATGAGATGTTGGTTTCAAAGGACATCTAGGAAATGTGAATTTAATCTTATGTTCAATCTTGATTCATAGTACACATGGTAAAAAAAAGGTTGATATTTATATATATTAAATGAATTTGCAGTAATATCTTGTAGTGCGTATTTAGTGTTCAATAAATGATTAACGAGTCATCTTGTGCATTCATACTTTGTAAATGTAATAAAGATATTTAATCGAAACACTCTACCCTTGTTCAATATCGAAGCACAACTTGTTTTCATGTGTGAAAATCCTTACTGTAGAAGACATTGAAAACCGTAGAGTGAACTTAAACCTTGCACTTGATGGAAATCTCCTAGTTTGAGTAAACAAGATCCAAGAGTGGGTTTGTTGTCTTAGTCAATATGGTTAGTGACATTGTCATAAACATAGTGGTTAGGAGCAACACAGTCAAACATCTTTTGGAGTAAGTATAGCTAACTCCTCCTTCATATCGTAGTTGATTACCTTGTTCTCCAAAGATAGATTTAAAAGGAAATTTCTTCATCGAATGAAGTTGCTGTGGGATCTAAACGACATAGATGGAGGTTGTGACTTAGTTGTTCTAGTTCTTAAAATCTTGTTAATGAACTCCTTAGTTCTGCGCAGCAAAATGTGCTACCTTGGTTTCTCCCAATATAACACCTTGGCCCTCTCTTGAAGCTGGTTTAGCATAATTTTGTCCTCTCGCTTAAAACTCCTATATAGTTGAGGTATAGACCCTTAGGAGAAGATTGGAATAAACCTAAATCTCTATTGATTCAGATGTAAATTTAGGGTTCGTGCGTAGCTTCAAGTATTCTAATCATATATCTCTTCAAGAGGTTAGAGAAACACTTCGTAACTTCTTTTACAAGACAATGCTAGTAATAAGACCATTTTGTGATGTAGAGAATAAAGCATATAGGAGTAAAAATGAGATTTGATTAAAGAGTCATCTTGTGCATTCATACTTTGTAAATGTAATAAAGAGATTTAATCAAAACACTTTACCCTTTTTCAATATCGAAGCACAACTTGTTTTCATGTGTGATACTCCTTACCGTAGAAGACATTGAAAACCGTAGAGTGAACTTAAACCCTGCACTCGATAGAAATCTCCTAGTTCGAGTAAACAAGAGCCCAAGAGTGGGTTTGTCGTCTTAGTCAGTATGGTTAGTGACATTTTCATAAACCTGGTGGTTAGGAGTGACACAGTCAAACTTCTTTTGGAGTAAGTAGAGCTAACTCGTCCTTCGTATCCTTAGTTGATTACCTTGTTCTCCAAAGATAGATTTAAAATTGAATTTCTTCATCGAATGATGTCCCTGTGGGATCCAGACGACATAGATTGAGGTTGTGACTTAGTTGTTCTAGTTCTTAAACTCTTGTTAATGAACTCCTTAGTTCCAAGCGTAGCAAAATGTGCTACCTTGGTTTCTCCCAATATAACACCTTGGTCCTCTCTTGAAGCTGGTTTAGCATAACTTTTGTCCACTCGCTTAAAACTCATATATAGTTGAGGGATAGACCCTTAGGTGAAGATTGGAATAAACCTAAACCTTTGTTGATTTGAGATGTAAATTTAGGGTTCGTGTGTAGCTTCAAGTCTTCTAATCATATAATGTCTTCAAGAGGTTAGACAAACACTTCGTAACTCCTTTTACAAGACAATGCTAGTAATAAGACCATTTTGTGATGTAGAGAATAAAGTATATAAGAGTAAAAATGAGATTTGAGGTTCGGAATAATGCCACACTTGGAGACCTTAGATCTCCATTAAAAATACTCTTTTGTTTCATAGAATATGAATTGCCTTGGTGTGTTTAACCTTCGAGAAAGTAAAATACATATATAAAACAAAATGGAAATTTCTCAGGTCATTAAATTAGAATAACTATGGTAGGGAAATAACTTTTCCGTGATCAAAGAATTGTTTTTTGGCAATAAGCTATCTCTCATCTAAATCTCCATTAAAACCTAATATCGCTATATGAACACCAAGTCACATCCACTTGAGTTGTAAGAATAAAAAGGTAGACACTGAATATATGTTCGAGAAGAAGATTTTTAACATAAGAACAAGATAATCAAATATTTTATTTGCATTCGAATTATGCCAAATAAGTATGCAAGTTATGGAAAATTTTGTAAAGAATAAGAAGCCAACTTAAAATTGTTGATCTACAAGTTAAATGTGGAATTAACTTAAATTTTCTATAGGTGGAAAAAAGAAAAAGTTATCCTTGCACAATAATGTTCTTAGGATGTTAATCATAACTAAAATACAATTAAAGAAATGATGTGTTGTGGGTTCGCCATTCCTGAAGTCATTTTTCTTGTGGTTGGGTCATTACTAGTAACCATTCATTGGGAAAAGTGTTGCATCGACATGCCTATGTTGTTTTCATGTGTGTATGTGATTTGATGACTTATATAATTGTCGTATGCGAGTCAAGTTTCTGTCCTTGGAGCCCTTGTTGTGTTGTGTGTAGTGAGCAATGTAAGTCAAAAAAAAATTATCCTGGTATTTTATGGTTGTAATTGTGTGTGTAAAATGTGGGCACTTCAGAAGTGAAATTCCTTGGTTGAGGGGACCCATGCCCTGCTCAACTGACAGGCCTACCACACGCAACTCCTCCTGCCATATGCCAACTCCATCAATTCTCTCCAACCACTCCTAATCAATTCCCCCCCAACATTTCCCCCTTTTTCTAGAAAACTAAAATTATTACATTTTATTAATATTTAATGGTGGCACTACATATAATAATTATCTAATCCCTACTTAATGTGAGAAAAGATTGAGTAAAGATGAAACGAGTAGAGATGAGATTTGACGCCCGTCCCGGACGTTTTGGTCCTTTTTAAATATATTTTACAGTTTTTGAAATCAAATAACCGTATCAAGTGACATGAATTTGTTTGTAGAAACTGTCAAAATTATCATGATATATCTATATTAAACAATACAAAATTAGTAACAATATTAAGAATAGTTATATTTTTGAAGTGATAGATTTTAAATAATAAATATTTTATTAAAAATTCATCCACAACAATACAAACTTTGTATATTCAAAACATATAACTTTAAAAATGTGATATAAAATAAATATAATATTATAATAAGACGTCCATTTAAAATCACTTACCCATCAACAATTTTTTTTGCCGAGGAGTGGAACGAGTATCTTATGAATAGAAGTTTTCGTTAACAATATATATTAAAATGTGGAGAATATGAAATATCTTTACCGTATATTACAACTTACTTATCATTCCTAATTTCCGGTCAGTAAGATACTTGACCTTTGACAAAATCTTTGTATGTGACAACCCAATAAATTAATTTGTATGTATATATATGTATATTATTGACTTAAAAACAAATCATTTTATATATTTGCATACGATGAAAAAAAAAAACATGTCATGTTTCTTATCGGCGGCAAAAACAAAGAAAAACATCGTTTCATTGACTTGCATGTTTAACTCGCAAACTCACTCGAGTATTAATTGATTGAAACTAATTATTACTAAAACGGCTATATGAATTAAATTTGAATGGGTCCCCATATTTTAATTTAACGGGTTAACTTAATTTAAGTTTTATCCTTTGTAATTTAACGGGTTAACTTAAGTTAACTTGGTCTTCAAGTCATAAATGTTTCTGGATTCAAAATAAAAGTGCTTGGATTATTATGGAAGAAAAATGACATGGTCTGGAAAAGGTTCTTAGGATTTGTCGCTCTCCATATCCGCCCAGTACTCCTTCTCATTGGTTAGCATACCACATCCCCACTTTTGTAGTGCCCCCAAATTTTGCACTACAATCATGGGAAGCTTGGATCTTCTTAGGGATGTGAATGAATGTGGTAGTAGGGGCCCAATGATGAGTTGATGATGCATGTCTAGTAAGTGGTGACAAAGCAAAGGCAGAAGGAGTTTTGCTACCTGTGGTACATTCCTCTCCTCTTGTTGTGCATCAGAGAAATATGAGAGGGGTGTAAGAGAGACGTCCCTTTTTGTTAGCTCATAAGGGATAGTCCAAGATCTGGCGATAAGACCACTGGCATAAGTGTTTAAAAGCTTTATATAAACCTCCTTCTTCAAAAAGTGGGTTTCGATGACTTGAATATCTGTGAAGCATTTTAACTTTTGAGATAAGTCATCTTCTTAATATAACTACTTTTATGGGCGTGCAAAGAAACACTTATGTTACTCATGACATAAAACACGCCCAAGAGTACTGAAAATCTCGTTGAGAAAAGCCCAAGGGTCAACCAAAAGCCCAATTGGGTAGTAGGGGAATGGGGGATCGATGAAGGGGCCACCTTCTTCTTGTCGTATGTTCTTGCCACCTTGTGGCTTTTTCCTCCAAGATTATTTCTCACCACTAAAAAAATCCAAGACATCGTGCTGTTCTCAATTAGGATGGATCGTGGATTTACTGCCTAAATAGGAAGTTTGTGCTCAAATTGGCGATAAGTTTTAAAATATTATAATTGAGAAAAGAACTAAAGAAAGTTTCTAGAGAGTGGCTGCTGTGGGGATATGTTTTAAAATATTGCTATAAAATAATCGACCGACAAAATGAGTATGAATATTCAAAAAAATATTGAGTAATTCTAATTAAAATATTTTAAAATTAGATAAATACTACAAATACTTGTAACTGTTCTTTTTTTTAAACCTTTTTACACAAGCTAATTTTGAACGGGACACTCTATACAACCGTAATTGTATTTGAATTGGTACAGCTTTACTGATCAGTCATTCATTGTCAAAGAAATGTTCCGAACTGCGTACGAGTGATCAATTAATTATGATATAAGCTGCCTACTTGACTCGGTCCCCCAGGAGGAAAGCAAGACTTGTATCGTCCATTACCATATATAAATACATAGCCTCACAACCTAGGAGAGAAACAGAAGATTGGGCTTGGCAGGGTACAGATATAATGGCCCTTCTAATGGCTATGGCGTTCTCTCTGGTGGCCTTGGCAGCCGCTGAGTATGGTGTTTATTCACCGCCTCCTCTTTACTATTATTCATCCCCACCTCCCCCCTATTATAACAAGTCTCCTCCACCACCATCTCGTCCTCCCACGTATTATAACAAGTCTCCTCCACCACCATCTCCTTCACCTTCTATTATAAATCTGCACCTCCACCATCTCCATCTCTTCCTCCCACTTATTATAACAAGTCTCCTCCACCACCATATCCTTCACCTCCACCACCATATTATTATAAATCTGCACCTCCACCATCTCCATCTCTTCCTCCCACGTATTATAACAAGTCTCCTCCACCACCATCTCCTTCACCTCCACCACCATACTATTATAAATCTGCACCTCCACCATCTCCATCTCCTCCACAACCATACTACTACAAGTCTCCGCCACCTCAATCTCCATCTCCTTCTCTTCCCTACTACTATAAATCCCCGCCTTTGCAGTCTCCATCGCCACCCCTGCCATGTATGGTAGATACTACGGTATTCTGGATCTATATTTTGTGTCTTTCCTTCCTGTTAAATTTTATATAGAAGATCACAACAATTTGTTCTAAAGACCTAAATACCTACATTTTTTCAGTGCAGAACAGTTCCTGCGCTATTTAGCTATGGATCTGTGCAGCCATGAGGAATTGCAGGTATTCGTAATCGATATCTTCAATTCTACTGATTCATAATCAAATTAAATGTTGGACAAAATATTAAGATTTTGGCTTGTAATTTGTATGAGGAATGAGGACTGATTTTACTTTAATTGGAGGACTGATTCAGTATTTCATCGAGTTGTTAATATGTCTGACTTAAAGTAACTGAAACGACATTTCCTTTACAAGTGGGACGACTTATTTTAATTTATTAAAACATAGTTTAATCTATAGATAATTATTTTATTGATTAATAAATCTATTACTTTCTGTAAAAAAAAAAAACATTCATTAATAATGAATGATTTCAATTAAATTAGGGGATTGAATTTATATTTTACAAATTAATTGAGTTGATTTATTTTAGATTTATAGCAGAATTTCATCTATTAAATGATTATTTTAGTCATTAATAACAATAATACAAATAATATTTTTTCAATAATAGTAAATGACTTCAATCTAGCTACACCAATAATTTAATGTTTTGTTGAACTTAGTTTTGCAAGTTAGCTGGTGTGAGTTGAATTTAAAAAAAACAAGCGAAAACTCATATTCTTAAAATATGATATCATTTTATCCAAACCAAACAAAATACTTTATAACATAAAATGGCTGTCAAGATTTAAAATCTACCATTTTTATTGACAACTCCTGTATGGTTAGAATGTTCCCTCCACTAATTGTTTTATTCAACGCCTTTTTTCACTCTTCTTCCTTCATGTCATTACTTCGCATTCAAATTTAAAATGTACATCACATAAGTAATCCATCCACATTACCATCACTTGTCATTCAAATTTAATCCATGCATAGGAGAATTATTCCGGACGAAGTCTAGGTATCCAAACTGCTTAATAACCCATGTGCATGATTAAAAATAAAAAATTAAATATAAAACAATATAGACATTAGTAATTCAGTGATCTTATTTCTATCATTTATATGGACAACTCAATACTATTATTGAAGAAACATACCTCAAGACAATGCTGAATGTTTTATACTATTCTTGGCAACGAGCAAGACCAGGACCGGTTTTGATAGGTTACTCGATGGGTGGTAAGAGCCCCGCATTTATTGTAAGGATGGAGGAACTATATGGAAAGATTGCAATGATCCTCGGGCCAGATAATGACCATATGGTTGGATCTTCTTCATCATGGCAGGGATTAAATTTGAAGAGCTAGTCAATATTTTATATTACAGGGCTCATTTTTAAGTAGCCCTTCCATGATGAAAATAAATATAAAAATTTACACTTCATATGACAAGAGAAAATCTAGTCAACATGTCCTAAAAATTAAGAACATTTTTTTTTATCCCTGATAGCAGATTCAAATGCAAAATTTTGGATAAGAGGACTTTCTAGGGGCAACACAGCTGACTATGCAAATACAAACATATTTTTCATTGGTCTGTGAAGAAATGGATGAGTGGTTCCAATTCAAGACAGACATCATAGTCATAGAGCCAACATTGAGCAACTAGATCAATAATGCATATGGATAAAAATTGGGAAATGACACATCCTGCGAAAGTGCGAACAAGCATTGGATATTTTTGAAGAACCTAGAAGTCCAAGGATATTTCACGGTTCACAAATGTAGTGTCTTAGGAAAAGATAACAATTCAAGTCTAGGAGGTTTTTTAGGAGGAATTTGGGAACAATATTTGTATATAAATGGCTGAAGTAAATGTCTAATGATTGAGTAAGCAATACTTATGCATTACACAAAAGATAGAAATGTGAAAATATTGTATCTAACACTTCTACAGCAAGTAGCAACTAGGAAGAGGAAGATGGAATGAATAGTTTGAAGATGAACAATCAAGTGTAAATCTTTAGATATTTTTAAGGTTTCCACGGAAGATCTTCTTAATCCAATACATTTCAATTTATTAGTAAACAAAATAATTATTGCATGGTTAAAATGTTTCAGTATTAATATTTGGTGAAATTTATCTTTATATTGTTTATCTAACGTAGTCCAAGTTCGTAGTAAGAGAATGCACATGCTTTTTTACTGTAATTTGTAAGTAATTCCTATGGATTCCTATGCGAGAACTCAATTTCTTAGACTAAGTAATCATTTCAAAATATCAATTTGATGCTTTTTTAAGTGCTCGAGATTATGCAGTAGTTGCATAGAATGAAAGAAAGGTACAAGTTTTGCATCTAACATGAATCATAGTTCCATTACAACTCATAAACACTTGACCAACATTGCAATCTCCATCTACGCATTCATTTTTTGTGTCAGGGTTTTAGAAGTCAGCAACAACGCCTTTTAGGAATTCCATTTCCAAATTCTCTTATGTCTTGCACTCACGAACTTTCCAATTGCCCCTCTTTTTCACCCCTGGACTTTGGAGCACACTGCACGTCCCTTACTCTTGAAAAAATATTCATGTCTTTTCAAATTGATTCTTGCGGATATCCTAATTAATGAAAAAATTTGAGTTTTTGATTTTTATTTATAGATTTGCTATTAAATGGAGGTGGGCTGCCAACGGCTGAAGAAGTGATGGGATTCATATTTAATAACCAACTACTAAGTACCAAGTTGTCTTTATAAATTATATTCCTATATATTTCTTGTTGTAGTTGATGGGCATTTTTATACCCAACCCTTCTTTTGACACTTTTATTAATAAAATGCACTTCAAAAATGCCATGTAAATTTAACTTTCTGATTTTTTCTTTACAAGCAATTTTTGGATAACACACTTCTCTGACGGGTTTGAGCCCTTGGGATAGGCTTAGATGGGATCAATTTTGATCCTTGCATCTAGGTATGATGGTGTTGGGGGACAATTGTTCATCACAAGAAACATTACGAGACGTGAAATCACTCTAAGGTGGTTTCTAGTGGCGAACCTTAATGTCTTTATTCTTCAAGTTGAGCCAAGCCTCCTTGACTCGCCCTTTGGTAGAGCTTACAGTTGCTCGGTTTTTCTTCTCTTTTGATCGTTGGTTGAGGTCATTTCTTCTATTCTTCACTGCTTTATCTTTTTCTCCTTTTTTCCTCTCTCGATGTACTTGATCTTGTATGGCCTCTGAGAGCCATAATCCCTCTTTTATTACCTTATCTAATAAAAAAATTCTTACATAACACTTTTAATAAATTTTAATATATGTGATTCTTGAAAAATGAAATAAGTATTTAGTTGTGCACATTCTAGTTTGGTTTATTGTCGTATGGTTTGATTGATTAATGATTTTTTTCCAACTTTTGTCTCTTTCCATTTATTCGATCATGTCACAAAGAATTTTAGATTTTGTGTTGATTGTTTGATTGTTTTGAATTTCTAGATGGTACTATTGTCTTTTGGAAAAATAGTCTAGCAATACTATCCAAATTAAATTACTTTGTTGAGGTTCACTATTGGGTCTCTTTTGATAATTGGTTTGTTTGTTACCATTACTGTATTTATTTTAATATTGTATGGGTCGGATTTCGCATACTAGCAGGTCATAATTTCAATTTTAGAGTCTCTTATATATAGAAGTGTGTTAAGCGGTCTAACACATCTAGAGAATTATCAAAGAAAATTCTAAAATATTTGAAGAATGCTTCAAAATAGAGCATAATAAGGGGAAAAATGTTGGTCAAGCATTCTACTACTACTTCCTAATGTTACAATTGAAGTGTATATCTTATAGTTAGCCCATTATCGTGTGAGGCATGAGGGAAAAGATAGAACAAGGGATATAGACTTACATCCACCATTGCATGTGCATTAAGAGAACTATATATAATTTGAAATGTAGTGGAAAGCTGAGTATGAATCAACGCAAGTTGACCATAGAGGTTGGTACAACTCAAGAACCTAAATTTATTTTTTGTGTCTAACGTCTAAATGAGTATTAGTGTAGAAAGCTAGGGTTTACAACTACAATATGTATAAACATGTGAGCATCATAGGTCTTCTAAAGGCATAAAATATTGAAGAAGATGCGAAAAAAACATCGTAGAAGAAATAAAAAATGCATAAGCAATAAGGACTTAACAATTGACCATTATGGTTGTGTTCATGAATAAATTAGATATGTTATGGAAATGAAGCTAAAAAATATAACCTCAAAGCATGAACCTAATCGACACTAAACCATCATGATAAGAGCTAAACAAAGATTAACATTTATCACAGTATGAACTAGATTAAATCTGAACTAACATGATAAATTAGCTACTATATACTCTTTAGATTACTAATTAAGAAATTGAACCTAAAAGATGAATTTAGCAATCAAAGGGTGATTAGTTGTGTATGGTTCTCAAACTTTCAAGAATAGAGTCTCACCATTAATGGCTTCCTAGCCAATGGCTCTCTCCCTATTACTTAAACTTGGATTATGGATGTAAATGGAGGCTATTAGCTCAAGATAAATGGAGGGGGGTAAGCTTAAGATCAAATGTTTAATTAGCTTAAAGCTAATACAAATGGAATCCCAAAGCTACGTGTTTTTAGTGTTAATAAGATATCCTAAGTATGAAGGTGTAAGGCTTAATGGGAAGGCTTAGCCTCCTATTTATAGTTTTCATTTTGGCAAGATTTGGAATTCTTGTGCATGTGGGACTAAAGTCTAAAAATTACTTTGGGATTAAGAGCTAAGTAAAGATGCTTTAGACTAGTTAAGCTAGTATTAGGATAGTTAAACTTGATTAGCAAGTGATTAGAGACTCATTAAGAGTTGGGAGGGGTCTGGTTAATCATTTGTGATGGATAGATAGCCTAGAAAGCTTGAAAAATTGGTTCAGAGAGAAATAGGAATATGTTTAGCTAAAAAAAGGGTTTTATTAACCAAAAGGGTTGAATATGGGAGGAATACGATGAAGAAGGTTTCATAAATGGCCATCCTAGAATGGATCAAAGAGTAGCTAATTGAAAAAGTTTTGTTAATCCATTGAATTGGAGGAAATGCTAACTGTAAGCATATTTTAGGTGTCTACAAAGGTCTAGAACAAAATGGTTGTTTCTAGAGAGACACAGATCACAAGGGACACTTTAATCCCATTCTGAGACGTACATAAATCCCAAACAAGTTGATGAAACACCCCAACCTCAATCTAATCCAGATAAGTCAACATTTTTTAATCTAATTTTCACTTTTACTTGCTCAATCCAATATCTGCAAATGAAACCTTGGTATATGAATCTATATATTGTCTCATTACTCACATATTTCTCTAACATTCTCTAATTAGTCATATTACTTCACAATTATTATTTTAGTCTTAAATCATTTGATGAACACACTCGTTGTTTGAATAACTTTACCTATTTGGCTTAGGTTCCTAATCCCAATAATTTCTTCTATTAAAAAACCTAGTTTCCCAAGTGATTTCATATATCACAACAATCCCTTGCTGGTATTTAACCCTTTAAAGTTAAATTTTTAATTCAATTTAATAAGGTGTGGGAATTATTAAATTTGATTATTGATCCAAAAAGGATGACACAATATAAACACTAAATCAAATTTACAACTTAGATAAGATAAGAAAGATTGCAACACACCACTTAACCTAACTTGCAAATAACAGTACAAAACAAAGGTATAGAGGCACTTAATGTGCCATCGATGATTTTTCAAAAAATATAAAACTGTATAACAGAAATTCAGGAGAAATAAATATGAGAGACCCTCGCAAATTTGGTTGAAACTACAAATGTGTTAAGGGCATGGTCATACAATACAATCAAGACCTTTTGTACAGTCTTGGACATACTATAAGATAGCGTATGTCACTTTCTAGGTTTCTTTCCTTCTTAGATATATTTGTCATTATCAAACCCTTCTTATCACACATGCACATAAGCTATCATTATGAACTGATCATCATATTAAACTCTATATATGGAGGAAAAATCCTACAAAAAGAAGATTCCAAGGGTCATGGTTATCCCCATGCACCATCAATGTTGGTACTACTATGAAGAAGAATCAAATCACACATCGTTCTCCACCTAGCATGTCATATCTAGATAGATCAATTAGATTTAGAAAATGCTTTGACCATGGTTTGTTTGACTTATCTCTTTTTAAAAACACTTTGAAATAGGATGTTTGAATGATTGTAGATGAGATATATGTCTACATTGACTTGTTTTTTAGCTTCAAACCTGATGTGGGTGCTTCCCTAATGATTTTAGAGTGAAATAATAAGTTTTAAGGAGCTTTGGATGCTTTTTTAAGTGTATGAAGTGAGTGCTCTAGTGCATTTCCTTAGGAGTTCCATGCTAGAACATAAGGTTGTGTTTACTTGCTTATATAGAGTTCCATAGATAATTTATCTAGGAAAATATGACCTAGCAAAATTATAAGACCCAATGAAAGATTTAAATTTGAAAGTGTAGTTCGAGGACATGGTGCCCAAGACTATATAAAGAGGTCATGACTATATGGTACAACCCTAACAAGACTATATGGTTATAGAAAGGAACAATGAACTTGTAATATGAGATAATTTAGAAATGGTAAAATGATATTTTAATATAGATTTTGTGCATTAAATTCTTGATATGTCGTGACATGTCAGTGTGTAAATATAAACAAGATAAAAAATGGACCTCCAAGAGTGCTAAGCGGGAATGGATAATTTATGTTTAGCATAGCAAGAGTACATAGTAAAATCAAGGGTTAATAATGTACAAATACCAAATTTCAATGTTTACAATTCCCCCCTTTAGTATTAAATTGAAAATTGCATGCTTAAAGGAAAATTATACTTGTGTTTACAAACACGCTTTGTGCTTTCTTGGATGTTTGTATTGTAGTGTGTTATTGTGCTTGGTGTTTTCTTGCTCTATGAGGAAACCTAGAAAATAAAGTGTATTCAATGTCCATGATAAACAATAAACCATATAATTTAAATAGAACTTGTAAAAAAAGACATTTGCATTTATATATCTAAAGTGAAAATACGTATATGAGGAAAGAACACACATATTTTTTTGTATTTTAATTTTTATCGAAGATTTATATCAAAAGGAAGAAGACTGTATATGAAATTTATTTAACAACTATGATATCTTCTCCTTTAAGTGTAGTAAGAGAGAAAATCTTTCCACAAGGAGCTTGGATACTTTTCTTCCTTCCATAAACCCATGGATCACACTGTTTTAAATAGATCTAGACATAATTTTTTAAATAAGAACATAAAATACCAAAGAGAATAGGTTCCCCAAAACGCTCTGCATATGATGAAAAATAGAGTATAACTAAACACACATTGAAATATATTGAAAATGTGCTAATAACATTGTACTAGTAAGGACACCTATGCTCCCGAGATTTCTGAAACTAAAATGGAAATTGAGTACTAGTTTGAAGAATTAATGAAGGATTTCATGCCCCATGTATTGATATAAACAATGAAAACTTATAGAAAACATGTTTATACAAGTGAAAATATGAAAATGTTGAAATATTTTGCTGAAATGTTTTGCAGTCAGAAATGTATGGAGGGTCAAGACTGTAGAGTATGGTCTTGATACAAGTGTGTGTGTTTTACCCTATGTTTATTTATTCAAATTCTATGTGTAATTGCATTTATGATTTTCTGTACCCTTTTTGTACATGAACCTTCCCCCATAAGTTTTTAATGTCTATAGATTTTGTAAAATAAACATGGATGCATGCACCCACTTTTAAGGCATGTGTGAAAACCATGTATGAGCACATGGATCACAAGAAATAGGTATATATTGCAAAATGGGGTGTCTAAGAAGATTTGAAGAGGTATTTACCTTGGATAATCTATACCTACAAAACAAAAGTTGTTCAAGCACATGGCGGTAACAATAGTGTGCAAAAAAAATAATGTTAACAAAAAAATATAGTAGTAATGAAAGAAACTAGTAGAAACAACACATGTAGAAAAATACAAACAAAATAAATGTAGTCGACTTGTAAAACATATCTTACAAGAGTATAGAAAATAATTTTGGGCTTGCAGAAATGGGACACACATAATTTCACAAGACAATTAGGGCCCAAAGGCTTGTAAACAAGATAGGCATGCTACCACAAATATGAGACACATTGTATCATAAGACAATAAAGAAACATAAGCCACAGGAAAGGAAAATAATCAAGCAATAACACACACACAAGCATGTATACATGAAATCAATATGTGAAAATTCGATCATATGATGTAGTAACCAACATAGGTGAGATATATGAAACAACAGATGTCAACCTGCATAAGACACATGTGTTAGTCCTATAAACTTGAAAAGTATAAATTATATAATATAGATAATTGAGAGAAAAAGAGGAAGTGAAAATTAACTATAAGAAAAGAATAACACCAGTATGATATGGAGGTATTGGCCCCAAGAATTGTTTCATTGAGTTGGAAATGTTTAACTTGAAATCCGACGAGAGCATCAAAAACCCATATAAATTCCAACAACATTAACATTTTGGCATGGTTTTTTTAATTGAAAGATTAATATTTTGATTTGATATATTTTTTATTTTTAATTATTTTTAATTTTTTGGTGTCTAGGATATGTACAAGAAATTAATTTGGAAATAAAGATTAAGTATTGAGTATATTTTTTATTATTAGGAAATGTGAATTGAGGGGACCATTCCTAATAACAAGATGTTACATTTGGAAAGAAATATAAAATCATCAGGAACAAGTAAGGATTCCTCTACAAATGACATGGAAAAAACCATATAAATATGAACACACTAACAACAAAGCGAAACCATGAACACAAAAAACTAACTTATCCCTGAGGATCTTTCTCCCAGGATCTTAAATGTATTTTGAGGTGATTTTTAGAAAGTTTCCCTTTCTTCTTCTTCCCCACATTAGTACATCCTTCCTCATTATTCATATTTATATTTTCCTTAGAGTGAATTGGAATGATAATTTTAGTATTATCCTTGTGCTCATGAAGTTGAGTCATAGGGGGAAGGGTAAAGGCATCTTTTACAACATCAAGAGGTGTGGTTTTACCAACATGAATGGGTGAAGGAATGGCCTCCATAATCAATGTATCAAGATCATCTTTTTTCTCAGATACAACCTTGGAATCACTATCCGGTTGACTATTAACAACTAGATGACTAGGATCAAAATTCTTCCACCACAAAGATATACTTTTTATTTGTTTATTCCCCAAATGAAAATCACTACCTATGTGACCTAATGAAACAAGTCTTGCATCTAAAAGGGAACCCTTCAGAATCAAGAGTTTGGGTCCATGTATGGTCGTCCACTATAAGATCAATAGTGGTCGAGAAATCATCAAAGGTGTCCATATAACCCATAATACATGCATATGTGATAAAATCATATAGAGATGTCTTTGGATCAGTGGATAGAAATTCACCCAAGGCACACCTATTGAAAGTAATAATTTTTCACTTGAAAATTAGAGGGCTAAGTATGGGAATTTGACCCAAGCCAGTTTGGCATTAAAGGTTTCCATTACTAGGTTGGAAAACTGAAACCATAGTTTCATAAAAAGGAAATGATATTTGAAATCCCAAACTTTACCAAAAATTATATCTCTATTAGAAAAAATTTCAAATACTATATTGAAAAAACCTCTATACGTGGGGTAAATATCAAGTTTACCTTCCATAAGAGGCTTCTAATGGTTTAAGATCCATTCATGAAGTGTAAAGAGGCTTAGACAGATGTTATTAAATCCATGAATGATCTCATTGCTCTAGAGGAAAGCATCATATTGAAGAAATCCTGCTCCAAAATACACAAACAAACAAATTTTAGATGAAACCATAGGCTTGGAGAGATTATTCATATTGGGTATATGAATAATTGACCTTGTTTAATATAGTGGTAATGTTTGAGTATCAAGTGTATGGCCTATTTATATTTGTATTTTCAAAATATGGATATATAGTCTACAAATAATCAAACTTCTTCGATTTATGATTAAGGTTTGACTATCGAGTGTGCAAATATTTAACATTCTTCAACATAATACCAAGGTATGGTATAAAGTCAAATATTTAACATTCTTCAAGTTAATGGAAACGTTTACATATAACCTACATGAATTACTAACCACCTTCAAGTTAATGTCAAGATCTGTATATTAAGATTATGAATAATTAATCTAACATTCTTTAGTTCAGTATCTAGGTTAGAAGTACTTATATTACATGAAATTTATATAATACTAGAACATAACCATACCTGTTATATCTTCTAAAATGTATGCCCTAATATAATATAACTCTTTTGATAAACCCACCTTTTATATTTTATATGCCCTCTTTGGTTATATGGTAGGAATTATTTTATTCAATAATGTATGGTGGGTGTTTTTCTCATTTTTCTCTATACTACATGTCTAGCCATATGTAAGCATGTTAACCAGTAGCCATCACAATGATATTACAATACAATGGGTAGTAGTACTATGGGATAAGAATATAAATCATAAGGGTTAGCAACAAAATTGAGTTATCTAACCACCCACATTAACATATAAGGTTAAATCACCTATACTAGATTGATATCATATAAAATGGACCCTAAAGTTTTTTCTCAATGGATAAAATATAAACCCCAACTTAAGGGGATGTTGGCCACTCAAATTCCCTCACTGAGACAATTCCCTAGACCCCATGGATCATGCAAATTTTTACATCAGATGTTGTGATATAAAAAAAGAGGGGTAACTCATTGAAAACATACAACACATTTCCAACATGTTAGAGTCATATAATAATATCCACATAATATATCATCGTAACACGTGTTAACATTTTTTTTGAAATTCATGAATCTATCTTAACCTAGATTCATTATCTTTGAAATATTAACACTTTCAATAATCTACACATTAAAAAAACAATCAAATGCAATATTATATGAAAAAAGCTAACAAAAAAAGCATAACCAAAAAATATATTGTTTACCATTTCACAAATCTAATTTTTCGTGTCTAACAACTTTTTTTTCGCTCTATCCCCATTCAAGATATAAATGTATATACATCAAAGAATTTTCCTAATACAATTAGGGTTGGACTTGAACAAACAACGTGTCAAAAAAAACCATACATATTTAGTTTGGGAAAACAAAACATTGTTGACATAGGATATTCAAATGTTTAAGCATAGTACAAACTTTATTTACATATTTTTTAATTAAGGTCTTTTCACTAATCAAACATGTGTTAAACATGACTGAATCTTAAATCACTAGAACCGTCTTATGAAAGGTAAGCTTGATATTTACACCACATCTAGAGAGGATTTTTCATTATAGTTTTTGATAAAATTTCTTATAGAGATTTGAAATTTGGTAAAGTTTGGGATTTTAAATCCCATTTCCTTCTTATGAAACTATGGGTTCCCTTGTTCAACCCAGTGTCTAAAACCTTTAATTTTGAACTGGTTTGGGTCTAGTATCCATACTTTCCCCTCCTAATTTGGATTTTAAAATACCTACTTTCAATAGGGGGTGCCTTGGGTAAATGTCTAAACATTGTTCCAAAGACATGTCTATATAATTTTATCACTTATGCCCGTATTCTGGTTGATATAGATGCCTATTTTTATTTCCCGGCTACTATGGACCTCATAGTATAGTAGTGTACTTGGACCCAAAATATTGATTATGAAGGGTTCTCTTTCAGGTGCAGGGCTTGTTTTTCCTCAGTTCACTTAGATGGGGACTACCATTTGAGGAAAAAAAGAGTAAAAGGAGATATTCATGGGTGGAATAATTCTACCCCTAGTCATATGGTTATTAATAGCTAATCGGATAGTGATTCCATGATAGAATCTGATAACAAAGATGATCCTGATACGATGATTATGGAGGCCATTCCTTCAGCCACTCCTATTGGAAAGATGTAGCCTCATGCTGATGTAGAATATACCATGTCCCTTCATCATGTGACTCGATTTCTTGAGCAAATGGAGAATCTAGAAATTATCATCCCGATTCACTCTAAGGAAAATGTAAATCCAAATAATGATGAAGGATGGATTACTGCATGGGGAATAAGAAGAAAAGGAAAACTACTAACAATCCACTCAAAATGTAGTTAAGATCATGTGGGAAAGAGTCTCAGGAATGAGTTGGTTTATTGTTGTTATATGTTTTTGCTTTGTTTTTGATGTGATGTTTTTTGTATGGTTTCCTTATTTCATTGGTAGAGACAACCTCACTTAATACTCATGGTTTCATATTTGTCTCCAATTTTAACATCTTGCTACGGGGGTATGGGTCCCCTCAACCCACATTTACCTAATTAAAAAAAATCTCTTAAACATCATGAACATAAATCATTTGATAATGAGAGATAGATGTATTGTCTCTCACTTTGTAATAATATTTTTGAATAATAACATTCCTTTTAAGGATTAAAACTAAAATGTCAAACATATTTTATGCCATATGTCAATGGTAATATTCCCACGGATAATTTCTTTTCAATCTTGTTGCTTTGTGTTTATAGATTGTTCTCCATGAATCTTCAAGTTACACCCTTTGATTTCTAAGAAAAAAAAACTCCAATGAAGAATTGTACAATTACATTCAGTTCCTCAAAACTCAAACATCCTTCATTTTCATTTTGATTATCATCTCTTTTGTCATCACAGATCTTAATTATAATATTTATGGGTGAGACATTATTATATTTGTATGTGTCATGTGGTCGAATACAAGTGTTTTGTAGATATTAAAGCAAGCTCGGCTACAATATATTAACGAAATTCCTATAAATTTATTATGAGTGACATATATTCACTTGCTCAATATATAAATGCAATTTTTTAAATGATAAATAACCTCTTATTAAGATTAAATTTTTATTTACTACACTGTGAAATAACATGTTATAGTTATATTTGCTGGCTTATTATATTGCCAAAGGCAGAATATATAGGTTTCAATTTACAAATACGTTGAACCTTACAACTAATATTATCTCTCCATTTGTGATTTGATATATTGAAGCTATTGTTTTTGTAAAATAAATATTTATTTCATTTCTTAATAAAGGTTTTTTCTCTATTCTCATTGGAAAAAATATTTTGTAGTCAATATTTAGAATTTTTCATTAATTTAAATAAATGTTTTTCCTTGCATAAATAGTAGTTTTTTCCATAGTTTTAACTTAGCAAAAGGTTGTGAGATGACATAAATAAATTATTGTACTTGTAAGGATTCAATATTCCATAAATAAGCTTGTACAAAGTCCAACTGTCTTAATTAATGAAGCTTTATTACTATTAATAAATCCTTTACTTGCCTGCCAAACATTTAGTGGTGGATACAATGGTGCTTTTGATATGCATGTTTTTCTCGCATGTTGGTAGAAATCCTGTACTTACCTTCCAAAAAATCTCTTGTTAATGAATCTAATTAGAAATAATATTACAGAGAGAGAGTTACGTTCGTTTCTTAATTGTACAATGTATTTCACAACCTACACGTCATTCTTTCTTCAATTATATGTTTCCTCTATTTGATCCGCTTCCCATGGTAGACATCATTAATTTTCTTATTTTTTCATGGAATCCTACTTGCCTTTTCCTCCAAACATTAGAGGAATCCAAAGCAATCCTTTGAAGGAGGCGAAAGTAGTTCTTTAAGAAATAGATTGTTGTTAAAAATTTATAAACCCAGGTGTCTTTTACAAAATTATAAGAAAAGAAATATGATATCTTCTTCTTTTCCTCTCTATTATCATACACAACAACAAACTCAAAGTTAGTCTAGTTCATGATAAGGAAAGAGATTATGCACAGTTCTCAACCTCAAAAATTCAAATTGAATGTGAATTTGACAACAAATGGATTCTAAGGTTTCCACACATACACTCCCCACATCGCAAAATATCAAAACATCCCCTATTTCTGCAAATACCCAAAATACTACTACTCCTAAAATGGGTCTCTTTCAATCACCTCTTTCTGTGGAAACCTGGTATTTGGATTACCACATCTACAAAGAATTAAAAATATGAAAGGAATTTGTGGCAGCAACAAATGAAGCGTAGAGAGGCATCATGATCAGGCCTTCGCTAATAGTTTGTCCAAAATGAGATAACAATCATTTTGGTGAGAATTTAAATTTCTAAGTGAAATGACATTCTCCTTTTCAACAAAGCCTAAATGCCTTCCTTCGGATGGCACCCATGCCTCGAACTCCTACTCGCACTGATGAGGATGCATCTTTTCAGTGCTACAATGTATTTATTAATCACCATGGTCCAGATGTTAAGAATTCTATCGTGTGTGTCCTTTGCGAGTTTCTACAATATTTAGGATTGAAAGTGTTCCTCGGTTTAACAGAATTAAAATTGGGAGATTTATTATCAACTAACATACAACATGCCATTTGAAATTTTAATGTTCATATAGCTATTTATGCTAAAGGTTATGCCTCCTCTCCTTGGTGTTTGGCCGAGATGTCCCTCGTGCTGAAAACCGGGGCCAAAATTGCTCCCCTGTTTTATGATGTTGCTCCTTGTGAACTTCGCAACGTTGAAAAGGGGCCATATACGACAACATTCACCACATATTTAGCAAACGGGAAGCGCCTCAACAGACTTGATGAAATTAAAAAATCCCTTCACCAAGCCTCGTTCATCACCGGTATAGAATTCCATTCATCAAATGGGCCAGTCGCGTTTGTCTCGACTATTTTTTATTCACCTGTTATCTCAATTATGTTGATTTATTTTCTCAATTCCATTGTTGTGGATTTTTATGATTATATCAGTACATGGGGAGTCTATAAAAAATTATTGTGGATACCGTGTTCAATGAAGTGAGAGAGGCTAAAAACAAGAGCAAGTTAGAGGCTGCAGAACATCCAGTCCAACTTGAAGGAGACGATTCAAGAGCTTGAGGGCAAAATATGTTCTTAGGAAGAGATTAATAATGGAAATGATAAGATTGTGGGAGTGGAGTGGGGAAGATAACACTGAGAGCTTTCCAATAGGTCCTATTTTGTGAAAATCCGAGTTCCCAGTCAAAAGTTTTGGCCATCTGAAGATGAGGGTGCCATACTGCGATCAATGGGACAGATTGATCTGCCTTTTCAGAGTCTGACCCTACATCACATTCTCTGAAATCCGAAATTTTGGAATTTCAAGATTCGGAGCTTCGGGCATTTCGACTTCGGAGCTCATCGTCACTATTCACCTTCCTAAGCTCATGAAACCTCTGAAATGCCGAAACCCCGAAGTCGGAAATTCAGACTTTGGGTTTCAGACTTCAAGTCATGATTTTTTGTGCATTAGGGCTTCAACGCTCCAAAATTTTGAATTGAAAATAAATAAATTAACATTGATTAACTTTTTACATCTTTAATTAATAATATATAAAAAAACATTATTAGTGATAAATCGATGGCATGTCATCCACCTAAATCTAGCATTATTAACAAAAAAAAAATTCCATTTACATAATAATAATAATTACACTCAAAGAGAGAGGGTTAGAGGCATACATTCATTTCATTTCATTTCACTTCATTTCTTAACTAAGGAGAGAGAAAGAGATAGGGAAGAGAGAGAAACACTATTTTTCCAAAAGTCACATTTCACACCACAAGCCACATGGGAGACTTTCATACAGTTAGATACTTATATTTTTCAAAAGTTTTCACGACTATGTATTGTCTTGGCTAGGGTTCTATGACCTTATTTCCCATTATTCTAGTAGATACGAAAAACATCTAATTTTTGATCAAAGGCTAAAGAACCACGTTCTAAAATTACCTTCTGATGGACACTCGCACAATGGTTAATTTCCTATGTGTACTCCTATTTACCAAGAATTCACAAGAACTGGCGGAATTCAAAACTTGCAAACGGTTTACAATTGGCAGTTAGTTTTCCGGGGCCATCAGTCGTAATTGGGCTACTTTCAACAACAACCAATTTTAGCTCAAAGGCTAAGAAACCTCATCCAAAAATTGAATCTTGATGGTTGGACTCTCCATAATGTGATTCCTACATGCCCTCCTCTATATGAAAAATACATCGGAGTTGACGGAACTAGGAAACAGGTTACGAATGGCAAGGAGTTTTCCAGAGCCACCGGTCATAATTGGTCCAATTGACCTAGTCAAACTATGACTAGAGGCCCATAAAACCTCATTGCCAAACTATCTAGAAATGTGTTTTTCCCGAAACTAAATGTGTAATAAATTTTCTAGTAGAAACACTAGAGGTTTGTGAAGGCGGAAAAATGATCCTTCGCTCAGAGTCCAAATGGTGAGACAAAACAAAGGCCAACTTTTAAGTTTTAGCATCTTCCTAGAACTACAAGAATGGGGTAACATGGCACCTAGAGGGGAAAAGAAGAGAGTATAAACAATCACTCGGGGTAAATCTAAAGCTTGATACAAGTCCCCACATAATGAGGGACAAACATAAAACTCTCCATCCCTCTTTTGGGGCCCAAAAGGTTGTTTTGCAAGTCTTCAAAACTCCCAATTTACCTAATTTTATGAAAGGATGATAACTAGGTATAATGAAGAAATCATACTCAACTAGCCCGCTCAAAGGGCTACAACTATCCATTTTATTTACTGATTTTCCAAACATCTGAGAAAGCGGGTTCAAGTCTAAGGTTTACACCAAGGTTTATTTGTAATGCATAACTCACCAGGTGATGTTTTATTGTTTTGTGATACAATTCTGGCTAAAATAACCTAAGGTTTAAGCATCTAATGGTTTAACATTTCTATTATATTGTAAATGAAAAACCACATTATTTGAAAATTATAAAAGATGAAGTTAAGGAGACCATGCCTGGAAATTATTAGCATCCACAGTGTAAGAGGTAATCCAAGTACGTTCACCTGCATCCCATAAGGTTTCATGCCTCTTCAAGGCATTTTATCAGATGGTTTGTGTGCTTTGCCTATGCTCCCATACTTGAATATATGGCTACTAGGACAACCACCTCTCCATCTACAATTTTCACCATCCTTGTTGATTGATGGAAGTCCATACCTTATTTTGTGCTCCGAATTGGCATGGGTAGGAACGAGGCTCACAAAGGTCTCAAATTTCATCTCTAAATCTACCAACGGTATTGAATTAAATCCCTATGTGGACTTTAGGATAAACTTGCAATCGTGACACTCTAGAGGATAACATCTAGCTGGGGCATTTCTTGAAAAGCCTTTAAGTCCCATCATGCGCACCATTAAATGGATATCAAGCTCCCAACGCATCCCCATGAGAGTCTATTTTTTAATTATTATTTTTAGAAAATTTGTCAACCAGTTCATGTGTCATGTGCATGCTCCCACATTTTGCATACATGTCTACTAGAGCATTTGCAACTACAACATCTGACAAAATTACTCTAACTTTTATGTTTTGATGGATGTCCATACCTTTTTCTAGGACTCGTATTTTGGCACAAGATAGGGGTACACAAGAAAATGTAAAACTTATTAGGTTGGAGACTTATTTGTTGCATAGGTGAAACATTATGACTGTCCCATGAGGAAACCCATGTCTTTTGTACACTATCGTAATCATATTCCATGAGAAGTTGTCTTAGTCTTTCATTTGGTCAAACACTGTAACAACTTCCATGTTCAGTGAGATACCCCTATGAGAAACAACCACTGGGGAAAGAAACACGAAGAATAGCACCAAGAAATGCTTCCTCATTGTTCGACACCTTCAAACCTTGAGGATGGTGTTGTTTAGGTTATAGTCCTACGTAACATAAGCTATTAGAAGCAGAAAGATCCCAAAAATGACTCAAGCACCACCATAATCCTCAATCTTCATCTTATTCTCCATACAACAACAAGATAGTGGCAGGAAGAGGACCCCCTTTCTTCTCAAAGACAAACGAACCTTCTTCAGACACAGATACTGATCCACATCAATCAATTTGTATACAATAAAATGAGGTGAGACTAGTTTTAACACAATTCCCATATATTTTCTTGACATTGTAACTATCTAATTACTTTTAAATTTACATCGTTGCCTTGGGTTTCAATGTATTAATGCCTCTGGATCTTAAATTAAGTGCTTGTATTATTATGCAAGGAAAGTGACAGGTCTGAGAGGTTGTTTAAGATGCGTCTGGAAATGAAATTCCTTGGTTGAGGGGACCCATGCCCTGCTCAACTAACAGGCCACACGCAACCCCCCTCCCATACACCAACTCCATCAATTCTCTCCAACCACTACTAATCAATTCCCCCCAACATTTTCCCCTTTTTCTAAAAAAATTAAAATTATTGCATTTTATTAATATTTAATGGTTGCACTACCTATAATAATTATCTTATCCCTACTTAATGTGAGAAAAGATTGAGTAAAGATGAAATGAGTAGAGATGAGATTTGACCCCTGTCTCAGACATTTTTGTTCTTTTAAAACGTATTTTATAGTTTTTGAAATCAAGTAATTGTATTCAGTGACATGAATATGTTTGTAGAAACCGTCAAAATTACCATGATATATTTATATTAAACAATGCAAAATTAGTAGCAATATTAAGAATAATTATCTTTTTGAAGTGATAGATTTTAAATAATAGATATTTTATTAAAAATACATCCACAACAATACAAACTTTGTATATTCAAAACATCTAACTTTAAAAATATGATATAAAATAGATATAATATTATAATAGGGTGGCCATTTAAAATCACTTACCCATCCAAAAAAAATTTTACTCAACACTCGAACGAGTATCTTATGAATAGAAGTTTTCATTAACAATATATATTGAAATGTGGAGAATATGAAAATATCTTTACCGTAGATTACAACTTACTTATCATTCCAAATTTCCTGTCAGTGAGATACCTTTGACAAAATGTTTGTATGCGACAACCCAATAAATTAATTTGTATATATATTTTATTGACTTAAAAACAAATCATTTTATTTATTTACATACGATTAAAAAAGCATGTCCTGTTTCTTATCGGCAGCAAAAACAAAGAAAAACATTGTTTCATTGACTTGCATGTTTAACTCGCAAACTCACTTGAGTATTAATCGATTCGAACTAATTATTATTAAGATTTGTGTGTCCACTCATGAGGCAAAACGGCTATATGAATTAAATTTGAGGGCTCTCCATATTTTAATATAACGGGTAAACTTAAGTGTTATCCTTTGTAAATGAGAGTAAACAACACATTATTTTTCAATAGGAAAAATGAAAATATTAATTCCTTTTTAATATATATTTTATTAATTTAAATTAAATATATAATAATTAAGATTTTAAAAATTAATTATACAAGTTATAAGTGTAACAAATCCTTGTAGCAAATGTATAAGTTGGTTGTAGAAAAAAAACAAAATTTTAGCATGAGATATGAACCTTAGGCTCACCAACTAGATAATCGTAGTGCCACATCTTTCAAATCATTTCATTCTAACTAAAGTTGTCTTAATCGATAGAAAACACTAGTATGAAGGAGACACTGAGGAATCTCTAGTTTAAAGATTATCTCAAACTAGACTATACCTTCCTATGTACACAAATAAAACATTTGTGTAGAATTTAGCACATGCCTCTCATTTATTTGTTAAAACATGTAATTCAAGAAGAACAAGGTTATTGAAAAGATTTTGTTTTTAAATATAATAGAATTCTATACATTGAGTCAATAATACCTTCTTATTAAACATATTGAGTAATATATTATCGCACCCTAAATATTGTAGAGACAAGAAATAATAATAATTTACTATTGAGATAATAATGAGAAATAAAAAATGGCATAATTGTGGTGCTAATATGTAAAATAGACATGTATTCAAACAAATTATACATTACATGGCAAGTTTTTCCAAAATTCAAAAATACATGTGGTATTTTTATCAAAAAATATCTTGGCCAACACATTTTCATTGATAATATTTTGAGCAACAAAACAAACTAGGAATTGACTTCACTTGTTTCTTATACAAATTCTCACACATGCCTTAGGTTGTGGATTTTGTAATCAAACACTCATAGAAACAAATAATATTTAAAAGACTTTGCAAAATAAATAAGGGCATTGATAATAAACCACTAAATTATTTTGAAAATAGAAAGAATACTAAAATTTGTTAATTTCTAGAGATTTATCTTTTTTCCTAGTGATTTTGTGCATGATTTGTGTGAAGTGAATGAAGACTTATTTAATGTAGAAAATAGAAAGATAACAAACATGAATTTTGTTGCTCTAATTATTATTTAAAAATTTTATTCATTAAATTAAATTTAATAAATTTTATTTATTAAATTAAATTTAATAAGTTATAAAAATTAACTTAGCAACCAATTTACATGACAAGTGAATTTTTAGTTAGCGCTTCTAATGACGGTTTATAATATTTTAATGCGTTTTAGTATTGAACTGTAATTTAAAATTTCAATTTTGTTTAATTGTAAATTTTTTATCACCCTTCTATGAAAAACGAAAACATGTTTGAAGAGCATTGACGACTTCAAATATGATCCCTCGTTCCATTATCATAGAATTTTTTAATGAAAGATTATTATTTCGATTTTACATATTATGTTTTGTTTGTTTTTTGTTTTTTAGCTTGGTGCTATCATATGATGTTATTGGATGTACATGTGATTGATTTAGTATTGAATTTTAAGTTTGGAGTGTATAAATAATTATTTTTGTTTTATCTAGTAGTAGGTTTTGAATATCGAGTATATAGTTAATCAATATTTGTAGTCTTGAGGTGTGGTTATGCAATATATGAATAATCAAACCTTTTTAACTTAGTGTCAATGTTTGGGTATCGAATATATGAATATTCAAGAGTTTCCAAGTTAGTGGGAAGGTTTATATTTTTTAATTAGATAAGGGTAAGGGTTTTCAAATAATTCCATAATATTGTTTACAAAGCCAAACAAATATAAGCATATAGAAACATAATAATAAAAACTAACAGCAAAGGTTTGAACTGTCATAAACCCCATCTATAATTTGCAATAAGACAGTGTGCCAACAAAGGTTTGGCTAAAAACAACAACCCACCTATGGTACCAAAATTTTTCCAAAATTAGTAAAGTATTATATTCTCCACTCTTCTTTTTTTTACTTTCCATTCTTGACTTCAATCCATTCCGTCAAATTCACAAAATCTAGTTGGGATTAAAGATTATGAATTTCAAGGAGTGTAGATTGAAGTTAGTCCCTACTGGATTCAAAACATTTCAATTCATGTGCTCTTTTCAATCCTCACTTTAGAAAATTCATTTTTAGGTGATTCCATGTTGTTTTCTTCCATTATAATATTGGAAATCATCAATTCTTTTTGTATTCATTGTTATCTTTATCATATTATGAATATGAATAATCTCTTAAATTGTGTTCAATATCTTTTTCTTGTTCTAAATTTGGAGCCACGTATGGTTGGCAACTTTTGTTCTTTAGACATGAATAGTATTATGACAAATCATGCACCTAAATGCCATATTTTTGTAGTCCAACACTTGTTGCCATTGAGAGTTGGCTCACATTGGGATCACTTTATAAAGAAAACCCTTACTAAGGTCAATCTCTACACAAACCCGATGATGAGTATAAAGACCTATCTCTACACTTCGAATATGAGGTTTTAAAAATCTACTCAATCAGTCTACAATACCTTCCAAAACTAATATATGTCAAAGAAAAAGATGTAATGTTGGGAGACGCACCCAAATAGGCATTTTAGTGAAAGTATAGGTTAAGATTTTATAAGAAAATCACCCTTTTCAAAATTACTTTCAAGGTTTTGATATTGAGTGCATGAATAATCAAAATACTTCAACTCAGTGTGAAGGTTTAGGTATAGGGTAAATGAATAATTTACCTTCTTCATTTTAATACCAAGATTTTTGAATCACAAGTGTAATTTGTATTATTATTGGTAAATAGTTTTTTACAAGGGACTATACCCTCATATAGAAAAGGCTCAAAAGCCAGATATTACAGTGAAATAGCACAAAAAGAGAACAAGATAAAATGTGACAAGAAAGAACAACAACACTTAAGAAACTGCCTAGAAAAGTACCAAAGCAACATCTGAACTAGCATACAACAGCGAAAAAACATCAAGTCCACAGTAAAACAACTGCACATCCAAGTTCGCTGGGAGAAAAACTGTACTTGCCATTAGATTTTTTCTATTTGTTCATCATCTTTCACCCGTCAGAGACCTCCTTGAAAGGGAGAATAACCTCAAGATCTTCAATCGGTAGGTATTTGTTATTTTCCATTGTAGGAGGAGGAGGAATGTTTTCCTTTTCTGCTTTACCCTCTGATAATGTAGTTTTTGTATTCTCAATACTCCCACCAATAGGAATTTCATTAATAGGAACTTCTAGGACTGATTCGACCCCAACATTCAAATCAACATTTGAAACCAAATCAACCTTAGTATCAAAAACCAAATACTCGGGAAGGAAATTTTTCCACCAATTGTTTTTATCAGTATTACACTTTTCCAGCCCACAATCTGAGACTGTGTGACCAATAGCGAAACATCTTCGACACCTGAAGGGAAAACCTTCATAATCAAGTGGCAACATCCATGTTTGGTTTTGTACTTTAAGCTCAATGTTTGCAAGCAAGTTTTTGGAAGTGTCAAGTTCAACAAGGATCCTGACAAATGTTGTGTGGCTGTAATCTGTTGTTTGAGAGTCAATGAAAAGAGTATCACCTAAAACATTACCGATGGAGGTCAAGCAGTCACTACTCCAGAATTGAATGGGTAGATGAGGTAGTCTAATCCAAACTGGTTTGTGGGAAAATGATTCTATGAGTGGGTTAAAAGAGAGAAACCAGGGCTTTAAAATAAGGTAGTGTGATTTGCATACCCATAAATTCCTCACAATAACATCTTTACCAATTTTTGAAGAAAAAACAACAATGAAAATCTCTTTAGCACATGGATACAGATCAACCTTACCCATAAGAAACAGAATCTTGTTTTTTGAGATCCATTCATGTAGATATGATAAGTTGGGCCATAACCCACTAAAGCGACATATCAGAGCATGTTTTTGATAGAATCGTTCGGACTCTAGAACATTCTCCCCAAATGTGATGCTCGGGGTAGAGTTTGCAGGGGTCATGGATTTGTAAACTTCTTCAATTTAATGCCAAAATTGAAAACTGTTTTTTTATTATGTAAAATTAATTCTTTAATCCATAGTGTTAAAACACACTTTTTAAATAATTGGTAAAAGGAGGGTTTTTCCAGGGTCCCTACCTTGTTACAAACAAAGACCAACCATCCAGATATATCTATAAAGAATACACGGAGAAAAAAAAACCAAATAAGAACACTTGGAACATCCAGTGTAGGTGTAGTCAAAAACTAGAATAAAACCAAAAGAAAACTTGGACTAGATTAGACAATAACCTCAACAAAGAGGATTCTAGAATCTTGCAATACTACTTCGAGTCTTTCTCGCAGGGTGAAAAAAGGAACACAATGAATTATTCTTGACACTTGTCCATCCTTCTTCAATCTCTTTTCTAGATGATATATATATATATATATATATATATATATATATATATCTTACCTAGAGTTTTAGAGATCACTGAAATTACCTTAACAATACTACCATGCTTCTTAAGGGGTTCCATTTCCATCACCATTCCACATAAATTCTTATTGGGTTACACGGAGATATAATCATTAATGCTCTGTCCCACCAAAAAAACATCTTGGGTAGACATTTGATATCCTTTGGGTACAACGCCATTAATACCATGTTGCCCAAAGTTGAGCTCTACATCTGAATCTTTTTGATGTTGTTTGGTAGAATTTACTCGAGGAATCTGCAACATGCAACCATCAACCAAATCTTCTCCACGTGCCTTAACATCCTTGTGAAATGTTCTAGATAAAATCAGAGTTGACAACGGTGAGTTTTAAATTTCCTTAGGCGGGATTACATCCACCTCGACCACCGACTTCTTTTGATGCTTTCCTATTGAAAAAACAAACTTAACCATCATATAAATCAATTAAACTATAATTCATTGTGAAATCACACATGACCATCATATACATCAATTAAACTATAATTCATTGTGAAATCACACTCGACTATCATATACATCAATTAAATTGTAATTCATTTGATAAACCCTCTTGTTTTCACTTGGGGATGCCAATTGATACTATTGGTTCGATCCAAACAAGGCTAGATTTTGCATGGCATTTACAGGTTTTTTAGTCATTTTTCACGTCAAAATAAAGTCACTTTTAAAATATGACCGTCATGGTTGACTAGTGAAAATATAATTTAAACATCAATAGGACATGTATGTTCAAAATGTAACCCACCCCACCTACACACACATGAAAACAATCAATAAAATCACTTAATTAAATGAAAAACTACATATTATGATTTTTTGAGATTTATCACAATTAAAATCAATAAAAAAACTAACTTTGGAATAAAAAATAATTGGAATATATTAATATCTTATTCAAAAAATATAAACATCTTAATATCTCAATGATAAAATAGAAGCATCTAATTATTTTGAATTTTAATTAATTAAATTTTATTTAGTTTCCTTCGATTTTTCTTTTTTTACTTTTAAAAAATATAGATTAAATTAAAAATGTTGGATTTGGGAATTTTTAAGAAAAGTGAAACTTAAAGGTTGAACTTGGAGGTCATCTTACAGTTGGAAGTTGGAATTCATTTTCTATAGAATTGCAAGCTTGCGCTAGTGAGTCCTTTATTTCAATTTTTTGTTAAAAACATTAATTGTAATTTGAAATGTTTTAATGCTCTCACAAACTTTAAAGGTATTTAGGTCTTTCATTTGACTAGTGAAGATCCAATTTATTAGTCTACAATCAATATTTATGAAAATAACTTGTATATCTAATAAATTATGGAAACGATTAATGCATCATTATTTATGTTCATTTATAATTGAATAACAAAGGCCCAAAATATATAATTACTAAGTTTCTTAAAATCATGTAGATTCAATCAGTTATAGAATCTTACATAGATTTGTAATTATAATGTAATTCAGAAAATATAATAGACGGATTCTGCATAACAGACAATCCCACCATAAGAGTTTATGTAAAATAAGTTTTTAATAAATACCAACATTGGTTGAAACTTAGAAATTTCATTATCAATTATCTACCTTTTTTTTTTGTTTATGTTATTCTCTCAGCAAGGAGAATAGAATGAGAATGATTAAATAACATGGAACATTAATTATTAATTATCTACCTATTTATTTGTCTATGTTGTTCTCTATACAATGAGAATAGAGTAAGAATAATTAATTACACAATTTTTTATTTAATTGTGGGATTTGTAATATTATTTTATGGAGGTTTAAGGATTGATCTCTTCCTACCTATGGATCATCCATTGGATGTCAAGGATTTGTAAAACATGTTATTTATTTTCAATCTCCCTAATGCATAATTTAAATTAATTTCACATGTATTTATTATTAATTAATATAACTTTTTTGGCGTGAAAATAAAATTTTGAACATTAAATGACATTCACATTATTTATTGGGATGTGTAATTCCCTGTTCTACGTTGCACCTGTTCGTCCTGCAGCGACCGAGTTGCTAAGCATTGAACACCGTTGCGTTTCCGCTGAACATTAGCGGCTTCGCCTTTATCACATACAATAATCAGTTGTTCTCCCTCTTCATCATTCCTGCATATGTCAGTATCGGTGTTCTGTTGCTGGCACCCCGCTTCGTCTGTTACGTTTTCCCATATTAAAAGAAAACCGTGTTCTCCAATTGTTGAAATTGTATGTTGGTCCTACTTAATTTGATTAATAATTATTGTTAAGTAATAATAATAATAGTAATAGAAATAATAATAATATTACTATTTTTAATTATCGATCGACGATAACTTCATTATCTTATTGTCGATTGTTATCAACATTATGGTTAATTATCGATAAACGATTCTATTGTTTGGTTGGTCGCTTCGCGGACCGAGCACCAATTCGCGCAAAGTAGAGGGTCTCCTGTTTTGACGCCGTGGTCGGTCATTGTCCTGTGTTTGTTTTTGAAACTTCTACCACTAGTTTCCTCCTTGGTCGACCAGGCTTGCTTGCGTACTTGTTTATTTGTCCATTTAAAGGTGAATTGCTATTCCTACCATATCGGCTGACCAAGCCTTCTCTCGTGCCTTGTTCTTTAACTTTTTTTTTTTTTATATGATAAAATTTTGGATGCATTCACCCATTGTGGACACGTTTGTTCGTGCGTAACCACTTAACCTAGCTGTTGGCCGCATGCACCACTTTTATTGTTTAGTTAATGACCTTTTTGGCCTTCTTGGAAATGCATTTTACTTGAATCTAGCCACCGCTTTTCCTTTCTTTATTGTTTCACCTAATTGTGCTCAGACCATTATGTGGTTCTGCAAACGAAGACTTTGACTCAACCACTTACTGGGTATTAATTGCCCAGCTTCTATCTACTTTTTCTTCTCCTGGTCATTCCTGACTTTGTTTTTTTCTTCCTCCTGGGGTCGCCTTAGCCTGTACGCTCCGTAGGTAGGCATAGCTCTCTGCAGTTCGCAGGGGGCATGTGAATTTACAACAAAGAAAAAAAGGTAGAGAAGAATACGAAGGTACTCTGTTATTAATATGAGGTTTTTATGAAGGGTACATCTGTTTTTATGAGGTTTCTGAGACATCTCATGACTCTGTATACTTTTAGCCATCGAAGTTGGGGAAAAGGAAGTTCATATGCATGAATTTTGAGATTCCTCGGAGAGAAATTGTTCGAGTTTCGTTCGTTCTGTGATCCGGGCTGACTTGAAGTTTAGAATTGCCTTCAGATACGGTATTCGCATTTTCTTGGAGCGGGAGTATTACAATGTTTATAATAATCCCACCTGGATTATCGATTTGCAGGGAAGAAAAAAAAAAAAAAACACACCTTCTCGGTGCATTGGAACCCCAATTCCGCCATTATTCCACCCAATACCATTGTCAGGCGGCAGGAGCGGTTTCAGTGGGGCAGAAGCTGTTTTTAGTTCTTCCAACGAGCAGGCTGTCCAACTGCACTGTTATCTGTTCAGTATCAACGCATCCTCAAATTCGGGGACTCTCCTTTAAGATATTTTCATCAAAATCGATTAAGTGACAGTGAGAGTGTTACCAGGAGACCCGATGAAATTTATTACAGAGATTCTCTGTTGAGACTTTACTTGTCTTACGCTGTAATGCATGGAAAAGAATCTCTTAGGTGTGGATCTGTATCATGTCAGAATATTCATGAAGCACAGTTTGCTTTGCAAGAGCTTTTAGGAGATCGATGAAGGATAGAGGAATTAAAAAGAAACTTGGTGTAGTTAGATTAAAGCCAATAAAATGGCGCATGCTTTTTGTGTTGGTGACAGATCACACCCACAGGCACAGATGATCTATGCAATGTTGAAGAAAATGTCTTGGGAGATGAAGGTAGCAGGACATTCCTCAGATCTAGAGCTTGCACTGAGTCGTTTCTCCAAAACCGATTCGTGACAGTGAGGGTGTTACCAACAGGCCTGATGAAATTTATTTACAAAGAGTCTCTATTGAGATCTTACTTGTTGTAGGATGTAACTCATGGAAGAGAGGTCTGATAGGGGCGGATCTGTTTCATATCAGAGTATTCATGAAGCACAATTTGCCTTGCAACTATATGAGCATCTTCTACGAGTCACTATGTTGGCAGGCATAAAGGGTGCTGATGGAATTATCACACTTTCAAGCTACAGCTCAAATGTTTGCACCGAGAGTTTGATGTTGTCCTCAGGTCTGATGAAGGAAAAGGTTTATTTATCATTATGGTAGATGCCTTTAGAGCCAGGAGCATGATGTAATCTCTTTGTCTTGCGTCCAAGCAATGGAAGAGGCAGGAGGGGTGATGATCGAATCAGGAGGAACAGGCATGAGCTGCTCTTTCCCCTTTTTCCAGCTATTTTTCTCTATATTGAATGCATGATTATTGCTTGTTCTCCTGGTAGTTGTGTGCTGTGTTTGTTTGAGATAAGCTTTGCATGAGAATTTTTCATTTGTATTGCTGTGTGGCTTTTGCATGCCTTCCCCGCCAAGAGTGTATCTGCTTGCTTTTGCTAGTTGTGTGAGGGGTCTTTTAGATACGTCTGTGTTATGCTTGTAGGAGTAGTTTTGTCCTTTTCGACCTGGTATTAGATCATCTTCAGCATGGCAATGAGTTATTGGTTGCTTAAGTGTTGTCCTATTTTAAAATAAAATAAAATAAAATAATATATATATATATATATATATATATATATAAAATAATAAATGAATAAAAATATTTACCTCATGAGAAGTTGTGTATTTATTGCCTTTTTGACGTTATCAGATCTGGTACTAATTTTGTCTTGGAAATGGTACTAGAGAGACCCTTGCTCATTCTTTCCCTTTTAGCAATCTAATTTTGGTATAACCTCAACCCAATTTCATCCCTAGGAGGTCGACTACAAGGTTGGAACATTGTAGATTTCGATTTCCTTCTAGAAGCTTTAACGAACTATGTATTATGCTTGTCGGATGTGACTGGCTATGACTAGATAGTGGGTTTTCAACGCCGTCTTATGCAAACATGTTTTGGCCAAATCTAACTTCTTTACCTAGCTTATGATGACCTTAAAAATTATAGTACCCTGGCCAAGGGATATCCTCGTCAGTCCTACATTTGTATTATCTCTCTAACTGGTCTTACGAAAGGTCCACCAACTTCTTTGTGATGGAAAATTTGAGGGTTCGACATAAGAAAATCCCTTCCTTGTCAAATGGCCCCATGGTTGTGAGTGCATGAACAGTGTTTTACCCCTTCCCAGCGACAAACAATGAAGTATATGTCGGATGTGGTGAACATGGAACTAAGTCTGAGGCTTGAGATGCTTTCGGGGACCCGTGAAAGGTAAATTACAAGTACCCCCCCCCCCCCCCCCCCCTCGCCCCGCCCCCAAACAACAATGTTTTATGAGACCTTCTTCGTCATATCGGTAAGAAGGTTAGTAGTGTATAACATTGAATATTTTATTATGGTGGGAATAAAGGGGTTTTCGTTGAGGGATGTGTAGATTTGGCACTAGTGGCTTAAGGGAGCCTTCAAAGTTTCAACTTATCATTCGTGGACGTTGTTAATCTTGAATATATATATATTTAAACACTGGGCATAGATAATCAAAAACGTCAGTTACATTTTCTTAAGGTGTACGCAAATGCAATGCATTCCGTTTTTACATTATCTTTGAATTAGGTCCTTGAGAGGCCATAACCCCCCCCCCTCATAGGCTGTATGGGTTTTAGTGGACTTGTGTGGCATTCTTGCTCTGAGTAGGGATGTTTGGAATAATAAATCTTGTTACTTTTGTTTTGACATTATCAGGAGAATTTATTATTTCTTTATCGGGTGGTTGTAGTATGATTCCTTTATTCTGTTTTGTGAATGTGATGTTGTTATCACTATCTTACTAAAGGAAAATAAAAAGGTGTATTATGTGGGAAATTTGTTATAATTTAGAATGTAGGGTGTAAGGGTAACCTTGGATAGTAAATGCACAATTTTGGCTTTCATATGTACTGCAGTGTGCCTTTTGTTAACTAGATATCTATTTTGTTTACCTTCATACAAATCACTTTTGCTTATGCCTTGGGATGGAAATCGTGCACTAGTCATTCAATTAATATGATGAAATGTCTAGGAAAAGGGAATGCATGCTCATGCGCAGTTCTTTTGAACTGACAAAAGCTAACATGTTTTTGCAGGTTGTTTTTTCCGAGCTCAAGTATGATAGAACTGGCCGTTGTAATTGCATAGATGATATCCACTTTGGTGCTTGTATGTTGCCTTTTATGGTTAAACTATTGATAACATCTAGTGGGAAAATTTTAGAAGATGGGTCTGTGCCTTAGTAAATGCATTGTAGAATATTGATGTTGTAACTGTCAAACTTTGTTCTTGAGTTAAAATGTTGAGTTGTAAATCCTACTAGGGCATAGTAGCAATGAGTTTGTAAGCCCTATAAAGTGGACTGGATATTCCTTATAAAAGTTAAACGAAAATTTATGTATATGAGCATATTAATGTAGATGTGATCCACTTGAAACCTTTGAGACCTGGAACAATCAAGAGGAAACTATCTTTGTAATGAAATATGATTACTTATTTCTTTCCCGAGCTAACCAATAAACATTATCCTTTTTCAGTGAAACCTTAAATGATCTCATGGTGAAAGTAATGGTTAGATTTTAGAAGATGATAGGATTTAATCAGTAGGAGGGGAAATCGATTAATTGAATCCTTAAATCTCTCTCTATCGTTTGAAATGTTCTCCTTTGTCAAACTTAATGAAGTAAATTCTAGATAGTACATTTAACCAATCTTGATAAACTCTTAACCTCAATAAAAGACTGATAGTAAGCAATGTGACCCTGAAGCTAAATTCTGTTTGTCCTGTTCTGTTAACCCTTGCCTTGATTCATGGTGATATTTCTTAAGCAAGGTCAAAATTTAATCCTTAAACAAGAAGGCTATTGTTATGAACCCTAAGCAGTACTTTTCTCTCAATCGGAACTTATGCTTTCACCTGTGCAATAGAGGTATGAAACAGGAGTTAGTGGCTTGAGTGAGATTAATTAACCTTGTAAGAAATGGAAAATGTTCTAAAATCAAATGAATAAAAATTTTTGGACATCAAATTGATGATCCCAGTTTAGAAAGCTTGGCCTTAAGTTATTTAGTCAAACCGTTGAAAAGAAAGTTCTCCCTTGTGAAAAGAATTGTGTGAATCGTTACATGAAAATTTATAAGAACGTAAGTTAAGAATTAAGAAACACTTTAGTAAACAAGAAAAATTCTTTCACTTACTCCCATGAAGTCTCTTACTTCTGATAAAGTATATATAGCCTCTCCCATGTCTTCCTGTGCACTAGAGAATGGGAAAGGTCATGGAAGGGAAGGGACAAGATAGATGCTTCAAATCCGTGTCCATTCATGCTTCCATTTTATTTTTAAGTTAAAAGTGACAAGACCATCACCCCGCACAGATTGTCAATCACAAGACCATTTTCATGGCTTGGCGGAGGTTACATGACCACCACCTAAGTTTGGTGGTGGTTCTACAACTGCCTCTTTGCACAGAGTGGCGGTTCTGTTAAAAAATAGATAGAACTTTATTTTCTCCCTTCTCTTTACCTTTTCCTTCTTGGTGTTGATTGATCTGATGAAATAAATTAATTTTGGATCCCCATGGATCACACCTCCCCTACTTAGCAGGATTTTGGTCCCAAAAAATAATACTAGGGGAGTAGATGAGGAAATAATTCCCTCACTTTCTCCTTTGAGTACCACCGGGCCTGCCCTGGTGTCTTCCCTTTCATTTCAACCTACCTAGACTCCTGCGGACCTATTCTCATCTCTATGACCTTATACTACAGAACTACATCGTCATCCAATTTTCCTCGTAATTCTAAGAAGTAGTTCTTAATTGAAGGTAGCAATTATAATCCTTCATATTCATCAAGTATGGATGTCTCAGATAGGTGTAAATTCTCACAATTCAATATTGAGTACATCCACATAAATGGTGGAAAATCAAGTTGAAAGGTATTTTCTCTAACCTGATCCAATATGGTGAAGGGTCCATACCATAGTGGCACAAGCTTCCATGCCTTACCTTGCAGTATCTCCTTTCTCAAGTAAAGACAAATTTTGTCTCCAACATGGAGCTTATGCTCTCTCCTATGTTGGTCATGTCTAGCCTTGTACTTGGCTTGGGATTTCTCCAATTGTTCTTTGACCTTGAGATGGATTTTTTAGATCCTCTCAATGATTTTGTTTTCTCTAGTCACATTTGTGTCTCGTGCCTCCTCCTCATCCTGTTGCCCAACAGTTATGTCCATCATATTTGTCTTGTCTTCTAAACATCATATCCATCATGGTCTCCAACATCTCAATTCTATAGACCAAGTTCTCTTCCTCCATTTTTCCTTGAATTCTCTGTTTCCACTTATTCAGAGAAATGTCTGGATCGCAAGGTACATCCTCTTCACCTTTAGATATCTTCACTGTAATACAAATCCAAGAAAGAATACGAAAATTTTGTATACTTGTTAGCTCTGATACAAACCACAATTTACAACTATTGTTCTAATATCAAATAGAATATGAAAAATGAGCTAGTGAATGATTTACTTGTGCTTTAGAACTAGAATTTGTAGAGAGAAATGAATTTAAACACACACATGCCAAGTATTTTTATCGTGGAAACCTCTAGTGAGAGGGAAAACCAGTCAAGAAGGGAAATTGCTCTTTCTTCCCTTTTGTTTTATTGGCCAATTCAATATTTATGGATATACATATTTTATAATAAGTGAAAAAGTAAATTGATAATGTCTCACACTTCCCCCCAACTACTTGAATGTTTTTTTCTCAAGATATTTCTTCTACAACTCAATTCCAGCACTAGAAAACTCTTGCACTTACTCCTGTGAAGTCTCTTGCTTTTGATAATCCATTCCTTTTCCCCTCCCAGTTATTTATAGCCTCTCCCATGTCTTCTTGTGCACTGGAGAATGGGAAATAGATGTAGTTATATCAGCTATTGACTTAGAGGTATGATGGGTAAATAAAGGGAGCTAACAAAATTTAATTGATTGAAAATGACATCTACGAGTGATGAGCATAAAAATAAAAATGAAGCAAACCGTAGGATGAAAAAACTAGAATCATGAATGATCGAGTCATGTTTACGAAAATGATTTACTAAAAATGAATTAAAGATGTAGTATGGGGATAGTTAATCGAGGATATGAACAACTATAATATAATATATAAATGCAATAAAGAATTATGCAATTACGCTCAACAACTATTCAAAAGGAAATACTAACCCTAATTTACAAGAGAGAAGAGGAAAGAACTCAGCTGAATAACATATGTTTGCAGGAAAGTATCGCAGTGATGATTAGAAAATACAAAAATAGGAAGGACTGTGTAGAAGTCCTAAAAAGGATGGATCTAGAAGATATAGATTGAGTAGACCATCTAGAGAGGGATTATGGTGCATGCAGGTGCTTTGGTCTACAATCTTGGTGCCTGGTCTGTGCAAAAGCTTTGGAATTGATCTTCACTGGTTCAGAAGATGGTCTAAAAACCTCATTATTTGTTACATCAGCTTCAATGTCTCATGTCAGATGTCACCAATACTCCAATACGAAAGAAATACCTATAAGACCCCAAAACAAGTATCAAACCTTTAAAAATATAATGCATATGAATGGGTCAGACTGACCTCAACTGCCAAAATGGTGGACTTACTAACTAATCGCTACACTATATCTCAGACATGATGTAGTTCTATGTTCTTGAGTTTTTGTGAACATGCCCTAGGTTGTTCTTATGTCAGTCTCCATTTGTGAATTAGAGAGCAATAACTGTGTATAAAATGTAATAGAATGTGTGCATCGAATAAAATTAAATCCCCCCTTATAAAGTGTGATGCAGATGTCCTAGTCTTGTGCCTTGATGATGGAACTATGTGGATGCAAGTGATCTCCAATGCAATAGATGGATGAAACTCTAGATAGAGGATAGTAGTAAGTGATTCTAGGTCCATCATCATGGTCTCATAACTTTATATTTATAGGGTTCAATTGATCTAATTTCATAATTAACCCTAAAATGGCCAACCACAAGAAATATAAAGATGTAAAACAACTATAAAGAGCCCAACAAGTGGCAGGAAAGTGTAAAAGGAACCGAGGCGCCCCTGGCAGGACAAGGGTACCCATGGAAACCCCAGTACTAATATAGGTGTCCCAGTCGAGGCTAAAATAACGTAGGATGATAGAATATGTCTGGGCATATGGGTGCAAGAAGTTGATAATGAAAAAATAAAATAAAACAAGAGGGCCAAAAGATGGGGGTTAATTAGTACTTTCTTCACTCAAAAACCTTCTAAATAGTAGTATGAGACAAGGATAAATAATGTCTAAAGTGCATCATTTTGTGTCTACATTGGGTGTGGGTTAGAGAGGCGGGCTAGAGAAGAGTTAGGGTCAATTTTAATATAGAACTAAAACATTTGAACCCTATTTTTAAAGCTAAATACCTAAAAATTGTAAAAGGTTCATAGTTAAAAATTTATATTATAATCTCTTGTTTAATAAGGAAATCTAAATAAGGAGATTCTTATGTAAGAAATAATTAGATGATAGAAAACTAGGATTGAGTTTACTTTTTTACACATGATATTATTTCACCATATTACTTATTTGAAGAAATATTGGTAAATGGTTAAAGATTAACATTTTTAGGTTATTGGTAATATGCCTTAAATGGCTTCAAACTCTCTTTCTAGAGAAAATGCATAATAAGAAAATAATAATGAGAGGGAAACATGAAATATTTTCGGTTTGATATATTAGGTATAAATAAAATGGGGTAAATAAAAGTGTAATAGAAAAATAGGTAAGTAAGGTACATGGTGGTGTAGACACAAAATCATGCACTTTAGACATTATTTAGTCTTGGTCTCGTTCTACTATTTAGAGGGTTTTTGAGTGAAGAAATTACTAACTAACCCCCGTCTCTTGGCCATTTTTATTAGATTTATATCATCATTCTTAACCTCCACCACACATATGTCCAATCATTTTTCATCATCTCCCAACATTTTATCCCTGACTGGGGAACCCATGGGCTCCCCGATCCATCTTGAAGTTTTGCACCACTTTTTAGAATCTTTCTAGTCATTTGAGGTCTTTATCTTTTTGGTGGTTGACCGTGTTGGGGTTAATTATGAAATTATATCAAGATAACCCTATAAATATAAATTTATGAGACCATAGTAAGGGACCAAACACTAGTCACTATTATCATCCATCTCGAGTTATATCCATCTGTTGCATTAAAGATCCCTTGCATCCATATAGCTCCATCACAAGGCACCGGGCTAGGTCATCTACATCACACATAGCATAGGGGGACACTTCTATTCTATTCCATGCAAAAAATGTGAATAACACAAGAGCAGCTAGGGCACAATATGCACACACTCACCAAAACTACATTTGTGTCTAAATTATACAGCAACGCTTAGTTAGTAAGCCCACTATTGTGGTAGATGAGGTCAATCCGACCCATTCATTTGCATTCTTATTTTTTTAGATTTTTGATACTCCTTCTTGGTCTATTTCAAGTATTTTCATCATCTTGGAATATCAACGACATTCGGAGCAGTGCAACGAAGTTAATGTTATAAACAACGGGGTCTTAGGACCATCTTCCAAACCTATGAAGATCAGTTTCAGAGATTTTTCATAGACTAGGGAGCCCATTTTGAAAACTAGAGTTCCCGTAGGCACCCCAGTCCCTCTTCAGACACTCTAGTCTAGTGAGATACTCTAGATCCATCCTTTTCGGAGCTCCTGCATAGTCATTCCTACTTCCAAATTTTCCAATCAACTTTGTGACACAGTCCCGCAACCATCTTCTATTCACCTGAGTTATTCCCTCTTCTCTCTTGCACATTAGGGTTTTTATGTCCTTTAGTTTAAGTGTTTAGGCCATCTTTACAATTATTTACAACATCTATTTACTTTATTTATAGTTGTTCATATGTTATACTGACTGTACGATTTTTCCACATTTTAGTTAATCATATTGGTGAACCTGACCACTTTCATGCTTAGGATCCTCATTTTTCATCTATCATAGCTCCCAAAATTTCTCAAGTTTCTTTATCTCATTTACTTAAGAGATATCCCAATTATCAGGCTGTTTTGCAAAAACGGTTAGACACCATGCATTTTGATGACAATACGCCACCGCACAAAATAAGTCCTATATTCGATCATTTATCTAACGACCCTGGTGATCCTCCATTTAATCAATCCTGATTGTACTCAATCCACGCTCTACGTGATTTATTTCAAGATAAATTTAAGGCCATGGAATCCATAATTATATCTCTCAAATCTGAAATTCAACATCTTAAAGATGTTTCTCAATCACATGATTGTGTTCCTTTTGCATCCTATATGCAACTATGTCCACTACATGTCATATAGCTAGACCTCAAATCATGCCATTTCCTGAGCCTCTAATATTTGAGCATAATACCAAGACACATGACATTCTTACTAAAATCCTTAGTTGTCAATCGATCACTCTATTATCTACTCATTACTATTCTCCTTATCAGCTTGTAAAATATTGAGGTCATCCTTATTACAACTATCATCGAATCAATAGGCATAAAGATAATGATTTCCACACTTTTCCATGAATAATAAACCATCTTGATCATCAAGGAGTTATTTTATTTGTCACACAACATTCTAATACAAATGATGAATCCCATCGGGGTCTTAAATCTAATTTATCTATATCTAATGAGCATCAGGCCAACATTACGCAAGCACATCCTAAGCAAAAATATCTCACAAATAGTTCACCATCTTCTCCTAATTAGCCATCTAAGATATCACCAAGTCAATCACCTACCAAAATTAGTTCACAATCTCCTACTAATAAGTTATCTATCATATCACCAAGTCAACCAAAGCAACCTCCCTTAAAAAAATTTGCAAGATGACCTCCTCTCAAGTCTAAGCTCCAATCAATTACTTTCCTCAAAGGAATTAATCTGCCTACTAGTGGTCACTATATATTTTCAATTTCATTACCATCACATATTTCTACTATTAAATTTCTCCAACACAGTTCCACCGCATCCAAACTCGGTCTTTGGTAGGTGAATTTTGTCACTCTACCCTCTTGATGACACACTCATATTCTTATGGTTCTTTTATAACTATTGACGGGTCCTTTACAATATAGGACCTCATTTCATCTTACATTAACATACCTATCTATTACATACCCAACTATAGATACACACATTGGTAATAATCTATCGCTCATTACACATACAATCTCTCATCATTGAATCGATATTATATAATCTATAGTACTTCTTACATCATTTATCAACTAGTGCATGTATTACCATATACTTCTAGGGAGCATCAGCCCTCGCACATCCCCCCATCACATTAGCATTATCACATCTCTCATTTTTTTATTAGCATTCATTCACTACATTATGCTCCTATTGCTTGCGCATACCCCATCAAGCATCATCCCATCTTGCATAGTCATACATATGTTATCGTGTCGTTATTACCTGATGACACACTCTTGTAATTCGGTTCACACTTGACTGTTGAGGGATTACAACACATGAACCCCATACACTACCCTCTAAGGCTTTCACACTACATCTACTCACATATTACGCGTCCTAAAGAGTACATTCTATCTCTCATCTATAACATTTTGACATTTACGCATTTACAGATCTTACATCATACTAGCTTCATCATACATATTTGCATTTCGCATTGCATACTACTCCTCATACATACCAATTTTAGTCTACACCATACATTACATCTTATACATCCTACATTACACATTTTACTCATCACATGGTCATATTTCATCATTACATATACTACATTTTCTGTGTTGCACTCACCACCCTATGATGCAATTTAGTTCCTCGGTCCATACTCGAATGCCAAGGGTTTAGAAATAAAATAGACCTTACACTCATCAAGTATTTACTATTTGACCTTTCATCATGTGAAATTTCTAGCCTATTGACATATGATTTAGGCTAAATCATCACTTATTCTATCATTTTGTAGTGGTATACACCTTAGATTACATCAGAACTCCCTCTTTTCATCTTGTAGTCATATACGATTAGGGCTAAATAATCACTCATCCATTCATCTTATAGTGATATACACTTAGGATAAATCATCACCTATACATTCATATGGTCGTGATATACGCTTCAGCTATAGGGTTAATGCACACATTGTCACTAGGTTGCATCTCATAACTATTCCTACACATTCATCACAATGCGTTAGACACACACTTTGATCATTTCCCGATGTTGCACTCTCATTTACATTTAATTCTTGATTTCTTAGGGGGAAAACCAATGAACCTCACTGCATACAATTCCATTCACTCGGGGGGGGGGGGGCATGCGACTCCTACCACTCCATTTTTCATTCAATTCCATCCATCCAAAAGATACTACATATTATGGTTTCTATTACTCTTGCTTACTTTTTCTTGTTCATGGTCACTTTATTACACATGATACTTAGCTTATTTGTATTTCATTTATCTATATTATCCACACATGCGTGATCACATCTTCTTCTAGTTGTGATCATAGATATAGGTCTCTTACATGCAGTAGGGATGCTCACCTTCTACACTTCCTACACTAATCATTGGGGAAATCCACATTCATCTCTTCTAGGTGTTATTGTTTCATTTTGCATTTAGCACTTTACATTACTTGGTTATACACGCTCTTGAAATACTATTTGTATTTCTAACATGCCAATGGTTTCTTCATGTACAATATTTGTTATGTAATAATATTTACATCCATACTTGTTTCTTGTAATTTCTGTTATTGTTTGATTTTGTATGCGGGCCTTGCCCTATGTTTGGTGTGCACACTTGTGTTTTGTTTGTAAACATGATGACATTGTGTGTCTTACGATACCTCGAGTGATTTCCCATGTTTACGACCCAGTTTTTACGGCTTACTTATCTTCTTATGATTTTACACTGCTTTTCTTAGTAGCTTTTACATTGTCTGCGTAGATTACACATTATCATTTTACATGCATGCTTGTTTGTACTTACACTTGTCTTTGGCTAGCCATTCTTGTTTGTGCATACCTTGGTTTCTACCAGGCGCATTCCCTTCCCCCTACAGGGTAGAATTTCAGGGTACATGCAGTTGGTTGTCCTTTAGGGCCACATTCTCCTATCAGCGATGTCACATGCGCCCCCAAAGACGGGGGCATTATTTGGAGTTTTATAGTCTACACAATGAGTTTGCACCAGTTGAGTTCAATGCAACTTCCACCCTTAGCATTGTGGGTTTACATAGACAACACCTTTTCCAAGACATGAAGTCCTTAGCATTCTAGGAAATAGTTGCAGGCTTGGATATTACAGTGTGTGTACCTCCCTACACTACTTCGACTAGTGGCGTCGGATCACCCAAAAATCTAGGAAAATAGAAAATATCTTCACACACAGCTCAAGTAAGCAGTTAAAGGTTGGAGGACACAAAGTATTTCCTCCCTATACTTCTTCTTCCTATGGCGTTGGATCACCCAAAAAAACCCAACAGTATAGGATATCCTTCTACACTCTTTCTATCGACATGGATCAAGTGCACAAGTTACATTTACACTTTTCATTTTTCATACTTTACCTTTATATGCATATTTTACATTGCAGTTTTACACATATACACATAAATATTTGACTACTTGATCATTTTCTCCTTGCAAGTCCGGTCGTATGAGAAACAAAAATTCAAATGGGGGTAAGAACAATGACATCAACGAAATTTGATGACAACACACTTCACATACTAACCATGTAGGTACACTACACACATCAACATCAGCACACGCGTTCCACCCTAGGTTCACTCTCATAACTTTTTGTGCATTTTCATCTGTAGTTGTCACACTGCATCATCTTGTTGTCATTCCATGTTTGGTCTAATCCTTCAACATGACTTCTTTTTTACTCTAAATCGACATCAGGTACACATCTCTATCTACTTTATGTTACCAAGCTTGTTACTCACCACCATATAATTGGGGAAAATGTAGACAAAAAATCATGCACTTTAGACATTATTTAGTCTTGGTCTCGTACTACTATTTAGAGGGTTTTTGAGTGAAGAAAGTACTAATCAACCCCCATCTTTTGGAAAATTTTATTTGATTTCTATCATCATTCCTGACCTCCACCACACACTTGAAAAGTCATATTTCATCATATTCTGACATTTTAGCTCTTACTGGGGCACCCTATCTAATGTTGGGGTTCCCATGATCACCCTGGTCCCACCGTGGGTGCCCTGATCCTTATTGAACTTTCCCACCACTTTTTGTTCTCTTTGTAGCCATTTGAGGTGTTTATCTTTTTGGTGGTCATCCATTTTAGGGTTAATAATGAAATTAGATCGAGAGAACCCTATACATATGAAGTTATGAGACCATAATGAGGGACCAAGAACTAGTCACAATTATCATCCATCTAGATTTGCATCCATCTATTGTATTAGATATCATTTGCATCTACATAGCTCAATCAAAAGGCACAAGTCTAGGTCATATCCATCACACACCTCATAGGGGGAGAATTCTATTCTATTTAATGCACACATTCTATTGAATTTTATAAATCTAGTTATTGCTCGCTACTCAACAAAGTTTGACTGGCACAATAGAACCTAGGGAACATTATGCACACACTCAACATAACTACAATTGGGTCCGAAATGTAGTGTAACATTTAGCTAGTAAGCTGACTATTATGATAACTAAGGTCAGTCTGATGCATTCATTTGCATTCTTCTTTTTTTAGTGTTTTGATACTCCTTATTGGTCTTTTGCAGGTCTTTTCATCATCTTGGAGTATCAGGGATATCCGGAGCATGCAATGACATTAATGAGATAGATAGGTATAAGGTTGAATGGAAAGTCTTAGCCTTCTATTTATATATATATTTTTAGAAAATTTGGAATTCTTGTGCATGTCGGACTAAAGTCTAAAAATCACTTTAGGATTAGGAGCTAAGTAAACATGCTTTAGACTAGTTAAGCTAGGATTAGGCTAGTTAAACTTGATTAGCATGTCATTAGAGACTCATTGAGAGTTGGGAGGTGTCTCATTAATCATTTGTGACTGATAGATAACCTAGAAAGCTTGTAGAATTGGTTCAAACAAAAATAGGAAGATGTTTAGCTAATAAAAGGGGTTTTATTAACCAAATGGATTGAATATAAGAGAAATACGATGAAAAAGGTTTCGTAAATGAGCATCCGAAAATCGATAAAAGAGTAGCTAATTGAAAACGTTTCGTTATTTAGTTGAATTTGAGGAAATACTAAGTGTAAGAATATTTTAGGTGTCTACAATGGTCTAGAACAAAATGGTTGTATATAGAGAGACACAAATCAGAAGGGACAATTTAATCCCATTTTGAGACCTACATAAAGCCCAAACAAGTTGATGAAACACCCCAACCTCAATCTAATCTAGATAAGTCAACATTTTTTAATCTAATTTTCACTTTTACTTGCTCAATCAAATATATGCAAATGAAACCTTGGTATATGAAGCTATATATTGTCTCATTACACAAATATTTCTCTAACATTATCTAATTGGTCAAATTACTTCACAATTATTAATTTCACTCTTAAATCATCTGGTGAACCCACTCATTGTTTCAATAAATTTCCCTATTTGACTTACATTCCCAATCCCAAAAAGTTCTTCAGTTAAAAATCTTAGTTTCCCAAGTGATTCCATATATCACAACAACCCCTTGGTGGCATTTAACCCTTTAAAATTGAATTTCTAATTCAATGGTGTGGGATTTATTAAGTTTGATTATTGATCCAAAGAGGATGATACAATATAAACACTAAATCAAATTTACAACTTTGATCAGATAAGAAATATTGCAACACGCCACTTAACCTAACTTGTAATTAATAATACAAAACAAAGGTATAGATGCACTTAATGTGCCATAGATGATTTTTCAAAAAATCTAGGAATTGTATAACATAAAATTAGGGAGAAATGAATATGAGAAACCCTCACAAATTTGGTTGAAATTGAAACTATGTCGAAGTAGAGGTCGTTCAATATGATAAGGGCCTTTTTTACAGTCTTGGACATACTCTAAGATAGCATACGTCACTTTCTAGGTAGATTTCCTTCTTAGATATATTTGTCATTATCAAACTCTTCTTATCGCACATGCACATAAGCTACCATTGTGAACTGATCATCATATCAATCCATGTCCATGGATGAAAATACCTACAAAACAAATATTCAAAGGGTTATGGTTATCCCCATTCACCATCAATCTTGGCACTAATATAAAGAAGCCTATAACCATAGGTCGTTCTCCACCTAACATGTCATATCTAGATAGATCAATCAGATTTGGAAAATCGTTTGACCATTCTTGCTTTGACTTGGTTCTTGTTAAAAACACTTGCAAAATGGATGTTTGAATTCTTGTAGATGAGAGATATGTCTACTTTGACTTGTTTTTTATATACAAACCTGATGTGGGTGCTTCCCTAATTGATTTAGAGTGAAAATATGATATTTTGGAAGCTTTGGATGCTTTTTACACGTGTATGAACTGAGTGATCTAGTGCATTGTCTTAGGAATTCTATGCTAGAAAACGAGGTTGTGATTACTTGCTTGTATAGAGTTTCGTAGATAATTTATCTACGAAAAGATGACCTAGAGAAAGTATAAGACCCAATGAAAGATTTAAATTTGAAAGTCTAGTTGGAGGACATGTTGGCACAAGATTGTATAAAGAGGTCATGACTATATGGTATGACCCTGACCAGAATGTATGGTTATAGAAAGGAGTAATGAACTTGTAATATGAGATAATTTAGAAATTATAAACTGATATTTTTATATAGATTTTGTGCATTAAATTCTCAATATGTCGTGACATGTCAGTGTGTAAAGATAAACAAGATAAACAATGGACCTCCAAGATTTCTAAGCGGGAATGGAGAATTTTTGTTTAGCATAACAAGAGTACATAGTAAAATAAAGGGTTACCAATGTACAAATACCAAATTTGAATGTTTACAATTCCCCCCCTTTAATATGAAATTGAAAATGGCATGCTTAAAGGAAACTTGTACCTAAGATTACAAACACGCTTTCTGCTTTCTTGGATGTTTGTTTTGCAGTTGTGTTATTTTTCTTGGTGCTTGCATGCTCAATGTGAAACCTGCAAAATAAAGTGTATTCATTGTCCATAGATACACAATTGACCATAACTTAAATAGAACTTGTAAAAAAAAAGATTTTCATTTATATATCTGAAGTGAAAATATGTATACAATGAAATAACACACATATTTTCTTGTGTTTTGATTTTTCTTGGAGATTTATATCAAAAGGAAGAGAATTGTTTATCAAATTTGTTCGACAACTCTAATATATTCCCCTTTAAGTGTACTAGGATAGAAAAGCTTGCCACGAAGATCTTGGATACTTCGCTTCCTTCCATAAACCCATAGATCACACTGTTGTAAATTGATATAGAAATAATTTTGTAAATAAGAACATAAAATACCAAAGAGAATATGTTCCCCCAAATTCTCCGCTTATGCTAAAAAATAGAGTATAACTAAACCAACATTAAAATAGGTTGAAAATGTGCTAATAACATTGTACTAGGAAGGAAACCTATGGCTCTCGAGATTGCTCCAATCTAGTCAGATAATCCAAATCCATCATTTTCAGAGCTCCTACATAGTCCTTCTTGCTTCCAGATTTTCTAGTCACCTCTGCAACACAGTCCTGTGAGTATATTCTATTCAGCTAAGTTCTTTCCTCTTCTCTCTTGTACATTAGATTTTTTATTTCCATTAGTTTAAGTGTTTGGGTCATCTTTTCATTTATTTACAACATCTATTTACTTTATTTACAACTGTTCATAACTTAGATTGAGTATAGGATTTTACCACAATTTGGTTAATCACATGGAAAAAATAGGTGATATTTTCATTCTAATAATATAATGGGAGGGGGTATTATGAATTGAATAATTAGAGTTAAAAACTAATATTAAGGGTATTCTTTAATACCCTTCAAAACGAATGTGTTATAACATACTTATAAGTTAAGTGAACCCCACATGTTTCAGGTCAATGATGATGTGTGTATCTTCATTCATTCAAAAATTAAAAATGTGTTGTTTGGAAAGCATGATATGATCAAGGTGTTTAAGGACCATGTTGCCATCAACTCATAAGTTGGTCCAAGTAAAGTATGACATGTTATTTAGAGTGGAAAATTTTCGCCATCGAAAAGAAGGTTTGATAAGCTCCGCATGTCTTTGAAATAATGCTATTCCTCTTTCTTTTTTGTAGACTCGAAAAAGGAAATTGTCCTTGTTTGTCTTCAATTCCCTCCACATGATTAAGTCTATGTAAATAAGCACTTTGGCAAATAGTAAATTATCTACCAGTCACCTCCAAAAGTTAGATATGTCATTACAATCACTAAAGGCATAAATATTATGATTGTCTCATGATTGATCATTAATGCCAAAGATCATCGAGATATCCCTCTAAGAAAAATCTTCCTCTGAGATGATAAGTAATGGTGAGAATTTAGTGGAAATCAAAACATATTCATCATCATGAGAGGTGGACAAAACAACAACATTTGATTAAATGCTCTTCAAGACCATCTATAAAACAAAATCAATAACTTTAACTTCATGGGGACAAATAACATCTAAATGATCAAAATGATAACATGTAGAGCGTATAGAGAATTTCCTTGAGGTCTTTATCCATCCCAAACATTCTAAGCGGGGATATGGAGAAATGTTCATTTTAAGTTCTCTTTGACCATCCTCAAAATTTGTCTTAGAGTTAAAAATGGAAAGTCATTCATTAAAACCTGTAAGATTTGATGGAAAGAAAGAATATAACATGACGACACAACATTTAGCCCTCTGATCTTCCACCAAAGTGTCGTTGTCAACGTTATGAAGATGGGGGGTGTGGTATGCTAACCAATGAGAAGGGGCACTCGATAATTTCTTGTTTCTAGAGTTACCATTAGAATCATGCAAAGCTTAGATCTTCTTAGGGATGTGAGTGAATGTGGTAGTAGGGGCCCAGTGATGAGTTGATGATGCATGTCTAGTGGGTGGTGAAAAAGCAATGACAGAAGGGGCTTTGCTACCTGCTAGAGGCTTGCAAGAAGCAATAATGGTCCATTCCTCTCCTTTCTTGTGCATCAAAGGAATATGAGAAGGGTGAAAGAGAGAGGCTTTCTGTTAGCTCATAAGGGGTAGTCACAAATCTAGCGATAAGACAACTGACATCAAAAACAAGTGTTTACAAACTTTATATAAACCTCCTTCTTCAAAAAGTGGGTTTCAATGACTTGAATATCAATGAAGCATTTTAACTTTTGAGATAAGTGAACTTCTTCATATAAGTACTTGTATCATGTATCGGTGTGCAAAGAAAAACTTATGTTACTCATAACATAAAACCAGAGGGGGATTAAGCCTTAGGAAAACTAGGCAGTTGCCTATGGCGCCAGCAATCAGGGGGTGCCTGAATCTAAAAAATTTTCTTTTTGTCAGTTAATTGTAGAATTTAACTTTAAAATAATTTATCTAAATATTTAATATTGATCAACCCATTTATAGATATTACTGTATAGTAACATAAATTTCACGCATACACATAAAAAAAACTGTAATATTTTTGCAAGTAAAAGAAAATATCACATATTTATAAGCACATATGATTTTTTTGGTATTGTTACCCATTCTCTGATGTAGTTCCAGATTATGTAGGTGTGTAGTTTGTTATAGAAAAATGTTAATGTATTTTTTATAATGTCACTGGTGTATCTAGTAGAGGTGAGTATAATTGAAGGAAAAAAAGTATTTTATTTTCTATTCTTAATATTTTGGGGAAAAAATCTATTATTTTGTTATGGAGGAATTTGTAGGCCTAGTCCAAATATGACTCTTCACAAAACCATGGGCGCTACATAGAAGTTTTTGTTTCTTTTCAAAGAAATGGTGCTTTATTTCAAGTTAGAGTTACTCTCACCTACTTGATATGGCTAAATCAGACTTGTAAGAAGCCTTGTATAAAATATTGATTTTTTTGCATTATGAGCATCCGCTACGATTAATTTTTTCCATCCACGAAATATTTTTCATTCTTATGTGATAATTTATTAAAATATTTTTATTATTATTTTATTATGACCATGATGTAAATTTAAAAATAAAAGAATATAGACATATTTTATTTATTTACTTTATGGAAAAAATATATTAACTAAATTTGTGAGGTCCACTCAAACTATTGCCTAGGGTGCTCCCAACCTTTAATTCGGCCCTGCATAAAACATGCCCAATAGAATTGACAAACTCGTTGAGAAAAGCGCAAGGGTCAACGAAAAGCCCAAGGGGGTGGTAGGGGAAGGGGCGACCTTGTTCTTGTCGTATGTTCTTGCCACTTTGTTCTTCCTCCAATATTATTTCACACCACTAAAAAAATCCAAGACATCGTGTTGTTCTCAATTTGGATGGATCTTGGATTGACTTGCTAAATAGGAAGTTTTGTGCTGAAATTGGCGATGAGTTTGAAAATATTATAATTGAGAAAAGAACTAAAGAAAGTTTCTAGCTAGTGCTTGCTGTGGGGATATGTTTTAAAATATTGCTATTAAAAAATTGACCGACAAAATGAGTATGAATATTCAAAAAAATATTGAGTCAATCTATTTAAAATAATTTAAAATTAGATTTAGATAGTACAAATAATTGTAACTGTTCTTTTTTTAAAACCTTTTTACACGAGCTAATTGTAATTCCTATTTGAATTGGTACAGCTTTACTCATCAGTCATTCATTGTGAAAGAAACTTTCAAAACTACATACGAGTGATCAATTAATTATGATATAAGTGGCCTACTTGACTCGGTCCCCCACGCGGAAAGCAAGACTCGTATCGTACATTACCATATATAAACACATAGCCTCACAACCTCAATCATAACTGCACTACAGTAGCAGAAGCACAAACAGAAGATTGGTCTTGGCAGGGTACAGATATAACGGCTATGGCGTTCTCTCTGGTGGCCTTGGCAAGTTGGCAATAGCTGAGTATGGTCTTTATTCGCCACCTCCTCTTTACTATTGTTCATCCCCACCCTCCCCCCTATTATTACAAGTCCCCACCTCCTCCATCTCCATCTCCTCCTCCCACGTATTATTACAAGTCTCCACCACCTCCATCTCCATCTCCTCCTCCTCCCTACTACTATAAATCCTCGCCTCCGCCATCTCCATCGCCACCCCCCACCATATATCTACAAATCCCCACCACCACCTTCTCCATCTCCTCCTTCCCCGTACTATTACAAGTCTCCTCCACCACCCTCTCCATCTCCTCGCTCCCCCATACTACTACAAGTCTCCTCCATCACCATCTCCTTCTCCCCCACCACCATAAATCTACAAATATCCACCTCCACCATCTCCATCTCCTCCACCACCATACATGTACAAATCTCCACCTCCACCATCTCCCTCTCCTCCGCCACCATATGTTTATAAATCTCCACCTCCACCCTCACCCTCTCCTCTACTGCCTTATTATTATAAGTCCCCTCCACCTCCATTCCCATCTCCTCCTCCTCCATATTATTATAAGTCGCCACCACCACCTTCTCCGTCACCACCCCAACCATATTACTATAAATCTCCACCCTCTCCGCCATCTCCATCTCCTCCACCACCATACTATTACAAGTCCCCTCCACCACCCTCTCCATCCCCATCTCCACCCTCCACCATACTATAAATCTCCACCACCACCATCCCCATCACCCCCACCCCCATATTATTACAAATCCCCTCCACCACCATCTCCATCTCCTCCTCCACCATAAATATTATAAATCCCCACCACCGCCTTCTCCATCTCCTCCTCCTCCATATTACTACAAAATCTCCACCTCCTCCACCAGTGCAGTACAAATACACTTCTCCTCCGCCAGACATCTATTGATTCTTAAACTCAATCTCAAAGTGACTAATAAGAGGTCAGTTTCTAAAACAATTGTTACTATTGTTTATTGTTGATTACACTGTAACATATTTTTTTAACAAAATTTGTATGGTAGATACTATGGTATTCTGGATCTATATTTTGTGTCTTTCCTTTCTGTTAGATTTTATATAGAAGATCACATCAATATGTTCTAAGGAGCTAAATACCTATATTTTTTTTAGTGCATAACGATTCCTTTGCTATTTAGTTATGGATCTGTGCAACCATGAGGAATTACAGGAATTCTAATCAATATGTTCAATTCTATTGATTCATAATCAAATAATTGTTGGACAAAATATTAAGATTTTGGCTTGAAATTTGTATGAGGAATGAGGACTGATTTTACTTTTATTGGAGGACTAATTCAGTATTTCCTTGAGTTGTTAATGTGTTGACTTATATTAACTGAAACGACATTTTCTTTACAAGTGGGGTGACTTATTTTAATTTATTAAACATAGTTTAATCTATAAACAATTATTTTATTGATTAATAAATCTTTTTTTTTTTGTAAAAAAGAAACATTCATTAATAATGAATGATTTCAATCAAATTAGGGGATTGATTTTATATTTTACAAGTTAATTGAGTTGATTTATTTTAGATTTATAGCTCAATTTCATGTATTAAATGATTATTTTAATAATTAATAGTAATACTACAAATAATAATTTTTCACTAATAATAAATGATTTCAATCTAGCTACACCAATAATTTAATGTTTTTGTTGGACTTAGTTTTACAAGTTAGCTGATCTGAGATGAATTTGGAAAAAGAAAACAAGCTAAAACTCATATTCTTAAAATATCACATCATTTTATCCAAACTAAACAAAATACTTTATAACATAAAATGGTTGTCGAGATCCTAAAATGGTTGTATCAGATTTAAAATCTACCATTTCTATTGACAACTCCTGCATGGTTAGAGTGTTCCCTCTACTAATGGTTTTATTCAACGCCTTTTTTCACACTACTTCCTTCCTGTCATTACTTCACATTCAAATTTAAAATGTAAATCACATAAGTAATCCATCCACATTACCATCACTTGTCATTCAAATTTAATCCATGCACGAGAGAATTATTCTAGACGAAATCTAGGTATACAAACTACTTGATAACCCATGTGCATGATTAATAATTAAAAAAATAAATATAAAATAATACAAACATTAGTAATTAAATTTTCTTATTTCTATCATTTACATGGACACCTCGATACTATTATTGAAGAAACAAACCTCAAGACAATGCTCAATGTTTTATATTTACATCATTCAACACAAATCATTCTTGGTAACTGTGCAGGTATGGTTTGGATAGGCCAGCAGCTAAGATGTGAAAAAGGCATCGCAGAAGAAATAAAAATGCACAAGCAATAAGGACTCAACCTATAGGACCAAACCATTGACCATTATGGTTGTGTTCATGAATAAATTAGATATGCTATGGAAATGTAGCTAAAACATATAACCTCAAAGCATGAAGCCAATCTACACTAAACCATCATGATAAGAGCTAAACAAGACTAACATTTATCATTGTATGAACTACATTAATTCTAAACTAATATGATAAACTAGCTACTCTCTACTCTTTAGATTACTAATTAAGAAATTGAACCTAAAAGATGAATTTAGCAATCAAAGGGGTGATTAGTTGTTTATGGTTCTCAAGCTTTCAAGAATGGAGTCTCACCATTGATGGCTTCAAGGAAAATGGTTCTCTCCCTATTACTTAAACTTGGACTTTTGATGCAAATGGAGGTTATTAGCTCAAGATAAAAGAAGGGGGTAAGCTTAAGATCAAATGTCTAATTAGCTTAAAGCTAATACAAATGGAATCCCAAAGATAGGTGTTATTAGTGTTAATAAGTAATCTTAAGTATGAAGGTGTAAGGTTGAATGGAAAGGCTTAGCCTTCTGTTTATAGTTTTTGTTTTGGAAAATTTGGAATTCTTGTGCACGTGGGACTAAAGTCTAAAAATCACTTTAGGATTAGGAGCTAAGTAAACATGCTTTAGACTAGTCAAGCTAGGATTAGGCTAGTTAAACTTGATTAGCAAGTGATTAGAGACTCATTGAGAGTTGGGAGGGGTCTCGTTAATCATTTGTGACTGATAGATAGCCTAGAAATCTTGCATAAGTGGTTCAGAGAGAAATAGGAAGATGTTTAGCTAAAAAACTGGGGTATAACACAACAATCCCTTGGTGGTATTTAACCCTTTAAAATTAAATTTCTAATTCAATAGTGTGGGATTTATTAAGTTTGATTATTGATCCAAAAACGATGATACAATATAAACACTAAATCAAATTTACAACTTTGATCAGATAAGAAATATTGCAACACGCCACTTAACCTAAATTGTAATTAATAATACAAAACAAAGGTATAGATGCACTTAATTTGCCATAGATGATTTTTCAAAAAATATAGAATTGTATAACATAAAATTAGGGAGAAATGAATAAGAGAAACCCTCGCAAATTTGGCTGAAATTGAAACTATGTTGAAGCAGAGGTCATTCAATACGATCAGGGCCTTTTTTACAGTCTTGGACCTACTCTAAGATAGCATACGCCACTTTCTAGGTAGATTTCCTTCTTAGATATATTTGTCATTACCAAACTCTTCTTATCGCAAATACACATAAGCTACCATTGTGAACTGATCATCATATCAATCCATGTCCATGGATGAAAATTCCTACAAAAAAAATATTCAAAGTGTTATGGCTATCCCCATATACCTTCAATGTCGGCACTACTCTAAATAAGCCTCTAACCATTGGTCGTTTTCCACCTAACGTGTCATATCTAGATAGATCAATCAGATTTGGAAAATCATTTGACCATTATTGCTTTGACTTGGTTCTTGTTAAAAACACTTGCAAAATGGATGTTTGAATTCTTTTAGATGAGAGATATGTCTACTTTGACTTGTTTTTTATATACAAACCTGATGTGGGTGCTTCCCTAATTGATTTAGAGTGAAAATATGATATTTTGGAAGCTTTGGATGCTTTTTTCACGTGTATGAACTGAGTGATCTAGTGCATTGTCTTAGGAATTCTATGCTAGAAAATGAGGTTGTGATTACTTGCTTGTATAGAGTTTCGTAGATAATTTATCTACGAAAAGATGACCTAGAGAAAGTATAAGACCCAATGAAAGATTTAAATTTGAAATTCTAGTTGGAGGACATATTGGCACAAGATTGTATAAAGAGGTCATGACTATATGGTATGACCTTGACCAGAATGTATGGTTATAGAAAGGAGTAATGAACTTGTAATATGAGATAATTTAGAAATTGTAAAACTGATATTTTTATATAGATTTTGTTCATTAAATTCTCAATATGTCGCGACATGTCAGTGTGTAAAGATAAACAAGATAAACAATGGACCTCCAAGAGTTCTAAGCGGGAATGGAGAATTTTTGTTTAGCATAACAAGAGTACATAGTAAAATAAAGGGTTACCAATGTACAAATACCAAATTTGAATGTTTACAATTCCCCCCTTTAATATGAAATTGAAAATGGCATGCTTAAAGGAAACTTGTACCTAAGATTACAAACACGCTTTCTGCTTTCTTGGATGTTTGTTTTGCAGTTACGTTATTTTTCTTGGTGTTTGCATGCTCAATGTGAAACCTGAAAAATAAAGTGTATTCATTGTCCATGATACACAATTGACCATAACTTAAATAGAACTTGTAACAAAAAAGATTTTCATTTATATATCTAAAGTGAAAATATGTATACAATGAAATAACACACATATTTTCTTGTGTTTTGATTTTTCTTGGAGATTTATATCAAAAGAAAGAGAATTGTTTATCAAAGTTGTTCGACAACTCTAATATATTCCCCTTTAAGTGTACTAGGATAGAAAAGCTTGCCACGAAGATCTTGGATACTTCACTTCCTTCCATAAACCCATAGATCACAACTGTTGTAAATTGATATAGAAATAATTTTGTAAATAAGAACATAAAATACCAAAGAGAATATGTTCCCCCAAATTCTCCACATATGCTAAAAAACAGAGTATAACTAAACCAACATTAAAATATGTTGAAAATGTGCTAATAACATTGTACTAGGAAGGACACCTATGCTCCCGAGATTTATGAAACTAAAACTTAAATTGAGTACTAGTGTGAAGAAGGATTGAAGGATTTCATGCTGCATGTATTGATCTGAACTATGAAAACTTATAGAAAACATGTTTATACGAGTGGAAAGATGAAAATTCTGAAATATTTTGTTGAAAGTTTTCACAGTCATATATGTTTGGAGGATCAAGATCGTATAGTATGGTCTTGACAAAAGTGTATGTTTTTACCCTATGTTTATTCTGTCAAATTCTATGTGTAATTACATTTATGAGTTTTTGTACCCTATTTGTAATGAAGCTTCCCCCATAATTTTTTTATGTCTATTGATATTGTAAACTAAACATGTATGGATGCACCCACTTTTAATGCATGTGCAAAAAACCATGTATGAGCACATGGCTTGCAAGAAATAGGTATATACTGTTGAACGAAATGTCTGAGAAGATTTTAAGAGGTATCCACCTTGGAGAATCTATACCTGAAAAAAAAAAGGTGTTCAAGCACATGGTGGCAACCATGGTGTGCAACAAAAACAATAGTAACAAAAAATTATAGTAATAATGAAAGAATCTTGTAGAAACAACGCATATAGAAAAACTCAAACAACATCAATGTAGTAAAATTGGAAACAATATCTTACAAGAGAATACAAAAGACTTTTGGGCTTGCAAACATGGGACACGCACAATTTTGCAAGACAATTAGGGCCCATAGGCCTGTAAACAAGATAGGGCATGTTGCCACAAATATGAGATACACAATATCACAAGACAATAAAGGCACATAAGCTAGAGGAAAGGAAAATAATCAAGAAATAACTGTTATCACCGAAACACAACACCCCTGTGTTTGTACAAGTGCGTATACTTGAACTCACAATGTGATTGGATAACATGGGTACTATCTCCAAGTTGTGAGACTTGCTACTTGAGATAGACCTCCAGAGAAAGCTGGTTCTTACTCCTAAACTACCTGCCACAATCTACTCTAATGCAGGATAAGCTAACTGTTCTATTCTAAATTTCCAAGGGACCAGGGAGAGAGAATGCATAAAATGAAAGCCTACACTAAAGCGGTGATACACCAGAAAAGGAGGGTGTGAGAGTAGTCTCCAAATGTGTGAAATACAGAGGAAAAGTGCACACTAGAAGAGGTGATGACAGTTTTCCATAATCTAGCAAAATGCATTCACAGCAATATTCCAAGCACACACAATGATAATGAATTCGTGCAAGAACATAATAATAGACACAATATTCTTGTAGAAAGATAAAAGGGGCAAGAAGAATGCAAGAAAACACAGCAGGGGAAGATACATCCACAAACTTGTATTTATTGCTTCCTGGTATGCATAGTTCAGTCTATTACAAGATAAGGGCCTGGATCACCATGCAAGGAGTCCACTACAAGGGCCTACAACACACTGGCTTCACAAATCAATTTTGGCAGAGCTTTGCTACCCAAAAACTCTCTCTTTTACAATGAGCCCAACACTCCAATTTATAGAAAAATGAGAAGGGAAAATGGAAATCCCAAAATCTGTCCTTCAACCACCTGTAAGAGGCATTAAATTGAGTGGAATGGTTATACATTACTTGAAAAAGTCTCCCCATACCGTCCCATGTGCCGCAGCAGAGAAAGAAATCATGGCCATGCCTCTTAATTGCACTCCCAGCTACCAAATAAAACATTGTTCTGAACCCGTCCACGTTTTTTTAAAAATATAAATCAATATCTGATAAAATATAGAATTTCTTGATTGCTATGAATCAGTATCGGAACCACGATTCCAACTGGTACCAATTTTGTGCGATTTCGTTGAGAAATGCAAAAGTTATGGCCTTCTGAGTGCGGGCAGCTATTTTGGGTCTGGCAGGGGTTTTCTGTCATTTGACGGGAATGAGCATTAACTGACTGGAGCCGAATATGTTTCTTTTATTTAAATATATCTACCCTCATTAGCATTAAGAAATATAGTTTTTGTGTCGCAGAGGACATCGAGCTCGTTCCAGAAAGTCCAATTTTGTGAAAATCGGAGCTCGGAGTCAAAAGTTATGGCCGTTTGAAGTTCCACGGGTCAGATGTTGAATTTTCTCCTCCGCCTTCAGCCGCTTCGGCTTTTCTCATCCCACATGTCCCTCTGTCCCATTTAGCACAGTTCTAAAATTTCCCATTTCGGCCAAACCGGCCGGTTCACCGTACTCGCGGCCCAGATGTCCCATTTGCTTTCGGACTGTTTGGGACAAATTTTCCCGATTCGCCCGGTTCGGCCAGTTCGCATCCTTTTGTCCCGCGCGTCCCTTACTGAAAGTTCTCATTTTGGATGATCCACCCGGTTCGTGTACTTTTGTACCGCACGTCCCGAACTGCCTTGACTTATTTCAGCCGATCCGGCCGGTTCGCATACTTCGCCTACCTTCGGCCCAACTATTCCGGGCTGCCTGTTTCACAGTTAGTCAATTTTTCAACTTTTCGGTCAGTTCGGATCTCCACGTCCCGCGCGTCCCCTTTGTCCCGAATGTCCCAAATGCTGCGTGGATTGCCTGGCGGCCTTTCGGCCGGTTCGCGTCCAGATGTCCCGTCTGTCCTGACTATTGCAAGGACCAGGACTTAGCCATTTTTCACGATTTTTTTCTGGCCCGAGCTTATTTTTTGCAATTTTTTCACAATTCCTCTCAGAACTTGCTCTCTTCTTCTTGGACAAGGGAGTTAGAAAAAATATGAGGGAACCCTAGAAACATGAACTTTTGTCCAGACTCAATATAATTGCTTGGGACTAAAGAATTTGATGCATGTTATCAAAATTAACCCTGGGGGGTGAATTTTGGATAACAATAACACATAGCATGTATATATGAAATCAATATGTCAAAAAATGATAATATGATGTAGTAACCAATATAGGTGAGATATATGAAATAATAGATGTCAACATGCACAAGACACATGTTGTAGTTCTATGAACTTGAAAAGTAGAAATTACACAATACATATAATTGAGAGAAAAAGAGGAAGTGAAAATGAACTATAATAGAACAATAACACTAGTATGATATGGAGGTATTTGCTCCCAAAAATTGTTTCATTGAGTTATAAATTTTTAACTCAAAAGTTGACCAGAGCATCAACAGAACGTATAAATTCCAAAAGCATTAACATTTTTGCATTTTTTTCTAATCGAAAGATTAATATTTTTATTTGATATATTTTTTATTTTTTATTTTTAATTCCGTGGTGTCTAGGATATGTACAAGAAATTAACTTGGTAAAAAAGATTAAACTATTGAGTATATTTTTTATTATTAGGAAATGTGAGTTAAGGGTATCATTCCCCATAACAAGATGTTTCAATTGGGATCACAGATAAAATCATGAGAAACAAGTGAGGATTCCTCTACCAATGACATAGAGAAACCATACAAACATCAACACACTAACAACAAAGCAAAACCATGATAAAAACAAACTAACTTATCCCTGAGGCTCTTTCACCTAAGATCTTAAACTCATTTTAAGGTGATTTTTAGCAATTTATCCCTTTCTTCTTATTCCCCACATTAGTACATCCTTCATCATTATTCATATTTAAATTTTGCTTAGAGTGAATTGGAATGATAATTTCAGAATTCTCCTTGTGCTCATGAAATTGAGTCATAAGGGGAAGGGTAAATGTATCTTCTACAACATCAAAAGGTGTGGCCTTACGAACATGAGTGGGTGAAGGAATAGCCTCCACAATCAACATATCTGGATCATCTGTGTTATCAGATATACCCTTGAAATCCCAAACTTTTCCAAAAATCATCTCTATTATAATTTTTTTCAAAGACTATAATGAAAAAATCTCCAGATGTGCTGTGATTATCAAGTTTTCCTTCCATAAGAGGCTTCTAGTAGTTCAAGATTCATTTGTGAAGAGTAGGGAGGCCTAGACAAAGGTTATCAAATCTACAAATGATCTCACTGCTCTAGAAGAAAGTAGCATATAAAAGAACTTCTGCTCCAAAAGACACAGAAGAATAAATTTTAGCTGAAACCATAGGCTTGAAGAGATTATTCATATTGATTATATAATTAAATGACCTTTTTTTGATATAGTGGTAAGGTTTGAGTATTAATTATATGGCCTATTTATATTTGTATTTTCAAAATATGGATATAGAGTCTACAAATAATCAAACTTATGTGATTTAGTATTAAGGTTTGAGTATTGAGTATGCAAATATTTAAGATTATTCAACATAGCACCAAGGTATGGTACACAGTAAATTAATATTGTTTTTTTGATTTAGTGTCATGGTGTTGATATCAAGTGCATGAGTAATCAACATTCTTCAAGTTAATGGAACCATTTAGATATAGCTTACACAAATTATTAACCACCTTTAATTTAATGTCAAGATCTGTATAGTTAGAGTATGAATAATTAATCTGACATTCTTTAGTTTAGTATCTAGTTTAGAAGTACTTATATTCCATGAAATTTATATAATACTAGAACATTACCATACCTGTTATATCTTCTAAAATGTATTCCCTAATATAATATAACTCTTTTTATAGACCCAAATTTTATCTTTTATATCCCCTCTTCTGTTATATGGTAGGAATTACTTTATTCAATAATGTATGGTGGGTGTTTTTCTCATTTTTCTCTATCCTACTACATGTCTAGCTATATTTAAGCATGTAAGCAAGTAGCCATCACAATGATATTACAATACAGTGGGTAGTAGTACTATGGGATAAGAATATAAATCATAAGGGTTAGCCAAAAAATTGAGTTAGCTAACCACCCACAGTAACACATAAGGTTAAATCAGCTATATTGGATTGAAATCATATAAAATGGACCCTAAATATTTTTCTCAATGGATATACTTTGAACCCCAAATTAAGGGGATTTTGGCCACTCAAATCCCCTTGTTGAGGCAATTCCCTAGACCCTGTAGATCATGCCAAGTTCTACATCATGTGTTGCAATATAATAAAATAGGGGTAACTCATGGAAAACGTACAACACATTTCCAACATGTAGGAGTCATACAATAATATCCACATAATATTTCATCGTAACGTGTGTGTTAAGTTTTTTTTTTTTAATTCAAGAATCTATCTTAACCTAGATTAATTATCTTTGATATAAATGTATACACATCAAAGAAGTTTTCTAATACAATTTGATCTGGATTTGAATAAACAATGTGTCAAAAAAACATCATACATATTTATTTTGGAAAAAGAAAACATTGTTGACATAGAATATTCAAATGTTTAAGCATAGTACACTCTTGATTTACATAGTTTTTATTTAATGTTTTTTTTACTAATTAAACATGATTGGATCTCCATGCTCTTCATGACTGGATCTTGAATCACTAGAAGCCTCTTATGGAAGGTAAACTTGATATTTACACCACATCTAGAGAGTTTTTTTCATTACAGTTTTTGATAAAATTTCTGATAGAGATTTGATATTTGGTAAAGTTTGGTATTTCAAAACTCATTTCCTTCTTATGAAACCGTGGTTTCCCTTGTTCAACCCGGTGTCTAACAATTTTAATGTTGAACCGGTTTGGGTCTGGTTGCCATATTTGCCCCTCCAATTTTGGAGTGAAAACTACCTACTTTTAATAGGGGTGCCTTGGGTAAATATCTAACCATTTTTCCAAAGACATGTCTATATAATTTTACTACTTATGCCCGTATTCTGGTTGATATACATGCCTCTTTTTATTTCTCGGCTACTATGGAGCTCATAGTAGAGGAGCGTACTTTGACCCAAACTCTTAATTATTAAGTGTTCCCTTTCAGGTGCAAGGCTTGTTTTTCCTTAAGTCACTTAGATGGGAAATTCCATTTGAGGAAAAATTAAATTAAAAGGAGATCTTCATGGTCGAAGAATTCTGACCCTCGTCATATAGTTGTTAATAGCTAATCGGATAGTGATTCCAATACAGACTTTGAGAATAAAGATGATCCTGATACAACAATCATGGAGGCCATTCCTTCACCCAATCTTGTTGGCAAGATGAAGCCTCTTTCTCATGTAGAAGATACCATGTCCCTTCGTCCTGTTACTCGATTTCATGAGAAGATGGAGAATCTAGAAATTATCATCCTAATTCACTCGAAGGAAAATGTAAATCCAAATAATGATGAAGGATGGATTATTGCATGGGGAATAAGAAGAAAAGTAAAACTACTAAAAGTCCCCTCAAAATGTAGTTAAGATCCTATGGGAAAGAGACATAGGGTTGAGTTAGTTTATTGTTGTTTTATGTTTTTGCTTTGTTGTTGGTGTGATGTTTTATGTATGGTTTATTTATGCCACTGCTAGAGACAACCTCACTTAATACTCATGGTTTAGAATTTGTTTCTAATTGTAACATCTTGCTACGTGGTATGGGTCCCCTCAACCCACATTTACCTAATAAAAAAATGTCTTAAACATCATAACAAAAATCATCTGATAATGAGATATACATGTATTGTCTCTTTGTAGCAATACTTTTTAATAATAACATTCCTTTTAAGGTTTAACCCTACAATTTCAAACATTTTATATTCCATGTGTCAATGGCAATATTCCTATGGATAATTTCTTTTTCAATCTTGTTACTTTGTGCTTATAGATTTTACTCCATGAATCTTCGAGTTACACCTTCAATTCTAAGAAAAAAATCCAAAATGAAGAATTGGACTATTGCATTGAGTTCCTCAAAACTCAAACGTCCTTCATTTTCATTTTTCATTATCATCTCTTTTTTCAAAAAAAATCTTAATTATAATATTTATGGGTGAGACATTAGTATATTTGTATGTGTGTTGTGGTCAAATACAAGTGCTTTCTAGATATTATAGAAAAATTGGCTACAAAATTATAACGAAACTTCTATAAATTTATTATGAGTGACATACATTCACTTGCTCAATATATGAATCAATTTTTTATTAATGACAAATATCCTCTTATTAAGATTAAATTTTCATTTGCTGCATTGTGAAATAACATGTTTATAGTTATATTTGTTGGCTTATTATACTGCCAAAGGTAGAATATACAGGTTTCACTTTACAAATACGTTGAACCTTACAAACCAATATTATCTCTCCATTTGTGATTTGTTTTATTTAAGCTAATGTTTTTGAAAAATAAATAGTTTATTTCATTTTTAATACAATTTTTTTCTCTATTCTCATTAGACAAAATATTTTTGTAGTCATATTTTAAAATGTTTCATTAATTTAAATAATTGTCTTTCCTTATAGAAATATTTGTTTTTTCTATCGTTTTAACATAGCAAAGTGTAAGTTTAGCTAGTTGTGGGGCCAAAAAGGGGTCATAAGTGGACGTCATATTGCAAATAACAGTGAAAATCTCAACTTTTAGGGATTATTAGCAATGTGTGAACTCAAAATTAGAAAAACTTATACACATTATGAATTGTAGCATCCAAAATATAGATTTTAAACTACTATTTTTTTTTAAAAATGGATAAGTTTAGCTATATTAAGAACACAAAATTCAATTACTTGGTATTTGTTTTTGAAGAAGCCTATAAGATTTTAGTTTTGTTTTCTTGTGATGTGGATGACCAGAACTTGATATATATTTTTTTCTTTTGGTGAAAAGTTAAATGTTGTTGTCTATCTTGGGAGAGATTTTATTTTGTGTTTTTTTGAGAAATATTTTTATTATGTTTTTTTTTCCATGAAAGTGAGCCAAAAACATAAAGAAAATAGAGCACTTTTTGTTTTCACACCATTACTTCATCAAAAAATATTGAAATCAAATACTTTTTTTTGCTAAACGTGTATAGAATTTTTCCATATATGGGATGGTATAGGTTTTATCACATTCTAACAAGTGAAACAAAAGTTGTAGTCTTAAATGTAGAAATGAACATTCATGGGAAAAAGTTTCTTAAAAACCTACTATTAGTAAAAAATTATACAATGATATTTATCATATTCTATTAAGTTTAAAATGAAAATTTATATAAAGCTAACAGTCTCCTCTACGTGATGGTTCCATTTTTGTGACATGTTTTTGAATTTTTTGGCATGGTTCAAGTCTGTGGAAGAGAAAATTTGATGTTTTACTATTTTTTAACTAAAATTTAGGATTTGATGTCCACTATTTGGTCCCCCAACTTGTTGCACTTACCCCAAAAGGTTGTCAAATGACATAAATAAATTCTTGTACTTGGAAGGATTGCATTATTCCATAAATAAGATCGTACAAAGTCCAATTGTCTTAATTACTATTGATAAATCCTTTACTTTCCTACCAAAAATTCAGTGGTGGATATAATGGTGCTTTTGATACATGTGTTTTCTCGAATTTTTGTACACATTGTTTACTTACCTGCCAAAAAATATCATGTTAATGGATCTAATTAGAAATAATATTACAAAGAGAGAGTTGCGTTGGTTTCTTAATTTTACAATGTATTTCACAAATTACACATCATTCTTTCTTCAATTCTATGTTTCCTCCATTTGATCCGCTTCCCATGGTACCCCTCATTAATTTTATTATTTTATCATGAATCCTTCTTTCCTTTTCCTGCAAAACATTAGAGGAATCCAAAGCAATCCATTGAAGGAGGTGAAAAGTAGTTCTTTATGAAATATATTGTTGTTAAAAATTTAGAAACCCAGGTTTCTTTTTGCAAAATTGTAAGAAAAAAATAAGATATCTTCTTCTTCATCAGTTATCGTCCACAACAAAAAACTCAAAGTTGGTCTAGTTCATTATAAGAAAAAATATTATGCACAATTCTCAACCTCAACAATTCAAATTGAATTTGAATGTGACAACAAATGGATTCTAGGGTTTCCACACATACACTATCCCAATCGTAAAATATAAAAATATCCCTTGTTTCTACAAATACCCAAAATACTACTACTGCTAAAATGGGTCTCTTTCAATCCCCTTTTTCTCTGGAAACATGTTTTTTTGGATTGCCACATCTTACTTGCAAAAAATTACAAATATGAAAGGAATTTGCGGCAGCAACAGATGAAGCATAGATATGCATGATGTTTAAGCCTTCATTAATAGTTTTCCCGAAATGAGATAACATTTATTTATGTGAGAATTTCAAGTTCCTAAAGTGAAATGACATTCTTCTCTTCAAAAAATCATAAACACCTTCCTTGAGATGGAACTCGTGCCTGCAACTCCTACTCCAACTGACGACGATGCATCTTGTAAGTGCTATGATGTATTTATTAATCACCATGGTCCAGATGTTAAGAATTCTATCACGAGTGTCCTTTGCGAGTTTCTACAATATTTAGGATTGAAAGTGTTCCTTGATTTAACAAAATTACAATTGGGATATTCCTTATTAACTAATTTAAAGCATGACATTTGAAATTTTTGTGTTCATATAACTATTTTCTCTAAAGGCTATGCTTCCTCTCCGTGGTGTTTGACTGAGATTTCCTTCGTGCTGAAAAGCGGGGACAAAATTGTTCCCCTATTTTTTTTATGTTTCTCCTTCTGACCTTTACAACGTTTAAAATGGGCCATATGTTTAAACATTCACCACATATTTAGCAAATAGGAAGCACCTGAAAAGGATTGATGAATGGAAACAAGCCCTTCAACCAAGCCTCATTCATCACCGACATAGAATTCTATTCATCGAATGGGTAAGTCCCATTTGTCTCGACTATTTTTTTTCACCTATTACCCAGGGATAATTTTAGTGGTGAATATTTGTAATTTGGTGAAATTTTCATTTTAGGAAACTTTGGAAAGGCAAATTTTTTAGAGTAGGTTAGTGTCTTGTTCGCCTAAAATTTATAGTATATATTTTTTTAGGGTTCGACTTCACCTACATTTGAAATCATATCCTATTAAAACCTAGGTGATTCATCAGGTAGTATACAACAGTGAGTAGCTTACTACTAGTTGAGCTACCGGTATATCAAATATCGTGAACTTGCATACTCTAAGCACCAATGCACAATATAGATATATTTATTGCTTAGTAGCTTGTAGTTAGGCGACATGTGTTATTTTTTGACATGTGATAAAGGTTTTTTATGGAAGGGCAATAAGGAGATACAACTGATGCCTTACAAGGGTTTGGTTGTTGACTCCCGACATTACTTTTGTTAACGCACAATTTTACTGTTGTTGAAGTATGATAAAAAAATTATCTAACACGTGACAATGATATTTATTGATGTGTAACTTATTGTATTTGCTGACGCACGAAAAAGGTTTTCTATGGACGTGCAACAAGGAGAATAAAATTATGCGCAACAGGGGTTATGTTGTTGATGTCTGATATAGCCATTGTTGATGCACAATAGTTATCTTATTGATGCACGACAAAACCTTCTCTAACGAGAAACAAGGATATTTGTTGACGCAGGAGAGTGTTATTGTTGATGCACAATGCTCTTACTTTTAACACACGACTCAGAGTTGTTGACATGCGAAAGAGTTTCAACTTATCCGTTTATATCAATGGAAGTTGCTAGTTCTTAGAATGAGAAGACCCAAAAAGTAACCGAAAAATCTCACAATTCCTTGTTAAAGTATTTCGGAAACTCTACTGCTACAGATACTGTAACCACTAGCACCTATACAGCTCCAAACTAAAATGAATCAGAGTAAAGACCGTGTAGAAGGTAATATTGAGGTGGACATGCATTCTACATAGTATCAACCAAATGACACCTATGATGATACCATGGCAGATCTTGAAGATATTCCTGTTGGGATGCCCGAGCTTGAAGATATTCCCATTGAAGTGCAATCAGGAGTGCATCAGGATATCAAAAATATAAATACTTATAAAAATGGAACTAAAAAATCAAATGAAAATTTTGGTTCATGAAAGAGGAAATCAGGTGATTTTGGTAATGATCAAAATTCTACTCATAAATGTAAAACATTGAAAATGAACAAAAATATGTGCACACTAAGGAGGACATACAAGTTTCATTGGGCTGCAAAATTTCCTATTTATCGAACCTGTACAACTAGCTAATTTAGAAGATAACCCATATGACCATGTGCATGAGCAATATATACTTGGAAATTGGAAAAGAATAAAAAAATGCATATTGAAATTGGACACTATAGACAAATGCTGTGGAAAATAATGTTTTACTGTATAGCGAGAGAGGGTGACCAGAAAATAAAAACACACAAGTGGAAAACTAAAAAATAATGCATGCATGTTAAATATGGAGTAGAGTATGAAGTAGAGAAGAAAAACATGTAGACATCTCATGGAGAAGGGAGGAATAATAACATTGCACAAATAGGTAAGATGAATCAACCAAATCTACATGCAAAACTCATACAGTTCTCTACTTTATTTCACATACTTAATAAAGGAAGAATGATTTCATGGATTTCCTTGATTTAAAAATTTTTGTATCAATATAATGTAATGCACAAAATGTTCCTCATTCTCATTGGTCAGACAGTAGTGCAAGGGAAATGGAAAAATTCCTTTCTATAATAGAGATGGAAGATTTGAAAGAGAATGTAAAAAAATTAAATTTTATCTCTCTTTCAATTGATGAAGTGACAACAATTGAAAATACACTACATGGGTATGTATCGATGTCTATAATTTAGAAAATAATAGAAGGACACTGCATCTACTGGGTGTTATGAAAATTGTTGAAAACTGTATTGCCAAAAACCTACTTAAAATAATTGTTTCTCATTTGAAAGATATTGTTGTAATGACTGATTATGAAATTGCTAGGAAGATGGTATATATTGGAGAAGAGTGGTGCATCATTCACGCAAGCTCACTGAACATAGGATGTGTGTTAGATTGCAAACAAAAATTGCCCCTTATATGCTAGCAATTCACTGTACGGATCATATAATGAATTTAACGTATAAAATGGTATGAAACTACGAAAAATGTTGCTAAAGTAGAATACCATATAAGAGAACCTTCTTGCATATATGGCAAGTCAACCAAAAGTAATTTCTTGAGTTCCAGAAATTTGCAATTGAAATTACAAATTGTAAAAAAAAAATCTGAAGGATGTTGAGATTAGACATGGATTTCTTCTTTATGAACTTGCATGCAGAGTTCATGAGGAGTATCCTTCGCTGGTTGGTTTAATGCACAAATATCTTCATGAAGTTGACAGGGTGAAGGGAATTGCTGTTATCCATTTAACCAATTTGGAGACATTTATTACATTGGTTGATATTCTTCTAATGTTGTAGGAGCTATCAATACACTGATGAAACATGCACATGCAAGATTAATCTATATTATGGATTTTATACGGATGATAAAAATGGTATGCCAGAATCTTGATATCTTATAAAAATCCCAGGATAGTTTTGATACACATGTGTTCAACAATTGGAAAGATTTATTAGATTTTAAGAATCCCAATAACTATTTGAGATTTAATATCCATGATCACCTCTGCATCAATGTTAATGGGAGGGAAATACCACTACACATTTTTCTAAAATGTCCAAAATTTTATAGGATCGGAAAGAGAAGAACTTCCTGTGACAGGTAATCTCTTTGATTCTGTTACAGTTGAAATAAGAATAAATATTATAAAAATTTCATAATCCTTATCATCAAAAATTAGAGAAATGTTTCTCCAAAGATAAAATTCTTGAAGCAATGGGTGTGATGAATCCTAATTTCTTAGAATACTAATGGTGCTCATGCAGACTTTGTAAGAAAGCATTTCCATAAATCCATTGGCACAATAATGGAACATTTCAATGAGACTTCAAAGGACAAGGGTATGGAAATCAAAGGTATTACTTAATGTTGATTTATTAAAGTCTCAATGAACATTTTTTTTTTTGCAAAAACAATGAGGAAGCAATATATAAAGTTAGAAGAACATTCAAAAACTGGTGCTATTACAAGGCTCTGTGGCGAGGAATATATGAAATTATTTTTGTACAAGAAGACATCAATCGAATATTTCAAGATTATATGAGTTATGCCAAACATAATGATTTTGGGGTTTGTTCAAGAAAAAAGGGTTTTCAATGCTTTATCATTTATAAAATAAAAAATAAGAAACAGGTTGGATAAAAATTTAGAAAAGTTGCATGAGGTGTTACGTTTCTCGCTAATCCTTGGAAACATTTTCCTTTTGACAGTAGCACTTACACATTGGAATTTTCTTTCTGAAAGAATAGGTGTAAATAATACAGCTACAGGGATAACTATTGCCAAAAGATGAGACTGGAATTAGTGTGTCACCACACTCTACAAAAGATAATATCGACTTTGAAAAATTTATTGATAATGGATAGTTTCATCTTTAAACAGGTATCTCCTTGACCTTACTTTTATTGTTTGTCACCTTACATTTTAAATTCGGTTATTTATTCAATTTCATATTAACATGATTTGAATATAATAGTTTATAGTTAGATGTAAGAGTGAACACAATTGTAACTCTACAGATGCAAAATATTGACTGAGGAGGATTTTTAACATATTTTTTTTCTACTCTTGCTATATCATTAAAGATGTTACACGTATATATATTTACATTTATTTGAATACAATTATTTATAAAAAAAAATGTTTTATATAATTACTATTTTGGATTTTTCAAATACCAATTTCCGATTCTAAAAATTTGTTTGTTACATGCATTTGTCTAATACTAATTTGCAAGGCCTTCAAAGTTAAAATATGCATATTCTTCCACTATTATACTCTTCCAAACTTCCACTGTCCAGACATGGACAAGTTCTCATTTCCATTCTTATTAAATCTTTCCATTTTAAAAATATGTTTGTTACATGCATTTGTCAAATACTAATTTGCAAGGCCTTCAAAATTCTAGATCTACATATCCTTCCAATTTTATACTCTTCCATACTTCCAGATTTCCATTGTCCAGAATATGTACAACTTATCATTTTCAATTTCTTTAATCTTTATGGTTTCTTCCTTAATCCACTCAATCATTATTTCATCTTTTTCTCTTGAAAACGTGGGTTAACATCCATCTGAAGAAATCTCTCACTTCTTAGGACTGACAATGTGATGAAAATCACCCATCTATATACTAATCCATTTTTCTGAGTTGAGTTTTTCTTAAATCAAAGGTCGTCTAGCACTGCTGCGAAGAATGATTTCTCATTTTCCTTCCATATGATTTGTCATAGCCATCTAATAGACAAGAGGTATCTTAAAGCCCTATCATATGAAATTTCTTGAGTTTTTACAATCATGTTTAATTGATTTTTGTATTTGAAAAATGCTTTAATGAATTTTTTGAAATTTGTTGGGATGAATATCAAATTAGATTTAAAAATCACACATTTGAATTTTTCATGTAGATAGAGGAATGCTTTATCTATATTAAGATGCTTCTATCATACCACATTCTAAATTTTACTTAAAATAATTATCCATTATTAGCATCCATGATCGTGCTTGAAGCTAAATATATGACCACGTAAAATTCATCATCATCCATATCTATTTTTATCTCATCATCCACATCTAATGTCATCATATCATTGATTCATTACAAGTAGAGAGAAGAATATTTTGAAAATGTTTAACTGTGAAGAAACTTGATAGAGAGTTAGAATTTTACAAGTGGAGAGAAGAAGAATTTACTGCATTAAAATATCTCTATCCTAACACATTCTAATTTTTCCTAAAACAATTATCCATTATCATCATCCATGATCATGCTTAAAGAGAAATCTACATCGACATACAATTCATCATCACCCATATCTATTTTAATGGAATCATCCACATCTAATATCATCCTATCATTGATTCATTTCGAGTAGAGAGAAGAATAATTTGAGAAGGTTTAAATGTGCAAACACCTAATACAAAGTTTGAATTTTGCAAGTAGAGAGAAGAATATTTTAAAGTGTTAAGATGTCTTTGTCCCTACACATTCCAAATTTTCTTAAAACAATCATCCGTGATCGTCATCCCTGATTTTGCTTCAAGCTAAATCTACGTCCACATACAATTCACCATCATCCTATATCTATTTTAATTTCATCATCCACATCTAATTTCATTGTATTGATTAATTCATTACAAGTAGAGAGAAGAAGATCTTTTGAGAAGGTTTAAATGTGCAGAAACCTGATACCGAGTTTGAATTTTACAAGTAGAAAGAAGCATATTTTACTATATTAATATGTCTCTATCCTAACAAATTCCAAATTTTATTTAAAATTATTATCCATTATCATCATCCATGATCATGCTTGAAGACTAAATCTACATCCATAGACAATTCATCATCATCCATATATATTTTAATGTCACCATCCACATTTAATGTCATCCTATCATTGATTCATTACAAGTAGAGAGATTGAAGATTTTTAGAAGGTTTAAATGTGAAGAAACCTGATTTAGAGTTCAAATTTTACAAGTAGAGAGAAGAATATTTGACTGTATTAAAATGTCTCTTTCCTAACACATTCCAAATTTTCTTAACACAATTATCCATTATCATCATCCATGATCAATGCTTGAATGATAAATCTATGTCCACATATAATTTATCATCAATCCATATCTATTGTAATGTCATCATCCACATCTAATGTCATCGTATCATTGATTCACTACAAGTAGAGACAAGAAGATTTTGAGAAGGTTTAAATGTGAAGAAACCTTATATAGAGATCAAATTTTACAAGTAAAGAGAAGAATATTTTACTATATTATGATTTCTATGTCCGAACACATTCCAAATTTTATTAAAATAATTATGCCATTATCATCATCCATGATCATGTGCTTCAAGATAAATTTACGTCCACATATAATTCATCATCATCCATATCTATTTTAATGTCATCATCCACATCTAATTTCATCCTATCATTGATTCATTACAAGTAGACAACAATATTTTGAGAAGGTTTAAATGTGTAGAAACTTGATACAGAGTTTGAATTTTACAAGTAGAGAGAGGAAGATTTTATTGTCTTAATATGTCTCTGTCCTAAACACATTCCAAATTTTCTTAAAACAATTATCCATTATCATCATCCATGATCATGCTTGAAAGCCAGATCTTCTTCCACATATAATTCATCATCATCCATATCTATTTTAATGTCATCCTAGCATTGACTCATTACAAGTAAAGAGAAGAATATTTTGAGAAGGTTTAAATGTGAAGAATCTTGATATAGAGTTTGAATCTTACAAGAAGAGAGAAGAATAATTTACTTTATTACAGATGTCTCTGTCCTAACACATTCATAATTTTCTTAAAACAATTATCCATTATCATCGTCCATGATTGTATTCATGTTTTAAGGGAAATCAATGTTCACATACAACTCATCGTCATCTATTATCCATTCTAATGTCATCATATCTTTACAAGTAAGAGAGATGAAGATTTTGAGAATGTTTAAAGGTCTCTGTCATACCACATTCCAAATTTTCTTAAAACAATTATCCATTATCATCATCTATATTCCATGATCGTTCTTGAAGTCTAAATCTACATCCACATACAATTCAATCATCATCCATATATATTCTAATGTCATCATCAACATCTAATGCAATCATCATTACAAGTAGATATATGATTCTGATAAGGTTTAAATGTGAAGAAACCAGATACAATGTTTGAAGTTTACAAGTAGAGAGAAGAAGATTTAAGCTCTATTAATATCTCTCCTGTCATACCACATTCAAAATTTTCTTAAAACAATTATCCATTCTCATCATCCATATGCCATGATCGTTGCTTGAAGATAAATATATATCCACATACAATTCATCTTCATCCATATCTATTCTAATGTCACCATCCACATCTAATGCAATCATCATTACAACTCAGAGAGAAGATTCTCAGAAGGTTTAAATGTGAAGAAACCTGATACAGAGTTTGAATTATACAAGTAGAGTGAGTTTTACTTATAAACAAATAATTAACCATTATCATAATACCATCACATATTCATATCAAACATAAACACCATATATAATCTATAAATTCTATATATAATATAGAACAAGATATAAAAAATCCAAATTACAACATACTTAAAATGAAATACATTTTCAAGTTTTATACTTCAATATATAAATATATTTCAAAGTTTAAAATTTAAGGTTTCATTTTTTCAACCCTGAATCATTAAAAGTTTTTTCCAAGACAAACTGGCATATTGTATGATCCTTTCCCCAATGGTTTTACCTCATGTATTCTTTGCTTGAATAATCCTAGAACTAATCACATCTTCCATAACACTATCTATATTCTTTACGATTTTTTATTTCTTCCTTTTTCACATCTCCATGGGATACCAAACTAGTATATGTACAAAATTCCTTTGCTTTGAAAAAAATCTCAGGGTCAAATCCATTCTCATTAATTATCTGCTTAAGTGTATTATTTTGTTTTTTACCCTAAAATAATATTTTCTTTCATCTTCGTTACAATGGAAAAATTATTCTTAGTGGTTTCCATGTTAACTTGGAGCACCCTTTGCTTCACTCTTCAAATTTTCATATTTCAACTACGAAAAAGAACAGTTAGCTCAATTAAACATATTAGGTAAAATAAGAAAATTTCAAATTAACAAAAAATATTGTTTGAAAGTGATAATACTTATGACCGCTCTATCTCTTTTGAGTATTTGCAATTGCCACCAAATCGTTGTCCTGAGAGCATTTCTTGAAATAGGCCTAGGCTTCAACACTAATGTTTTCTAATTTGTTTAATGATTTATCGAAAATATTATCTTTATAATTTTTTTTATGCGTGACATTCCCACCTCTTACTTGGGTGAGTAAGGCATCCATCTTTGTAGGTTGATATTAGACTGTAGCATATAAAGAACCCCTTTTCCAATGATTTTCATAACGAATTATTATCTCATTTATTATTACTTTTTCCCTTCTCTCCCATTCTATGAGCTGACTGATATGAGGTACAATAAAATATTGGACATGGGATTGACAATCATAACCAATCAAGTTCTCCAAAGGAAATGTTAGAAACTATTCACCATTTTTATCTGAAGAAGATGATGTCGATGGAGAGGTATGGGGGCTTTCGTGTTGAGTATCATCTACTACCTCTTTTTGTCTTTTGGTGGCCTGATCTTGTTTGTGATAAAATAAATAAATCTTCAAATATTGAAATTGAAAGTGAAATGTAATTTTTTTTAATAAATTACGTTCAAATAGAAATATACCTTTTGGCCAATAATCATCTCACATGTATTGACAAATATTTTTGGGTCATTAATATCAATGCCCAAGTAATCTTCATCTAAAGTTATATTATTTAAAACTGATAGGTCGGTTGTGCTAGGGAAGCCATCGAGAGAGGGGTTCAGAATTAGAAATGAGCAGGAAATGTTTCGTGTCCCATTAGAGGCAAAAGGAATTGGCATTCGTTTACCAATATTCTTTTTACCTAAACCTCTGGTTGGAATTTTGAATCATAATGGTGAAGGATGTGGTAGTGTCATTGTTTTTACAGATGGTGAAAGACTACAATGTACTGTAAAGTCCAAGAAAAATCAACAAAATCATTACCAAATTATATGAAAAATTGTTAAAAGTATGCAAAAGCTATGAAATTATATGAAAAACAATTAAAAACTTGTACTAAAGAAATAAAATCATACCTTGTTGTTGAGGGGTAACTTGGCATTCTACAGGAGGTGGCCATTTTGGAGTAGTAATTTGTTGGCCTCTTCCTCTTCATGTTGATTTTTTTACGGAATGGCCTCAAAAAATATTCCCTCCATTAGATCTGAAGCAAAGCTATGGAATGAGAAATAGCAGAGATAGATTTATCTCATATTATTCTGTCTAGAACAAAGCACACGTACAATATATATAGCTATGGAATCTAAACTGACTCCCTAACTAAATTAAGAAGATCCACAATATCAGCAGAGAATGATGTGATAAGAGATAAGAGATAAGATAGACACCTAGTCTAATAACCAACGTATCCTAACATTCCCCCCCTTATTACATTATTCTTGCAAATGTGACCTCTGAAAGATTCAAATTTCACTTTTCCAAGAGATTTAGTGAGAATGTCAGCAACTTGTGCTTCAGTAGGACAGTATTGGAGCTGAATTTGATGGTTCAAGACGTGCTCTCGAATGAAATGGCAGTCAATTTCAATATGCTTTGTTCATTCATGAAAGAATGGATTCTGCACGAGCTTCAACACACTCTGATTGTCGCAATAGAGAATAGGTGACTATTTTTCAGGAATTCCTAGGTCATCCATAATGCGACATATCCATATCACGTCACACACAGCTCCTTGTGCGGCGCGATATTCTGCCTCTATGGATGAGATAGAAACAACATTCTGCTTCTTGCTTATCCACAAGATTGGTCCAGATCCGAGATGAAATATGTATCCTGTAGTTGACTTCCTATCATCAACAGATCCAGCATGGTCCGAGTCGACATATCCTTGTAGGAAGAATTGATCATTCTTTTTATATTCCAGACCATAATTAGTTGTTCCTCAGACATATCTCAAAACATGCTTTGCTGCATTCCAGTGACATTTCTTTGGCTCTTGCATGAACCTGGAAAGATAGCTGACAGCATAGCAGAGATCTGGTCTGGTGTATGTCAAATAGATGAGCCCTCTAACCAATTTCCTGTAGAGAGTAGCATCTACTTGAGGTGAGTCCTGGAATCTTGAAAGTTGCAAGCCTTTTTCCATGGGAGTGGATATAGGTTTACAGTCTGACATTCTATACTTTTCTAGGAGTGTCTTGGCGTACTTTGTCTGGGAGACAAAGATGTGATGCTCCTTTTGCCATATTTCCAAGCCAAGACAGTAATGTAGTAGCCCTAAATCTGTCATGTCGAAGGTTCTTTTGAGATCATTCTTTACAATATCAACCTGATCTTCTGAACTACCAGTGATCACAAGATCCTCTACATAAACAACTAGAATGATAATTTCTTTGCCTACCTTCTTTATATAAAAATTTGAATCTGAGGGACTACGAGTGAACCATGTTGCAAAAGGTGATCATTGATCTTGATATACCATGCCCTGGGAGCTTGTTTCAGTCCGTAAAGAGATTTGATGAGACGACATACCTTTTTAGGCTGATTTTCATCAACAAATCCTTCAGGTTGGGTCATGTATACTTATTCTTTCAGATCACCATTTAGGAAAGCACTCTTGACGTCCATCTGCTGAAGTCTCCATCCTTTCTGTGCTGCAAGTGCGCAAACTACCCTGATGGTCTTCATCTTCGTAGTGGGTGCAAAGGTTTCTTCATAGTCGATGCCTTCTTTCTGAGCATATCCTTTGGCTACAAGTCGTGCTTTATGTTTGTCGATGGATCCGTCTACCTTATATTTTGTCTTGAAGACCCATTTGCAGCCTATGGGTTTCTTTCCTGTAGGCAGATCGACAAGTTCCCATGTCCGATTTTTCATGAGTGAGTCATATTCTGTTTCCATAGCTTCCTTCCACTGAGTTTGACTGAGTGCTTCACGAACATTATCTGGCTCGGAGCTATTCATCAGTGTACTCATGAGTGCAAAGTTTACCTCATTTCTTGTTTGACTCCTTGTTTTGACTCCGGATGATGTATCTAGGAGTTGTTGCAAATTTGAGTCCTTGATAGTTCTTTGTACCCACTTCGGATGAGAACTTGACTGCTTTTGAGAAGAACTGTGTCGTTGCCGTGAGGATTGATGTGGAGTCACATTCTACAGTTCTCTAAGGTCAACAAATAGTTCTCCTGGTAGCATTTCTTTTCTCTGAGTAGTCTCCTCCATCTCATCATCTGATTCAGAGACTAATCAGTGAGATGTGTTTAGAAGTGGATCTTCTATTGATACTATTGAGTCAAAGGATGACTCGTCACAAACCACATCCCGACTCTTGTATACTTTCTTTATCTCAGGATCCATGAGACGATACGCCTTCGAGGTAGTACTGTAGCCAAGAAGGATACACGAGAGTGTTTTTTGGCTCTACCTTCTTTCTCTTCTGAGCTGGGACATGCATGTATGCTGTGCAAACCAAATACTCACAAATGAGAAATCGATGGTTTTTTACCCACTCCATACCTCTTCTGGCATCTTGTTCAGTAGAATATTTGTTGGTGCCTCCGGTTAAGAAGATATACAGCCATTTGTACTGCTTCAGCCCAATAGCGTTCTCCTAGCTTTGCAGTTGATAGCATGTAGCGAGCCATTTCCATCACTGGTGCGATTGCGACGCTCAAAAATGCCATTTTGCTGGGGCGTGTAGGGAGCAGTCAGGTGTTTTCTTAATGCCGTGATGGTTTAGGAAGGCCAAGAACTTCTTTGATGTGAATTCCCCCCTCGATCTGAGTGAAGTAGAAGAAGTGGTTGTCCAGACTCTTTGACAACACGATGATAGAAGTTCTGAAAGTGTTGAAGAGCCTCACTTTTCTGCTTTGGGAAATATACCCACATCTTGCAAGAGTGGTCATCCACGAACAACTGGAAGTATTTGTATCTTGAAAACGAAGCAGGCAATGGGCCGTTCAGATCGGTATGAACTACCTCCAAACACTTCTTGGCATGGAAGGTGCTCGCTTGAAACGGATCTCTATGTTGTTTTCTTGCAAGACAACCAGGGGAAAATAGGCAAGGAACTAGACAATTTGGGTAGTCCACGGACCATTGCTTTTGAAACTCATCTGGTGCAGTGAACAGACCGACAAGTGTCCATATCTAAAATGCCATAAGGCAGTTGATTCTATTATTGAAGCAGATAAAGCTACTGTAGAAGATGAAACAGTATCTAAAGCAAATAACTTATCTTTTACAAAGGCTTTAGCAAGAACCGTACCTTGTTGGGAGATTAAGCATGATTTAATGCCATTTTGAACAAGAAATTCAACCTTAAGGTGATGATTCAAGAGCTGAGTAACTGACAAAAGATTGCTAGTCAAGCCAGGAACATATAGTACCTTTATAAGTGTACATTTTCGTGGCCCCAGAGGAATGGTCACATTCCCTATTCCTTCTACAATGTACTCTTTGTCATCTGCTATCCGAACTCGATCTCCAGTTGGCTCTTCGTGTAGTGAATCAAACAGCTTCTTGTCACCTGACATATGCTTGCTTGCACTAGAGTCTATCAACCAGACTTTCTTCGTGGGCTGAGAAGTTTGAGAGATGAGTACAAGATTCTTACTACAATGAGCTCCTTCTGATGTCTCCTCATCAAATTCATCATCCTCTTGTTGGGCTGCAAGATTTCCTTTTTGCTTTCTCCAGCGGGGACGTCGTTTAGACTTTTGAAAATTTGCGCACCCAGATGTGCTTGTATGGCTTCAAGGCCCTTGTTTCAGGCTGTTGTGCCAACAGTGATCAGTGTCGTGAGTATTGGTTCTACAAATGTGACACCATCTCTTTGACTTTTGATCTTTCTGTTTGGATTGCGCTGGATTTGGCTTCTCTGGGGGACCTTTCCGATTCTTCTGGCCACGATTAGGCTTTGAGAACAAGGCTTTGTCCTGAGACTCCCCATGCGATGAAGTGATAGCTTCTTCCTGCTGCAACAAATTCACAAGCTCTTCGAATGTCACTGTTTTTTTAGACACATTCAGTGTTGTAACAAACACTCGAAATTGAGAAGGGAGTGCTCTCAAGGTGATTGGGACGAGTATTTTATCATCTACCGTTTCACCGAGCGCCAATAACTCTGATCTCAACTCAGCCACGCGACGCAAGAATTCCTCCACTTTCTCGTCAGACCCCATAGAGAGGGTATGCAGCTTCGACTGAAGATGAAGAATCTTTGTCTAATTTTTGGCTTCATAAATGGTTACCAACTTGTCCCAGGCCTCCTTGGGTTTCTCCGCATTCCGAACATGCAGTTTCACGTCATCACTGATACTGAGCATTATCAACATCAAGGCTTTAGCACTAGCCATGTCATATTTTACTAGTTCATCGGGGGCTGTGGGAGCAGGCACAGACCCTGTGACAATTCCCCATAATCCTTCAAACTGAAGGATTTTCTTCATTTTTGTCTTCCAGGCCGTAAAATTAGGCCCTTTGAGCAACTGAGCATCAGACAGAAGTAACTTCGGAGCAGACATTGTAATAAAAAAAATATTTATTTATTTGAAAAAATTATTACAATTTGGACTCACTGTCGAGAATGACTGGCTCGTAGATGCTCGCGATATTCACGTGCTGTGAGACGGTGATGCTTTGCAGGGCATTCTTCTTCGTCGTCACAATCTGCGTCATATCTAGCTTCTAATTCTTCCCGTACTCACTTTTCTTGGTAGCTGACGTTGAAAAGAAAGTACTCAAGGAGTCCATCTCGAACAAGTTTTTCGAATCCAAGATTGCCGCAATTTCGAAGCTCGTTCAGCAAGGCAAAGTAGAACCCAGAGCTCTCAGGAGCTTCTCCACAGTGTTCTCTAGCTGGCGAGTTGATGTTGTGGATTTCAGCTGTGGCGACCATGTTGTTGACGCTTTCAATCGAGTTGTCTACACTCGACATTCGATGTAGTGTAGAAGAGACTGTTGTAGACTCAAAACTACCTCGACAGCGTTTGAAGGTCTCCGCGCACAGAAATAAATTCTCTCACCTGGCGATATCTCCACGTCCAGCTTCCACGTTCAGGAACAGGTTTATCTTCCTCCGCTACGTGATATACAAAATCTCAGTAGGTACTCACGCCTGTCCTGGAGCCGCGTGTTTTTGGCTGAGCGATTCAGCGTTGTGGGATTGGTGAGCAGCCTGAAGCGGCGCTACTGGATCTCGCAGGGCCTTCAATCCAAGCTGATTGATCTCCCCAATGGCACCACCATGCACTGCTGGATCAAATATTCTTCCGCTTCTTCACCCTCCGCACTGCTCATTCACGGTATTTTCTACACTGTTTTTATCCTCTTCCTCATGCAGGCTAAAAAGAGACTCCACATGCAGCAGATCTCCACTAATCTCCTTCGCACCAAAAAGAATATTTCTTCTCCACGCAGCACACTGTTCCACGTGAACAACAAGATTCTCCACGTGAATTTTAGCACTGGGATATACCGTTTTTCTGGAGGAGGCGGATAAGAAGAAAGTTGCTGTGTTTTTCCGGCACACAGACTGGAACAGTCGAGCGCTTTGCTCAGGAAATTGCAGTGGAAGATAATTATGCTGAGGAAGATGAAAAATATGAAAAAAAAATGACGCCGCGCCCAGGCTGTGCCCCACAGTGGTTATGCTCACGTCCTCCACCCTGTACTGCATCCACGTTGATTGCTGGCAGAGCAGGTCGATTGCTGTTCCTACAAAGAAGAGGCTCTTGAGGGATTTCAGCGTCTGCAGCAAGATCCACTCGCTAGCATCTGCGGGACTCCTCAGGACAATATATTTCACTCTGATACCAAACTGAAGCAAAGCTATGGAATGAGAAATAGCAGAGATAGATTTATCTCATATTATTCTATCTAGAACAAAGCACACGTACAATATATATAGCTATGAAATCTGAACTGACTCCCTAACTAAATTGAGAAGATCCACAATATCAGCAGAGAATGATGTGATAAGAGATAAGAGATAAGATAGACACCTAATCTAATAACCAACGTATCCTAACAAGATCAAAATTTAATCAGAAGTACATAATGTCAGTACCGCATAAAGATTTAATCATAAGTACATAATCAAGACAATAACCAAAGTCTAATGTCGAAATATAAACTATATAATTTTTGTTCTTGAAATGGAATTGACAAATTCTTCATTTTATCGTCCTTCCAAGTATGAGTTGGTTTGTATTTTAAATTAAAAATAGCCTTGTAATAAGGCGAAGGAGATAGTTTATGGAGTGAATAACTGGTTTTTTAGAATCTGATGCATTTGTAATGTCAGATTTTATCTTATTAGATAAAAAGGTGCAAAAATCAAATTTTAACTTTTCGATCGTTGCAAGAATGTATGCAATAGACCATTTTGGAATATCTATTTTTTGACCTTGCAAAACAATTCAAGCTTGAAAGAAAGAAATTGTGACAGTTAAAAAGTGGTGTGCAATTCCTTGTGTATCTACACCTCATCTTGATTTATTGACATGAGTTGCAAAAATTCATTGGAATTAATATCAATTTGATTTGTATCGAAATAAAAAAAATTCAAATGAAAATTGAAAACAAATTACATGTACAATCAACATGGAAACTGAAAGTAGATTCGATGTACTTCTTATCATTTTCAATTAGGGTTGGTTTTATTGTTATTATGGGCAAATTTTTAAATAGAAGGTATGTCAACCGATGGATATCAGCTAGATCGACACTGAATTTGAATAAATGACCATTATCCACAGTAACAGTAAACTTACCATCTTCTTTATTGTACGAGGACAAAAGATAGTTTAGAATGCCATGATAAATCTTGAACTAGGACATGTTAACAAGCCCATCAAAAACACATGCTTCTATAAAATCCTTATATTCTGTATTCATTTGCAAAATTGTATAAATGTGGGGGCACATCGATTTCCTGTATTGTATCTTTCCGTTGGGTAGGGCTTGGGCGGTGACCAATTCTTGGTTAGCTTGATTTTTCATTGGATCTTGGTATTGATCTTGGGATGCACTTGTAGTAGCCATTGTATTTGAGTTTTATTGGAGAATATTATGTTTGGTTGGACCACTAGTGTAGTGACATACAATTCCTGTAGCAATAAGTGTTGGGAGAAGGAAGAAAATTTGGGAGCGGGGAAGTGTAAACGTGAAAATGAGGGGCGGTGTGGTATTTATAGGACAAAATTAGGGTTTCTCTAGCCTTGCACACATAACAATGAGACTTTTTAAGGTGTGACATTAAGTGTTTTTGATGCACAATAATAAGCATTGCTTTCATGCGTCAACAAAGTTTTTTGATGCGTGATAGCAACACTTGATGTCACGCATCAACAAACTTTGTTGACGAGCAAAAACAAATGTTGTTGTCACACGTCAACAAAGTTTGTTGTCACACGTCAATAAAATTTTTCGTCTTGCATTAACGAAATAATTTGTTAGCCAAAAACAAGCATTTGTTGACACACAAAAACAACTCTAGCTATTGCGTGTCAACAATCGTACAATGCTTGTTATCATGTGACAACTAAGCATCAATAGTAAATAATACCTATTTTTTTGTGTCTGCATAATTTTTTTCCTCAGATCCCTCACTCCCACTCAAATAATATCATGAAAAAAAATTCATTCTCAAAAATTGAAAAATTCTCCTTTCCACAAAAGTGGTTCCAGGTATATTCAGCAGGGATTTTCCACATCTATTTTACTAGAGGATTCTTAAAATGAACCTTGTTGCTATCTCAATTATGATGATTTGTTTTCTCAATTCCATTGTTGTGGATTTTTATGATTATATGATTACGTGGTGAGTCTATGAAAAATTATTGTGGATACCGTGTTCAACGAAGTTAGAGAGGCTAAAAAAATAGCAAGTTAGAGGTTTTCGAACATCCAGTTGGACTTGAGGAGATGATTCAAGAGCTCGAGGCCAAAATATATTCTTGTGAAGAGATTAATAATGGAAACAGTAATATTTTGGGAGTGGAGTGGCGAAGATAACACTTGCCAAAGAATTCTAGAATGGAAAACATACCACTTTTTGTAGATCATTTTTTTAATTTAATGTGGGGAAGGAATATGTGGAAAAAAATAGGAAAGATGTGGAAATTTTTTTTCCCTGATATAAGTAGGCCACTACCACTTTCCATTAGTGGGAAGGATGGATTCAGGGTGGAGAGGATCAGATAAAATTTTGAGTGATGGTATTTAAAGCCCTTAAATATTTTAGATGGTGTTGACATTGTTGATCAACTTGAAGCGTTGATGATTGAGTTTCTCAACCACGGGGCCTTAATAATTGTGATGTGTCATGATGCTAGTGTTTTGCAATCATTTCAAATGGTGAAAATTTACGAAATGAGAGGAATGGACCCAAACAATTATATATTTGAACATGGCCCTCCATTATGAAAGCACCAGTGATGAGATCTTCCCTTTTGACACAATAGGTTCATTACTTCATAATTTCATTGCACTCTCCTAACCTCTATATGCATCACCATGTCCTATGTTTATTTCCTCAGTGGAATTTTGTGATGGATTTATGTGTATTTATTCTATTACAGTTTTAGTTTATAAGGAAATATATTTTCATGTGAGAGAAATGGTTGATAAAGTTCCCATTAGATATTATATGGTGTAGCGAAACCCATTTCCATGGGAGAGAAACATCTGAATACATTCAATGGAATATCTAAAATAAACTTCTCATTTCTTTCTTTTTATTCTCTTTCTAATTGTAAAATTATCTAATGATCAGGACAGGACAACTATCTCATAAACTTCTTTAAATAACATGAGACTTCATTATAGGCAATTAATGAGATCAACTTTAGAAATTGATGAATAAAATCTATACTTGCCGTAAAATCAAAGAAACTTTGACTTTTCATCCCTAACAAAATCTTTTGGGGCAATGTTACCTTTAGTACATATCTAAGGATATCTTTCAGAGAGCCTTCATATGCATTCTCATTCATAGAAAAATAAATATCACCACCTAGAATCATGACATATAGATGAATTCATCCTTGTAATATGCTTCCAATTCCAATTGCTACCTAAAACCTCCTCATTTAATAGCCAGATAATCACATATTTCACATACCAATCAACCACATGTAAAGTGTCCAAGATTTCTCATTTTCTCATCAAACGTGGCCTTGGTCCTAATCCATAGAAAATTTCTTTATTAGCAATAACATTATACATAATTGAAGGAGATAAATTATCTCATTATAATCTCAAGAAATAGTACACCATAGATTTTGTGTGTCTAAAGGAAGATCTTGTAGAAGATAAGTGAGGCTCTGTGGAGATATATTAATAGGACCAAGACAAAGGTCAATTTGAGTTTTCACTCAGGTTGGGGTTTTTCTTTCAGCCAACACATACTTGAAGGATTTCCGTAACTCTTAACTGTTATCTCAGATGACATGTCTAATCCAAATAGAATTGCTAACTTTTCACTATGGTGGCAAAGGAAGAACTCTTTTCCTCCTCTAAATAACTTGATACTTGTTTTATATCTAGAAAGTACCATGTTACTATCATCTTCTGTGACAATTTATCCATCTTTTCATAGATCTATTATGTGATCCATCTCCTACACAAAAACAATTTACCATTTTATGGTCTTCAATCCAACTACATCCATGAATCTTTTTTATAGAAGAACATAAGCTGCATCATTTCAAGGATCCAACTAAAAAAAATATTTTTTGTAAATACTCCTAATACTATATTTATATGTTCTCTACAGGCACCAAGAAAACATGTCTACACAACCGTCACGGGTTTAATTGTCATTTTGATGATAAAGTTAAAAGTTTCCTTCAGATAGCCAGCATGACCATGGTCAGTGATGGACATTATGGTACTTGAACTTGGAATTTGGAAAGTCTGTATTTCATTTTCCATTTGAAAACATATGTGGTACTATGATCTACTTGATATTATAATTTTTGATAAAGAGAGTTGTAATATATATATATATATATATATATATATATATATATATATATATATATTTGTTAAAATATATCTTTTCAATTTTGAAAAAATTACAAATCATATGATAGGTAGATCTCCAATAAATTGAAAGTCCAAAAACTTTATGTTCCTTAAATTTGATATAGGGGTGGGGCCTTAATCAAATACCTATATGGTATAATCATCCTCCAATAGATAAGGGTAACTATTGCAAGTGGATACGTAATTTTCTATTATTTCAGGTTATGACTTTTAAGTTGTATGATATAAACATTGTATCTATATTGTTTCACCAAAAGTCAATTTTACAAATGAAGCTAGTCGTAGTGACAAAATTGCAGAAAGTTTTAGGATTATTGACAGTTCCAATTGGCATCAAAGGGGTCCACTAACTAGGTGAAAAAGAAAGGCCTTTTCCTTATTGCGCTCACATAGAACATATTTCTTTCTTTTTTTTTCCCCTTTGTGTAGTGTAGATGTTGTGCCTTGCACACATGCATCTTTCAAGTGCTTGAGTAGTTACAACCTCTTCATGGATGTCACTCATCTATTTAAACAAATACATGCACCTCATTCCTTCACTTCAATCCAACTAAATCTTGGTTCCTTTCTTACTCCCCTATTTTTCATTAACCATCTAATAAATGCCACATCATCCTATCTTCCATCTTTAACATATATATTTGAAATCATGACATATGTTGTAACATCTTGTGGGTCTAGATTGAGTACACATATTTTTGTTATCCTATCTCTAAATCACCATGAACACTATAGGCACTATGAAGTGTGCACCAAACAAAAGAATTAGCTTCAAATTACATCATGTTAAACAATCCTTAAATTCCTCAAGGGGCCCAACTCGGCCCAACAAGTCAACCATGTAAATATAATGCTCCATTCCTGGTATGATTTGATATAGTAACCATGTCGAGCACATCGTTCTTCAATAATTGTAGTCTAAGATACTACTTCCTGATTAGGCATGTTGTCAAATATTATGCGTGCATCACCAATTTTACCTCACTTCCCATACATTTCAAGAAGAGCATTCCCCAAATACATATCTGACATTGATTTTATATTTGATTACATGAGCATGGACCTTAGTGTCATTTTATATTGTTGTTAATTCAACACATGAACCAAGAACAATCATCAAAGTAAACTAGTCTAGCTTCATACATGGAAATTAAATTTCAAAATAGAGTTTAATGGCCTCATCACCACATGTACTATCTATAAAACATGTAATCATTGAACTTAAAATGGCTACATTATGCCTATCCATCCTACTAGACAAAAATATTTCATCCTTTATGTTTTCACATTTGTTGTACATGGTAATAAGAGGATTTCCCACATAGGTATGTGACTGAAATCCACAAACAATGTTCTATCCATGAATTATTTTTCACTTTTTGAGACCTAATATCTAAGATCATGCAATAAGGACACTAGAAAAATTGACTTTTTCAAACTTCACCCTAACTTACTGCATTAGGGAGAAGAGCATAAATGTGTCATTTGTGTGCTTAGTGTAAGCGTAGTATTCCAAAAGATTTCATCATGATTAGGAATTTTTTCAAACACTCTTCTTGCATCCTAAATATTTCCACATTTAGCATCCATATCCACCAATGAATTTCCCACAAATAAATCTAATCCAAATCCATTCTCAATAACATGAACATGAAACTTCTTGCCATTTTACATAGATCCTATGCTCCAACATGAACCCAAGACAGGTCAATGAATATAAGACAATTAATTTCTACCCCCTTTAATTATATTCTATAGAAGAGGTTTAGTGCCTCATTACTATGGATGTTCAAATAATATCATGTGATAAATATAGCCCATAAAACTAGATTTCTTTCAGCAGTGTTGTCAAAAGCCTTATGGGCATCTTCCATAACCCCACACTTCACACAGATATCAACAATACGCTAATAAGATCAAATTTTCATACGCCAAAATGGAGAAACTTATTTTGACCAAAACAACCAAGGTAATTTTGATCTATCCACATATTTTACAATCTCTTTGTTGTTTTATTATTAAATTCCCACAAGCATCTCACAAATTGAAATCAATGCAGATTTTTTTTTTATAATTTTCCAATACTGGAAAAATATATGCAAGCATCATTGTGTACATCGAAAACCCTATCTATGGAATCCTTCCACATAGGCCCAAAATATGGCCCACTCTAGACATGATTACTAAAAATGTCTCCTTGCACAAACACTCAAAGCTCCTCAAAGAATATAAAGTGTCAGAAAAAATTTGGGCCATAGAACCATCCAACAAGAAAGAATAGAAACAAGAGACAAAAAATTCTATTGTTAGTCCGATTGTAGATTATCTTGTCTCCTTCATTGTATACTTCCATGTTTCCTTCGATTTATTTACTCGGAGACTAAACTAAGACCCCTAATTATGGCATGTGAATCTACCAACACTAGAAAACATTTTCCTTGACAATAAGCTAGAAACATAAGTTTTTATCTTCATAATTGTGAGGCTTTTGAGTGACCATACATGAATCCCTTGGCTATCTAATTCTATATTGGCTAAACCAAATACTTAATTTATGAAAGCATAGATGTCTACAAATTCAATTTTATAATTGCTTTGATAGTATATGCCATTCATGGCCTTGTTTTTGTTAAGAAATAATGATGAAAAAGGTGGTGTGAGAAATAATATTGATCAAAAAGTGGAATTGTCAATGAATATTTATCTTCGAAAAAGGATTTTTAAATTTATAAAAGAAAATTACAAGATACACTCAAAAAACATATCAATTTGAAATATTAAAGTAAATATTTGAAGAAAATTATCAATAAAATGTTTATAATTATTATTACTATAATTTTCTATTTCGTACACATGTAAGAAATGATACATGATGTGAAATCAATATCTTATGTGCATGTTTACGAATATTTCATTAACAATCTCTGAAAATTGAGCTTTGAATTTTTCATTAACAATGTCTGAAATTTGACATTTGAAGACAAAATCTCATGGCCCCCATACTAATGACCATTAGATGTCATAATGATGGCATACATGTATAGATGTTTGCAGGAATTGTTTCGTCCTCTGTGGCATCCATTATGTCAACCTAGTCACCATTTTTTCGAAATAGTCACAAAACTCCATTCTTGAGGCTGATCTAAGGGAACATACGAGGCATGTGGCTATCTTCGTAACAAGATCACATGGCCCACACCCATAGTCATGATGGTCCCCCATATTTCCCATCCAGATGCATCACACTTTTCCTGAGAGTCATTTTCCAACATCGAGCCTTATTGGCTGGAGCGAATTTGGCATCATCGAGTTTCGATGAGATGGCCGAAAGTTTTTCTATGCGCGACGAGATAATTAAGGATGCCACTACCTTCTAGTGTTACCCTCATAATTAATTTGACCTCCTTCATAATTGTTCATTTCTCTCTACCATTTTCACGTTTGTAATCCATTGTGTTTCTCTCCCTCTTGGGCGGAACCTTTTTTCTATAATTTTTGTTTAGGTATCTATGCTCCCTTTCTACATTTGGCTGCATTCGGGTGTATATTGGGTATATTATTTGTAGTTCTTGCAGTTCTATGGATGTTTTTTAAATTTCCACATATCCATTTTGGGTTAGGGTTTTAAAAAAAAGAAATATTTCTATCATTCGAGTTTTTAAAAAACCGTGTTTATACATAAATTTTATACAAATATTTTTTTTCTTGTTTAACTTCTATGAATAAACTTTTAGAGTTCACGGTTTTTGGTGATAAATGCATGTTTTGTTCCTTGTTCCTTGTTTTTGTTCCTTGTAAAATGGATTATGTCCTTATACTGAAATGAATGTACAAAAAGTAGAGCAAAAAATGGATGGGGCGAGCACTAGTTTTTAAAATGCTAATCCATTGGGCCCATCTACAGTGATTAAAGTTACAAAGTTTAGGATTTTGGCACCATCCAAAGTGAATCCCAACTAAAAATATTTTCTGGATAAAACATAAAAACCACTGCATACATTTAAGGATTCAATCGTACTAACAGTTTGATCTTCCCAAAATCTATGAAATAAGTTTGATTTCTTGCCATGATCTCATAAAACTAGGTAGCCTCAATATAGATTCAAGCTTTAATATTTATTGTGGATTTTTGTTTTGGGGAGGTTCAACTAGTAACCTTACCTGTAGTTCATTCCAACTGATGCAAAGTCTCCTCCATTCCTTCTTTTAACTGCCCTATCTATGTGCATGCGCATATTATAGACCTCGAAATTCCTTTTCTTAACAACACTTAACTCAAACTTTTCAAGAAGCTATCATGACTAAAAATACAATAGAATTATTCACCCAAGAGGGTAATAAAAGAGTTACAGTCATGGAATTATGTCTTATCTATCATGCACAATTATCACCAAGTCTAGAAAATAATTACCTTCAATGTTGCTTCCCCAAAAAGATTCAAACATACAAGTTACAATCTTGTTTCTTCCTCTTTGGACCTGAGGGTAACCCTTGATACTCTTTTCCTATGGCACAATGACCAAATTACAACATTCACTTGCAAAGATGATCTCATTCAACTTGTTTCACATAGCACAATCATCTTATATCACAATTTACATAATTGAGATTACATTACAGAGGTTTGTTTTAGCCCTGAGTTTGCTCCATTCTATCGTGCATAGATAACTTTACACTCACAACAATGTTTCAATAGTATTTTCACAAATTACAATACCACTGTACTCACATTTGAATCAAAGTTTCACAGTTTAATCAATATACTCAGTTCATCCAGGAAGCATCAACACACATATAATAACTATTGAAAATATTTGTAAATAATTTCTCCCATAGATCATTTATAGCCTTACCAACAAGCATGCACCATATTTCTATGAACATTCAACAAATCTCATAGATGTATACACCATTACCAAGTACCAAAGCTTACACAAAAAATGTTTTTTTCCTTTCCTGATGCCTTCCTTGATTTCCAATCGATTGGGAATGCATAATTCAGTTACATTTTCACAATTTATAATCTTTCTACTAGTTTCCAACTAAATTATAGACTTTAGACCTATTGGTGATTTGAATATCCTTAGAATTATGTTAAGTTCCTAAACCAAAAGGAAATTACTTGACTTATAAACTCCCATTATGCCATTCTAGACCCTGATATGGACCTAAGACACCTAATTACTCTTCACTTTATCCCCTTACATGCTTATATGATTCAAGATTCTATCAAAACAACCATAGCAAGATAAAATCAAACTTAGGATTTTGTTTCTATTCTATCAAGATGCTTACATTTTTATGTTCATTGTATGTACACTACTATGTGGCCGAGGTGAAATTTATTTTTCAATATTACGTTTTAAAACTTTTTCCACAATTGAAAGTAGAAGAGAACTTATTTTAGATCTTGATTGGAAAATCAAAATGTGGGATGATTAACCTTCTTCTTTTCTGATTATGAGTATTAGGTCCTTCATCAATATGTTTCTTTTGGCCTTCAAACTATTAACCATCTTTGAAAACCTGACTCCTCCCCTTGAAATTTATTGTAATATCATCCATGACAAGTGGTTCATCACTAGAATTTTTATCTAGCATATTACCACCTAAATTGTTTGATAATTTTAGTTCATTGATTGCAAGTATAGTCTACTTGCTTCGGAGTGTAGTCTACTTGCTTCGGAGTGTAGTCTATTATACCTTACCCTGTACATATGGTAGTGTTGTATGTGGTACACATACAATGTGTATATCACATAACAAAGAAATAAACTATCTATATTCACGTGATGGTTGAATAAAGTGGGGAGAATATGTAATGATTACCTGTTGTTGTCATTGTGCTGCCAAATAACACATACAAATGAAAAAACAAAAAACGTGTGTGGCAACTACAATCCTAAATAATCATAACAATATATATACATGTATATACACACATGTATGTACAAGTATATATGTACATATGTATATATACGTGTCCCACATACCTTGTATTATCATATGGTAGTGTTGTACATGGTATAAACACTATGTGTATACCACATAATAGATAAAAAAATGTCTATACTCTTCACTTTGTTGGGCGGTCAAGGAATTTTTTGTTGTGATACATACTCTAAGACATACATATACATACGTATACATATACATGCAAATACACAAATTTATGTATGAGTATACATGTATATGCATATGTCCCACTGAGAAAAAAAACTGCCTATACTCTTCAATTTGTTGGGCAATCAAGGAATATGATGTGGTACCTACTTGAATACATACGTATACATATACATGCACATACACCCACATATGTATGATTATACATATATATATGTACATGTATATGTCCCAAATACCATGTATTATCATATGGTAGTGTTTTCTATTATATATAGACTGTGTGTATACCACATAACAGATAAAATAAATTGTCTATACTCTTCAATTTGCTAGCCACTCAAGGAATCTACTGTCATGATACATATTCAAATACACACATATACATATGTATACATATACACACACATACAGACACGCATGTACAAGTATACATGTACATATGTATACATACTTGGCTCAAATTCCTTGTATTATCATATGCCCCATGGTAGTAATTTACATGATATACACATTGTGTGTATACTGCATAAAAAAGAAAAAAAATGTGTATAATATTAAATTTATTGAGAAATCAAGGAATTTTTTGTTGTTATACATACTCGAATACATAAATATACATACATATACATATACACACACATACACACATATGTACTAGTTTACATTTACATATGTAAATGTATATGTCCCACTGAGAAAATAATTTTGACTATACTCTTCAATTTGTTGGGCAATCAAGGAATATGATGTGATACCTACTCGAATACATATGTATACATATACATGTATATAGACCAACGAATGTATGAGTATACATATACATATGCACATGTATATGCCCCAAATACCATGTATTATCATATGGTAGTTTTATATATGCTATAAACACTATGTGTATACCACATATCAGAGAAAATAAACTTTATATACTCTTCAATTTTTTGGGCACTCAAAGAATTTGCTGCAATGATACATACATATACATATAAACACATGTATGTATGAGTATACATGTACATATGTATATGTACGTGTCTCATATGCCTTGTATTATAATATGTCATATGATAGTTTTGTATGTGGTATACACACCGTGTGCATACCACATAAAATACAAAAACCGCCGTCTATACTCTTCACTTTGCTAGGTAGTGAAGGAATTTTCTGCTTTGATACATACTCCAAAACATACATATACATACGTTTACATATACATACACATACACACACGTATATACGAGTATATGTATATATATACATTATATGTACGTGTCGCACATTTGTCACTTGCATAGCTCTTTACGGGACACACATCCTACTCCATCGCATCAAGTCTATCAACCTAGTCAACCTTCTCTAAAATAGTCACACAACACCTTTCTCGAGGCTGGTCCAAAGGAAAATACGAGCAGATAAATGATGGGATGAGGAAAGGACACTAGAATTCGGAAACATTTAATGTAAAGCTTACCTGCACCATATGGTATACCCAATCAAACAAGGAACAAAACATGCATTTGAAACCAAAACCACGAACTCTGCAACTTTATTTGTAGGATTTTGGGAGAGTTAGCAAGAAGGTCCAATCGAATACATACATATACATACTCAATGAATTTGATGTGATACCTACTCGAATACATACATAAACATATACATGTACATACACACACGTGTACGAGTATACATATACTTATGTATGTGTACATGTCCCACATACCTTGTATTATCATATGGCAGTGGTGTATGTAGACTTCACTCCGAAGAAAATAGACTATACTTGCAATTAATGAGCCAAATGTATCAAACAATTTAGGTGATAATATGCTAGATGTGTAGCCTAGTGATGAATTGATTTTTGTGGATGATATTACAATAAATTTTAAGTGGAGGAGTCAAGTTTGAAAATATGGAAAATAGATTGAAGGCCAAAATGGTATACACACTATGTGTATAACACATAACAACGAAAATAAATTGTCTACACTCTTCAATTTGTTGGGCACTCAAGGAATATTTTTCTATGATACATACTCGAATACATACATATACATATACATGCACATACACACATTTATATACGAGTATACATGTACATATGCATATGTACGTGTCTCACATACCTTGTATTATCATATGGTAGTGGTGTACGTGGTAAACACACTATGTGTATAACACATACAGAGATAAAAAACATTGTCTATACTCTTCAATTTGTTGGGAAATCAAGGAATTTGATGTTGTGATACATACTCGAATACATACATATACATACGTATACATATACACACACATACACACACATATGTATGAGTATACATATACATATGTACATGTACGTGTCTCACATGACTTTTATTATCATATGCCCTAAGGTAGTGTTGTACGTGGTATACACACTATGTTTATACCACATAACAGATAAAAAAGACGGTCTATACTCTTCACTTTGCTGGAAAGTCATGGAATCTACTGCTATGATACATACTCAAATACATACATATACATATGTATATATATACAAGCACATACACACACATATATACGAGTATACATGTACATATTTATACATACGTGTCTCACATGCCTTGTATTATCATATGCCATGTGGTAGTGTTGTACGCAGTACACACACTATGTGTGTACCACCTACTAGAGAAAACATACACTATCTATACTCTTCACTTTGTTGGACAGTCAAGGAATATGATGTTGTGACACATACTCTAATACATTCATATATATATATATATATATATATATATATATGTATGTATGTATGTATGTATGTATGTATGTATAAATATACATGCACATACTCACACATATGTACGACTCTACATATACATATGTACATGTATATGTTGCACATACCATGTATTATCATATGCTAGTGTTGTACATGGTTTACACACGTTGTGTATACCACATAACAAAGAATAAAAAACTGTATACACTCTTTGTGCTATCCTGGCGACATGATCACAGGACCCACATCCATATATATTATGGCCATGCATATTCCTCATACATATGCATCACACGTTTCCCAAGAGTCACCTGCCAACGTGGACCATTCTTGGTTGGAGCTAATTTATCATTGTTGGATTCAGATGAGCTGGAACTTTACATGTTTTAAGATACACATATGTACAATTATGCATGTACATATGTATATGTACATCTCTCACATACCTTGTATTATCATATAGTAGTGTTGTACGTGATATACATAATGTTTAGACCACATAACAGAGAAAAAATTTTCTATAATCTTCTCTTTGCTGGGTAGTTGAGGAATATGTTGTGAGACCTACTCGAATACATACACATACCTATACATATACATGTACATACATTTACATTTACGTATATATATGTGTGTGTATGTAGTCTTATGCATTCATATGCATATCTATATACATTTATATGTACACATATGTACGAGCATACATGTACATATGTATATGCATGTCTCACATACCTTGTATTATCATATGGTAGTGTTCTATGTGGTATAACCATTATGTGTTTACCACATAACAAATAAAATAGAAGTCTATGCTCTTCCCTTTGTTAGGTAGTCAAGGAGTCTGCTGTGACACCAAATCGAATACGTACACAAACCTATACATACATATACATATACACATACATACATATATGTGTATATACATATATGTGTACATAAATATATTTGTGTAATTACATATGTATGTTCATGCATCAATATGCATATCCATATACATATATATGTACACATATGTATGAGTATACATATGCATATGTATATATATATGTCTCACATATGTTGTATGAATGTTTTTTGTTTGAATGTGCCATGTGGCACCACAATGGATTGATTATACACGATAATAGCTACCACAATTGTTTATTGTTTATAAGTGCCATGTGGCAGCATAATGACAACCACATGTAATTATTGATTCTTCTCCATATAGTGTCTTGCAATTCACCTCGGGAATTGGCATGAGTTGTTGACAAAGCTTTGAATTAAATGTTGCTGAATCCTAACATCATTTTCTAGTCTAATCATTTTTCTGCTCATATCTTCCTTCAGATCAACCTCGGGAATGGAGTTGCATGACTGTTTCAGAGAATTGTGATACATGTGGCTATCCAAGTGACAAGATAGTGTAGACACATTTTGTATTCCCATTACCCATGCATGCATACATGAGCGAGGTGGCACCCACCCTGGATGAGGTGTTGTAGATTTTTTTAACATAATATATGTTTTTTAAAAACAAGTGTGGCATGCAACAGGTGTTTGGTGGAGTGGTAGGCATGTATTATTGTATTTAGGAGGTCATGGGTTCAAATCCTAGATATTTTTTTGGTTTTTGGGATTCAAAACCATGAACTCCTATGTAACACTCGTTAAAACAACCCACTTGAGACCCAAGAACAACCTATGATTACTTAGGTAAATTATGGAATAATTTTTTTTTGTCTAATGAATCTACAACCATGTTACAAGGCAACAGTTGTCCCTAACAGTTTATGGAACAATTCAAATCTACTAGAGTATATTTTCCTTTTATTAATAATTATTAGAGGTCATAAGGTCAAAAAGTTAGGGTTATAAGCCTCAAGTAGGTTTAGAGGGAAAAATTCCTCACCAAACCCACTCTCTAACATGCTTACAAGGTTCAACCTAATTTTTATTAAAGTTAGTGCATTAAAAAATTTCTTAAATCATTCCCATTAGATAGGAAATTTTCTCACCTTTCCAATGATATAAAGAAGTCATCCTAATTCCTCATAAAACTCAAGTTATGGGCTTGTAGACCTTAGGAGGAAAAGTTTCCCCCAAGAGCGGGCCTGCAGGCCCACGGGTAAAAATTTTACCTTGCGTAGGTTGCCAAAGTGGGGAAGAGTTTTGGCATTTTCTCCCTTTTTGTGGAAAAATCATGATTTGCCTCTGCAGTCCTGAAGAGGACATGTGTCGGCTTGAGAAAGCTCTGGCGGGATGTCAGACCGTTAGAGAGATTTTCAACTTTAAGATTTTAAGGGTAAGAAAGTTCAAAGCTACAAACATTCCACACCTCTGCTGACACCTAAGGCTTCCTCGTGTTAGCTTCCATTGGTTGTGGGTCGTGCGGCGGTGGGGAAACTTTGAGATTTTCACCAAAGCAAAAAGTTAAAGTTTCAAAGTTGCAAAATGTTCCGCGCCTCTTCTGATGCCTAAGGCTACCACGTGTCAGCCTACCATTGGTTCTAAACAGCAGGTTGGTGGAGAAAAATTTAAAAAAAATCCAATTTTGTTTTCTAAAAATGCTAAGGACAAAACGGATTTTGTGCCTTCGCCATTGCCTTACAAGCCCACGTGGCAGCTTCTGATTGGTTGCGAGATGGCAGAGTTGCGGGGAAAAGTTAGAAAATTTTCCCAATTATTTTTAAAAAGTTAAGTTCAAATTTTCAGCCCTCAAAAAGCGACAAAGGAAAAAAAATGGGGCAGCGGGTGCCCAGGGGAAATTTTTCCAAAAATTCTTTTTGATATTTAGATTAATTTTTGAAGCCAAAATGAAATAAAACTTCAAAAGGCCATAACTTTTTATATAAAATTTAGTTTTGGGAAAACAAGGACTTTATGGAAAGCTCTCAATGTCCTCTTTTCACAAAGATCATTAATTTTAGATTTTGACAAAGTTTATGGGGTAAATTTTAAGAAAACTTCCTGCTGGCTTATATAGAACGAGCTGGTAAATTTTAACTTGTTAGATCTATTCAATTTGGTCTCCCTCTTCTCCCAACATGTCAAATAGACATGGAGGATTGTTCCTAAATTAATTTAATAAAGTATTCAAGGTTCAATTTTTCTAAATTATTTGTAACTTTAACATTTCTGTTTCTTGACAGAAAATGACTGCAAAATGGTTTGAGCCCGATTTTGCTAAGTTTTGACATATTTCCTTAAGTTTTTAGCCCAAATTGAGTTCATCTACATCATGGCATGTTCAATTTTAATGTTTCATTTTTATTTCTTGAATTGCAGGTTCAAACTGTTCATTTTACATACATTACTTGCCAAGATGAAATACAAAACATAGATCAATTTATAAAGGATTTATTTATCATTTTTCACCTTCCAAGTATAGAGATTCATTTCCATTCTAGTATAATACATTTAAGTGATTTAATCAAATCATTTAAGAGCCAAAATACAAATTCTGATTTCCAATGTCAACATATTTCAAAAGAACAAAGTTATGTATATTTCCTTCATACGTATTCCTCATTTCAATTTTCCAAATAGAGATTTCAAATCACAATTTGATGATCAATTTCAATACAAAAATGTAAATTGATAAAGGTAGTGCAATCTTTTATTGATTTCAAATATACAACTTTACATTCTTTAATTTCTTGAATGCAAATAACAGATTTCAATTTCTTTCTTTCAAATGAATAGAACAGAGTATATATATCTTTCACATTTCTAATTTACAACTTTCATAACTCAATACGAAGTATCCTTCCATTAAAAATAAAATACAGATCATCCACTTCATAGTGGGAAGGGTTATAATGAGATTTCATTTCACAAGGTACTATCAAACTGTCTTTCTCCTCTGCTCTAGAACAACAACATGAATTTCTCCTTTTGGATCACAACAAAGGTAGGGGAAAGGTAACGCTCTCCACCTAGCCAAGACATCCAATGAAAAGGAGAAGCCTACCCTCTTCATTGGCCCCCGAGCCCCAACCACAATGTGATAAAAGATGTGATTCAACCCATGGAAACAAGGTTTCCACAAAACAAATGCAGAATTTTCACATTTTAAACACAATTCAAAACAGAATGTAGTGTATAACTACATTAAAACATACAGACAAGACTAAGGATCCATCAAGCAAGCCAAAGGAGTAAGGAACTATGGGGGAAGCTACTTATGCCTCCCAATGGGAATTGGGTATCCACCTGTAACAAACCACCAATAAAATATCTCCCATATATCCTTATGCCCCCCACAATCCCTCCTTATGCCCCCCCACAAATTTCCTTATGCCCCCCAAAAAGTAAGAAGTGCAATTCCATTTCTTTTCCACGGTAGAAACCCAATCCCAACTCCCTCCACAAGAATTCTGATGCCATTGGCTTCCTTTATGCCCACCCACATGGATTCTCTATAGCCTTCTCCTACACCATTCCTAGGCAGTCTACCCAAATAGCCCACACACATGCTAAAACATTCAGACAATAACATGCACATTCATAAAGAAAAAGAGTATATCAATAACCAAGCTCTTACCTCTCCATGAAGGAGTTGTCTAAGTTCCAAAACAACAAGATTTCCAAATCTAAAATACAGTCCAAAATCAACAACTGACAAGCATGCACAGGTCTCCAATCTCCTTCCAAAAGCAAGAGCTCCACACAGCAAATTTTTTCCAAAAACAAAGTATGCAAAATGTTCAAAAACCCAAAACAAAGCAAGGATTTCTAATTTTATAGAAGAGGGAAGAGAAGAGGATGAGGTGGATCCATGTAGGATGCCACATCACACATCCTCAACTCCAACACAAAAGTCAAATTCATTCTCAAAAGCACAATAAAGATGTGGGTGAATAATATGACAATAAACTTACACACTCCAAAAAGCCCACACCCCATAAAGACTGAATTTAATAAAATGGAAGAAGAGTGCAATTAAAACTTATAATTAGTCATATAAAAATGCATAAAGAAGGTCTAAATTCAACCCTCAAACCATAGGTATGGGAAAAGTTTTACTTGTCCCACAAGCCTCCTCAGCCTCCAAGGACATATTCGAATTTCGAAGAAGGTGGAGTGTTTCACACTCAGAAGTAAACTTACACATCACTTACAAGGTCGCTTACACATACTTAAAACATTTAATAAAAATGTCAACCTCTTCACTAATTAATTTCTTATGACATGTTGATTTGTTTACTTTAACAACATGATTATTCACAACATTTAATAACTAATGAAAAAGGGTAAAAGCACCACAAAATAAACAAATGCAAACATTAATAAAATAAACTACATTAAAAAAATACATAAAGCCCCTTGGTCACATTCAAAGGTAATTCCCCCCCCCCCCCCCCCCCCCCCCCCATGGGAATCCTTAACACTAACAAACACACACACAGAAAAAACTAGTTGCCATGGTGACCTTGTTGAATTCATCTAGAATTCCAATGTGGTTAGTCTCCAATCCCTCGATGTTTGTTGTGATATTTTAACCTGCAAAACACAAATACATCCTTCGGCTTCATGGCCATATCAGAAGATCCAACATGATATAAATATAATCACAAATCATCTATACATATGAATCACAACAACATCAAGGCAATCAACAATATCACTTACAATTTATATCAACAACTATATCATCATCATATAATGTCCATTTTCTAGGTCTACTCACAATATCCAAAAATCACATGTCCGAACAACATTCATAATATATCCATTTCAAATAGTATATCATCATCCACATATGAAATGTCTTTAATAATCATCATGCATCATAACTAAATCAAGATCAACAATAATCCATGGTCTAACATCTAACATCATACTAAATTAAAACCATAATAATGTCCATAATGTAATCAACAGTATCAATATCAGTATCAAAATGTGTCAAAGGGAAGTGGGCACTACATCCTAAATAAAATCATACATTCCTACCACTTCACCCAACATCTACAGCATGCCACACTTCTTATTCAAACACATATATTATGTTAAAACCAAACCTGCACCACCTTAGCTAGGGTGGGTCCCACCTCATGCATTATGCATGTATGGGGTATGGGCATCCTATCGCCAGGATAGCCACATAAAACCATGTGATCCTGTCACCAAGATAGTCGGCTCTAATTGTGAATAGGTTGACACATTGGATGCTACAGAGGAGGATGCGGGTCCCATAGAGAGCTATGCATGTATTTCATTCGATATAGCATCTTATGGTCATTAGTATGCGGGCCATGTGATCCTATACATCCATATATATTTGTATTTGTATATGTATGTTTATAGATGCATATGCATATCCATATTCATTTATATGTACATGTATGTACGAGTATACATATACATACATATATGTGTCAAATACTAGGACATTCATGTTATCCTATCATATGGTAGTGTTGTTCATTGACATGTGACTCTTGGGAAAAGTGTGATGCATGTGTATGGGGCATATGCGGGTCCACCATGAATATGTATGTGGGTCCTTCGATATAATTCTTTCAAGTGTTATGCGATTTTTAGATTTTAAAGTCCATTGCGTAGAATTAGGGAGAAGCATTAGATCTTTGTAAAACAACATTCAGGTATAATGCGATTTTTATATTTTAAATTTGTTCACTAATAGACATTTTTTATTATTATTCTTTTCTATATATTTGTGAAGTATTTTTAAGAGGAAAACACGTAATTTCACTATAAATAGCAATACTTATATATGGTATTTTGGATTGTGATATCTCTTTTTGAATAATTATATATCAATTCATGTCATCATTTCATCGTCACAAACTAATGGCTCTAATTCAGGACCCCCCCTTAAAACGTAAACAAACCCTAAACAAAAACCCTAGCTCTTCTTAGGGCGGCAAATGCCATGGTAGATATGTTCTCCCTTCTAAGGGTGGTAGCGGAGGAAACAATCTCTCTAAGATCCCCAACCGTCAGGAAACATGAAAAATGGATGGAAAGACAGGGTCAGTGTCAATGGAGAAACACTTTTGGATGGAAGATCGACTCCTAATAGAGTTCAATTTGCAAAGGACTACCATAAAAATGGCTGTCATATGATAGGTGGAGAGTACATGGGTTAGCTCTACTTTGAAAATCAGGTTTAATGACATCATATCTTAGATCATTATGCCCTTTTCTAGGAACCTTGAAGCTGGAAATAATGACACTCATACTATGTAGGTATTTGCAGCTAGGATCATCAGTGGCGGTTGCCCTCCTCCTACTCAAAACCCTAATCCCTTGAACCCTATTCGTAATGGAAATTCCCATGTTATGGAAAATGGTGGCCAATTTTTTTCTTTTGTGGTTTCCAAACATAAGTATAAGACCAAAAATGTATGCAATCCTTTAAAAACCTCACATAAGATTCCAGTGCTAAAGATTTAGGAGGATCTATTATAAAATGTTCTCAAGGAAGAGACGAATCTCTCCCAACTTGGACTCATCTGCAGATTTCACAAGTTCTGGCCTAAAATGTCTCAACTCCATGACTTAATTTCTCTGGGATGGAGGGAAAATATTAAAGATAAGATTGATCTTTACCCATGTGCTAAACATTATTTCATTGTTTTCTTTGAAACCCTTGAAGAAAGGGATTCAATGTTTGACCATTATAGGGTTTGGGGTAAACATGGGCTCATGATCAAGACCTGGTATCTATATTTTTGATCCTTTAAAAGACTCCTTTGATACCTACCTTATATGGGTTCACCCTCTAGGGCTCCCATTACAATGCTGGAATAAATCATGCCTTATTGCTATAGGGGATAATTTAGGATCATTTGAAAAAACATATGTTAAAACATCTTACCAGATTCACACAACTTATGCTAGAATATTTGTGGATCTTGACACCTCTCTAGACCTTCTATAAGGAATCAATCGACAAATCAGGGACATACATTCGATGTAGAGGATTGACTAGGAGGTTTTAGCCTTTATATGCAGACGATGCTTCCAAACATGGCATCTTTTGGATGATTGTGAGCACTCTAGACACAAGAGTAGTGAAAAACTCATGTGTTGGAAGGAATCTCTTCCTGAGCATCTCACAAATAGTCTACATTCAGATATGGTTGAGGAATATTTGAGCACTACAAGGAAAATCACTCTCAAATCTGTTGAATTAGTTAAGGATCCCACTAATCAAAAGGTCACTGCTAAATCTACGAAGGATTGTGCCATTTTTTCCATCATTTAGGGATACATTCCTATCAGGAATATTGAATTTTTTCTTTTGTAATATGTGGAAGATAGTTATGAGTATTTGATGATGGTGGACATAAGAAAGAAAGGATCAAAATAAAAACCCACCACCGGTCGGGATAAGGAATGATTCTTGTCCTATTCCTATTTTTATTGTATTGTATTGTATAGGTTGGGGGCCCACTATTTATGTGTGTGTTTCTGTTGTGCTCTGGATGTTGTCTGGCTATAGACTTGCTTTGTTATTATATGTTTATTTTGGGTAGTAAGGCTGCTTATTTTGGTGTTTCCTTGATTATCCTTGTTCTTAGACCCCCTTCTTTTTCTCTTTATTGTTGTATCTCATTTTTTATCCCTTTTTTGCTCCTGGGGTATGGTCCCCATAAAAAAACCATTTACCAATATTAAAAATAGATATATTATTAGGATATTCTTAACCAAGAAATAACAATATTGTAGAAAACTAGGATTGAGTATGCTTTTCAACACAAATGATATTATTTCATAGGATCTTAATTATTTTAATAACTATGGATAAATTATTCGAGTTTAAAATTAGTGTAATTGAGAATATGTCTTGAATGGATTTGAAATTTTTTTTAGAGAAAAGACATATTAAGAAAATAATATTTGAGTGAAAAACAAGGTATATTTTCTATTTAATATATTAGGGTAGAAATAAAAATATTTTCTATTTGATATATTATGGTAGAAATAAAAGGGGTCAATTAAATTGAAATGGAAAAATGGGTAAGTAAGGTACATGGAAAAATAGGGGGTATTTTCATTCTAATAATATAATGGGAAGGGGTATTATCAATTGATTAGTTTTAGGTAAAAACTAACATTAAGGGTATTCTTTAATACCCTTCGAACAAACGTGCTATACCATAATTTTACTAAGTGACCCCCTTGGTTTGCTTAAATTGAGGTTCATGTAGGAATTCCCACAACAATCAAGTATGACCCAGAGCAAGAGTACATCATCAGTTGGTGTGGGGGAATTAGGATGTCCCCAAGTATGAATTCCAAAATCATATATGCAATGAGAACACTAGGAAAGGTCCCATAATCAGCTGACGTAAAGGAACTATGTATGTGAACATGATATAGGGTTTGTTGGTCATGGGAGAGTGCATGGGGCCAAGTATATGATATAGGTATAGATCAAGAATTGGGATAAATAGAATTTAAAATATGTGTATATGGAGCATGTGAAGAATATGAGCTACCCATATGAGGTGGGCTATAAGATTTATAGGTGCGG